>JARCFY010000011.1:20507681-21146119 GCA_029233225.1 Lepidodactylus listeri | reverse complement strand
CTGAGCCATTGTCAGTCACGAGAGTATTGGGGATGCCTTGTGTGCTGAAAATGTGCCACGTGGCCCGGATGGCTGCCTGCGAGGAAGTGGCGGATACCAGTGCCACCTCCAACCACTTGGAGTAGCTATCTACCAGTATCAAAAAGAGTTGGCCCTGGAACAGCCCCGCAAAATCTAGGTGGAGCCAGCTCCACGGCTTGTGGGCTGACTCCCAAGGGCGCACTGGTGCTTGTGGTAGATCAGGCCATGATTCCTGGCATTTGCGGCACTTGTGGACCAGTTCTTCTACCTCTCGATCTAGTCTGGGCCACCACACATAGCTCCGGGCCAGGGCGTTCATCCAGACGATGCCTGGATGTGTGTCATGGAGTGCAGTCAGCACCCGTTTGTGCAGCGGTCCAGGGTTTACCACCCACGCTCCCCATAGCACACACCCCTTTACAGGTTGCGGTGGTAGCGCTTCTCAACTGTGCTGGGCGAGCAGGTGGAACCAAGGCACAGCCTGGGTGACCCAGGGGCCCCTGTACACGCCTGTACACAGCACTCTCAACACAAACACCCTTCAGAATGACTGGGGGGGGTGGCATTGGGGTCCGTGCAGGCGAGAGACTGGCCTGGTGAGGCTCTGTCATGTCCACGCAGTTTGTTCCCTAAAGAGCGGGACCCTTCCCACTGTTGCAAGCTGGCGCTTTTCTCCTGCCTTGTGACATCTCCAGAGGTAGAGCTGGGGGAGAAGAGCTTTTTTTTTGGGGGGGGGGGGAGAGGAGGTTTGGCCAGTTGTGAAGACAGTGGGGTCACATGGGGGGGTAGTTAGCCAGTAACTGAGTGGCAGAGAGGAAGCAGGAGTGGATTCTGCGTGAAAAGGGGGTGGGGTGGGGGATGTCTGGCTGGCTTTGGCTGGAAGACTTGCTGCTCCGGGCCCCGTAAGAGACACTCCCCGGTGTAAATCTTCCCAGCCCGTTTATATTTTGGGTCCCAGGAGACTTTAAAGCTGGTGGGGAGACTGGGAAGGACGCTGCTCAAGGGACCCAGAGGGCGCCTTCTCCACAGGGAAGGGGGTTCAAACAGCATGGGGGGGGGCTGTTTTAATTGTGAAAGTGTACTGTGACAGGCAGCGGAGGGGGGGTCATCATGTAGATGAGGAAACCAACATAAAGTAAAAAAAACAAAACAAGAAGGCAACTAGCAGCAGGGTTTCTTTACAGGGGGCTGGCAAGGGAGAAGACCACATGTGCTGCATTTGCATTAACTATGTGTGTATGAGAGTGTGAAGTGCCTTCAAGTTGCTCCCAACTTTGCATTCTTCCTAAAATGCATTTATGTTTGAAAATTGGTCGGCGCACAGGAGGGGGGAGACCAGAAGGTATCCTCGCCTAGTGTTCAAAAAAAACTGGGGCCGGCCCTGCTGTTGGTCCTCCTCAGCTAGTGGCCTTGGTTCCTCAGGCTCTTATACTGAGGACTCTGAGTCCAACTTGGTGGGCTGGTTGGAGGGGTTTTTGACAAGTCCCAGGCCTTGAAGTGCTTTAGGTAATTACCAGTACCTTGACCTGGGCCTGGAAGCAAACTGGCATCCAATGAAACTGTTTCAATACTGGCATATTATGAATGTATCAGCTATACCCAATTAACAATAGGATGACAAATTTTGTATTCATAGAAGCTTATAAGTTATCTTCAGGGGAATACATTAGATAAATCTAGGCTGTGATCAGACATGCAGTTTGATTCATTGCCATTCCCTTACGGATTTAAAATGCACAATCGACAGCAACATCTGTCTATCATGACCCAGTCGTCTGAGTCCTGTTACTTGTCCCTTTACTACATGTTTCTTTGATACCTGTGAAAATCCAGTACTGTTGGTCTGAGCTGGTTCCAAAATGGATTTCCTGTTGTCTGATCGCTGTGTTGCGCACCCAAGCCATCAGGCAGGTCTGACTGGTCTCTTGTTTTCCAGCTACCATTTTTTTTACTAGTTAGCGATGTGCATATAACTGCGTATTCTCACTTCTCTCTGTCTCTCCCTCTCCCACAGGGGCTGCTCAAAACTTTGTTTTCTTTAGGAAAACTTTCAAAGAAAACCTCTGTACTTCAGCTTCTTTCTGTACTTTGGGGAAGGGTTAAATTGAAAAGTTTAGTGAGGGAGGGTGGCAGTGAACTACATATCCCAGCAGGAACATCAGCACTTGTGGACATGCTCAAAGGACAAACGTTTAAAAAAATGGCTGATGGCAAAACACCCTTGCAAAGTAAAAGCATTTTCAAGAGTGCTAAAAGGAGTGAGCTTGATAATGAAACTCTGTTGTAAAATACCCTGGATCAATTAGAGGCGGGGCAACAGTGGATTGAGCTGCCCATCTGACCATAGCTGCCCATCTGACCATAGTTGAGAGGTTACAGTCACAATGATCGGTATGGGCTAGGTCTGTGGCAAAAGTAGGAAGACAATTTCTGAGTAAGATGAAAACCAAAGAAAGACAGTACCAGCCTAGTTTTCCATCAACCCTGCTAGGGCCAGAAGTACCCCAGGACTCTTCAATTGATCAGCTATAAAATCTGAGCACCATCTAACATTGGTAGGTAAATGACATCCAGGACATCAGAGTTCCCTACCAGCATCACCCCCATTTTTTATGGTTTAGTTTCTGCTTGTCCATCCTCATTCACTTGACAACATCCTTCAAAAACTGATTTAGGACCAAAACAGCTGCTTCTGGAAGCTTTGTAAACGATAAGTATAGTTGGCTGTTATAACAATCCCCCCCTCAACTTCCCTTTTTCTTTCTCTTGGCTGAGCAGTACCTTTTTTGATTTTTATTTCCACTGTCTGTCCCACCCAGTTGTTTATGTATATAGACATATGCTGACCCAGCCCAGGGAACTGAGGAACTGAAAAATCTTCCATTTATATATGTCAGATTATAGCACCAGAGAGGCTGATAGTAATTCAAAACTGTCAAGGATTCCTAGACTGAACCCGGTGGGTTTCCAGAGCTGCTGTGCACTCGATATGTCTTTAATTTAAAAAAGGGGGTTATAAAATTTTATTAAATTTCTGTCAAATAAAGATTCAATCTACAAGCAACACATTACCTCAGAATCATACAGCAGAAAAACAAGAAAACTAGCTTAACTATCTTTGCAGGACTGGTGTTAGATTGCACAAACCTTAAATCCAAGAGTCAAAAGGCTATAGCTCAGGTGTTCTCAACGTTGCCAGTAATTTTCAGATTCAAGCATCACATAGTTTGGGCCTTTAGTCCATCAAAATCCAAGTTAGCTTTTTCCTCTAGATTCTTAGCTCAATTATATTTGTTTGGTCAAGCAACGTCAAGCGATGATGACACCCAAGCAGCAAACAGTCTTGCTAGAATCCTCTAAAAAATGACTCCCCCCCCCATCCTGTAACTGCAGGTTATCATGAGAAGCTAATTACAACAGTTCAAACTCTGGCCTTGAGGATGATAAGGGCCATGTAGACCAAGAGGTCTGTTAGTAACACAGAGTGGAACAAGTCCATCACCATCCACATTAACCCTTGAGGGGGAAAGCCAGGGTACTTTGCCTCACAAAAACAAACAAACTGCTTTATTTCACTTCTGTGGGGAAATGGGCAGGTAGATATCAGGTTTAAACTTGGTAGGTGAACAGGGGATAGGAATGAGGTAACCATATTAACTATATACAACAGATAAAGTTGCTGTTTTGTTATACAGACTAATGCTGCCATCCACCCAGACGGGAGGTGGTTTCCTCTTACCGGGCCCCCTCCCTTGGAATGTGCTCACTGTTCTCAGACTGTTCTCAGACTAGCAGCTCCCTTATCGCCCCCTCACCTCCCCAACCTTGAGTGCCTAGCTCCCACCCGCTTCTTCCTTTCAGGTGCAAACTGTAACTTTTCCCGCTTATACTATGGAAACAAATTACCAGTATAATTCAGGCACTATTTTATCCCTATATGATTGGTGCAGCCATTATGAACTAACCCTTTGAATACTGTATATCAGTCCTGCCTGTATGAATGCTCAGCATTACTAACACAAGAAGTGTAAGTGACCAACAAGACCTGTTTGGCAATAAACGACTTTCTGTTTAAGAACACCTGTTGCTGACTGCATCTTTTGAGGCAACCTATTTAAAACTGGGGAGCGAGGTCTTTTGGCAGTCACTGCTTAAATAAACCGGCATAACTGTGTGTCTTAAAAATACTTAAGTTTGTGAAGGCAGGAACATACACACAAGTTCCAATTTACCACTTGACAGGGATCAGCCCTATTTAATAGGAGCTATTTCCTTCAGGGAAGGACTACTTGTCCCACTTCCCTATTCAGGATCCTCCTTGATCCTTTCTCTCTGCTTAACTCAGCTTCTTAACTGAACTAACTGCCACTCTCAACCGTAGAATTCTATTTGAATCGCCTGCAACTCAAGGTTCTCAGACCCGGTTAAAGCATTAACTTCTCCATTGCTGCTATCATCAACATATGGATGGCAACCAACTCAAAAATTTGAGTGATCTCATCCAGTTTCTTGAAACAAATATTTAAAGAGCATTAGACAGAGCCCTGAGGAACTCGATATAAAGATATAAACCACAGGAAAGCCATGCCTGTAACGACCAAATCGGTTTTACAAATATTGCAATAATAATTTATGGTTCACACTATCCAATGCTACTTATATATCTGACAGTTAACGAAGTCGCATTACCTCTGTCTGCTTGCAGACAAATAATTCATCAAAACAACCAATACTGTCTTAGTTCCAAATAAGATCTGAAATCGGATTGAAAAGCACTGCTGAATCATCCACCAAACTCTGAAGTTGCTTGTGCAGTCACTCCCTCAATCATCTTGCCCAAGAATGGAAAAAATAGACAACATCTTCCTTTGACAAACCCAGCCTTTTCAATAATGGCCTTACAACAGCTTCCTTCATTACATTTGGGAAATTCCCTTCCGCAAATGTTGGGTTTATTGTTTTGACAAATTGAGCAGCTAATTCATACCTGCAAGATTTAATAACCCAAGAAAGGGAAAGATTCAGTTTGCAGGTAGCCATCTTCACATGTCCCTGAATCCTTCCCACACAATTAGGGAGATCAAATTCAATCTATCCATGGAAAATGTACCAGCAGGTGGTTCTGAGAGAGCCAGTCTGGTGTAATGGTTAAGTGCGCGGACTCTAATCTGGGAGAACCGGGTTTGATTCCCCATTCCTCCACTTGCACCTGGCTGGATGACCTTGGGCAAGCCATAGCTCCGTACCAGCTGTTCCCTCAAGGACAGCTTGGGAAAGAGTTCTCTCAGCCCCACCTACCTCACAGGGTGTCTGTTGTGGGGAGGGGAGGGGAAATAAGTTTGTAAGCCGCTTTGAGACTCTTAAGTGAGTGAAGGGCGGGATATAAATCCAATCTCTTCTCTTCTTCTTCTTCTCTTCTTCTGACAGTTTCCCTAATTCCTTAGTACAAGGGTCCCCAAAATGATGCTCATAGGTGTCATGGCACCCACTGACACCTTTCCTTTAATATATATATATATATATATATATATATATTGTTTTCCATGCGCAAGAAACAATTACAGGTTTTATAAATTAAAAAAAAAATCCTTACATTAAACATTTTTTTCTTTAATTATTACAGGCAGCCCAAAACCATTGTTTTGGCAAATCGCAATCTTCTAAACATTGATATTTCTTTAACTATGGGCTTGGAAAGATGGTTACTCTATCTACCTTCTTCTTGAGGTTTTCTCCCTCCATGGCTTTCAACACAATCATTTCACTTATCTTTTAATATTTAAGCTATTATAAACCATTAAACTTTAACTAATCTCTTGAAATATCTATTCCGCTTACATCTAGTTTACATGTCTAGACTTAAGCAAAGTAAATTAGTATTCAGGTTGCACTTTATCTTGTTTCTTGGAAAAGTCTTCAAGAGGAGCTTCCCTCCTTGGGGTTCAAGGTCACTGAATGAGCCTCTGCCGTCTTCCATGGATGGCACCCACTGACACCTTTTCTGGTGCCTACCAAGTGTTTTTAAAAAGTGTGTGGGACCTAGGGTTCCTAGATTCCCACCAGGGCCATGGAATTGCCTGCCCCAACTGCTGTTTCCTGCTGCTGCTTTTTGTGGCTGGGGGAAGAAAAACAATGTTTTTAAAAGTTGCTGGTATGATGTCACTTCCAAGAAAAACTCAGAAGTCATGTCAGTCCCCTCTAGAAATCAGTGGAAACTCTGTGGTTCCTAGCACATGACCTCCCAAGACTCCCACTGGTTGCCAGGCCATGCTGCCCTACTGGTGCCAGGGAGGGCTATTGTCTGGCAGGCAAGACTGGCCATTGGATTGGCCACTGGAGATGCGATTGGCTGTGCACGTTAAAATAATCAGTAGCAGCTGCCACCACAGTGTTGATTGCAGGGTTATTTTTGGACTGGAACGCGCTGGAATGCAGTTCCATCTGGCTTTCAAGCCTGCCCCCCGCTCCCCCGCTCACCAAAAAGCCTTGCTCCACTCACCCAGAAGAAGCGGCAATCCGAGCAGAGCACTGGCGTTGCAGCTCTTTCTTTCTCCAGCCTGCTATTTCTTGCTTAGATGGTGAGAAATCCCTCTTTTATCTCTTATCTCAGGAGTCAAACCGTAGCTTCCCTACAGTGTGTGTGTGTATGGGGGGTGTGTGTTTCAGAGTCCTCTACCCAAAAGCCGTTTGGTTTCGCTTTTTTGTAAAAAAAAAAAAGAAGAAGAAGAAGAAGAAGAAGCTGTGTAGTCTGCTCTTGCACTCTTCCTGCAATCGCAGTTAGCAGAGGATGCTATTTGCCAGTTCTAAAGTTTTGCTCCTTCAGGCTGCACAACTTCTGCTTCTTCTGGTGAACTTTTGTGTTGTAAATGTGGAAATCCTTGGGGAAAAGGGTGAGTTCCCTCCTTCTGTGGCCGCCCTCCCTTTTATTTTGAACACCAAAGTAGAAAGAAAGGTGGTGTGTGTGTGTGTGTGTGTGTGTGTGTGTGTGTGTGTGTGTGTGGGTATGGACAGAGAGAGAAAGAGAGAGAAGCAGAAAAAAACTGTGAATTAAAAACAATATATATCTTCTAATCAGGCTTCTTACTATTTGCAGTGCCCAAAAAGTTGAAGCAAAAATGTGGCTTCCATTTTCCCCTCCCCCTCCAACAGCAAAGTTTGATTCCAACCCAGCTCTCCTGTCTCCTCTCCCCCCCCCCTTTTGGATTTCTCCAGCTTTCCCACTCTTTGTTTCTTCTTCATTTTTATTTTTAAAAAGAAAACATTTTTTTTCCATTTCTGACTGCTCGTGCCAGAAAGGGATGTACTAAAAGGAAGGTCAGGATTGCTAATTGGAAACAATGGGAAACCCTTGAAGGCCCATTGGAAATAATGGGAGCCAGGAATGCCAACTGACTTGCATGGGCTCCATTGAAATACATTACAGTACAAGTAGAGTTGCAAAGAAAATGCGGAATGGATTTTCCATTAGGGTTTCTGGACCCAAATAGACTACTCTGGGACTGGAATGGCAGGCCCCAGCTTGGAATGACAGGGCCTGGGGGGGTAGCAGGAGAGTTCTGTGACTAGAATGAGAGACCACAGAGTGGAATGACAGCCCCTGGGGGTAGCAGATGATGACTTCCGTAGCAACTGAATACAGAAGGGTGATTTTGATAGTGCAACATATTCCAAAGGAAGGAAGCGGCAGCAGAAGTGACAAAGGAGGAGGCAGTGGCGGCGGAAGAAGCGGCGGCGGTGGAAGAAGCGGCAGCGGCGGTGGAAGAAGTGGCAAAGGACCCGCCAGCTGCCTGGTAAGTTTGGGGGTTTCCCCCCCCTTTTACACTTGGGCGCTTGAGTGGCCAAGCGCCCAAGGGTAAAAGGGGGGAAAATGGCTGGGGGGCCATCTGGACAGCCCTGCTCTTGCAATGATTGCGAGAGAGGGCTGGCCAAATGGCTCAAATGCGGGTTCCTCCCACAACACCCGGGAAAACGGTTGATTTTCCCGGGGTCGGAAAATGCAGGAGGAACCTGCATTTGAGCCCGCTTCGGTGCAGGACTTGCTGCGGCCTGTGTAGTTGGCCCTTTAAATGCGGGAGGAAGCAACCCTTCCTCCCGCATTAAAGGGCCATGTGCTCGCACCCCAATTCCCTCTTGAAGCCGTCCATGCTTGTAGCCACCACCACCTCCTGTGGCAGTGAATTCCACATGTTAATCACTCTTTGGGTGAAGAAGTACGTCCTTTTATCTGTTCTAACCCAACTGCTCAGCAATTTCATGGAGTGCCCATGAGTTCTTGTATTGTGAGAAAGGGAGAAAAGTATTTCTTTCTCTACCTGCTCTATCCCATGCATAATCTTATAAACCTCAATCATGTCACCCCTCAGCCGTCGTTTCTCCAAGCTAAAGAGCCCCAAGCGCTTCAACATTTCTTCATAGGGAAAGTGTTCCAACCCTTTTATCATTCTAGTTGCCCTTTTCTGCACTTTCTCCAATGCTATAATATCTTTTTTGAGGTGTGGCGACCAGAACTGTACACAGTACTCCAAATGAGGTCGCACCATCGATTTATACAGGGACGTTATGATACTGGCTGATTTTTTTTCAGTTCCCTTTCTAATAACCCCCAGCTTAGTGTTGGCCTTTTTCATTGCAGTTGCACACTTTCTCGACATTTTCATTGAGTTATCTACTACGACTCCAAGATCTCTCTCTTGATCAGTCTCTGCCAGTTCGGACCCCATCAACGTGTATTTATAGTTAGGATTTTTGGCTCCAATGTGCATCACTTTGCACTTGGCCACATTAAACCCCATTTGCCATGTTGATGCCCACTTGCCCATCCTCAACAGATCCCTATGGAGTGCCTCACAATCCTCCCTGGTTCTCACCACCCCGAACAACTTTGTGTCATCTGCAAATTTAGCCACTTCACTGCTTACTCCCAACTCCAAATCATTAATAAACAAGTTACAAAGCATTGGACCGAGTACTTATCCCTCCATTACTCCACTGCTTACCTCCCTCCACTCAGAAAATTTCCCATTTATACTCACCCTCTGTTTCCTTTTAATTAGCTAGTTTTTGATCCACAAAAGGACCTGCCTGTTCATCCCATGACTATTGAGCTTACTTAGGAGCCTTTGATGAGGAACTTTATCAAAAGCTTTCTGGAAGTCAAGGTAAACAACATCTATAGGGTCTCCCTTATCCTCATGTTTGATTACTCCCTCAAAGAACACTAACAGATTAGTGAGACAAGATCTTCCCTTACAGAACCCGTGCTGAGTCTTCCTCAAGAGATTTTGTTCATCAATGTGCCTACTAATTTTTTCCTTAACAACAGTTTCCACCAACTTACCCGATATCGACGTCAGACTGACTGGCCTGTAATTTCCCGGATCTCCTCTGGAACCCTTTTTAAAGATGGGAGTGACATTCATTACCTTCCAGTCCTCAAGAATGGAGGCAGATTTTAAGGAAAGATTACATATTTTTGTCAGGAGAGCCACAAGTTCACATGTGAGTTCTTTCAGAAGTCTCAGATGTATGCCATCGAGGCCTGGTGATTTATTTGTTTTTAGGTTGTCTATCAGTCGTAGGACCTTTCTCATCACCTCAATCTGACTCAGGTCTTTCAACACCCCTCCCGAAATCAGTGGTTCTGGAGTGGGCAAGCACTTCTCATCTTCCACAGTGAAGACAGAGGCAAAAAAAATGCATTCAGCTTCTCAGCCATTTCCCTACCATCCTTCAGTTCACCTTTTACCCCTTGGTCATCCAAGGGCCCCACTGCTTCCCTGGCTGGTTTCCTACTTCTAATGTATTTGAAGAAAGTTTTATTATTGGTCTTTATGTTTTTTGCGATATGCTCCTCACATTCCCTTTTTGCCTGCCTGATCACAGACTTCCATTTCATTTGCCACAGCCTGTGTTCCCTTTAAACAGCCTCACTGAGACTAGCTTTCCACTGCTTAAAGGAATCCTTCTTACCTTTTACAGCTTCCATTACTTTGTTTGTTAACCATGCAGGCTTTTTTCTATACCTATTTGTGCCTTTCCTAACCCACGGTATATATTTTCTCTGAGCCTCTAGGATTGTAATTTTAAATAGTCTCCAAGCTTTCCCAATGGTTTTGACCCTTTCTACTTTTCCTTTCAGTTTTCTCCTCACATATGCCCTCATATCAGAGAAGTTACCCCTTTTAAAGTTAAAAGTGGTTGTGTCAGTCTTTTTGGGCAACTCCCTATTTATACAAATGTTGAACTCAATAACATTATGGTCACTGTTCCCAAATGGTGCAATCACTTTAACATCTCTCACCAGGTCTTGGCTGTTACTTAGGACCAGATCCAGGATCGCCTCTCCCCTGGTAGGTTCCGTAATTATCTGCTCCACAGTACAGTCATTGAGTGTCTAGAAACTCAATCTCTTTTTCCCAACTTGAACACATATCGACCCAATCAATGTGTGGGTAGTTAAAGTCACCTATTACAACACAGTTATTCCGTCTAGCTGCTATCTTTAATTCATTCATCATTTTATAATCATCCTCTACCTTTTGATTTGGTGGGCGATAACAAACTCCCAATGTTACGCTTCCTTTTGGGCCCACTAATTCAACCCACAGCATTTCCAGAAGCAAATCCAATTCTCCTACCCTCTCAATCTTACTGGACGGTATACCCTCTCTGACATACACAGCCACCCCACCTCCAACTTCCCCCCCATCCTTCCTATATAGTTTATAATTAGGAATCACCATATCCCACTGGTTGTCCTCATCCCACCAAGTTTCTGAAATACCCACTATGTCTATGTTTTCCCCCAACAGCAAGCATTCCTACTCCCCGATTTTATCTTGGACACTTCTAGCTTTAGTATATAAACATCTATAGTTTCCCATACATGTTAAGCCCACAACCTTCCTCTTGCTGCCTCGAGACTTTGCCAGGCAGTCCCAATCATTTGCCACAGTCTCAGAGAACAATTCTAATCCTTTTCCTTGTAAGAAAGTAACAGCTACCCCTTCATCTCTTTGAGATGAACCATCCCAAACCAGAGATTTTTCATCTCCTGTTATTCCTCCAATATTCAGTTTAAAAACTGCTCTGCCACCTTTTTAATTTTAAGCGCCAGCAGCCTGGTTCCTTCCCAGGACAAGGGGAAACCATCTCTCATGTACAGCTCCCTCTTGTTCCAAAAAGCATCCCAGTGCCTAACAAACTTGAACCCTTCCCCCCTACACCATCATCTCATCCACACATTGAGACTCCTGATCTGTGCCTGTCTCTCCAGCCCTGCGCGTGGAACAGGTAGCACTTCCGAGAAGGCTACCTTGGAGGTCCTAGCCTTGAGTCTCCTGCCTAGCAGCCTAAATTTTCCCTCCAGGACCTCACAACTGCATTTCCCCACATCGTTGGTACCAACATGTCCCACGACCACTGGCTCCTCCCCAGCACTATCTACCAGCCTATCTAAAACATGCGTAATGTCCGCTACCTTCGCACCAGGCAGGCAAGTCACTCACCATATGGTCAATATGCAGTTTCACCACCCAGCTGTCTACCTGCCTAAGGATCGAGTCACCAACTACCAAGAGCTCCCCTCCCTCCCTGCCCAGGGATGGTTCCTTGGTACAAAAGGAGACCCATTCACCAGCTGTAGAAGTGGTCCCTTCTGAGGGCACATTCCCCTTATCCACAGCACGGTGCCCTGTTCCCTCTTGACCCTCATGCTCCCTGACAGCAGCAGGGCTGCCAGATTCAAGTGGGACATACCTAACAAGTCCCTGAGAGTCTTCTCCATGTGCCTAACTGACTGTCTCTGCTTCTCCAGGTCAGCCACCTTGGCCTCAAGGGAGCAACTCATTCTCTGAGAACCAGGAGCTCATTGCACTGGGCACACACCCAAGACTTCTGTCCAGTGGGCAGATAATCATACATGTGACACACCATGCAAAACACTGACTCCAAAGCCTGCAAAGACTTATGTATTTGGGGTCTAGCTCCCTCTCTCAGTCCTCACTGGTATCCTGACTGCAGTACCAGCAATTCCACAGCCTAGAAGGAAAACAAGATTCCACAGCAGAAGGAAAGAAGATGCCTAGCTTTCTTCTCCCCCTTTTGTTGAGCTTTTGTTCTTGGCTGATGGGGTGTGTGTGGAGGGGCACAACTGCTGGAGTAAGTCTGAATTTGTAAGACAATTTAAACAACAAGAAGAAAACTATAAAGGCATGGCTTCTCTATGCTAAAAAATAAATAAAACTCACCCATTTATTTATTTTTTTAAAAAAACTGCTGTAACTCCAGAGCTTGAGCAAATGTGACTGGAATTTGGCGAGATTATATGTACTTCCTCAGTGTCATATTATGGACTGATTGGGGAAATTTGCCCAGATTTTATAAAGAATACAGTTTTCAGTCATTACAGTAGAAGAATGCTGTTGAAGTGAAATCCCTTAACAAGTCTAGCCACAACCATGGATACATAATTTCTTCCAACTGAGTGTAACATGACACGAAACCGATTCTAGGCTTTGGTTCATACAAGTGTAAGGAGCAATAACTTTGTTAAACTTTAAGTTGCCGCAAGGATCTTTCTCGTTTTCCTCTGTGAAAAACATATATGCAGAGATGATCTGAAGATGAAACCAATGGTGCCTTTCTCATACAACGGAAGAAAATCTGCCTCCTGATGCTCCCTCTAAGCTGTGGAGTCTTGTGAGCAAAAATTCTACTTTGTGAGCTACTGGCATTACAGTTGTGAGTGAGCGATTTGGCCACTGCAAAAATCAGTTTGCTCTGGAGCCCTCCTCCCTGAGCTAAGACAAAAATGTGTGAGCCAGAGGCTAAAAAACTGTGAGCTAGCTCACACTAACTTAGCTTAGAGGGAGCCCTGGATCAGCTCAACAAGGAGAAGGAAGCATCTCCCAGGTTAAAATGCTGCTCCTCCATTGCTGCTACAGAGAATTGCTCCTCCTTCTGCCTGAGAATACTGTAAATGGGAACTGCTGCTCAAAAATACAATAGACCATTTATATGTCAAAGCACTGGAAGCAGGTTGTCAAGGTGAAATGTACCATAAATAGAGCCGTTAATTCAGTTGTTGGCATGGCTTTTTGTTATCTTCTCAATACCTTCCAGAGGGTATTAGCCCTACCTTTTAGTTTGAGTTGGCAGTGTGGTTATTTTTGTTGTTTTTTTAGATTTTTTTTTGTTGCACCTGCTGTTCAATTCCAATAACAGCTCAGGCCAAAGCTTTAATATGCTGGGATATTAGCAAAGAATGCATCTGTCTCCGCAGTTAGATGTCAGAGCCAGTTAGATGTCAGAGTGTTTCTAGTGACTTTTCCTGGGAAATGAGGGGTTTAACTTGCCAGGGTGGATAGCCACTGCTTTTTACAAGGCCTGGTTGCACAACAGCTCGCTGAAGATGAGTTCCTGCAGTTGATATTTGAGGCTGAACTTTTGTTTTACCCACAACTGAAGCAGCACATCTGGGTAACAGAATATAGTTTGGTAAATAGTCCTGATAGAAGCAGTGCTGTGCTTGAAGTGTGAAAGAGTGTAAGGGAGGGTAACAGCAGGGGTCCTTTCGAGCAGGAGCTCGGGGGAGCACAGCTCTGGGAGTTGGTGTCAGCCCCCCACCCCAATGGGGGAATGCCTGCTTGTGTCACGGCTGCAGCAAAATGACCCCGTCCCCTGGAAAGGTCCTTGTTCCTGTGACCAGCCCTCTGAAGGCTTCAGCCACCACTGAAGCTATCCTCCCAGAATATTTCTGAGGCTTGGTTAATAGCTGTCCCCTCTCTGTCAGCAATCTCTCTCTCTCTCTCCTTTCTTTCTTGCCTTCTGACATATTTCTGGTGATGTCAGGTGGTTTAGCATATGCAAATAAGTAATGCTGACGAGTTACGCTAATGAGCTCCTGCACCTCTTTTTCTACGAAATGACCTCTGGTTAACAGAATATAGTATGGTAAATGTGCAATCACAAGCACTACTCCAGTTGTGAAAGGAAGAAAGCACCCCCTACTTCTTTGTTCTGGTGCCCTTGAACAACAATGAAGTGAAGACCCTTGAAGGAAAGTGCTGGAAGCAGCAGTAGTACAATGGGGACTTTCAAAGCATTCTAGAATTCAAGCACAGGCTTCCACAGGGATTTGCAAACAATGGCACAAAAAAGCACCAGTCAGTCACAACAACTAAGAGTCTTGTCTAGGCATCACTAGGTAGCTAACAGCAAGTACCAGCAAAGAGTGCCACCCACACAATAGGATGAGTTCTACTCTGATGTCAGCAACTGGAACTAACAGGCCCTGCACAAGTACAAATTGCCCTTGCTGAACTTATTTGAAACCATGCCTTTTGCATTTTCCTCCCATATTTCTCAATACGGAGGCGATCAAAGGGAGAAAAATATATATTTTAGAGAGTTTGAGAGAATGGCACATGAAACCCTTCAGTCATTTCTTAAACCGATTTAGAAAAAATAATAATTAATAAATTGAATAAATTGAATAATGTATTAATCATGAAGAAATCATGAACAAATTGAATAAGCACCAACATCCTTTGAGTGTCTCATTTCTGGACCAAGGCAAGTCCTCTACAGGTTGGGCACAATGTCATTTGGATGCTCCTGTTTACTGTGGGGGATGCTTGCTGCCCGTGTGGTGGGAAAACCCCCATCCGGAAGCAGTCATTGTGAGGTTTATCAGTGCTGCCCTGGAACTTCGCAATGGCTGCTTCCAAATGGGGATTTCCCCCCACATGGGGAGCAAGAATCCCCCATAGTAAACAGGAGCATCCAGGTGACTTTGTGCCCAATCTGTAAATGGGCAGAGCTGCATTAAAGAAGGGGAAATGGAGGGGAAGGCAAGTTCCTGGGCTGTGAGGGTGCCAAAATCACTACTGTGTCTGTACTTTTGCACAGGTGTAATGGAGCAGAGGAAGAGGACCAGGGGGTGTGGCAGCAGTTTAGAGTGAATGCTGTTTCAGCCCATTCCTGCAGCACTCCCAACTGCTGCTGAGGCAGAAGCACATTTCCATGCCCGTGCTCACATTCCGTGCTCACACAATCGATGTGAGATCTGTTGCCTGGTTTCACTCCCTCATCCCACCGGCGTGGATGGTAGAACAAAGTATGAGTCCAGTGGCGCCTTTAAAACCAACAAAGTTCTATTCACTGTAGGAGCCTTCGCGTGCAGGCACATTTCCTCAGATACAATGAAATGGAATTTACCAGTCCATACATATAGGCAGAGGTTGAGCAGTAAATTAGCATGCGACATAATGAAGATATTTATCAGATTCAGGAATAACAAGCTTGGTTTATATGGTTACCATTTAACATAATGAAGATGTTTTAACAGATGCAAAAACCAAATGAAGATAACAAGTTAAGTCCACATGATCACCATTTGTTTGGAATTCAAATCCATGGAAAAACACAGAGAGGCAAATAAGTACATCAAACTTGGAGTAAAAGTATCATTCTAGATTGTTAAACTTGGAGTAAATGTATCATTCTAGATTGTTAAATGCTAAAAAGTAATGAACTGAGACCCTGTGTTACGCTCCATTTGTCTTCTCTCAAGCATGGAAGTACCTATATGTATGGACTGGTAAATGCCATTTCATTGTATCTGAGGAAGTGTGACTGCACACAAAAACTCACACAGTGAATAAAACTTTGTTGGTTTTAAAGGTGCCACCGGACTCATACGTTGTTCAGCTGCTTCAAACCAGCATGGCGACCCACCTGAATGGAGACAGACTCTTTTAAATATCCAAAAGATATCTTTTAGCTTTGACACAAGGCAACAGTTTTAATTAATCTCTATATCTATATAAAGTCAGCTATGTGGATTTATCAAAATTCTCTGAAATGATCATTTGGATCACTTTACGTTGTTGTGTAATCATGATTATATGTTTTGGTCAAAGTTATCAAGAAAATTTTGCAGATATAATTATATTGAGTGAGTCAGATTTTCTAACCTGATTTTTACAAAGTCTTTATATGATATGAGATTGCCACCCCAGCCAGAATAACAAGACAGACAACAGTTTGGAATTAAACAAGGGCCACTTTATTAACTATTTAAACAGAACATTGCAGCAACGGGCAAACTAAGCAAGCGCTGGAACAGGCAAGGCAGGCATCACTCCCTGACACAACCTCCTTGCCCTTGATATGGGCGGGCCACCTAGCTCCGGTCTTGAGCCATTCAGATTCTGGCTCGTAACACGAAAGCCCAGCATATTGGTTGCTCCCCAGGAGCGCCTACCCCTGAGGCCGCACATACCTTCAGGGAGGAGTGTAGCCGGAGAAGTTCCCAGAGGCAATCACCATCCACCACTCCGGACCACAAAGCCCTAGGGAAGTTCCTGATAACCTCCTGTTCCCAAATGGGATATGCTGTAAGGCGCTCACCAGTTCCATTTTCTTGCTTGCACAACCTGCCAAGTGACTGATCTATTTAACACTTGTCCACCACCTATACCCCTAATCCACTGACTACAGTGTAAGGTAGACAAAAACACCTCCACCTAAACAGCTAATCCCGGTAGAGGTGAAAAATTCCTACCTGGCCCCAATGGCGACCAGCAACTGCCTACACTGCAAACAGGGCGGGTGTGTGGGCGAGCACGCAGAGCAACTGACAAAGGCAGGAGCGGGGCGCAGTGTCTTAAAGGTGCGCCCCACCTCCACCTGCTCCAAAATGCACGAGAGCGCAAACTGATGCTGCCCACCCACTGGCACAGCGGCAAAGCAGCCTCTGGAAGCCACAGCATTGCTGGGCTCCCAGGAACCCAAAAGTAATTACACTGTGTAATTACAATATTTTACAAAATAGTAATCCAAGTTAGTTTTAAATTAAATTAAATTAAATTAAAACTATTTTGGAAGCCATGAAACTGCTAAGTTGCATCTAATAACACAAAAATCAAATTTACATTTAGTTGTAGTTCTCCAAGTGTCATTCATCTCATATCACCCTTTCATGGTTGCATTTTTTATTAAGAACATAAGAGCCAGGATCTAAAGTACATAGCTATCACGAGAATATAAATTGTTCTCTACATTTTACAGAAAAGCAAAAGTTTCCAGACACACACTTGATTAACAGTTTATTCAGATCCCTTGCTTGGTGAGAACCTTAATGGTTTATTTATTTTAATTAATGTATGTATTTAAAACATTTTAATGCTGCCTTTCCGCTTGATTAGGGTCCCCAAGGTGGTGAACATTAAAACATTTGAACATTAAAAATAGCAGTTAAAATTATAAAATACTTCAATAAAATACATAAAATACAACAGCAAAACCAGAGAGAAGGGCCAATAACCATTATTGAGTGTATGTCAAGTGAAACAAAAAGCTCTTCACCCACTAGTGGAAGACCCTGATAAAGAGAGACAGACGAATCTCCCTGGCAGAGAGTTCAAAAGTTTTGGTGCCACAACTGAAAAAGCCCTTTCTCAGGTTGCCACCTATCTAGCCTCAGATGACGAGGGCACCTGAAGCAGGGCCTCTGAAGATGACCAGAGTGGACAGTTAGGTTCATATGGAAGAAGATGGTCCTTAAGGTGTTGGCCCCAAGCCATACAGGGCTTTAAAGATCAATACCAGAATCCTGAATTGAGTCTGGAGGCAAATTGGAGCCACTGCAGATGGAATAAGACTGGAATGATATGGCCCCTATAACCCACTCCTGCCAAAACTCTGGCCACAACAGAGTTATAGTTAGGTATAAGAGTAGGGTTGCCAAGTAGTGTCTACTTACTGGCGGGGGGGAGTTGTTCTCCCCCCGGGAGCTCTTCTGGTGCGCACGCTTTGCGTGCGCGCAATGGCGATGTGATGACGTCACCCAGAGGTGACCCAGAGGTGACGTCATCACGGTGGGGGCGTTGCCAGGGTGACGCTCTGGCAATCGCCCCAAAAACTCTATGGTATCACCTCCGGGTGACGTCATTACACGGGGGAAGTCGTCCTCACCGGACGACTTCTGGGGTGGGGTTCCCCCCGCCGGCCGAATGCCGGCCGGCGGATCGGGAACCCCTATAGCGGGGGATCCCCCGCCCCCCGGGCTGACTTGGCAGCCCTATATAAGAAGTACGGCCAGTCTGACATCCTAACCTAAAATCATTCTGATTCCCAAGGGAGCTACGGCACAGGAAACAAAAAGTCAGCATTTTCCTATATATTGAAAAAACAAACAAACCCCATGATGCATTCCGAATATACCTTTTTTGTTCCATTAACCAGCAGAACTCAGGGCCATATTATGCTCTAAGTGGTTTGTAACACAGCATAAAGAGCTGCTATTTAAGGAACACAAACCAAAGCCCTCCTGGGCAAGGGAACCAGTTGCATGGCTCTTTGAAATTATATATATATATATATATATATACACACACACACACACACACACACACACACACATATACACATATACATATACACATACATATATACATATACATATACACTTGCACACACAAGAAGAGCAGTTTTTATGCATTTAAATGGAACTTTTTTGCAACACCAAAATAAGTTATCTCTGAATATGGTGGTTCCTTATAGCAATTAACTCCACAAATTATTAAGGTGTTACGATGTGCGTGTTTGTTCACTGCTGTTTCTAAGTTTTATTGAATGACCTCATTTTAGTGTTTTGAGAGAGGGAAGGGAAAAGAGAGATGCTGCTTTCAAATGTTAAATAATATGTGGAAATACAGGAAGCATTACTGAGTCATGCTTCCTGCATTCAGGAATATCATTAATATCTAAAGTGGGGATTCAAGCCTCTCATGCCCTATCGCATGCAATGAAAAGATGATTGAGTCCTGATCTTGGATGCCAACAAAATGCACAAATACAGAAAACACTCCATTCATGCTTCCTGTATCTGCACATATCACTAACTTCTGAAGTTGCTCTGAGGGCCTTACTAGACATGATATTTTTCATGGCCCAAGTCCTGGATGGCCCAAGTCTACCCTGATCTTGTCAGATCTTGGAAGCTAAAGACGGTGAGCCCTGGTTCGGGCTTGGATGGAAGACCACCAAAGAATACTAGGGCCACTATGCAGAGGCAGGAAATGGCAAACCACCTCTTTTCCTCTCTTGCCTTGAAAACCCTATGGGGCCACCATAAGTTGGCTCCAACTTGATGGCATTTTCCACCTCCTCCACCACCACCACTGTCCCACATTACCTGGAAGTGCCCTGTACATCAGGTTAGATCTTTTCTCCTGTGTTTGCTTCCCATAAAATAGCTTCCCCATATAACAGATAGTCTCCCGTTCTCCCCTTCTTTGGAGCATTGATCACCAGGACAAAATTCAAGTAGTTCAAGAAGTTCTGATTCCCTGTCGTAAACCTCAACCTGGTGCTAGTTCCTTGCTTTTGTTTCCCTCTTCCTCCCAAGACTGCAAATAGCTAGCATGATGGTTGGCTGACATTATATGGTTGCCACTTCCAATTGAAAAACTTCCTGGAGATTTGGGGGTGGAGTTTGCAAAGTACAGGGTTTGGGGAGGTGAGGGTCCTCAGTGGGGTATACTATCTTACAGTCCACCTTCTGAAACAAGCCATTGTCTCCAGGGGAACTGATCTCTGTACTCTGGAGATCAGTTGTAATTCCAGGAAAACTTCTGGTCCCAACTGGGGTTGGCAACCCTACCTGAGAATCAGTTTCTGCTGCTGTTGCTGTCTTTGATAGGTTGAAGGCCCTTCGCAGAGCCCCTCATGAGAGATTCCATGCGTTCTTCAACTAATCAGAAGCATCCATGAAGCAGCTGAAACATGAAAGATGCTGCTAGTTCTCACTTGCTCTCTGGTTCTTTGGGAAGAGGGAGTGGTGGCAGGTCAATATTCAGTAGGAGGGATCAGAGAAGGGGTGATGTTGCCAGCCCCCCTTCATCTGCACAGCCCTCCCTCCCAGCCTGACTGTATGTACTGTACAGGTAACACAGTGAGCAAGTCCTACGAGGCACACAAAGAGCATGGGGAGCAACTGCCATGTTTTGTACCTCACAGAAAACCTTGCAGCAGTGAACACAGCTGAGGATCTTGGGATGACCACAGCCAATGCCTCCAAGGAAGCCTTTCTGGGGAAAATCAGGGAATGCCAACAGAATAACAGCAATTAAGCCATGCCAGGCTAGAAGACAAAGAAGCCTCTTCCTGTATTGTCTTTTACATGATACACAATCACTGACCATTAACACAATTCAAAAATTAATCTGGAACCTCCGATTCAAATCTTCCCATTACTTGTTTTTATTCCTTCTCTTGGTGCTCTGACTGGGGTCATCTCCAATGTCTTTATGGATTTACTACAATACAACATGAAAATACTTGTGGGGAAAAGGAAATTCAGTCACCCTACTGGCCCCCATTTCCTCCTCTCTTGTTTGTCTACACTCTTTTGTCACTGCTTTATCTCTAGGTATGGGTACAAACCAGCTCACAAGTAAACTTCATGATGAATTTTGGCCAGTTCATGCTTTGCAAAGTGAAGTTCATGGCAGGTCACCCAGCATGAATTTTCCACAAACTTTTAAGCTGTTTGTGGAGGTTCGTGCAGGTTCATGAACAGAGACATTTCCAGACAGACTGTCTCCACTCAATCAAAATATTTACATAACTTCAAAACAACAACATGGAGGGCATGTAGAGGAGCATCTGGGGGAGGTCCCCTGCAACTTTGATGTCTAGCTGGTACAGAATCCTTTCTATATGCTCCTAAAATTCGGTCATTTTGACAGGTGCCAGAGGTTTAGGAGTGTATAGAATGGATTCTGTTCAAGCTGGAAATACCAAACTCACAGCAGACCTCGCCCAGATGCTTAGGAAACACATCTACAGGGTGCTCTCAAATAACAAACAAATGTGACTTTAACTTCCATAAGTTGGCATCTAAATCCTCAAGACTCTGAAGCACAAAACCTCCACCAGTTGATTTCCACATTGGAGGATCCCACAAACCAGGGTCCAGGATATATACGCAGTGGACAGTGTCGGCACCCTGGATGCACTCCCTCAAAGCCAGGTTTTCATGTAGCCACAGCCCTTTGTGGAACCAGTGCATGACATTCACTCCCATCTTGGATAATGGGTCAGCAGGCACCCAGTCACATCCCCCCCTTAAACTTTGTCACTAAGTGAGAAGAAGTTTGGCAGATGGAGGGAGGATTGGCTGAGGAGGAAGTGGCCTTGGGGGGATGTCTCAATGGTTCAAGGTTAAGTGAAGGTGGATTCGTGGCTCATGTTGAGCTGGGGCTGGCTACTGAAAGGGCAAAGAGTGGGGCAGGGGTCATGCTCAGAGGTGAAGGGGCAAAAAAAGTGTCACCTCTGAGTGGAATGGGTGCATCTCTTAAAGCAGATGGAGGAGTTGGCCACACCAGTGGAGGCAGCTGCAGAGGTGGTGAGGTTGGCTGCCAGTGGGATGCACATCACCTTTTTTTCACCTTTCCCCCCGCTTTAATTTTTTTTAGCCATGCATGCACCTACTTGTCATCAAGGGAGGCAGAGGACCAAGAAAACAAAGAAAAAACTCACTGTAAGTTTAAGGGATGAAAAAGAGTAACAGTGGGAAGAGGCACCAAATGTGTGGTGCCTGACTCACTCCTGCTGGCAGCTGCTCTCCTTGATGTCAGCTCTTGGAAGTTTAGGAGTGTATAGAATGGATCCTGTGCAAGCTTGGGGGGCATGCAGAGGAACATCTGGGGGAGGTCCACTGTGAGTTTGGTGTGTCTAGCTTGCATAGGATCCATTCTATACACTCCTGATCCTCTGGAATCTGTTGTGGGCTAGCCAGCTGCCACCTCCTCTGAGGAGGAGGAAATGGAAGAATAAGGCCCTGCACCAGTGGAATGCCACCTGAGCAGCTGGGTCTAGGAGCAGATCCAGGGAAAGAAGTGTCAGGAGGTGAGAGTCACTCATTCTGGCAGTAGATGGAAGAACAAAGATCAGAGCATCAGTCACCACTGGCTTCTCTTGAGCCAGCAGAGCACAGAAGACGGAGAGAACACTTGAGAGCCCAAGAGAGATGAAGACGTGCCTGTTTAATTGCACAACAGTGATCAGTACTAATGCCTAGAGCAGAGTCATTACAGGAGCAGGAATGACAAGCCAATAAGTAGCAGTACCTGGGCTTTGGGGGATGAGTCAGCTAATGAGGCAGATAAAAGAAAAATGCTGAATAAGGCTTGATGTGGAAGCAACCTTGCTCATTACCCCCTCTGTGAGCTGACCCACTCAGTGAACAGCTTACTATCTTGCACCCTGTCCTGCTAACCTGTGCTTGCTTTGCCAGCTAAAAACCCAGACCCTGTCTCCTGCCATGTCTTCCAGGCTTTGGACCCTGGACTCAGCATGTAGAGGAGCATCTGTAGGAGGTCTGCTGCTTCCTGTTTCCCCAACCGGTGGACTGAACCTTTGGCTCCCTGACTCGGTGCTGGTTTGTTGACCTTGCTCTTATCTCTTGCCACATCCTTCTCCAGTATACTTTGTCTGTATAAGGCTGTTTCTGTACCTTTCCTGACTGATAATCTAAATTCTCCCTCAGAGCAGTTTTAAAATATTTAAAACAACAAGGTTTCTCTTCTTCTGTCTACAGAAGTACTTTTATGACTATTGCCTGTCAGAAAACACTGACTTCCAAATGTCTCTTCCCTCAGAAGCCAAACCCTTTGGCTACTGATCCAGACATTAGATTTCAGATCAAGATCAAAAGGTGAAAGACTAAATTGCAAAAGACCCCTATTGTCAGTGAGACTGTCATTTCCCGCTTGGGAGGTGGGATGTGCTATGGCAAGCTGAGCCCATCTTCCCCCCACCTTTGGAATGTGTTCCTTCCTCCTCGCTTCGCCTCTCGCTATCTGCGTCCTTGACTGTAGCTTCTCACAGGCTTTGTTGTTAATTTGTTTTTTCCCTACAGGTGCAAAATGCTTTCCTTTCCCGCTTTTAGTCTGGGAACGAATGGCCAAATGTATTTGTGCGCCTTTTTCCTGAACTGTTGATTGGGGGTTTCATTTATGACAGCTCTGTTTGAATACACTATAACTGTTCTTCTACAGCATCTCACTTTCATTACTGACTCAAGAAGTGTAACCCAGCTGATACATCTCAAATAAAAGAAGCTCTTGTTTAAGACTCTTTGTTTGTAGTTTGAAATCTCTTGGGATTCTCACACCTTTCCCCTCCAGATCAGCTGTTTCATTTCCTTTCTCAGCTGATGCTGGCCAATCAGAGAGTGAGTAGAGCAGCCAATCACATAAGCTCTTCTCTCCAGGGAAGATTAACTCATGAGCTCCCTGACTCTCTAACACAAGCAACATTTTTAAAAGTCTGCTTTTCTGTGAAATCCATCACAGGTGGCTCCCAAGAAATGCAAAAAAAAAATGACTTTATAAGTTAACCCAAAGAAGAAAGGGGGGAAAACCCCTCAAAATCATCCTGGTGAGGACTGAAAACACTCCAGAAGGGATGGAAGAGCTGTATGTCAATTAAAGAGAAAAATCCCTTTGAACTTAGAGAATCATGGAAGGAAAGGTAAAAGGGTGTTATTTACAAATTGTCTCCCTTTCCTGATAAGGACTGGTAAGATGGAAATTATTAGACAACTTAGTTATGCCATTAATTAACAGACATTATTTCCAGCAAAGCTTTTCCTGCTTATTATCAGAGATATGTGTAACAGGTGTTCTATATTCCATGTAAAGCCTGGAATTTAATTATACAGCAAGCTCATTACTCTAGTAACAAGCCAGAATTCAAATGAAATTTGTGCAAATTATAGTATTTGTATGTATTTCCATAATCTTTATTCTATGTGGCCATAACAGAAACATCATCTTCTCTACAAGAAAACCAATATTTTATATACTTTTTTGCAGCAACAGCAGTTTCCCATTCACCTTTCATTGATACAGTGTTATAGATATTGTCCAAATTGCTTTAATACGATGCAAATTGAATATATCTGTAATTGCACCCTTGATTATAGAGCATCTGAATGCATATCAAATGTACTGATTAAGGGGGGGAAATGATGTAATTGCACTGTTGCTGAATTTTAGATTTTCAATTAAACTACTGTGCATTTTGTCTTAAATATTTTGCTAATCATAAATTCAAGAAAATTAAAATCCTATTTACTAAGTCAACTGCTATGGAACCTGAGTACAATGAATATGAGTAATGAGTACAGTGCAGTGAATATGAGTAATGACTAAAATGATTCACAGTATAGTGAATATGAATAAGAAGAAGCTACAGGTATCAAGGATTTTGACACTGGAGTTTTGTGATTAATATTGTCTCAGCTTTACATGTTGTATACTTCTTTCACAATACATGGTCTCAAAAATACTGTATAGCATTTTCAGCTAAAAAGTCATGATATTCCATAATATTCTATAATACAGGTGTTCCAGTTCTGTTCTTTATACACTGTGACAACATTAAATTCCTTGAAATTGCCTTCAGCTCCACTTTAATAAAATCCTACATAAACAGCACTCATGCTGAACCAAACTTCTATTGAGTAGGTATTTAGGGGATTTTTAGACTACATGGAGGATTATGCTGCACATTTTCACCAGCAACTAACGTATTAATGTTGTAATAAATACACAGAGAGGACAAATAAACAAGCTTGTGGAATTCCCAAGACAGGAGGTATGTATGAACCAGCAGTCAATTTGCTGCCCAATGCTATGAGCGTGCCCAAATCCATGAAAAAAATTGGTTTAAACATGTTTACAGTTACATAGGATTGGAGCTAGGGACGGGCATGATCTGGGAAAATGCTGTTCGGTTCATGGTTCATGCTGTGTGTGGTTCACAAACAATGGGCTGTCATGAACTTTTTCAGTTTGTGAAGTTCATGATGCAGTAGAAACCCCACCCCCCGGGACATGCTAGAAACACCAAGTTCACAGGGGATCTCTGGCTGACTCTCTTTTACCTGCCCTCCAAGTTTGGTGAGGTTGGATTTATGAAGTCTGAGTTACAGCCCCCAGGAAAGTGCTTTCTGGGGGAAATGATGGGCACAGGCTCAGGAGGTTCAAGAGTCTGTAGAATGGATCCTGCACAAGCAAGAGACACCAAACTTGCAGGGGTCTCCAGCTGACTCTCCTCTATCCGCTCTCCAAGTCTGGCGATGACTGGATTTATGACAGCCAAGTTACATCCCCCCCAAAGAAGGTGCCCCCATCCTCCATTGTTTCCAATGGAGGGGAAAAAACAGCAAAAAAGCAAGGGCAATGGAAGTTCAGTGGAACAGAATCAAAGTCCCCAAGAATCTCTGCAGTAGAAACTGAAGGTGGGGGACATTTCTGCAAGCCCAGCAGAACCAGTGCAACAGTGGTACTGCAAACCCAACAGGGGTCCTTTTGTAGACAAAGAGGTGCAGGAGCTCATTAGCATAACTCATTAGCATAACTCATTAGCATATGCCACATCCCCTGACATCACCAGAAGTGTGTCAGAAAGGGAATGTCAGTTTCAGCCCCATTATACCCTATGGGCCATTGAAATGAATGGCAAAAACTCATAGGGTATATGAGGGGCTGGAGGAAAGGGGGTTTGAGGGAGAGACTCAAAACTTGCAGGGTAGCTGCTGGGGCCTCTCCTCGAAATACCCACCACGTTTCAAGAAGATTGGACCAGGGGGTCCAATTCTATGGGCCCCCAAACAGGTTGTCCCATCCCCTCCATTGTTCTCTGTGGTGGGAAAAAATGTTAAAATGCTCGGGGAAGCCGAGGAGGGGGCGGGGCTTGGTCATGTGCCCGCCCCCTGGGCTCCTCACTCCCGGAGCTGCGCTCCTGTGTGCTCCTGCTCCAACGGACCCCTGGGAGTAAGGACAAGCCAGGAAAGTGCTTTGGGGGAAAATGTCAGGCACAGGTTCAAAAGTGTTTAGAATGGACCCCCTTCAAGCTACACACACCAAATGCACAGGGAACCTCACCCTGCCGCCTGCTCCTCTACAATCTTTTCAGGTTGGAGGCAGATTACACTTCTGGGGTCCCAGTTATGAAACACCCCCCCCCCCAAAAAAAAAAGGTCTCTCCAGTACTCTCTCCAGAAAAGACAGCCACAGTTACAGCCAGAAGTCTATGGACCAGCTCAAGAACAAGCCAGTGACACCAAACTCACAAGGAAACTAAACCTGGGCAGACCCCACCCAGCCAGACACTGGAAGCAAGGCAAGCATCCCCCTTATCCTTGCAGCCCCCCAACTCTCCAAAAGCAGGTTCTGAAGGACAGAAAGGCAGACATCCCCAGAGTTTCTACAGGAGCACCCCAAAGTTACCCCATGACAAGTTTGGTGGGCACCCTAGCCACACCAAACCAGTGGAAATTGGAGTATTCAGTTTTATGAGATGCAATGATAGAACGGCAGACTTCTGGCAGGGGTTCCCCAAAGTTACCTCACAATGACAGCTTGGCAGGCACCCCAGCCCCATCAGACAAGCAAGGGAAGTGTGCCCAGTTCCTACAACTCTCAAAGCCCTTCCCCAAAAACTGAAACAATCTGCAGCAAATTCTTCTACTCCATGGACACTTTCACCCACAATTCTCCAAAGGCAAATTTGGAAGGATAGAAAGGCAGACATGACAGGAGACTTCTAACAGGAGCTCCCCAAATACTGCCCCCCTCAAGATGTGGTCCTTGCATAAGACTTCTCATGCAGCATCAAGTCTGCCTATCTGCTATGTGAGAGGCAAGGAGAGGGGGATGAGAAACAAGCTGATTATAAAAAATAAATATTGTGCATTTGGTGGAGCAGAAAAGACAGCATAGGATGTCATCTTCTCCATGACCATCCTGCACGGGGAAGAGGAGTTCAGCATCAGCTCCAACAACTGGCTGACCCTCTCCCAAATGGTACATGATCTCAAGCCCTTTCAGGACACCACTAATGTGCTCTGTGCCCATACAGACCGCATGACTGGCACCATTACATGTTTGGTCACATCAAAGAATCATACAATAATAATAATAATAATAATATACTTTATTGTCATTGTACATAGTACAATGAAATTAAAAAGTGCCATGTGTACACATAGAGAATCGCAGCCTGGTTGTCTGTGGAATTGCTTCCAGGACATAACACCCCTCCCCCCATAGTTCAGGCACACCCCCTAGCACACAAAGTCTTTGAGATAGGTCAGCCTTCACCACTCTCTGTCCGACCAATGGAGTGTTGGAGTGGGTGGACTCAGGACTACCTTGGGAACTGGAGCAGCTGGAGTTGGGATCTCAGGAACAACTTCTGGCTGGCTTGTTTCCAGGGCTGAGTTCTGTGGGTACTCCTGGTGTATGGTGGTCGGGTCTGGATCAGCCTCCCATTGGTCCTCCTCATCCATACTGGTGTCGGGGATGTCAGGTCCTGGTCGGTCTGTGGTTCCTGGATGGCTGGAGCTTGACCGGTGTTGCAAGTGGTCTATGTGACGTCACCATACTAGGCTGTCCTCTATGGTGACCTCATAAGAGAGGGGTCCGTTGACTCTGGTGACTCTACCTGGTACCCAGAGGGGGCCCTGTGCATCATTCCTAATGCACACGGGGTCTTCTGGGAAGAATCCTCTCGGAGCTCAGGGTGTGTCAGATTCCTTGGACTGGTGCAGGGCCCTGTCTGGGTGCAGACAGTCTAACTGAGACATAAGCCGGTGTCCCATGAGCAGCTCCACGGGGCTGCAGCTGGTGGCTGTGTGGGGCGTTGCGCACTGACCAAAGAAGAAGGCTGTCAACTTGTACTCCCAATCCCCTTGGTCCATTCTCCACAGCGCCTCCTTGGTTGTGCGAACCATCCTCTCGGCTTGCCCATTTGTAGCTGGATGGAAAGGAGAAGACCTTACGTGTCGTACGCTGTGTAGCTCTGTGAATCGCAGGAACTCTGAGGAGGTGAACGCTGTGCCGTTGTCAGAGACCAACGTGTCTGGCAAGCTGTGCATACTGAATATGTGCCACATTGCCCAGATGGCAGCCTTGGATGATGTAGACTTTACCGGAACAACCTCCAGCCACTTGCTGAAGCTGTCAACGAGAATGAAAAACAACTGCCCCTGGACAGGCCCCACAAAGTCAATGTGGAGCTGGGACCATGGGCCTTGAGCCAACTCCCAAGGGCAGACTGGTGCATGAGGAGGGTTAGGACGTGACTCCTGGCATTTTGCACAGGCCCGGACCCTGGCCTCAATGTCTTTATCCAGTCCAGGCCACCATACGTAGCTGTGGGCCAGGGCTTTCATCTGGATGACCTCAGGGCGCCCTGGCATGGAGGGGCTCTGGAATCACCACCCTGGATCCCCATAGTAGGCACCCTTTGTAGCTTGACAGCTCACTGTGCCGGGCTGTGAAAGCAGCAAATTCTGGCCCGGGAGATGTGGGCCACTCCCTTCCCACCCAGTCAAGAACACGGGAGAGCATGCAATCCCAGGCCGTGCACTGGGAGACATTAGTTACCTGGACAGACCGGTCTGGAAGCTCCTCCAGGAGTGTGATGAGGTGGGTGGGAGCAGGGTCAGGGTTGCAGTTGGGCAGCAGAAGGCAGCTCAAAGCATCCACGTGCCCCATGGATTTGCCGGGGCGATAGACCAGGGAGTACTGGTAGCCGGAGAGGAAAATGGACCACCGTAGAACCCGAGGAGACAGCATTTGAGGGGTCTGGCGGTCAGAGGCAAGGAGCCCCAGCAAGGGTTTGTGATCGTTGGCAATCGTGAAGTCCCAGCCATAGAGGTAATCGTGGAACTTTTTTACCTTCACCACGATAGCGAGAGCCCCCTTGTCTATCTGTGTATAGTTCCTCTCCGCAGATGTCAAGGTTCTAGAGTAGTACACGACCAGGACCTCCCGGCTGTCGGGCAGGTGGTACCCCAAGACAGCCCCCCACTCCGTAAGAGGATGCATCGCAGGCCAGCACCACAGGGAGGGACTTATCGAAGTGGGCGAGGACCGCATTAGAGATCAGAAGAGGTTTCATGGCTTTGAAGGTGGCCGCGTGCCGGGGGCCCCATTCCCATTTAGCAAATTTGTCCAATAGTCTATGTAGCGGCTCAGCCACCACAGCCTTATGCGGAAGGAAATTATGATAGAAATTCAAGAGTCCCAGAAAATATTGAAGCTCGGCCTTGCATGTGGGAGCCAGAGCCTCACGGATCGCTTTTATCTTGTCTGGTATGGGGTGGATTCCTTGGGCGTCCACAGTGAACCCCAGGAACTTCACTGATGGCACGCCCAGAAGACATTTCTCTGTCTTGACCTTCAGCCCTGCATCCTGTAAATGCTGAAGGACTGCCCGGAGTCACGTCCTGAAGGTCTGGGCATCCGGTGCCGCTATCAAGAAGTCATCAAAAAAGGGCTGGACACCTGGTAACCCTTTTAATAAATGGTCCATTAATTCCTGGAAGATGCCTGGGGCCATGCTGACCCCAAACTGGAGCCGTTTCACCTTGAATGCCCCCTTGTGAGTCACTATTGTTTGGCCCTCTGCTGTGGCTTCATCCACCGGCAGCTGCTGGTAAGCTTGAGTGAAGTCCAATTTGCCAAAGATCTTGGCCCCCGCCAGAGTGGCCAGCACATGGCTGATTACTGGCATCGGATAGGTGTGAGCTTGAAGTGCCTTGTTTAGCATGCACTTATAGTCCACGCATATGTGGACCTCCCCATTGGGCTTAAGTGGGGTCACAATAGGAGTCTCCCATTTGGCATGTGACACTGGCTCCAGCACCCCTTGAGCTATGAGTTTGTCTAGCTCCTTTTCTGCTTTGGGCTGCATAGCGAGTGGAGGCTGGCGGGCCAGGGCCCAGATGGGTCGGATCGACGGATTCAGAGCCAAGGAGATGGGTGAGCCCATAAAGAAGCCTAGTGCACCATCAAAAACTGCGGGAGATTCTGCATAGACGTCCTGAAAGTCAGAGTCCTGAATGCGGTTCACCCTGGTTACTCCTAGCCCTAGGGACTCGAACCAGGACAGACCCAACAGGCTTGTGAGGTTGGCCACCACCACCAGGAGGTCCAGTTTACCCCAGAACCCCTTGTATTCTACTGTGAACTTGCCCAGGCCCTTGATTTCTGCAGGATTTTTTTGGAAATCGCCTGAGGCCCTGAGGCTTGCGCAGGCGCCCCCCCCCCCCCGGGCAGAGTTTGTTCAGAGTAGCCTCTGAAATGATGGATTAAGAGGACCCGGTGTCCAGTTCCATCAAGCATGGGGATCCCTTTATCAGAATGGTGACCTTAATTTTATTTGGGCCGGTCGGGGGCAAGTTCATTACCTGGTGGTGGGTCGTGATGTCCATCGAGTTGAGTTTGGTGGATTCCTGGTGTGCAGCTTGCGTGCGGCGACTGGATCTGGAGCGGCAGGCCCGGGTGATGAGCCCCCACTTTCTGCATGACCGGCACTTTGCGTCCCGGAATCGGCAGGTCTGGTGGTCATGCGGATTTCTGCAGCTTGCACTTGTTGCAGCGCCTGTTCTCGAGTTACCCTCTAAGGGTTCAGCTGACCTGTGTTTGCTGGGCTCGGCCGTTGTGCGAGCATTCTCGGGGTGGCGGTGGACCTGCAAGGCCATGTAGTCATCAGAGACCTCAGATTCTGATGTGCACCCAGCATGGTGGATGGCCTTCAGGCCGCTGTACCTGTCCTTTTGGGAGACTTCAAAAGCACATGCTGCCTGGAAAACATTACTCAAGGTGGCGTCCATGATTGCCACAAGCTTCCTCTGCAACTTTGGTTCCTGCACCCCACATACAAACATGGACAAGAGAATCTCATCCACTTCCCTGAACTCACACCCCACTATGAGCCGGTGGAGCTCAGCCATATACATGGCCACAGACTCGCCCTTTTGCTGGAGGCAAGTGAATAGGGTTATCTGCTGGGTGAGCTTTGAGGGTTTTGGGGTGAAATAGTTGTTAAATACTTCCATAATCTCAGTATAGGAAGTTTCTGTAGGGGTACGGGGTGAAAGTAAACTCCTTACCAGGCACATGGTTGCCATACCGCATGAACTGAGCAGCCACGTTTTGCATTCTTCGAGATCAGTGATTTTCTGTGCTTTAAAGAAGAACTCCACTTGGTCAGACCAGGCCTCCCAGAACTCTGGTTTCATGGGGTCAAATACCTCCAGTCGATGTCCCGGAGCAGTGGCCATTTCGGGGACCCTGGGAGCAGCAAGGTGATCTTCAGGAGCCTGAGCCAGTTGGTGAACCTCCGGAGTAGCAGCGGAATGATCTTCAGGGGTCAGTAGCGGCTGACGAACCTTGGAAGCGGCTGGAGCAGCAGCGGAACGGTTCTCTGGAGCCAGGAGTAGCAGCAGATCCTCCGAGGCAGCAGCTGTGCAATTCTCAGGAGCCGGGAGCAGCAAGGTGGCACTGGGGCCGATCAAGGCCGGAGTTGGCTGACTAACCGGGCTGGAACTGGGGCTGGAGTCGCTGGCCAATGAGTCACTCATCGGGATCCCATCCGCATCGCCACAGATACGTACTGGAGTTGGGAGGCCGGTGGAGTGAGTTTCAGCATGATCAAGTTTATTGTAGGTCAAGAACAAGCATACCTGAGGTGGCCCAGGGGTCAGCTTATATGCCCAGAAAAACCTCGCTCCTGTCCACACCCACACTGCAAGATAGGTTAATCTTCCCACCAGTGATTACATTGGTTAATTTGAATATGCTATGTCCCTGATAGGTGAATCTTTAGGAGCCTGGGTGCTATTGCTCTTTTACCTCAAGCTTGTACCTTTTCCAGGCCATGCGGTCAGACCGCATGGCTGGCGCCATTACATGTTTGGTCACATCAAAGAATCATACAAGTGTACACATAGAGAATCGCAGCCTGGTTGTCTGTGGAATTGCGTCCTGGACATAACACTATCCTACCCTCCAAACCAGTCAGCAGTGGCTGAGGGGACCTGGCAACTCTACCCAGCAGCAACTCATAACCCACACAACTTGCCTGGGCAACATTTGCAGCCAGGCCAGACTTTCTCCAGGGAAACAGCTGCCAGAGGGTTTGAAGGAAGGAAAGCTGAAGACCGGCTAAAGATAGTTTAGCTGATCGGTGGGAAGAAGGAAGCTGGAAAAGGTTAGAGGCTATGTGGGCTGCTAAGAGACGGAAAGAAAAAAATAGTGGGGTAGGGGATACAGGGGAAAATGAGATGCCTCCTGCAAGTGCTTGCTGTTCCCCCTGCTTGTAAATAAATAATGTTGTGTTCATTACAGGCCACTTATATGCTTGCTCAGTTGCATGGCGTGTTCCAGCTTTCGTTGATCCTTTAAAAGAAAAGGGTTCCAAGGTCAGGGCAGCTACTGAGACTCATCTCCTCATTGGCTCCCTTGACACACATACATAACAGAGTGGGACCCAGTTTGGTGTAGTGGTTAAGTGCGTAGACTCTAATCTGGGAGAACCGGGTTTGATTCCCCACTCCTCCACTTGCACTTGGCTGGATGACCTTGGGCAAGCCATAGCTCTGTACCAGCTGTTCCCTCAAGGACAGCTTGGGAAAGAGCTCTCTCAGCCCCACCTACCTCACAGGGTGTCTGTTGTGGGGAGGGGAAGGGAAAAGGAGTTTGTAAGCCGCTCTGAGACTCCCTTGGGGAGTGGAGGGTGGGGTATAAATCCAATCTCTTCTTCTCTTCTTCTTCTTCTTCTTCTTCCCTGTGGTAAAATCTCAGGTCACTAGTGACTGTGTGTGAAAACAACGTTTGAATCCAGTGGCATCTTTAAGACCAACAAAGTTTTATTCTAGGTATAAGCTTTCGTGTACACGCACCCTTCTTTAGCTCCCATGAAATGGAAGTTACCAGTCTATACATATAGGTAGAGGGTGAGCAGTAAATTAGCGTACTACATAAATATATCAAAATTGGAGACTGATATATTTATTTGATATATAAAGTGATAAATTGGTATGTTTATTTCCTTCACTATGTTCCCCTCTGGAATTAAACCCAAACAAATGGTAATCATATAGACTAAGCTTGTTATTCCTGTGTGGTCCTTGAATTGGTTAAACATCTTCATTATGTTGCATGCTTATTTACTGCTCACCCTCTACGTATATGTATGGCCTGGTAACTTTGATTTCATAGTATCTGAAGAAGTATGCATGCACACAAAAGCTTATACCTTGAATAAAACTTTGTCGGTCTTAAAGGTGTCACTGGACTCGAACTTTGTTCTGCTGCTTCAGACTAACACGGCTACGCACCTGAATCTATCTGTGTGTGAAAACATCAGTGATGTGAGCAGCGCCAATCATACCCATTATCTGAGAAGGCACATATAATCCCCACTCACTTGTTGGTAATATTAATATATTCACACTCACTGCCCAGCAGTATGGGGATACAACTTAAGGAAGCAGCTCATGTCTGTGTTGGTGTGTGAAAGACTGTGAAAGGGGACAGGCATAAAGTAATCACTTACGGATAACTGCAGAGAAAATAAAATAATCCAGTGGGTAACAACAACAATGCATTTCTAACTCTGACTCAGGGCAAGTACCAGCATGGATATTCATTTAGATAGTCACTGGAAATGACAAAAGCTGAAATAAATTTTACCATTTATACCTGTAAGTTTGACCCTCTTATATTTTTCAACTGACTTCTGCCACTGGCACACAGACTCTCAAAAAAGATCCACAATGACCTCAAACTTATAGTCACGTCATGCCCATTTTCTTTAGTACGCCAAGTCCATCACCTGCTTGATAAATGTTCTGCTAAGTGCTCTGTAGACCATACTCTCTGCGACACTATTGCATACCTACTGTGAATTCACATCTCAATGTAAGCTGTTCCTTCGCTTTTTCCTCCCTGTTTCCCCAAATTATTCTTGTGCTATGTTTAACTTTTGGAAGCAATTATTTGTAATTAAATGTGTGTTAATGTATCACAAAAAGGGCTGTCTGTTGAATGCAAATACGCTGAATGTCTGAACTGATAGTGGCATTTCATCCTGAGAACATTTTTCTTCATTTTTTTACTTTTCAAATCCTTGTGAGAATACAACATGGAGAAAGGGAGCATGTACACTACGAGACTGAAAGAAGTATTGTGTTTCCAACAATTGCAACCCTTAATAATAAAATTATTCCACCTGTATTTTACAATTTCATCTTTTTTGCATATAGATGTGTAAAATGCAAACATAAATCCTCAAAGACGTTGATATTCAAAGTTCCCAAAAGCAACCATAAGGTGTGCAATGTTTGTTTCCTTTAGAAAACAGATTACCATCGATCTGAATTATAGTTTATGCCATTCTGTTCCCCTTAACTTCTTTTCTATGAACGACAAACATTCCTTAGTTGATGCTCCTTGATGCAAACTAATTCTTAGCCATCAAGGCGTGCAAACAGACTGAAAACCCAGGGCTAGTCTTAAAGGTAAAATGAAAGGTTAAAATATTGATCAGCTCTATACACCAGTTATTGACGTACAGGCCATGTCTTCAATTCATTCAGCACCACAGTCTAACCTTCTCAAGCATCAAAGCAAAAATAAATAAAACTGTGCACATAAGAGCGCATGGTTTAAACCATAAGACCATTTACTATTATTACTATTTAAACTCAATAATAATAGTGTATTTAAACATGTAAATTTCACAAATAAGTTGTGTGTATGTATGTATAAAGAATATTGCTTTAATTAGTGCAATTTTCTATTGAAAATCATAAGGAACAATAGACAATGCTTCTAGGTAGATAGCCATGTTGGTCTGAAGCTGTAGAACAAAGTTTGAGCCCAGTAGCGCCGTTAAGACCAACAAAAAGCTTTATTCAAGGTATGAGCTTTCGTTTGCATGCACACTTCTTCGGATACGATGAAATGGAAATAGAAATAACAGTCATATATAGAGAGTCTGAGTAGTAAATTAGCACACAGAATAATGAAGCTGTTTTTAAGAGATTAAAAGAATAATAAGCTTAGTATATATGGCTATCATTTTGTTATTTTTATAAGCAAATTCTTGATCAATTTATGATGACTTGTTCTAAAGTTATTCTAGCTAATAGCCAGCAGAAATGGCTACCCAAACATATCCAGATTCTGAAACCCCTTTTTCTTATCCATTCCTAAAATTTCTTAAACCTTGTAGAAACTGAGTCTCTGGATCAAGGAAAACCTTGGGACTCATTAATGATATGCAAATATTAGTAACTCCTGATGACGCTGTAGTTCGATAATAGGTAGATAAAGTTCACTGTAGAAAAAACTGAAAACTGAAACCAGGAGCCCAATTCAGGTCTGCCAAATGGCAGTGTAATAACTTGAGAAAAGTCTCCTTCATTACCAGAACAGCAAAAACAACAACCAAAATGTACTTGGGAGTTTTCAATGTTCAGCAGCCCTTTGGCATTAGCCTGGAACTACCACTTTAAAGATTTTTTTAAGAGATCAGTAAATGCTCGAAATATTTTTTAAAGCAGCAAGAGGAAAGAATAAGGATGCCCAATCCTGAATTTAAAAATGTATAAAAACCAGCACTGCGAATCTGGCATTTTCCTCCTCAACAAAATCCTACTCTGCCTTGTCATCAAGGCTAACTGGACATTGACCGGTAAGCACAGAGAGCAGATATTATGTTTATTCAGAAGGCACAAGTACATACAATCATTTTTTAAAAGATAGATATTACAGTTCCCTACCAGTAGCACTGCAATCCTGAACACAGTTAGGAAAATCAAAACACTCTTTTCAAATAGGATGTTATTAGCTGCTAGTGTGCAGATTTGCCTCCGAAGTCTTTAATGAGAGCTTCTCAAAAGCTCTGGATCAAAAGATTATATTTTCAAAGCCAGGCTAAGACATCAAGATTACGTCCAAACCTAGTTCATACTTGTGCAACTCTACTTTTTCCCTCTCCAAACTTTAAAACAAATAGAGAAGCCCACAGAGATAAAAAGCCCTTACCTCATTAAGCTGCTGGTTCTGTTGGGGAAATCCTTTAGTAGAAGCACTAAAGTCTAAACAGACTCTGCCAGATGTTAGGTAAATGTTGGTGGCAGGCTATCACTTCAAAAAACCCCAGAGCAATGAAGACATGAATGTGATATTAATTTTAAAACATTTCTTAGAATGTTTAGCTAGCCAATTGTGGGAATCCTTAGGTCACTTCCTGTTATTCTGATTGGATCTGCTAAAATTAAACTTTAAAAAACCCCACAGGGATGGCAAACATTTGCATACAGCCAACTCACACCTTCGCACACAAACAGAACAAGTCTAACCAGGTTACACTTGTGTCCCAAGAACAAAAGAGAAAAAGCCTTGTTAATGGATGAGGTATTGGTTTCTCCGATAGTGGGTGCTTTTTTAAAACTAAAAAAGACCCTCCCACTTTTTAAAAGACAGGTTACTTCAGGTAGTTCGTAAAATATAATTAGGAGAGACATACAATGAAGAAATGAGGCCATCATTTCAGACAGCTGAAATAAGCCAGGGTGGGGGATGAAACCAGAAAACAAACTGCATGGAACAGTTTATACTGGCAACAAGCCGGAGCAAATGTCCCAGAGCTAAAGGACTCTTTTTCTCCTCCCTAGTTTTCATTTACCATCACCGAACAAAATCAGATGGTGCACTTGTCAGATAATCTGTGCCTATACATATCCCTTTCCACTTGTATCACAAAATAGAGCGGAACAAAAACTTGGCACAAAGTGACGATGGCATACTTCCCTAAGGAGTGACCACAGTTATTTCACAAAGAGCCAACAGAATGTATGAACTTGGCTCACCTTGTTAACCACATAGGGTTGCCAAGTCTGGGTGGGAAAATACCTGGAGACTCGGGGGCTGGAGCCAGGAAAGGGTGGGGTTTGGGGAGGGGAGGGGCCTCAGCATGGTAGAATGCCATAGAGTCCACCCTCCAAAGCAACCATTTTCTCCAGGGGAGCTGATCTCTGTCAGCTGGAGATCAGTTGTAAAAGCGGGAGATCCCCAGGCCCCTCCTGGAGGATGGCAACCATATAACCACACTGCCTTTCTGTTTCCAGCAAATACACGCTGTTAATTTAGCATCCTGCAGGATCTATTCCTATAGCACAGGAAATGACAGAAGCAATGCAATCCCGAGCAGGGTTACTCCCTTCTAAGCTCATTGACTTCAGCGGATTTAGAAGAGTGCCACTCTGCTGAGGACTGCACGGTACAACACAAGTTTCCCAAGCTGTGGTCATAAAAGATGATCCACAAGGAGTGTGATTCTATCTGCCCAACAAAGAAGGAGAGAGAGGCAGGTGCTGCATACAGCTGGCTCTGACTCTGCTGAGGGAAGCCGACAGAAACCCATACATGAACAAACTCTAACTCAGTCCTCTATCTCCAAAAAGGAAATGTGCACTGGACATATAAATGGGACCACCACATTCACAAATGGGGCTTAGTGGAAAGGGGTATTTAGACAATGGTATAGCATAGTTTAGTGCCTTTCTAAGGGAGGGAGTGAATTAGATTCTAGATTTTAGGAGGTTGCTGTTAGTTAGTATTCGGGTGTGTTAAACTGTATTTAGATTAATGAAGGTTTGTTAAATTGTTGTTAGTCGATATACGTCAGATTGTATAGTCTATTAATGAGGGTGGGTGAAACTAGAGGTGTGGAGCTGGATATTGTTTATATTGAGGAGGCTGATATGGGGTTGGGGATTCCAGTGATTGGGGGACATGGGAAGTATGGCAGTGGGAGAAGGTGTTGTAAGAGGAGGAGATATGGTTATACTTGGTCTCCTTCCAACCTTCATCCCATCCCAAGACATGCTGGTGGCGGGGCTAGGAAGGTAAACCTCTCTCCAATACTGATGTTGTGCAATGCAAGGTCTATAAACAATAAGACCTGAATGCTGCAGAGTTATTTTGCAACACAAAAAGTGGATCTGGCATGCGTGACCGAGACCTAGGTAAGGGAAGGTGAGATGGTCACCTTGAAAGAACTAGCTTCACCAGGTTTCTCGATCCTTCATGAGTCCTGGACAAAAGGTCAGGGGGTGGCCATACTCATCTGAGAGGCGTTCTCCTTCAGGCCCCTCCCCATCCCAAAGATCTCTAGTACTGATTGTATTGGCCTGGTGTGAGGCACTGACAAGAGTTTGGCTATCTGGCTGGTGTACCAACAACCTAGCCTGCTGGAGGCCATATCAGGTTGGTTCTTGGAGTTCTCCAGATTAATGCTTCGGAGGGACTTCAGTGTCCATGCCAATGAAGGTGCCTCTTTGCAGATCATGGACCTGGTGTCTTCCATGGCAGCCCTGGGACTTCTCAGATTTATCAGGTCACACACATCAAGCGAGCCACACACTGGATTTGATCTTTGGCATGGGGATAGACATGGATCTGGCCGCTGTTGATGAGGTACTGTGGTCAGACCACTTTGTCCTGAAGGCCCATCTGGGTGTTCCAGCCCCTCCCTGCATAGGCAATGAGCTGGTTTATGCTTGCCTATGGAGACTGATGGACCCAGCTGGGTTCCAGAACACTGTAGGATCTGATGCCCCTGGAAACTCATTGGATGCACTGATAGATGACTGGTATAGCCTTCTTTCTGAAGCCATCAACAAAATCACTCCCTGAGGCCCACTTTGCCCCTGCTCCAAATTAGCATCTTAGTATTCCTTGGCACTTCAGAGGATGAAGCAGGAGCTTAGACAGCTTGAGCAAGTTGGGCAACAGAGTTGTGATGAAGCCACAGGTGGTAAAGGCCACAAAGAAGGAATTTTATGCAGCCTCCATTGCATCTGCTAGCTCCCGCCCGGCACAATTATTTATAATAATTAGATCCTTAACTTCCCTTTCAGAGGAAGCCCATAACATCAAAAATTTGACAATCAGCTGTGAGGCTTTGGCGAGCTTTTTTGCAAATAAAGTCTTGTCACTCCACCAGGACCTGTCCGCCAACAGTGATACAGTACAAGAACTGGAGGCCCCTTGGCGATGTTTGGGTCCAGGATTGGACCAGTGCAACCAACTCTCTCGGGCCAGTGTTGACAGGATCCTGGGTGCTGCGAAGCCTTCCACTTGCCTCTTAGACCCTTGTCCATCATGGCTGGTGAAAGCCAGGGGTGATAGAATATGCCCCCCCCCCTGTAGACACTGTTAATATGTCCCTGAGTTCAGGGGTCTTGCCAAAGAGATTAAAGGAGGCAGTGGTGAGGCTGTTGTTAAACAGACCATCTTTAAATCCTACTGATCCATCCAACTATCACCCAGTATCGAATTTATCATTCCTGGGTAAAGTAGTTGAGAGAGCAGCAGCAGAACATCTCCAGGTTTTCCTGGAAGACACTTCAGCTCCAGATCCATTCCAATTCAGTTTCCACCCTGGCCATGGAATGGAGACAGTGCTGGTCACCCTCACAGATGAGCACCATAGACATCTGGATCAAGGCAGGTCAGCACTGCTGTTATTGCTTAATTTGACAGCAGCATTTGACATGGTTACTTATGATCTGTTGATCTACCACCTCACCGATATGGGGATCTGTGGGAAAGCCTTGAAGTGGTTTGTCTCATTTCTCCAAGGTTGGGGACAGAGCGTGGTGTGAGGGGAAAGAGTCTCACCATGATACCCTTTGGGGCAATCCTCTCCCCAATGTTATTTAACATCTATAGGTGCCCCCTCATCCAGCTGATATGGAATCACCAGTATGCAGATGACACCCAGCTGTATCTGTTGTTGGATGTACAGCCAAATACCACCCCACTTATTTTGACCAAGGGTTTGGAGGCTATCACTGGTTGATTGAAACAGAGACGGCTGAAATTAAATCCATCTAAGATGGAGGTTCTGAGGCTGGGCTGGGGGAATTTGGGGTTAGGTGCCAACTCTCGGCTCTTGATGATACGCCTTTAACATCAGTGCCAACTGTCAGAAGCCTGGATTTGGTTCTGGATGCCTCCCTTTCTATGGAGGCACAGGTCACAAATGTGGCCAGACTGGCGTTTTCCCATCTGAACCAGGTCAGGCAATTGGTTTCCCTCCTGTCTTGCCCTACTTAGCCACAGTGATTCATGCAATGGTCATCTCCAGATTAGACTACTATAACTCACTCTATGCAGGCCTACCCTTGAGGCTGACCCGGAAATTGCAACCAGTCCAGAATGCGGTGGCATATATTCTCACAGGAACTTCGTCCAGAGCCTACATTCAACTGGTGCTCTGCCAACTGGTTTCAGGTTGGATACTGGATCAGGTTCAAGGTTTTGGTATTAACCTTTAAAGCCCTAAACAGTCTGGGGCCAGCATACCTGCAGGACCATCTCTCCTGGCATACCCCCTGAAGAGCTTTACACTCAATGGACTTAGTGGTGATCCCCAACCTGAAAAGCATCTGGCTGTCCTCACTATAACCAGGACTTTTTCAGCCCCGGGCTCTGACCTGGTGGAACGCCCTGCCGAGTGTGATCTGGGCCCTGTGGGACTTGGTGCAGTTCCACAGGGCCTGCAAGATAGAGATGTTCCACCCGGCCAATAGCTGAGGCAGTGACTAGCTCCATCCTAGACTGGCCTCTCTTCTTTCCTCTCCTCCCCCTGTTTCTGGGTTGTAATTTTCTCATCTATTCAACTGTGGGATATTTTACCCTCTCACCTGGATAGGGGGCACTAAGTTGTGCTGTTTTATGTGTAATCAGTTATTAGTATTACTGTAAAAAATTGTTTTAGTATTTAATTTTATTGATATGGTTTTATGAATGTTGTTATACTGTCGATCAGGGGAGGAAAGGCTATAAATTCTATAAATAAATAACTGCAGATACAGTTTCATGTCACCATCGCCTACCTAGCAGAAGGGGCTCTGAAGAACATCTACAACAGCAGGTGCAATTGTCAGAAAGAAAGCACTCCATCACAATATTTATTTATTTAAATCTTATTTTGTTTATTTTTAACCTGATTTGCTGGCCACTGGGTGCTCAAATCAGCTTACAAAGAAACACAAATATATAATTTAAGCAAACAAATATGGTATGCCACTAACTCCTGGGCTGGTCCTGAATCTACAGCAGGGATGCCAGCTCCATGTTGGGAAATTCCTGTAGATTTTCGGGTGGACCCTGGAGAGGGCAGGGTTTGGGAAGGGGAGGGGCCCCAATGGGACATAATGCTATAGAATGCACCTCCAAAGCAGCCATTTCCTCCAGGGGAACTGATCTCTGTCACCTGGAGATCAGCTGTAATTCAGGGAGATCTTTAGACCATACCTGGTGGTTGGCAACGCTAATCCTACAAGCCTGACTCACTCAGGCCCATAGACTGCACAAGCCAAAATCAGATGTTTGGAAAACCTGAGCAAGAAATTAGGAGTCCTTGATTGTCGTTCTGGATAAAATTCAGATTTTTAAAAATTAAGTAAATATTGTATCTGTTTGCCATTCTTATATTTTTCTCAGCTGAATTATAAAGTTAGTACTGATTCCTGACAACAGCTAAAATTCTCAGTGAGATGCTACTTATCGTATAGCTGCCATCTTGGTTGTGACACTCTGTCATTGCAGGCATCTATATATCTAATTCCCAAGGCGCCCCCTGCGTGCGGATACCTAAATCCACGCGGGGGGGCACCTGGGGGGCAGGGAGGTTGTTCTGCAGACATGGGGTGGTCCCCACGTCTGCAGAAAAATCTAAAAAGTGAAGAAAAATTTCGAGGGGATAGTTAAATCCCCCCAAAACTAAAAACCCTCCCTGCGCATGCGCAGGGAATGGCCTTCCCTGGATACTGGCAGCGGGCGAGTGGCCGGGCGGTGGTGGCAGCTGTGGCCAAGCCAGCGGCCCGGCCCAGGGGGGAGAAGTGGCAGGCCCGGTGAGTGCCACCGAAGGCCCTGGGGGGGAGAAGACAGGAAACAGCTCTTACTCTGCGGCTCCTTTGCTCTGTTGTCAAAACGTCAAAATCCTGCCCTCCCGAGCCTCGCCTTCCCCCCAAACGAAATACCCGCACCAGAAAACCAAAAGGATCCCGGCCGTGTTGCACCACGATGCTTCGGCCGGCTCGACCCACCCTCCTGCTTCCTTTTGTTCCGTTTATTGCCCCCTTTCCTGCACCCGCCCGCTCCCGGAGCCATTGATCAGTGCCGCCGCCTCTCACTTCCCGCATTGAGGTGACATGGCGGCAGGGAGGCCGGGCTCGCGGCGACAGCGGCGCAAGATGGCAGCCACCACGGGCTCGGGGGACTGGGGAGCCCAGGCCAGCCTGCCCCGTGGAGAGTGAGCCGCTCGCGGCGGAGGCAGCCCTGAGGGGAGGCAGAGGCCTGTTTCCCCCGGGCCCAGGTGGGGAGGCGCAGCGCCAGGCCCATCGGGCACTCCCGAGCCGCAGCTCGCCGGCTGGGTGTGTCGGGGCCTGAGGAGGGGCGGTGGCTGAGGAGGCTCGAAGGGGGTGCTGGGCTGGGAGAGGAAGCGGCGGGGGGAAGGTAGCTCGGGGGCGGGAAGTTGCAAGCTTTGACGGAAGCTCTACCTCAGCCGGGCCAAGCTGAAAGCCTCCAGCCGCACCTCGGCGCTGCTCTCTGGCTTCGCCATGGTGAGTGCCCCCGGCCTCTTCCCGGTGTGCAGGTGGGGAAACCCGCACTGGCTGCCCCCCCCCCTTGCCCCAGAGGGAACCCCTCGGCTGATTTGGGCGGTGCAGTGGGGGCCAGCCCCTGATCTTCCCCCCATCTGCCCTGCAATGCCGCCCTACCTCACAGGACTGTCGTGAGGTCTTCTCCCCCCCCCCCCCGCAAGTACCGCGGGTCCCATCTCTTGTAACAATTATAACAGCATTTAATATTTCTATAGTATTTTAGAGCATTAACACTGCAATCTTGGGGTGGGTAAGAGCATCCGGGGAGCCGATTAGATGCTGCACTGTTGTATCTCCAAGATATGCCGGTGTAAGCAGTTTTATCGACAGAGAGCCCTGGTGCTGCTAGGCCAGTCCCACCCTCCAGGGCTGCCCCGCTGCAGCTGCCCACCAGTGGGCCACTGGCATAGGCCCTTGCACCAGCTTGGAACTGGGTGGGCTGGGGGACGTGGTGGAAGTTAGCTCCCTAAGTTGTTCCAGTCCAGGTACACTCCCCAACACTGGCAGAAAGTTATTCCAGCAAAAAACTTGGCATAGCCCGTAAGTTCCTATGCAAATGAAAAAGCCAAGTGCCCTCCCCCACAGATGCAGCCTTCCTCCAAAGGCCCCAAAGAGCCCAGGATGCTGACTAGAGCCACAACCAATTGCTTCCTTCCCAGAGGCAGCCAAACCTCCTTCCCAGTGCACCCCCCCCCCCATACTACATAAACCCCAGATAGTATGCCCTAGAAGTCATTGGGTAGGCCACACGGCACAGGACTCTGTGTCAGATCTGTATGCTATGCAGCCTTAGATTGCACATCATTGCGCTATGATGATGAGACACTTGGCAGCAATGAGGAGGCACTCGACGCTCATACCCAAGGGGGAGAGCAAAGTCTATGCTGTGTGGCTAACGTCACATTGCAGAATACCCCCACCTCCTCCTTAGGTATAATTCAAAAGGGCAATCGTGCACTGACAGGTAAGCAGGGGTGGGAATCCAGTGGCCCTAGCCCAGGTATCCTCATGTGCCTTCCCCATTCCTCTTCCACAAGGCTGGGTGCTGTCACCACAATGCTGGCCCCACAGCCAAAGCCAGCAGCATGGGCATATGGAGCAGCCCAAGGTAGCCTTTCCTAGTACCGTGGCCCATGACAGGCAATGGAGCATAGTCCCGGGAAAGTGTATCTGGGACAGTTGCCTCTGATGGGGGGCAGGGATGCTTGCAGCCCTGCAGTGAGCTGTTAGCACACTCCCTTGCCAGGACTCCCAGACTTGGAAGTCTGCCTCTCTTTGATGCATGCTGTGTTACAGATGGTTCAGCCTAGAGATGTAAAATTTCTGGAAATTTTGAATCTTGGAAACACTTCCCCCTGTTTTTTTCTGGAAAAAAAATGGAAATTTTCAGAAATTTTTTAAAAATGCTATATTAGCACTTCTTTTCCCGATTGAAAGTCATTCTGTTACTTTAGGAACATAAAATATGACAATGGACAATTTTACTTGGCATGAAATTATCACAACTAGCATATTAAAATATAGTGTATCCAACAATTATTACAAACAGAATTTACTTTTAAATAATATTTATTTGTAATTGTAACAAATGGAGCAACGATCTCCTGAACTCTACTAGTTTATGTGGAACAGACAAAAAAACCCCTCCACAAAACAATTTTAAAAAACCCAGAAGTAACAATTATTCATATTTCCTCTCCACGGTATTAAATAAAAATAAAAAAACATTCTCATAAAAAGAATTAAAGAAGGGGGAAGTGTATAGAAGGGAGTGTGGGACTAAGTTTCAATGAATGGGCATGAAATTTAATCAGAATCATTATCAGAGCTGTAATTATCAATATCAGTTTCAGTCTCTCCTTCTGCAGCTACTCTGTTGCATCAGTCATTATCACAGTTATTATGGACCTCTAAAAACTGTACTTTCAGGTCCTTTTTGTTGCTCTGTATTTTCTTCCAATGCTTTGAGGCCTAGTGAAGCCTGAGTGCCAGTATAGCCACCCACATGCAAAAACAAAACTGAAACCTTTTTCTTTTCTTGTGACAATAGCACCTCCTAAAGGAAGAAATGCATCATGTTCTTGCATTGGAGGGTTCAGTTTATACCCTAGGACTTGCTTGTCCTCAGTGCACAGAAATCAGATTAATCTGATACGATGCATATTTTTTAGAAATGGTTTGGGAAATATTTGAACACCTTGTCTAAAATATTTTATTCATCCTGTTAAAATAAAATGTTCCATAATCAATTTTTCTTTTTTCAATTTTTCCAATTTTTTGGAAAGAAACAAAAAAGGCTTCAGGAAAAAAATGGGGAAAAACTGGTTTTCCCCCGAATTTTTCCAGTTTTTCCCCAGGCCTTCACATTTCTAGTTCAGCCTGTCTCCCCATGGTCCCTGCAAGCAGTTCACAAAGGCACCAGTGCCATACTGCACAGAGAGAGTTGGCAACCCAGTTCGTCATGCCTCATCATTATCTCCTGTTCAGTAAAGCCTGGGATGTTGTACAATTGTCCCTCTCTGTTTGCTTGAGCTGGATGAGGCTAGCTCCAGTCTATGACTTCCCCTTTGGACATCCAAGGAGGTCAGCTCTGACTCAGGGAAGCCCATGCTGTTGTTGTTCAGTTGCCCCTGGACTTCCATTTTCCCTGGCCCAGTGTGGCTGGTGGCAGTCTGGGCTGCAGTAGAGTGCCTGGTACCTGCTGGTATGCCCTCCTTGAGCTCAGTGATTAGGATACTGGTATGCTGGTATGCCCCTCTTGGCTCAGTGATTAGGATACTAGTCTGGGGGGGGGCTGTCTCTTTTTTTTGGTCTTCCTTTATTTACCTACTTGGGGGAAGGGGATGTGTGGCTTGAAGGAGGGGTGGTGGCATGTGGGCAGTGGGTTGGGCATCCTGGCTGCCTCACAGGTGCTCTTCTGCTGAGGGCTGGGTAGGGTTGCCAAGTCCTACTTACCTAATGGCGGGGGGGAGTCCTCCTTGGCCCGGGAGCTCCCTCGGCGCGTGTGCAAAGCGCGCACACTCAGTGACATCACCCAGAAGTGACGTCACCACGTCGGGGGCATTGCCAGGGTGACACTCTGGCAATAGCCCCAAAACTCTATGGTACCATAGAGTTTTGGGGCGATTGCCAGAGCGTCGCCCTGGCAATGCCCCCGACGTGGTGATGTCACTTCCAGGTGACGTCATTACGTTGGAAAAGTCGTCCTGGCAGGATGACTTTGGGGGTGGGGTTCCCCCCGCCGGCCAAATGCTGGCCGGCGGATCGGGAACCCCTGTAGCGGGGGATCCCCCGCCCCCCGGGCTGACTTGGCAGCCCTAGGGCTGGGGAAAGGGCTGCTCAGGCCACACTTCTCCCCTGCCTGCTGGTTCCTGGGGGTGTGACCAGATCAGCAGCTGGTGATGAGCTATGTCTGTGTGTGCCCCTCACAGGTGCATCATTGGCTGCTGTTATCTGCTTGGTGGGTGTTGCTATGCTATGGGTTGCTATAGTCTCCAGCCTGCTTGCTCTGCCACTGTGCATTGCAAAGGGCCATGCAGTGTTGTTTCCCCTGTGGAAAGCCCATAGAGAATAGACCAGGACTGCCACAATTGCACCAGTAGCGGTCTGCCTCAGAGGCCCTCAGGATTGCTCTGCTCTCTTTTTTGTAATATTTTGTAATATACTATCTTTTTTGTAATATTTACAATAACCTTGTAAGGTAGGTCTGTATCCCTTTCCCATACAGTAAAGCACCTGATCTTGATGCCCTAGGTTAGCCAATTTCATCAGATCTCAGAAGCTAAGCAGGGTTGGCCCTGGTTGGTGTTTGGATGGGAGACCATTCAAGGAACTACACAGAGGAAGATGATGGCAAATCACCTCTATTCATCTCTTGCCTTAAAAACAATATGGGGTATCTCACACACACACATAGAGCAAAGAAATCTGAGAGCACGAGAGAATGTAAGAAGAATTCTTATCTAGTTCAGCATCCTGTTTCCAAGGCACAGTGGCCAGCCAAATGCCTTTGGGAAGCTCATTAAAAACATGAGCAGCTTCCCCTGCTATTGCGTCTAAGCACCTGGTGTTCAGAGGTTCACTGCCTTTGAGCATGGGAAGATTCATTTAGCCATTATGGCAACAGATGTTGGTATGCCTGTTCACCAGTTTGCCTATTCTCTTTTTTAAGTCACCTGTGCTAGTGGCCATTACTACATCCTGTGGTTAATTATATGTGGAGAAGGATTTCATTCTGGATGATCTGAACTGACTTCCATCAATTTCAAGGGTGGTGCCATATTCAAAACAGTAACCCTGCTCTCTCTCCACTTTCACATAATTCTGTATTACCAATCTTTTGTCTAAACTAAAACCCTCAGATTTTTTACCTATTGAAACACAGGGAAGTTTCTTCCAACCACTTCATTATTTTAATTGCCCTTTTCTGCACCTTTTCCAGTGCTACAATATCTTTGAGAAGGAGTAAATGGAGCGATACATACTTTTGCAAATCCTACACACTACTGAAAGGGCACTACAATACTGGCTCTTTTCAGTCACTTTCTCAAAAAGAATAGAATTCGTCTTTTTTCACCACCGCTGCATCCTGGCGCAAAATTATAATTGATCTATCCACCATAGACCAAACTGTGTACTTGTGAAATTCTTATTCTTCTAGTCTTATTGTGCATCACTGCGGTGACAGCATCTGAGGGGTTTGGCGGTCCCAAGCGAGCAAACCCAGAAGTGGCTTATGATCCGTGATAATGGTGAAGGGCCGGCCGTACAGGTAGTCGTGAAACTTCTTTACGCCTGCTCTAAGGTCTGCCAATCCCACTCCTGATGCCAACCAACGGCCCACCACAAAACAATGGAACTTCATTCAACCAACTCAATCCGACATCAGGTACTGAACTTGCCCAGGGAAACCCCCAACAAAATCCATGTGGGGGTGCTAATAGAGGGGTCCCCCTGTGAGACGGAGCTAGACACAGGTTCTGCATTCTCAATTATTTCCACAGACACCTTACAGAGGTTGTGTCTGAAAGGGGGGCCCTGATTAAGGAAGCCAGATGGCCTCAGGCTCCGGGGGTTTAAAAAAAATCCAGTGGCCATCCGGGGATGGTGCAAGTTCAGGGTCCAATACAAGGACTTTAATGGACTACTGGACTTATTAGTGGCAGAAGGCAAACTCACTAGCCTTCTGGGAGTCTTGTGGTTCGAGCCCCTGGGTTTTGAAGTTACGGGGGTGAACCAGGTGCGGTCTATGAACTTTGAGGCCATCTGTGAGGAACTTCCAGCCATGTTTGATGGCTGACTGGGTTGTTACACAGGCCCCCTATCTCCCTTAACCTTGATCCACAGGTCCGGCCCATTAGGATCAAGGCCCGGCAGCCCCCATTGGCTATGGGGCCAAAGATAGACATTGAACTTGACCACCTGGTAGCCCAAGGGGTGCTCAAACCTGTCTCCCATGCAAGATGGGAAATCCCGATTGTCATGGCCATTAAACCAAATGGAGATGTAAGGTTCTGTGCTGACCATAAGTGCACGATCAACAAAGCCTTGCAGAAGCACGCATACCCCGTATGGTGGTCAGCCATGTCCTCACTGCTCTTGCCGGGGCTAAATCTTTGGGAAATTAGATTTGGCAGAGGCGTACCAACAGTTGCTGGTGGACAACGCCACGGCTGAGGCACAAACAATCACAATGCACAGGGGGGTGTTCAAAGTGCAGCACTTGCAATTCGGGGTCAGCGTAGCCCCGGGGATTTTTCAAAACATAATGATGCGCTAATCACTGCCCCTGATGCCAACTCCTTCACAAGCCATCTCCAAGCTGTGCTGCAGCGTTTCAACGAGGCCGACTTAAAGGTGAAGCGGGAAAAGTACTTGCTGGGTGTCCAGTCTGTGGAATTCTTGAGCTTCACCATCGATGCGCAAGGCATACACCCTACTCTGGACAAGGTGCGTGCCATCACCCAGGCACTAACTCTGTCCTCAGAAGTTGAGCTGCAAGCATTATTAGGGCTGCTCAACTTTTATCATTTGTTCCTGCCTCACAAGGTGGCAGTAGCCGAAACACTTAATTGGCCACTGGATAAGAATGCCAAATGGATCTGGGGTCCCTGCCACGCAACCGCGTTCCAAGCCATCAAGGACTTGTTAACATCAAATGTGGTTCTAGCACATTACGATGAAACCGTACCTGTGGTCCTGGCATGTGATGCGTCCCCTTACAGGGTACAGACTGTCCTTGGGCATCACCTAGAGGATGGACGGGAGGTCCCTGTTGTGTATTATTCACGGACTTTGGCCATGGCAGAGCGCAACTATGCCCAAATAGACAAGGAGGCAATGGCGATAGTGGCGGGCGTGAAGAAATTTCATGACTACCTGTATGGTCAGCCCTTCACCATTATCATGGATCATAAGCTGCTCCCAGGTTTGCTTGCTCTGGACTGCCAAACCCTTCAGATGCTGTCACTCCGGGTCCTCCCCTGGTCCATATTTTTGGTGGGGTACCAATATACTCTCATGCATCGCCCGGGGAAGGCCATGGGCCACTCTGATGCCTTGAGCCACCTCCTGCTTCCATCCTGCAACCCTGGCCCAGCCCTCGCACACCACGTGGTGCTCCTGGAAGATCTGCCCAACTGCCCAGTCCAGATCGTGGAGGTTGCATGATGCACCACCTGGGATCACATCCTCTCTTGAGTCCTGGACTGGGTGGGAAGGGGATGGCCTGCCTCCACAAGCCTGGAATTCGCTGTGTTCTCTTCCAGGAAAGACGAACTTTCAGCACACAAGGGGTACCTCTTATGGGGAAGCAGGGTGATAATACCTACACCGCTGTGACAAAAGGTGCTCACTGCGCTTCATGAGACTCACCCCGGGATCGTGCGCATGAAGGCTCTGGCCCAGAGCTATGTATGGTGGCCGGACTAGACAGGGAGATTGAGGACAAGGTAAAACGATGCCAGAAATGCCAAGAGTCACACCCAGACCCTTCGCATGACCCAACCCAGCAATGGGAATCCTCCCACAAACCTTGGGCCAGAGTACACATAGACTTTGCCAGTCCGTTCCAAGGACAAATCTTCTTTATCCTTGTAGATGGTTACAGCAAGTGGCTGGAAGTCTTTCCTGTGTCCTCCACATCAGCGCAGTCCGCGATCTGGGCAATGTGGTGGATATTAAGTACACACGGCATCCGGACACCCTGGTCTCCAACAACAGGACAGCATTCATGTCTGGTGAGCTCCAGGAATTTATTAACTACTATGGCATCCGACACATATGCTCCGCACCGTTCCACCCAGCCATCAACGGTCAAGCAGAGCGAATGGTCCACACCACGAAAGAGGCATTGCGGCATTTGGAGAAAGGGGATTGGCATTACAAATTGGCAGTCTTTCTGTTCAGACAGAGAACGACTCCCCATACTGGAACCAGCCATAGTCCTGCAGAAATGCTTATGGGCTGACACCTAACCACATGCTTAGATCTGTTACATCCAGACAGAGCACTGGAGCACAGCGTAGTTCCAGAGTCACAGGCCACCTCCTGAGGGTTCTTTCCGGGCAACCTGGTCTATGCCAAAAACTTTGTGAAGGGCCCACCATGGCTCCCAGTGTGAGTTATTCAGGTGACTGGACCTTGGTCCTACAAAGTCTCTGGGGAGGAGGGCCAGGTATGGTGTAGGCACACAGATCACTTACGCCACTGTTTTCTACCAGAAGTCCACAATGACCAGGAACGGGAAGGACGGAGGTGACCCCTGCAGCAATAGACCCGACACAACCCGCTACTACACATGACCCCAGGAGGGACAGCAGTGCAGAGCTGGTGGAAGATGGCATCCCCGATAGTCCAACCAACCAACCAGGGCCGTCAACAGCAACAGAAGCCCTTCCTGAGTGACCCACACACGGTCCCAAACCACGCAGGTCCACCCGGGAGCAGCATAGGCCCACATACCTCAAGGACTACGTCTGCTGGGTGGGGGCTGAACTATGGGGGAAGGGCTGTTATATCCTTTCCAAAGTCCGCGCACATGGTCATGTGACCACACAGTCGGGCAAAGTGTCTGAGCTTCACTCACTTAAACAATAGACTGAGAGGATCCTGGAGAGGTCCAATTGGGAGAGTCGGATCAGGAAAGGAACCTATGGTATAAGAGTGCACTGTAAATAGCGAATCACAGGTGTTGGGTGTGGGCATGGGTGCAGTCATGAACGGGGATAAAAAGCAGACCTGCGAGTCCAGCAAACAGTCTTGTTCTGACCTCTAAATAAACTACGAGCTGTTTTCACTTGATGCGTCTCCAACCTCAGTACTTTTCAGTTTTGCTTGATTGTCCCAAAGTTTCAGCTCTAAGAGATGAACTGATCTCCCCTTTATTTAATCAGGACTTTCTCTCTCCAGAAGCAAAATTATCCTGGTTACTTAGAGATGAAGACAAACAAACTACTCTGCATGTGGCAAAATTTCTAGCAGCTGATGTCAAATCACATGACAGCTTCTGCAGTAGCAACCTTTAAATTCTTCCATGTTTTCCTGTGGAACGAGGTTTATTGTGGGATGCGGGTTTACTGTTTATGACTCCAATTGCAAAAACAGTAAAGACAATAAATAAATAATTGAAAAACAGGTTTAATAGTGGGTGTGTATATTTGGAAGTAAACTAATCTGAATTGAAACCCTTGTTTATTTTAATATCTTCATGTTCTGAATCTGACTGCTAAAAACAGCAATGGTAATCCCCATTGATTTTCAGAAATCACCAAATATGGTTGAGGACAGCAATGGGGTTTTCACTTTCTTCCCCCGCCAATGGGGTGCAAATTCATAATATGACACCATATAGGTCTATACTCTGTATATTAATTGTTTGTTTTTAAAACCTTTGTATTTATTTGTATGAATAAATTGATGAATTGTGCACTGCTCTGAGCCTGCTTCATGGGGAAGGACAGTAGGGAGAAGACAATGACTCAGCAAACAATCTGATTTACATGGATTTCTTCCAACCAGAAGATGTAGCAGATATTCCTATCAAAAAGCATTGTTCCCATGGATGTTTCTATGTATAATGGTTCCATTTCCTGCTAACAACCACACTGAGTAAGTGGCATTATGTTGCTACTTTCTAATTCCCAGTAAGGAAGCTGATTTTTAGTGATACATCTGTCCTCACTATATAATTTCATTTTTGTCTGGCAACATTCTATGCTTGCCAAAATCAGTTGGCTGCCTGATGTGTCACTCAAGCTGTCCCTATCCACTGGCTGCGTTGCCTGAGTCTCGCCACCAATATTCTAAACAATTTGCTGTTCCATTCCCCCCAATAGTCAGCCGGAACACAGAGGTCATTTGCATATGCAGCCTGATTGGCTTTTGCCTCGAACATTCTAATCAGTTTGCTGTTGCTGTTGGGTCATTGAATGTGGTCCTGAGGTAAAATACATCTCCCAGTCTTCGCTTAAACGGTCACTGGAGTTGCTAAAATACATCTCCCAATCTTCCCTTAAACAATCACTGGAGTTGCCAGTCTTCCTATGGGGCCTGTAGATCTCCCAGAAATCACCGTGTTCCACAGCCACAGCACATCCCTGCTGAGATCTCTCTGCACCCCACACCCTGCCCTCCCCAGGCTCTGCCCCTCAAATCTACAGGTCTGGCCCTCCCCTTAGTATTGCCAGCCTCCAGACAGCTCCTGGAGATCTCCAAGATCAGTTCTCCTGGAGAGAATGGCTGCTTTGGGCAATGGACTCCATGGAATTATACCCTGCTGAGGTCCCTCCCCACCCCTTCCTTCCCCAGGCTTTACCCCTCAAATCTACAGGTATTTCCCAACCCAGATTGGCAACCCTGTAACTGGCTATGGAACCGTTTTCCAGACCCTTGGAACCCAGAAGACATTGTGTAGGAGGGGGTGGTTTTCTCACTCAGCTGCCATTGCATAGCCCCAAATCAACATAAGTCAGGGGTGGTGGGAACCAGACCTGTTATCATGAAGCTGTCCTCCCATACTACACACTTGGGGCAGCAAAGGGACTTGAGACAGCCCTGTCTTATAACTAAGCAGAAGGAAATAAACATGGCTTGCCTCCCTGTATTTTCCCCTTCCCTCTGCCGCCCCACTAGCCACAGCTGGGACACTCACCTGGAGCTTCTTTCTAGAGCCTGTTGTATTTCTTACCACAATGGGCCTTACTCCTAGTATTTTATATTTCAGTTCCTTAGGCCTTTCCCTTTAACAGAGACTTAATGTATAGAAAGCTATGGTAACATCAAAACTAGACAAATGTAATGCACTTTACACGAGCCTCCCTTTGAAATCAACTTGGAGACTCCAGTTGGCAAAGAATGCTGCAGTCCAGTTCTTATTAGGCACTAGGCAGAGATGAATAACACTCATTCTGCAGTCATTCTGTGGCTGCCCATCAGCTACTAAGCTCAGTTCAAAGTACTGGCCATGATGGTCTGGCTCTGTCATATCTGCAAGACTGTATCTCTACCTATGTCCCACCATGACAACTCTGCTCATCAGAGCAGCGCCTTCTCCAGGGGCCACCCTGCAAATGGGCAAGATCAGCAACTACCTGCACATATGCCTTCTTTGCAGTGATCCCTCCTGTGTTGTGGCCTTCCTGAGGAGGTCAGGAAGGCTCCCATGCTCCTGGCATTTCACAAACTATGAAAACAGAATAATTCAGGAGGGCCTTTTTTATAAAGGAAATAGGGCTATATCATAACAGATTACTTCAAGAAAATTACTTATGTAATTCTGCATTGCTTAATATGTTATGCTTTTGTTCAGACGACAGCTTCATTTCAAATTTCTACAATCACAGTCCTAGCACACTGCTTTACATTCTGTAATCCAACCCTCAGTCTTTGTGAGAAAGGCCGACTATAAATGAAACTTTTCATGGCATTGGAGGTCAATAGTAGCACCTGGTAAATAACATCTCATTAAGCATCAGTTACAAGGGCAGGCCATTTTTCTCCAGGTTGTTGGCCACTCTAATTTGACTTGGATTTTCAGACACTCATATCCTTTGGGGAAAGTGGGTGTGCCCCACATATTTGGCAGTTAGGACTGTGAAAAAAAAGCTCATTCCTCTTCTTCGAAATCTCCCTGTCCTCTTTCATTTCACTCCTTTTGTCATCTAGTGGTCAAACTGTCTCCTTAGCTTGTTCCCTCATTGGGTGTGCTCATTGTTTGCCTCAATTATTTTAATAATGTGTTCCTCAGTTTCTTGTAATTGGCCTTAATAAACTTACATTTGTTTTGCAAGAGCAGGGGAGAGATACAGAGGAAAGTGAGGTGCCCCCTGCAAGTCCTTGCAGGTTCAATACCACGCAACTGGGCCTGGCCAGCATTGCACCTATGGGCCTACCGGCACTATGCAACCACCATGCACTTGAGCCTGCTGACAGTGGCCACTGCCACCACACAACTGGGCTTGGCCCCGGCAGCAACAGTCACCATACAACTTGGCCACAGCACTGCACAACTGGGACCAGCCTGACCTGGCAGCCGGCACCACACACAGTTCTCCTGGCAAAAGGTTGCCTGGAGAGGGAAGGAGGGAAAGCTAAAGCCATGGAGGCTGGTAAAGGTAGGTTGGTTGATGAGTGGGAAGGAGAAAAGGGAATAGGAAAGGGGGAGAGACTACGGGGGCTTTCAGGGAAGGGAAAGAGAAAATAGTGGGGACTCTGTTGCCTGGAGATCAGTTGTAGTAATATAAGATCTCCAGCTACCACCTGGAGGTTGGCAACCCTGCTCAGAAATTATATACATCAGTTTATCAATAAATGCTGTGTTTCAATAAAATCTTATCCTTTAAGCGTTTGACTAAGTAGTTCTTAGTGATGCTTACACACCCAGGGAAATGCCGATTGCCACTTTGGGATCAGGAAGCAATTTTTTTCCAGGCCAGTTTCGCTGGAGGTTTTTTTTGTCATCTTCTGGGCATGGAACAGAGATCACTGGGGGTGTGTGGGGGGAATTTGTGAAATTCCTGCATTGTGCAGGGGGTTGGACTCAATGACCCTGGAGATCCCTTCCAACTCTATGATTCTTTTTTAAAAATGTTTTTTAATAAGTTTATTTTCATTTTCCATATATTACAATTGTCAAAATAAAACAATACACGCACAAACTATTCAAACTGATCAGCAGCCATTAGAATCATAGAATCAGACAATTGACAATATGATTCTATGATTCTAATGGCTGCTGATCAGTTTGAATAGTTTGTGCGTGTACTGTTTTGGGAAAACCCACTGCAAACTGTGGCAAGCATTCATGGCTGCTCAGCATGAACCAAACAGACCAAGTAATCAGCTCATGTCTGACTGCCACCTTTGAACACAGTAAGTGTGACAGTTGAATCTATTTGTGATTAAATTTGCGGCATCTTTACAAATGATTACGTAACCCCGCTTTTTGAGAATGAAGTCAGGTGCTTGGTTTCCCCTTATAAATTAACCTTCAGCATTCTTGCAACATTCATCTGAACAACCTGATGTTAAGCTACTATGATAGAAAATCAGGAAAAACTCCAGGTCACCAAGTGTTCCTAGTTCAGGAGAAATTATAGTATAATGACGAAAAGATTCTTCCAATGCAGAAGAATTTTTTGCATTAGCCGAATGTTCCATGTACAAGAGGAAAAATGCCACCATTAGCAGACGGTATCGGTGAGATCCAGCTATAAGAATTTGAAATGCGAATTGAATAACCAAGTGCGTATGCATTCATTAAAAAAGACATTGATATAACAAAAGAGCAGTAACATTATTCTTACATCTGACTAGACACCTGCCCTGATCGGAGGCTGTGCCACAACAAGGTCCAGCTGCAACACATAAAGATTATACAAGTGAAAGAAACATGGTTTTGGAATGGCTGAAATATGTATGAATGCATGTGTTGTGTGTGTATCTGTTGGTGGCTTAGGAGGTTACAAGACATAATACTCTGTAAAGGGCATATTTATTTGCCCTGTAATTCCTAGCACCTATGAAGGTCTGTTTTTATGCTTTTGTGCACTTGTTTGGTTTACTGTTGCTTTAGATTCAAATGCAGTGACTATTTGAACTCCACTGCAAGCATTTTTTTTAAAAAAAAAAGTCCTCTCTGTTCCTTGGAATTTTAGCGCTGTTAATCATAAACACGATATTTGCATATTAATGCCACTGTACTTTGTGTTAATATTAGAGATAAGATGGGCTGGTTCCAAAGTATTTGCTTGTGGCAGCTGTAGACAAAGGTGTGTTCACAAGTGTGGCAAGAGCTGAACACTCTTGTCCAAAGAGTCCAAAGGTATTGCCTGAAAAAGGTAGGAGAGCAACAGGCTCTCTTTGTATCTCTTTGTATCTCTTTGTTAATGACAAAGGAGGGGACTTTTAATTTGCAGATGCTTTTTCCATCTGCAGTTTCAACATTTGCGAATATTCATTTGAATGAATGCCCAAGCTTTTATTTGCATTATAATAAAAGTGCAGACATACAGAAAGTGACTGCTGTTAGTGAGTGCTGTGACTATTTTTTTCATTTACTGTTCTTTTATTCCACCCTGTATTTCCTGAGCCTTTCTAACAAAGTCATCTTAGAATACTAGAAGATGTATGAAACAGCAATAAAGGCAGCAAAGAAATATTACTTCTCAGCTACTATTGCGTCGACTAGTTCACAACCACCCCAGTTGTTCAAAGTAGCATGGTATCTGCTGACTCCTAAATCTGGCTTTAGTTGACAACCTCCGCTTTGGTTGCTCCCACTAGATTTATATGCTGCTTTTGAGACAGTGAGGCACTTGGAGGAAGAAGTAGGCATCAGGGGATGGGCATTGGACTGGTTCAAATCACTCCCTGTCTGGCTGCTGTGGATAATTGGCTAAGAATGAACACACTGAAGCTAAGTGCCTCCAACTGCCAGCAGAAGTGAGCTGCTGATTAGCCAGGGCTCATGGGGAGACATGCCACAGCAGGAGCCCAGCAAGACGCCAGTGCTAGCCGCCCCAGCCTTCCATGTGGCCTCAACTGGCTGGAAGAGGCAGAAGCTGCTGTAGAAAATGAGCTGGAGTCGGATGACCCGGCCCACCCGAGCACAGCTGATAGGAGCATACCAGAGCTGAGGAGGGCATGACAGGATGTGCACAGGTAGGGCAGAGGCAAGGATGGTGGGTGGGGCTTTCACCTACCTGGGGCGATGGTGGAGGACAGAGCCAGTGGAGTGGAGAGTAAGGGAAGGGCAGACTTGGGGAAAGGGATCCTGTTGGGTCACAGGAAAAAGGCAGGCTAGAGGGTTCTCAGCTGCAGGAACCAGCCAGCTGAGGTGAGGGAGCTTTGAGGGTGTCTCCCCAGGACACAGCTGAAACCATGGCAGAGAGCAGGCCACTAGGCCAGGCTCACAACCCACCTCACAATGGCCCTCTATCTTGATGCAGACCATCTGGCCACCTGGATCCACACCACGATAACACTGAGACTAAACTATTCTACTGCTCTCCACTATACTGGTTTCTGTACAGCTTCCCTCAAAGTCAATTTAGAGACTGCAGCTGGTACAAAATGCAGCAGCTCTGCTATTATAAGAAGCCAGATGGAGTGTGCATATTAGTACCATTCTGTTGCACTGCATTGGTTGCTCATCAGTTACTGGGCTGAGTTTAAGATTATGGCTATCACATTAAAAACCCTTCATGACCTTGGTCCTTAATATCTCTTCCCTTGTGCTCCATCTTGACAGCTTCAATCATCTGAGCAGGGCTTTCTGTAAACAGGAAAAATCAACAACTGTCCATATACATGCTGTGATGGACCATCAAGGGTTAATGCCTAACAGAGTCTAAGAACCTTTGAGTGACAAGCTGTTCAAACAGAATTCTGTTGAGAGAGTAATTTAAGGAATGACAGTTGGGAACTGACAATTGAAGAAGAGTCTGTTGAGCTGACTATGGATTGAGAAGGAGGCTAAGAGAGTGAGTGGATCAAGGAGGATCCTCATTCAAGGGAAAAAAAAGAAAAATAGATTCTAGTAAAGAGAAGTGATCCCTGCCCAGTTAAGAAGGGAAATAAGTTTTTAGAAAAGAGGAGTGATCCCTGGTTTGTGTATAAAGAAGGATATTGAGAACTTGGTTGTATGTTCCTGCCTTCTAAATTTTATGTGTTGGTGCAACTCAGAAAGCTATGATTGTTTAAGCAGAAACTGGAAACAAAGCGTCTCTCCTCAAAGTTTTAAAGAACTTATTGAATAGCAGAAACACTTGTTGGCAAGTAATTATCTGGTATTTGTGTGAATACAAAGTTACTTCAGTTTTATTATCTGTTTGCCTCGTACATCCTACACCTGATTCCACCTGACCTTTTCTCCTCCAAATTAAATAAAGCATTTTGTTTATTTTGAACTTTCAAAAGCCTCTTGTGTGCCATTTCAAATGCAAGAGTATAAGAAGGTGATTATGTCTCATCCCTCAGTTCCCTGGGCCAGCATCCATCCATCCATCCATCCATCTCTCTCTCTCTCTTGATATAGATATAAAGTGATTGGGTGGGACAGCTGGGGGCTGCTCAGCAAGAAAATCCTGTGTGTGAGGGAGCAGAGAAGATGAGATCATCATACATGCCTTGGCATACATGCCTTCTCTGTTGAGGCCCCCATCTTGTGGAAAATAGAGCTCAACTATAACAGAGTAATTCAGAAAGAAGAAGAAGAGATTGGATTTATATCCTGCCCTTCACTCACTTAAGAGTCTCAGAGCGGCTTACAAACTCCTTTCCCTTCCCCTCCCCACAACAGACACCCTGTGAGGTAGATGGGGCTGAGAGAGCTCTGAGACAACTGTCCTTGAGAGAACAGCTGGTACAGAGCTATGACTTGCCCAAGGTCATCCAGCAGGTGCAAGTGGAGGAGTGGGGAATCAAACCCGGTTCTTCCAGATTAGAGTCCGCGCACTTAACCACTACACCAAACTGGCTCTCTTGGGGTAAGGGATTAGGGATCGTAGACTATGCCACTCTATAGAGACTGTACTATCTGTTACTCTAAGTAGGTTCCTACTATGTAATGTTTACATTGTTTAATGTGTCATTTTAATAATTATGATTTGCTTTACCATTGTTTCCCATCTCTCATTGGATCCAGATTTTTTCAAGTCAAATCTTGTTGCATTTTCTATTAGATATCTCATCAGGTTGATTGTATTGACCTATTCTATGTAACCAGCCTTAACTCCCAGTGATAAAGGTGGACTGTAAATAATGTAAATAAATAAATGTTACAAAATAAATAAAACAGTGCTGACCAAAAACTCACCATAAACTAAATATAAGCCTGGGTAGTATTTGTACAAATAAGCCCAAATTCAAGCAAGCAAAGGTTGTAAAACATAATGCAAAATATTATATTCTGAGGCCAGAACTGCCATGTAAATTGTTATTTCTTTTTCAGGTTGTCCCCATCTCCCTCATAATGTTACAGATTATGGGTCTATCCTACCACTCCACTGAGAAAAAAGCCTTCCTCAAGGCTAAGAAGCTTCCCTGCAACTTAAGTGATGCTTCCTCCAATAGAAGAAATTCTTAAGCAAGAACTTCCTCCAGGCCAGGGTACAATACATGCCACTTATTCCAAGTTTTTGCCCAAACATTCTTCACTTCCTGTCTCCATATTGTTTCTGTGCTTGCCCTGGATCCTAATGAGCCACCTGGCCTTTGAGAATGTATGTTCAGGCAGGGTGCTGAAGTACAACTCTATAACATAAAAGTTTATGCTTCTCTTCTTATTGGCCTTTACCTAAATGTATTTATTAGCATAACTGAGTCAGAACATTATTGTTGTGCAGTATATGACATACACACATGGAGAAATCTCATGTATTCTTGTCCCACTTCTGTAAGCAGAACTAATACCACTCTCATACCCCACCACCACCAGTAGTACAATCCAAAGGTAGCAACTCCAGAGTAATGACATTCACAGAGTTCCTTCTTGCTAGTGCTGCTTTCTTGGACTAGCAACAGGACAGATTGCTAGAGGACAACCAGTGTGATGATTCAACTATTGGACACTTTCTATCCCCTTTTTTCAATTACATGATTATATCCAGAGATATATATAAAAGTCCCCCCCCCCCCACCATAAAATCAATGCCCAGACCAAACCCCTGGACCCAGAAGCACAGAAAATTCGGGGAGAGCACTCCTACCATGATGTAGATGCTCACTAAGAAGAGATTTTTAGAAATTTGACCCCCTAAGGGGATCAAAAGAGGTAAAATGTGCTCCCCTATTGCTTCCTATATGGCTGCCAGGTAGCTGCCTTCTTGTACCCCCCTACTCTCTGACTAGTCAGCTGCAGAGCTCAGTGTTCTGAGATAAAAAGAGTTACAGGAGACTGCAGAGAGCTAACAACAGTGGAGGAAATCAGGAATGGCCAACCACCTGTGAGGTGCAGCAATGCTGCTGGCCCATTCTCCCTGATGGCTTCAAACATGCTCCCCCTACAGTAGGCGGCTGTCTGTCAGGTGTAGCAGCAGGTGCAAGGTGCTTAAAGCCATCAGGGAGCCTGCCCCAGCAGTGTTGCCTTAGCGATCCTGCTGGCCCAGCCTCCACAATGGCTTGCAATACCCCTCCCCTCCCTCTCCTACACTGGACAGGCAGCTGCCTATCAGGTGTAGGAGAGGTGGAATGCTTACAGCTGTCAGGGAGGTTTGCTCAGCAAAATTGCCTTATGACTGCTGCTGACCCAGTCTTCCCAATGCCTTTAAACACACTACCCACAACACCAGACAGGCGAGTGTCTGTCAGGGGTAGGAGCAGGGCCAGGGTAATTTAATCCATCAGGGAGGCCACCTGAGCAGAAACACCTTAGCAATGCTGCTGGGCCAGCCTCCCCAGTGGCTTTAGACACACTCCCACCCACCCCTCCTCCACCTGACAGGTGGTTGTCTGTCAGATTCAGGAGCAGGGGCAGAGTGTTGAAAGCCATTGAAGAGGCTGCCTAAGCAGCATTGCCTTAGCAGTCGTGCTGGCCCAGCCTCCCTGATGCCTTCAGACATGCTACCTCTCCTACACCTGAGAGACAACTGCCTGTCAAGGGTTGGAAGGGGTGCGGAGTCCTTAAAGCCATTGGGGAAGCTTGCTCAGCAGGATTGCTTTAGCGCTGCTGCTGGCCCAGCCTCCCTGATCCTTTAAACACAATCCCCCCCTTACACTAGACAGGCAGGTGTTTGTCAGGTGTAGGAGCAGGGCCAGGGTATTTTAATCCATCAGGGAGGCCACCCCAGCAGGATCACCTTAGCGATGCTGCTGGCCCAGCCTCTCCAATGGCTTTAGCCACACTCCCACCCACTATGGAAATATACCCCAAATTTGTAGAAAAGTGGTTCCTTGTATTAGGTTATTTAACCTCTAACAATGTGGGTTCTAGAAAACTGGTTCATATGAACTTGCTTAATATCTGATTGCTCAAATGTTGTTTTGAATACGTAGTTATATACCACTTCTTAAATGTAACATAAACGAGAAACATTTTTGTTAAAAAGGTATGCCCTGTACCCCTCTCCCCACAAAAAGTTAATGCCCAGGCCAAACCCCTGCACCAAGAAAACCAAAGTAAAGGGAGTGCATTCTTACCATGATGTCACCTCAGATTTCTGAGAAACATGACCCCTAAGGGGGTAAAAAGGGGGCAAAATTTGTTCCCCCAATTGTTTTCCATGTGTCTGCTGCCTCCTTGACCCCCCAATTGGTTAACTGTGTAGCTCAGAGTTCTGAGGTAAAACCTGCTATGACTATCAAGAAGTCCCAAGGCTAGAAACGGAAGGTGGCAGGAATTGACTTAACAGATGACTTAGGTATCTCAAAGGAAGAAGAAGAAGAAGAGATTGGATTTATATCCCGCCCTTCACTCACTTGGAGTCTCAGAGCGGCTTACAAACTCCCTTCCCTTCCCCTCCCCACAACAGGCACCCTGTGAGGTAGGTGGGGCTGAGAGAGTCTGAGGCTTCTGTACTATCAGCAAATGATCAGGCCTTTGTTGATTAAAACATAGTCCTTTATTCAGATACTGGAACAGGTCTCGATGTTTGTTAGAGATACCATACAAAGGAGGCTTGGGGTTAATATACCTACAAACATGCATGATTAAACTTTTACCACCAATCAGCATACAAGGAAAAGTGCGGGAAGACAAGAGGGCCCGTTTGTTCCCACCGTAGGTGCAAAAGGCATAAACATTCCCCTTTTGGCCTGTGTGACCCAGATATGCTAAGTCCTAGGCAAAACATTCAAACCATGACAATAAAATAACCTTCAAGGCTAGAAGCCGGTAGATAGTGTCCTGGGAGCCTGGAGTGAAAAGGGGGAGGGAACAGGAACAAGATAGCCATTGTTTATGACACGATGGAATGCATGAACCCACCTCCCACCTGAAGAAGTAACATTAAGCAGACAGGCCATTGACATAAAGGAGGCAATAAACCATATGGTAGATAACAACTACAAAGAAAACGAAAGTAGACACTAGAGCATTCTTCAGTAACATATATCTTTGTCAGATTCAAAGAGAGAAAGAAACATTCAGTAATAGAGAAATCATTGTGCATAAAGCAGAATCTGACAGAGAGCTCTTTCCCAAGCTGTCCTTGAGAAAACAGCTGGTACAGAGCTATGGCTTGCCCAAGGTCATCCAGCCAGGTGCACGTGGAGGAGTGGGGAATCAAACCCAGTTATTAAATAAAGGAAACAAAGGTGTGCATACGCCTTAAAAACCACAAGGCCATTTTATTTTATACTAATACTTATGGCCCGCCTATACCCCGCTATAAAATTATATTTTTTGATGCTACAGGTGGCTCATAAATTGTGATGTCACCTATTATGTTTCAGATGGCTGAGATCATCCTGGTGGAACTCTGTGACAGAAAAAAGTGATTACAAACAATGCTCCCTCTAAGCTGAGGGGTCTTGTGAGCAAAAATTCTACTTTGTGAGCTACTGGCATTAAAGTTGTGAGTGAGCGTTTTGGCTATTGCATAAATCAGTTTGCTCTGGAGCCATCCTTCCTGAGCTCAGACAAAAACGTGTGAGCCGGTGGCTAAAAAAACCCTGTGAGCTAACTCACCTTAGAGGGAACACTGATTACAAACCTGTGTGGGAAGGAAAGATGCTTATTCCATAGGCTTTAGCACAGATCCGATGTAAACTAGCAGCATTAGCTCACATCCTCAGCAATCAATACCAAAAATACCAGTGTTATGATCAGGGGTCCGTTGGAGCAGGAGCGCACAGGAGCACAGCTCCGGGAGTGAGAAGCCCAGGGGGTGGGCACATGACCAAGCCCCGCCCCCTCCTCGGCTTCCCCAAGCAGTGCAGAGGCGCAGCACTCCGGGGAAAGCCCTGCTAGGGTCTTTATTGTTTTTAATGTTTTGTTTTAATATTGATAATTTTATCATTGTTCCTTTTATGACTGTGTGCTACTTTTCCAGAGACTTGCTCAAGGTGGCATATAAATTTTCTAAGTATACCATTTTTTCTCTAGGCACATGGCACATAAGTACTGCAGAAATTTCACCAACCCTTCAGCAGCTTCCACCCCATCAGTTTGGTGTAGTGGTCAGGAGTATGACTCTAATCTGGGAGAACCGGGTTTGATTCCCCACTCCTCCACATGCAGCTGCTGGTGTGACCTTGGGCCAGTCACAAGTTCTCTCAGAGCTGTTCTCAAAAGACCTCTCTCAGCCCCACCTACCTCACAGGGTGTCTTGTTGTGGGGAGGGGAAGGGAAAGGGATGGGTGGTGCACATGTCCCGGGTATCTCAAGTCTACTTGAAACAGGAAGAGAATGAGGGTGTGTTCTTTACGCTTATTTTTATAGCACAAAGTATTGGATGGGGAAGGGAATGGAGGAAGAGCAGGTCAGTTTCACTCACCTGTGGAGTGGAGCCTGAGGGGTGGGTGTTGCCTTCTGACACACCTCCGGTTAGGGGGTGTGGAATATGCAAATGAGTTATGGTAATGAGCTCCAGCACCTCTTTTTCTATGAAATGACCCTTGGTTACAATTCAACAATAACAATAAACAATCGTGGAGCTATTACTTAGCAAGTCCGTCTTCCGCTCTGGAAATCAGGCCTTGTACTTCCTTCCCATGCATCTGTCCTGTCTTGATAAGGAACGGCTGTGCGGCGTAGATTAGAAAATGATATTCTTACCCACTAATGATGGTGACAGGCCGCAATATACCTTGCTCGGGGTGGTGTTATAGGAAATTTCCCTGTGTGTGTGTGCGTGTTTGTCACTGACCTATACGATGAAATACAAGCTGATTTTTCCAAATGATGGCTGTAAGTTATAATGTGGAGAATCTCCTCATCAGAGAGGGTGAACAAGTTTCCTGTAGTATGTTCAGAATAATTTAAGCTCACTTGATTGCTAGTAAATCACGATACATCTTGCAACTAGTTACTTTCCCCCCAAACAGTAATGCCTAAATTTTTACCGAAGCTCTAATGCGGTTCTTTCAAACTCTTTTGCTACTAGAAAAATAATAAATGTGAACACTAAATGATTACTCTTAGATAATTGATTCGTTCTATAAGCAAAGTCCTACTTCGTGGGTGGGCCTGGAGTTATATGTGCGTAGAACTTGGGTTTTAAAAAATGGTAATCTAGAGAACTGATTCCCCGCCTGTCAGGTTCCCTGTCATTTTGTTGTTCATTTCCTCCATGCTAACTGTATACTCCTGACGGGAGTCTGGTACCCTGTTCTTTCCCACGTCAGAATGCTCTTACACACACACACACCCCTCCTTCTCCTCCCCCTGCGTCTCGCCAGCTCTGCTAATCTGTTTTGCTGTAACGTTAACCTTGGGATGTTTATGTGATGGGTTCTTCCAGGTGCCTGACTGTGTGGGAATGTGAAGTGGGAGTTCTCGCGGGGGGAGGGGTGGGTGGTTTCTAGAGTGTGCGCCTTTTCTCTGGGAATGTAACTGCTGAGGGTTTTTCGCGCTTTTGGCTTATTGCACTGATTGGTGCCTGTCATTTATCTGCTATTTGAAAACAGTATAATTGCTTTGATAAAATTATCAATATTAAAACAAAACATTAAAAACAATAAAGACTCTAGCAGGGCTTTCCCCGGGGTGCTGCGCCTCTGCACTGCTCGGGGAAGCCGAGGAGGGGGCGGGGCTTGGTCATGTGCCCACCCCCTGGGCTCCTCACTCCCGGAGCTGCGCTCCTGTGCGCTCCTGCTCCAACAGACCCCTGCTTTTGTTCATTATCTTCAAATCTTATGTCTGCTTAGGTCTGGATGCTCAGAATTTGATTGTACTAGGTGACTTCTGAAGTACAATCTCACTGAAGCTGTGTGTTATGGAATAGTCATCCCACCAGTATCAGTTTTTAATTTCTCCGCATGCACACACACAAAGAGACTTTGAGATTACTTTTATACAGGGCTCCGTTGGGGCCGGGGCGCACAGGAGCGCCGCTCCGGGAGAGAGGAGGCGGGGGGGCGGGCACTTAAGAAAGCCCCGCCCCCCCCGCTCGCTCTTCCCAGGCTGCGGCAGGCTGCTCTGCCGCCGCCGGCCCCTTCCCTCGCCCCCCCCGTCAGTGTTCCCGGGCCGGCGGCGCTCCGCCGGCCCGGGCAAAGGAAGCCCCTTCCTCCCCCCTCCCCTTGGGGCCGCGGCAGAGCGCCGCTGGCCCCGAGAAGTCCCTTCCCTCGCCCCCCCCCGTCAGTGTTCCCGGGCCAAAAGAAGCCCCTTCCTCCCCCCCTCCCCTTGGGGCCGCGGCAGAGCGCCGCTGGCCCCGAGAAGTCCCTTCCCTCGCCCCCCCCCGTCAGTGTTCCCGGGCCGGCGGCGCTCCGCCGGCCCGGGCAAAAGAAGCCCCTTCCTCCCCCCTCCCCTTGGGGCCGCGGCAGAGCGCCGCTGGCCCCGAGAAGTCCCTTCCCTCGCCCCCCCCGTCAGTGTTCCCGGGCCGGCGGCGCTCCGCCGGCCCGGGCAAAAGAAGCCCCTTCCTCCCCCCTCCCCTTGGGGCCGCGGCAGAGCGCCGCTGGCCCCGAGAAGTCCCTTCCCTCGCCCCCCCCGTCAGTGTTCCCGGGCCGGCGGCGCTCCGCCAGCCCGGGCAAAAGAAGCCCCTTCCTCCCCCCTCCCCTTGGGGCCGCGGCAGAGCGCCGCTGGCCCCGAGAAGTCCCTTCCCTCGCCCCCCCCCCGTCAGTGTTCCCGGGCCGGCGGCGCTCCGCCGGCCCGGGCAAAAGAAGCCCCTTCCTCCCCCCTCCCCTTGGGGCCGCGGCAGAGCGCCGCTGGCCCCGAGAAGCCCTTTTCCTCCCCCCCTCAATACTTCCTCCCTTCCTTCCTTCTCTCTCTCCCCCCACCTACCAACTTACCTTCCTCTTCCTTCCTTTCCCCCTTCCTTCCTTCCTTCCTTCCTTCCTTCCTTCCTTTCTTCTCACTTTCTCTCCCCACCTACCTACCTACCTGTTCCTTCCCCTCTCCCTTCCTTCCTTTCTTCTCTCTCCCCCACCTACCTATCTACCTGTTCCTTCCCCTCTCCCTTCCTTTCTTCTCTCTCTCTCCCCACCTACCTGTTCCTTCCCCTCTCCCTTCCTTTCTTCTCTCTCTCTCCCCCACCTACCTACCTACCTTCCTGTTCCTTCCTTTCCCCGTCCTTCCCCTCTCCCTTCCTTCCTTCCTCCCTCTCTCCCCCCTTCCTTCCTTCCTTCTCTCTCTCCCCCCACCTACCTACCTTACTGTTCCTTTCTTTCTTCCTTCCCCCCTTCCTCCCTCCTTCCTTTCTTTCTTCTCTCACTCTCTCCCCCCCACCTACCTACCTTCCTGTTCCTTTCCTTCCTGTTCCTTTCCTTCCTTCCCCCTCCCTCCCTTCTTGCCTTCTGACACACTCCCGATGACGTCATCACTTCCGATGACGTCAGGGGGTGTGGCATATGCAAATAAGTTATGCTAATGAGCTCCTGCACCTCTTTTTTTACGAAAGGACCCCTGCTTTTATACGAACTGCTTTTTGATTTTATTTTTTTACACTTCATGCACACATACTTTACAGGAAAAAGAGCCTTCCTCTCTCATTTTAAAGACAACATCCCCTCCCCCAAATTTCTGTTTAGATAGGACAGAAGCAACAATTAGCCTGGTATATCCTGTTGTGATGTTGAATAATGGTTCTGACACCCCCCCCCCCCCCATTCTTGTGCTGGAAAAGGAGCTTGGATGCTAAAGTACGATTGAATGAAATTTGCTTGACTTGCTGCCACATTGCTGTGTCTGTTTACTGAGACATAAGGCCCTGCTAAACAAAGCTTGTCTTGGGGAGTAGTAACCTTGTTTGTTTTTCCCCTTGGTGCATGAATTCACGCCTATAAGTGTGTGCGGCCAACCCTAATGAAAGAAGCTATGAACATTTTTTTTACTTTATTTCACCAGAGCCTTCTCTTTATTTTCAGTGGGGCACACTGGCTCCTGCCAGAACCCTGCTAGGTTTTGTATGTTAGTCAGTTTCACTCAGCAGCTACCAGTATGGGCTATGGCACAGGGAAACACAAAGTGATGATCTCCCTGTCCTTCCTTGCGGGGCTGGCGTTGGGCAAAAAAATTTTTTTTGCCAAAACAGTTCCTGCAGCCCTTTTACCTCTCGCCATGGTGGTGCTAATGTGTTTAAGAACACCCGTTCAAACTAAAATAGGCTTTTTAAATACAGTGCAACATTTATAAAAGTTTTGAATGGGTTTCTGTTTCACCCAAAATCTTCTTTTGGTACAGCAATCTAACAGTTTTTAAGAATTTTAGGAAACCAGAACAAACAAACAAAAGTCAGCTATAAGTGTTTAATTCTCCCTCCTGCTTTTAACTTTTCTGCAAACATTTTTAATTTCACAAAAACACTATGGATTTTTAGGCATCTTTTTTATTTTTATAACGGTTAGTTACATCACTGAATAATCTAATTATTTTTAGGCACACCTTACAGGAAGACTGTCAGAATATCATAGCTTTGGGCTCTTTTGTACAAAAATCTTTCAATCAGGGTCACAAAAAATGGGCTCAAAACTCTCCTAAACGTGTCCTGCCTTGCAGGGCTGGCGTAAGCTAAAATTGCCAAAACAGTGCCTGCCACCTTGGGACACTGCCCCTGACCTCTCCTAGAAGGCCGGGGTTCTCTAGAGCATGCCTCCATGCACGCGGTAGGATTTGTGTTTGAGAGCCAGTTTGGTGTAGTGGCTAAGTGCTCGGACTCTAATCTGGGAGAACCGGGTTTGATTCCCCACTCCTCCACTTGCACCTGCTGGGTGACCTTGGGCAAACCATAGCTCTGTACCAGCTGTTCTCTCAGTCCCACCTACCTCACAAGGTGTCTGCTGTGTGGGGGAGGCATTTGTAAGCCACTCTGAGGCCGATTCCGCACAAGTGCTTTGCTTCCCTTTCCTCCCGGGTTTAATTGGTCCGAATCAGTGTGTGTGTTTCTGCATTACATGACTCTGACCCGGGCTGATGCTGGTTCTTCATTTCCACATCTGTTCTTGCCCCGAATCTTGAGCCCCTGCCCATCTCCCTCCTTTTTTAATGTAGGCGGAGTTGCGTTATGATGTCGTGATGCAACAAAGCCGTGATTGGCCATCTGAGCTTCCAAGCCCGCGAAAATAATCTGTGTAAGGGGAAAAAAGCTTGCGCTAGGGTTGGAGGGGGGGAAAGGAATGGGAAATGGAGGGGGAACATGCAACACTAACACATGTAACCCCTGCAAAAATTGTGTCCACACCACCACGCCACCCACAATACATTGGCCCCACAAAAAATGTTAACCACACAACAATGGATCAATGTTATGTTGTGTTGTTGTAATGCAATGGCGGGGGACAGCTCACAATGGTTACTGCAGAGGGCATTCATTTCTTAAAGGTACAGGTATTGCTTGTATTGCTTGTATGTTGTGTTGTTGTAATGCAATGGGGGGGGGGACAGCTCACAATGGTTACTGCAGAGGGCATTCATTTCTTAAAGGTACAGGTATTGCTTGTATTGTTGCTGTTGTTGCTAATTTTTAAAAGGATTTCAGTTTTTCCTGCAAACCTGGGGCTTTTCTCAGGTTTGTAGAAAGATATGTTTTGCCTGTTAATGGCTTCAGTTTCTGGATTTAAGTATCCACAGATGGGGCCATGTTGAGAATTAGATGCTAGTTCACCTGTGCTTTAGCGGTTTGTCTACTATTATACAAATGCATATACCTTGCTCCTCCTTACTTTTTGCCAGCTTTACAGCTTTTCAATCAATGCTGAATATGGGCTAAGTCCTTTTAAAAGAAATAACTGAAAGGTAGACCAGTTATGCACAAGTTCTTACATGTTTCTTCAACAAGTGCCAAGAGGTGAATTTCAATTTGCCTTTATTATGCACTTGTTTTATCCTGGAAAGCTGCAGCAACCGTCTCAACTATTGTTGTGATACACTGTCAAGGAATTGCCACGTCCTCCACAATGCATTTTAACACACTACAGAAGAGCTTGACTCATCTCAGTTGGAGGGGGAGAAAATACCCATAACTTCCAAGATTAATTTCTTAACAACTCAGGGAAACAATCCATATGTTTTATGTGAGTGAATGAGAGAGCTCATCTCCCTGCAGAATTAGAAAAAAAAATGGTAAGATGCAATATTTTTAAAATCATGGAAGACTCCTAGCCTCTGCCGTTAGACTGTTTGCACAGTTGCAGGCCCCCTTCTAATTGATTTACCAATTTATTAACTGAAAATGGCAGAATATTTTATATAGGTATCTTGTATATATAAATTCTTTCCTTTTCCAAAATGTTTTTTTTTCTTTTTGTGTTTGGAGTGAGAATCTTAGTTTTGTTTATTTCTTAATTACAGCTACTTAATTAATTACTGTTATATTTCTACTCTTAGTCTTGTAATGGCTGGATTCCCCCCCCCCCCGAACCTATTCTAATGCCCAGGGGTCATTTTGTAGAAAAAGAGATGCAGGAGTTCATTAGCATAACTCATTTGCATATACCACACCCCCTAACATACTGGAAGTGTGTCAGAAGGCAACACCCACCCCTCAGGCTCTACTCCACAGGTGAGTGAAACTGACCTGCTCTTCCTCCATTTCCTTCCCCAGCCAATACTTTGTGCAATAAAAATAAGCGTAAAGAACACACCCTCATTCTCTTCCTGCTCCCTTGAAACCACCAGGTTTCAAGTAGACTTGAGATACCCAGGACACGTGCACCACCCATCCCTTCCCCTTCCCCTCCCCACAACAAGACACCCTGTGAGGTAGGTGGGGCTGAGAGAGGTCTTTTGAGAACTGCTCATGAGAGAACAGCTCTGAGAGAACTTGTGACTGGCCCAAGGTCACACCAGCAGCTGCATGTGGAGGAGTGGGGAATCAAACCCGGTTCTCCCAGATTAGAGTCCAACTCCTGACCACTACACCAAACTGTTGGGGTGGAAGCTGCTGAAGGATTGGTGAAATTTCTCCAGTATTTATGTGCCATGTGCCCAGATAAAAAATGGTATACTTAGAAAATGTATATGCCACCTTGAGCAAGTCTCTGGAAAAGCAGCACACAGTCATAAAAGGAACAATGATAAAATTATCAATATTAAAACAAAACATTAAAAACAATAAAGACCCTAGAAGGGCTTTCCCCGGGGCACTGCGCTTCTGCACTGTTCGGGGAAGCTGAGGAGGGGGCAGGGCTTTGTCATGTGCCCGCCCCCTGGGCTCCTCACTCCCGGAGCTGTGCTCCTGTGTGCTCCCGCTCCATAGGACCACTGCTAATGCCCTTTCAGGGCATGGAACCTGTGGGAAAAAGTGGCCCTGAACTACCTTTCAGAGATTCCTGTCCATTGGCTTTCATAGAAACCACGTGTGTTGAATGATTGAAGAAAACAGGTCCTTAAACCACCCAGAGCATAAAAAGCCAGGAAGTCTATGCTACTTCCCTGGATCATTTGTTACATTATCCAGTGTCATCTAGACCAGGAATGCTGCCTTAGGCCATGGTTGCCTGCCTGCATCCGCCACCTGCCTCTCAATGACTCTCTGCCCCACTGCCTCTGCCCACAGCAGCTCTTGTTCCTTTCTTGCTCATCCAGCAACACAGCAAGCCACAGGTGCCCAGGAGGATTTCCCAGAGTCTCTACGAAGCCCTACTGGGCATGCACAATATGATGCCCTGTGTTTAAAGATGCCTTGGGAACGGGACGGGGAATAGCCTCAGCTGTTCCCATTCAAGTCAGAGGAAGTGACAAGGACAACACAGGGCTAGTATGAGAGGCCTCAGCTCACCCTATTATAGAGCCTGCCCTTCTATCATCCATCCAGTAGATGTTACTTTCAGTACAGGAACCAGTTTTGGCATGCCAGTTTTTGACTATGTGTGTAAACCCCTTTCTTCCACATTGTAGCAGCAGCAGCAGTAGCAGTAGTGGACTTATACCCCACACTTCACTTGGCGTCTCAGAGTGGCTTATAATCTCCTTCCCTTCCTCTCCCCACAACAGACACCCTGTGAGGTAGGTGGGCTCAGAGAATTCTGAGAGAACTGTTCTCAAGAGAACAGCTCTGAGAGAACTCTGGCAGACCCAAGGTCACCCAGCTAGCTTCATGTGGAGGAGTGGGGAATCAAACCGGGTTTTCCAGATTAGAGTCAGCCGCTCTTAAGCACTATACCAAACTGACTCTACACCAAACTGAAAACGGTAGCCTTGTCCACTTTCTCATCTTAGCAAAGTATTTTCTTTTCGGCCTTTCCATTAATTTCTTCAGGGTACAAGCACTGTGGGATGCAACTGGTTATTTAAAATCTTTTCCCAGCACCACTCCCTTCCTTTGCTGTAGGAATACGTAAAAGGAGAACAGTGAGGCTCTGTCCACGTGTTGCAGTGAATGTATGTACATCCTGCAGGTACTTGCATTTGTAAGAAACAGCCAACACGCATTCACTTAACAAAGGAAACTAGGGACCTGGATAGATGTGGAGTCTGAATCATCCATTGAGCTGTACATGCTAGAATGTAACATTAAATTCCTCGATGCATATACAAAGAAAATTCAAGTGGACACTGTACACCAGGGGTCATTTCGTAGAAAAAGAGGTGCAGGAGCTCATTAGCATTACTCATTTGCATAACTCATTTGCATATGCCACACCCCCTGACATACCGGAAGTGTGACAGAAAGCAACACCCACCCCTCAGGCTCCACTCCACAGGTGAGTGAAACTGACCTGCTCTTCCTCCATTCCCTTCCCCAGCCAATACTTTGTGCAATAAAAATAAGCATCAAGAACACACCCTCATTCTCCTCCTGCTCCCTTGAAACCACCAGGTTTCAAGTAGACTTGAGATACCCAGGACATGAGCACCGCCCATCCCTTTCCCTTCCCCTCCCCACAACAAGACACCCTGTGAGGTAGGTGGGGCTGAGAGAGGTCTTTTGAGAACTGCTCTTGAGAGAACAGCTCTGAGAGAACTTGTGACTGGCCCAAGGTCACACCAGCAGCTGCATGTGGAGGAGTGGGGAATCAAACCCGGTTCTCCCAGATTAGAGTCCAACTCCTGACCACTACACCGAACTGGTAAGGTGGAAGCTGCTGAAGGGTTGGTGAAATTTCTCCAGTACTTATGTGCCATGTGCCCAGATAAAAAATGGTATACTTAGAAAATGTATATGCCACCTTGAGCAAGTCTCTGGAAAAGCAGCACACAGTCATAAAAGGAACAATGATAAAATTATCAATATTAAAACAAAACATTAAAAACAATAAAGACCCTAGCAGGGCTTTCCCCGGGGCACTGCATCTCTGCACTGCTTGGGGAAGCCGAGGAGGGGGCGGGGCTTGGTCATGTGCCCGCCCCCTGGGCTCCTCACTCCCGGAGCTGCACTCCTGTGCGCTCCTGCTCCAACAAACCCCTGCTGTACACAAATTCTATGTGTGTTCACTGTAACGTCTAAACTGGGCTTAAGATGTTTTGCTGACAAGGCTGGGGTTAAAACTTTGGAAAGATGAATGCAAGTTCTGAGTCCTGCCACACATTGTTTGCAGCTCTAATGCTGTCACTTTTGTAGTGTTGAATAAAAAGGGTAAAAAAGTAACAAGAGGGTGCAAAAATGAATACCTGTCTCGATCTGAGTTTCACTGAATTACTCCAGGTTGTTATGAAATGAGCATCGTTGTGGGGAAAGGGTTAGTGAATACTGATGACTCATTCAGCAACAGGTTTTCTGCCTGCCTCCACACAGGCATTATTAACAGCAGTAGCTAATCTTCTGAAAGGATCTAAGGTGTGGAATGAAAAAAGTTCTAAAGCAAAAAAGTACAAGAATCAGTCCTGGGAAAATAAAACTGTGCCGGCTTCAGGCTTCTGCCATCTGAAAGAGTAATCCATCTATTGGAAATGGAGGGTCAGTGCACCACTGGCAGCGATTCTCCTGTTAACTCTGTTCTGGTTCAAGTCCCCCTCCCAAAATGGGACTCCAATCTGGAACATCTGGATGACCTCTTTGATGGAATATTAGATGAGCAGAGTGCTCAAGGCACATGGTGCAGCAGAATTACCAGGTATGCATGTGCTGCTGTTAGGATTGTCAGCTCTGGGTTGGGAAGTGCCTGGAGATGTTGGAGGTGGAGCCTGAGGAGGGTGGAGTTTAGGGAGGGGAAGGACTTCAATGGGGTATAATGCCATAGAGTCTATCTTTCAAAGTAGCCATTTTCTCCAGCTGAATGGATCTCTGTTGCCAGGAGAGCAGCACTGTTCCCTCTAAGCTGAGTCAGTGTGAGCTAGCTCACAGTTTTTTAGCCTCCGGCTCACACATTTTTGTCTTTGCTCAGGAAGGATGGCTCCAGAGCAAGCTAATTTATGCAGGAGCCAAATTGCTCGCTCACAACTTTAAAGCCAGTAGCTCACAAAGTAGAATTTCTGCTCACAAGACTCCACAGCTTAGAGGGAGCATTGGAGATCAGTTGTAATCTCAAGAGATCTCTAGCCTCACCTGGAGGTTGGCAGCCCTAGCTGCTGTAGAGAATAAAGTTACACATAGAGCTTTTTTATCTTAACAAACTAATATGAGTCCTTTATTGTAAGGAACTCCATTACAGACAGGATAGAGTAGAGATAGGATTCTAATCTAGTTTAACTAGCTAGGCTAGATGGAGATGCAGAAATCATGCCCTGCTCTCACAGCAGGAAGACTGAGAGAAGGTGTCAGCCAGAAGGAAAATTCCCTGAGAGCAGTAATCTAGACATCAAAGGGATGGCACCAGAGCAGTAGAAAGGAAGGGATGAACAGGTCCTGACCTAACTATCACTCTGACTCTCTATAGTCCCTCTCTGGAGTCTGAGGCCAGGGGACAACACAAAGTCCTTCACTTCCAACATTCCTGAGGCACAACCACATTTACAGTGCAATCCTAAAAGCACTTTCCTGGGAGTAAGCCTCACTGAATAGACTTTAGTAAAATTCAGAGTAGACCTGCTTAGGATTGCTCTCTCAGTTACTTAAATTCCAATACAGAAGGAAGTAAATAACTAAAGCTCAAAATTCATTAATTACCCCATGGGTTCAGAGGCACTTCTCCCCCTGGCCCATTGTAGTATGCCACTGAAAGTAGTAAAAGCATTCCTGGCTTTTACTACTACTCCTAGAATGCAGTTTGCCTGTCTTTCACTTTCTCTGCGATAACTGTATGTAGATTAACAGAACTTAAATAAACTGGAGCCCAGTAGGTGACAGCACCATATATTATCCCATTTGCCTGGTTCTCTGTATCTCACTCATGATCGGTGAGATGTCCATGGGTCAGCATGTTTTCCATGTAAGTGGTGTACTAGTCATAATAGCAGCAGCAGCAGCAGCAGCAGCAAAAGCAGCAATAGTAGCAGCAGTTGCAATCTTCTCCTTTTCATTCGCCTTCTTGGTTAGCCAGCCTTCAGTGCAAGAATCTTTCCTAGCATCAGTGGTGGTTCTTTGTCAGAAATCTATGCCCGTTGCATCAATCTACTCAAAATGAGGACATCACTCAGTCTTTTCTTTAGAAAACTAAGGCACATCTTAAAGATGTTTCGTTCCAAGAATCTGGGCTGATAGTAACAAGTGCCACAAGCACTATTTTATCATTAATAACTCATCAGTTTCTATAATTAACCAAATAAAACAGCATGCATAATGCCAATTAGCAACTGAAGCAATCTTCTCTTAACCATTTATACTTTTCATTTATTTCACAATCTCCAGGAGACTAGAATTATGTAGTATCAGACATGCACTTAAAAATACGCGCTTAGCTATCTATACAGTCATGCTCTTCTCGAAGCTACTAAATAACAACCATTAAATATCAGACCTAGAATCATAATGGCTCAGAAGAGAGAACAACTGGAACCTGAATTCCTAGGCTATGGTAGGACTGACGCCTTTGGAGAAAGGTGGGTTAAAACATGAGGGCCTATAAACCAGAATCTTCCTTGATTTATGAGATCAGGTTGGTTATAGTCAAGACTCCTGGATGATGTTTTTATAGGACATTTGCAGAACTGGGGAGACAGCCTCTCCCAAATAAAGAAACATTCCATGAAGTAAGATGCTGTTTACTGTGATAAATCATGTGTAGATACTCAGGAATTATTTGATGTCAGTGTACACTGTATGACACATTCCAGACACACCTGGCGACAACAGAAAATTTGGTGCCTGGGAAAGAAAGCACACACAAATATCCTCCCCCCCCCACCCACCCTCATTCCCTCATACATATGGACAAACACATACCAGCTCTCACATTTGCCTTCATTTCTTTCCACAGTCCTTTGTTTTTCCTAGTAAATTGATATTCTTCCTATGGGAGAGAAAGAGAGTCTAGTATAGGAATAGAGGGGTGGATTGAGTACCTTGAAGAAGTTGGTTCCAAGAATCTGGTCTGAATCATGTTTTCTCACAGGCTAATGGAACTGGTTTGTTCAACAACCAATTTATTAAAACATTGGAATAAAAAAAACTTAACAGTGCTAGAAAGAATCAATATTATAGAAAAAATATTTTTCCAAATATATATATATATTTTTCCCAGAGCACTACCAATCCCAATCCCTGAGAAATTATTGAGGAATTGGCAAAGTCATTGGAGTAAGTTTGTTTAGAATTAAAAAAACTGATATCAAGATTCAATAATAGAAATGATGAGGGAGAGGAAAAGTACACTTCCAGAGATCTGAAGAACATCATAGAGACTTTTTACAAGAACTTATATCAACAAAAAGAAGAAAACTAATAAGAATTTTTAAAATTTCTTTAAAAATAAAATAAGAAGAAATTTACTGAAAACCAAAGAAAAATCATGAACAAACCAATTTCTATTTTTGATATAAATGAATCGATTAAAAATCAAAAGAAGGGGAAAACATCAGATCCAGATGGTCTACCAGCAGAGTTTTATCAGATCTTCGAAGATCAAATAACATTACCACTAAAGTTTACAATCCCAAATATTATTCAAAAGAAGAAAATTCCAAATACATGGAATGAGGCCTTAATTACCTTAATTCATAAACAAGATACAGATGAGAAAGAAATTAAAAATTACAGACCAATCTCACTACTAAATGTAGATTATAAAATTTATGCAGCTATACTGGCTTCTGGGTTAAAAAGAGTCCTTGTACAAACAATACATCAAGACCAAGCAGGATTTTTGCCTAAAAGGCAAATAAGAAATAATGTAAGGATAATTCTCAATGTACTTGAATATTCTGAAGCACACCCAGAGAAGCAGATGGCACTAGTTTTCTTAGAAAGAATGCTTTTGACAACATTAGTTGGAACTTTTTGTTAGAACAATTAAGCATTTGGAACTGTGGAGAAGATTTTTACACTATGATCAGAGCACTATACGACAAACAACAAGCTAGGGATTTGGTGAACGGAGATTCAATGCAATGTATTGAGATACAGAAAGAGACTAGGCAAGGACGCCCACTTTCCCCTTTGCTCTTTATTTTTGTGTTTGAAACACTGAACAATATAGTTAGAGAAGATATACACATCAAGGGACTTAACGTAAGAGAGGAAGAATTCAAATCACAACCTTTTGCAGATGATCTTGTATTTATTTTGGAAGAGCCATTAACTTCCATTACACAACTTCTAAACAGATTGCAAGAATTTGGATGAGTAGCCGGTTTGAAAATCAATTTTAAGAAAACAAAAATACTTTCAAAAAACTGCACTAAGGACCAGGTACAACAACTAAAAGAAATGTCAGGTATTGAAGTCCTGAAGAAAGTAAAATATTTAGGGATACTACTGTAAATTGATGTAGTTCATTGCTAGAGGATAATTCCAAGAAACTTTTGTTAGAAATTAAAAAGGAAAAATGGAAAGGCTTGCAAATATCATTTAAGGGAAGAATAGTTACAGTCAAAATGAATATCCTACCACGACTTACATTTTTTTTTCAAACTATCCCAATCTTGAAGAACCAACAACATTTTAAAAATCTAGATAAACTTATAAGGCAATTCATATGGCAATCTAAAAGAGCTAGAATAAAGATGAAAGTAATGCAAGATAGGAAAGAAAGAGGAGGGTTTGCTTTACCAGACAGATCCTTACTTACACTATAAAGCAGCATCTATGGTTTGGAGAAAAGACTGGATACACTGATAATACAGGAATTTCCAAAGACTGATTTAAAGTATGGACATCCTTTTATTTGCACCAATTAAAACAGAACTCATAAAAGACTGATAAATTGGTAGAAACAGCGAACACCAAAATTCCCTGGTTCGAATATTTACCGGTGAAATATCTTTTAGATAACCCAGAAATTTAAAAAAGTCTCACTAGACTGATCAGACTTTGAAAATATTTTTCCCAAGTGTAGGAATAAGAGTAAAGGAATGATTTCCAAGATTTCTAAGATTCTATTCTGTTTGGAGGTAAAGTCTTGGCAGGCCGATTGTAACATGACTCGGTCAAAATCACAGTGGGAGGCAATTTGGACATCATATGCATATACAACGAAATATATTAAACTCCAGCAACAATCATATAAATTACTTATAAGATGGTACACAACCCCATTAAGGCTCCACCATATAAATTCCAAATTCTCACCTCTGTTGGAAACTATGTGGAGAAATAGGTCCCTACAAACGTGATAACTGAGAGTGGATTTAAACGGGGATCTCCCAGGTCCTAGTCCAACATTGTAACTTCTACACCACACAGCCTCTCAGCTGGCATTCCACTGCCTGAGATCTGGTCTTCTTGATGGCCTCCACTGCCCAGAGTCATATGCATACAGTTTGAAAACTTTCTGAATTTTAATTTTTGATATGACAGAGGCCCCAGAATAGAAGGCTGATTGTCTACTTGATGTAAAGACTGCTGTATTGTTCAAGGTGGCAGCTTTATCAACATTTGAGTCCTTGAAGGAGAACTGCTCAGATAAGTAATCACAGGTAAGCTAGAGTAATAAATGATGACCCTGGTGATTCTTTTATTAGAGAGAAAATGAAAGCGCATCTGCTGAAATAAAGAGCTGTTTGAGGCCTGATACACTGATGATACAGTTAGATATGGGCTGAAAGCCAAGGGCTTTTAATTTGTGGAATAGTGACTCAGAAGATCAAAGACCTATATGAACTGCCCCGAACCTCTGGCTGCAAAGCAATTGTGCTCTCATTACTAGCTCCTTTCACAGATTGTATATGGGAGGCAGTTTTATTATTAATACTGTGATTATGATATTCTGTTTGAGACTTTTAATTGCTGGGTGTTTATTCTGTCCTTCCTGTGTAACTAGTGCTCTGGCTTCTATTTGGATTCCAACCCTAGCCTTGTTTTCCCATGGAAACCAATGACACAACTGGTTTGTTTCTGTAGGGGCACGGTGTTTGCATAGAATGTGCATTCAACTGAAAGCCTAGGACCTAGAAAGCTCTTTGTGCTTGCTATGCATTCCTGTCAGGGGATTAGGGGAGAATAACATTGTAAATCGCTTTAGGTCCTCACTGGGGAGAAAAGCAGGGTATAAATACTTAGATAATTGCCTCAGCAAACAAGCAAAGTCATGTAGGGTTGTCAGCGCTGAGTTAGGAATTGGGAAAACTGCTTTCCTGCAGCACCCTGTAGATGATCCATAAAAGAGGTATCTGTGTTGCGTGTGAGTGAAAATATCGGTTTGTGCATTTTCTGCGTATAGTCACACCAATTTGTTTGGGAAGCTTCCTTCAGCCACATGCTATGTTTGCAACAGGACAACTTCTAGACTAGTCAGCAGTATAGAACATGCAAGTTTTCAGCCAGTACATACCTTATGGAGTGGCAAACTAAAGTTTGCTAGGGAATATCACTTATCTATCAGTGACAGTTCTTGAATAAATGTACCTCTATTTTGTATATTATCCAAATTTACAAAAATACTCTTCCCCAAGTACCAAAAATATTAGTCAAACAGTTTAGACAAAATGATTTTTCAATTAATTTCTGGGATAGTTGCTTTACACATTCCATTTTAGTAAGAACAGACATAGAAAGCAGTTCCTTCTATTTCAGCCCAACTGTACTTGCACGTACAGTTTAAGTCCTTAATGGCCAGGGCAAGGGCCTAGACTTTCCAATTTCTGGGGGGGCTGGGGCTGGGCCAGCGACATTACAGGCCATTGTCTCTAGGGGAGGCTCAGCACGTCCTAGAAAAGTTTGGGGAGGCTCCAGCTCCCCAGCCCCCCTGAAGTTGACGCCTATGGGCCAGGGACCAGCATACCTTTGGAAATGCCTCTCCTGGCATGTCCCTCACAGAGTATTATACTTGAATGACCAAAATCTACTGGTGGTCCCTTGCCCAAAGAGTGTTTGGTTGCCCTCAACCAGGGCCAGGACCTTTTTAGTGGAACACTTTAGTGGAACACTCTAGTGGAACACTCTCCCAAGAGATCAGGGACCTGCGGGATTTGGTAGAATTTTGCAGGGCCTGCAAAACAGAGTTCTTCTACCAGGCCTATGGTTGAGGGCACTGATGGGTTCCTTGCCGATAGTTCAGTCTAGTTTTGGCCTCCCCCTCCTCCCCCTCTCTGCCCCCTATTCCCACCCTTTCCCCTTCTATCTACATTGCCCTCCACAGGAGTTTTTACGCCATCTTTAAACTGTATAGTAGCTGTTTTAGTGGTTTTATTGTATTTATTGGATGTGACTGTGTTTTTTTGTAATGTTGGAAAGTTTTTAAAATGTACATTTTATAAACTATTGTCACCTGCTCTGAGCCAAGTTTGGGGAGAGCAGGATATAAATCTAATAAATTAATTAATTAGAATTTTGGGGGAGGCAAGTGCATGTTTAAACTATGATGACAGCATCTATTCTGTGTCCCTCCATCATGCCTCTTCACCCTTTCATCCTAAATAATAAATGATCTGAAGCACTAGCTGCCGAGAAACTGTCATGAGTACCTCTGAGGACCTGCCTCCTGCGGACCTAAGTGAGGTGGAGGATCAGCTCCCAGCTCCAGAGGAGCCTCCACCTGAGCTAGATGAGGCTCAGGCAAGCACCTCCCAGGGTTTTACCCCAGCACCAGCAGCAGCTGAGCCACAGCCAAGCTCAAACCCACCTAATTCACCTCCTCGGATGGAACGTCTAAGGTCCCGATGCAGGCAAGACTTAGCTGCAAGAAGGAAAGAGGCACGCATGTGTGGTCGCAGATCACTAAGTCCTGAGTTCTAGAAGGAGCCGGGACCTCACTGCCAGCTGCTAAGAAGCACAGGAAGTGGCTGGGTATTTAGGCACAGCACAGAGACTACCAACTTGTGCTAGCAACAAGTCTTCTTGGCTAAGCTCTGCACCCGATAGCTGACTTGATTCTGGAACCTCTGCTTGTGACTCCGGCTTTGTTTGACTTCAGCTCTGTTGACTCCCCGGACTGGTTTACTCGTGAGTTTCCCTCTTGGACCCTGGCTTGGACTGACTCTGCTTTTGGCTTAGTGTTTTGGACTTGGCAACTTGTTCCTGATTTGGCTTAACCTTGGACCATCCCGGACTTCTACTTGGCTCTTGTTCTATTGGCACCCAGCCCATGACAGCAACCATTTTTTTAGAATTTGATTTCTTTGTGAAGTAATTTAAGTAGGACCTTTACACACAGTTTTCAGACTTGTCTCTCATTGTGCAGGATTGGATAACATGTTCTTAAATCCTTACTGGCCTGAGCAATTAGGAGAAGTGAGTAGAGGAGGCTTTGCAAAGGCAATGAGAGGGAATATTTTTTAAAAAATGAAAACAAATGTGGCAGTCCCTCCAGCTTGTGATTCCAAAAATGAGAAGTGCCGGGCCTCCCTGGATGTCAGCCTCACCCAGGCTGCGGTCACACACACTAAATAATCCACTTTCAGTCCACTTTTGAATTGGATTTTGCCAGCTGACACAGTAAAAATTCAGTTGGAAAGTGCATTGAAAGTGGATCATTTAGTGTGTGTGACTGCAGCCCCAGAAACCTTTATTTGAATCCAAAATCTGTAATGCCTGTTTGTGATTACTTAGTATTAAATGTGGGGGAGAGATGGGGGTACTCTTTTTTGTATACAATTGGTTGCTGCATTGTTTACTGTCTTAAATTCAAAGTTATGGGACCAAATTCAGCACATGGCCAAATGGTTAGGATGTTTATCAAGGATAGTAAATGAGATGGTACATAGACTGCAACAGATTGTGATGCATTAAGTTTTGTGGAAAGATTCTGGAGTAGCATCACAGTGACATAGCATTCACTGACTGGAAAAGGTGACACAGAAAACAAGGTATTGTATTGATTAGAGGCATTCAGAGAACCCAGCCGTTGCGCTGCTGCTGCTAGTTGTTTTAAAAACTGTCAGAGCAGTTTCCAGAACTCACCACCAGGAACATGGAAGGGGTGGGAGCTGGTTTCCTTTGGTCTTGTTTGACCCTGATTCGGTCCTCTTCCTGGCTGCTGCCTCCTTTCTTATTACAGTGTTATTGACTGTTTCTCTCTCAGACAAGATTCAGAACACCATGGACAAGCAAAAATGATGCAGTTAATAATGTTCCTGTGATGGAAGAATGTGTTATAGCAGTCTTGCAAAAGCCATGCAGAACCAGGCCTGTTCAGTGTCTTGATGGAAGAGCTCCATGGCATCTATCTATCTAGGAAATTCTTATCCTACCCTTACTCCAAAAAGCTTAGGGCAGCACACGTGGTTCTCTCTGCTACATTTTATCCTCACAATAATCCTATGAGATAGGATAGGGTGAGGCAGAATGTTTGACCTACAATCAACTAGTACGTTTCATGGCAAAATAGGAATTTGAAACTTGGTCTCCCAGGTCTTAGTTGGATAACCACTGTATTACACTGGCTATGCAATCTACAAAACATTGAGTTTAGTCATAGAAGATAGGTAGAATATAAATGTAATAATAAACAACAACAACAAGAAGAATTTCTGTTGTCTGTACCCCTGATAAAGATAACTTATTTAGAGCATTATAGCACACATTTTCCTCCAAAATAATGTTTTTAAATGTGGACAATTAGAGCCCATTGTTTCAAGATGAACTGCTGTAAAAGTCCAGATAGTGGCATTGCAAAGAAGTGTGGGCTACCAGAAAAACTCCTGGTGGGACACTGCTACAACCTGGAGAAAAAATATCCTGCCCCCTTAGCAAGTGAGGGTATTTACGTCCATACCATGACACTATCAGCTGTCGATTTCCCCACTTTAAGCCTCCATTAAAGGGACAGTACTAGGGATGGGCATGAACCGACTCATGAACATAAATTCATGACAAATTTTGGCTGGTTCATGATTAGTGGGGGGAAAGTTTGTGAACTGAAGAGCTGCCATGAACTTCCATGGACTTTAAGGCAGTTTGTGGCAGTGAAGAGCAGAAAGCAGGATGTTAAATGGATCTGAGCCATTTAAACCTCTGCTTTTTTGCTCTTCACCAAAAAGCTGAGTGGTGGGCAGCAGAAAGCAAGGGTTTAAATGACTTTGAGCCATTTAAATTCCTGCTTCCTGCTTCCCACCACTCAGCTGTTTTTTGCTGAGAGAAGAGAGCAGGGTTTTAAATGGCTCGGAGCCATTTAAACCCCTACTTTCTGCTCCCCATTGCTTTTCAGGGGGAAACCCCTGCTTTCTGCTCCTTGCCATTTAACTCCCTGCTTTGTGCTCCCCGCCCAAAGCAGCAGGGAGCAAAAAGCAGGGGACACAAACCGCTATAAACTGTTCCAGGTGGTCAGCCGCGTTGGTCTGAAGCAGTAGAATAAATTTAGTGTCCAGTGGCACCTTTAAGACCAGCAAAGGTTTATTCAAGGTATGAGCTTTTGTGTGCATGCACACTTTTTCAAATACATTGGAATGGAAGGTAGAATTCAAACTTATAGACAGAGGCTGAACAGTAAACTAACGTATAACATGATGAAGATATTTTAAGATATACAAAGACAAAACTAAATAACAAGCTAAGGTTATAAGGTCAACAGTTGTTTTGATTTAATTAAGGGGGGAAAGAACAGCAAAGCAATAAAGGTTGCTGAACTATCTGTTTTCTGTCACTGTGGCCCTGAATTTACATGAATTTACATATCTTCAAGATGGGCCCATACTGGACCATATAAAATGATAAAAACAAATTCCCATTCCTATTCCCAAAACTTTCACTCATAAAACCGAGATTTGACTTAGGTTTTTAGGAGTTATGTTGTTCTTTCTTGTGTCTGTGACATTCTTGGCAGTTGTTTTAGCTTACCAATAAAAGTTAAATAAAAGCCAAACCCTAGAAAGGGGATAGATGTTTATCTATGTACAACTCACACCAAGATACGCTTGCAGGCAGATCCCGTGATACAGTTGAGATGGCAGAGGAGTCATACAGTCATTGCAAGTTCTGACACGTATTTATTGAATGCAGTACATAGAATGCTTCTTTAAAAATAATCTTATCAAGACAGACAGCTTTACAAGAAGAAATGACTAAACATAAACTGAGGAACATTTTTCAACTGTACTTTTTGTAAGTTAATTCAAATCAGCTGTAAGAACTGTCTTTGTACGTGCCTTTTTTTTCTGCCATTAAACAAAAGTATTCCACTTATGGGTGAGAGTATTACTGACTGATATCCCTTTTTTTAACCCTAATATGTTTTGTCAATTTTAACAAGAGTACATATCTATACTATATTTTTATTTTCCGTAATGGAGGGGACAGAAAATATTATCCCAGATTTTGCATAATATATTTGAGCTGTAACAATCATACCAGAAATAAGTTAATAGAAATCATCAACATACCGATATGTTAACAAAATTCTCTAACCTCTTTATGTCTCTCACAGATGCGCGCGCGCACACACCCAGGCTCCCTGGCGCCCGGCAATGCTGTGGCACCTGGGGGCCACTTTGCCTCCATGCAAGGGGGAGGCAGCAACAGGTGTCGCGCTCCTGCGTGCCTTGGAGCCAGTGGGGGGCGGGGCCTGCCTTTTAAGGGCAGGCGCCCCACTCCCGCCGCGGCAGTTGCTCTGCATGCTCGCCCACCCTTGTTGCAGTGTAGGCTTCTGCTGGTCACCATTTGGGGCCAGGTAGGAATTTTTGCACCTTCACCTGATTGGATGTGCTGGTGGGGGTGTTTTTTGCCTACCTTATGTTGGAGAAATGAGCATGTAACACAAGGCCTGAGAAATTCAGTCATTATAGGGTTAACCTATGCAACTTGTTTGTTTACCTTTGTTAGCCTAGAAGTAATACCTGGCAGCTGGCCAATTAACTCTAAGCCCGGGAAAGCTGAAGGTGTACTGTTCTGCTAATTGGTTACTGATATCAGGTGTTTCCTTTCAGGGGTCAAGAAGAAGGAGAGATCCTCCATTGCAATCTCTCTCTCTCTCTATCAGGATGTCTTAGTGTGCAGATGCAGCACAATGCTGCTTAGTAAGCATGTTTTGTTTATTTGTAGCTAATCCCGTTTACCTTTTTCCTTTAGTAATAAACTTCTTTTAAACTAAAAGAAGCAATCTCTTCTTTCCAGAAAAGCAAGATTCATTACTCTGAATTGTCTTGATTATTGGACAAAAGTCCTAACACCGTACACTGTGGTCGGGGATTAAGGGCATAGATGGTGGACGAGAGTTAAATAGAACGGTCACTTGGCAGGTTTGTGCAAGCAAGAAAATGGAACTGGTGAGCGCCTCACAGCATATTCCGATTGGGAACAGGAGGTCATCAGGATCTGCCCTAGGGCTTTGTGGTCCAGGGTGGTGAATGGGGTCTCCTCTGGAAACCTGTCAGGCTAGGCTCCTCCCCGAAGGTCCGTGCGGTCTCAGGGGTAGGTGCTCCTGGGGGGCTACCAGTATGCTGGGCTGCCGGTTACGAGCCAGAAGTGCCTGGCTTCAGACCGGAGCTAGGTGTTCCGCCCATATCAAGGGCAAGGAGGCCGTGTCTAGGAATGACGCCTGCCTTGCCTGTTCCTGTGCTTGCTTAGTTTGCATGTTGCTGCAATGTCCTGTAAATAGTTAATAAAGTGGCCCTTGTTTAATTCCAAACTGTTGTCTGTCTCCTTATTTCGCCTCGGGGGGGGGGGGGCAAATGCACATATAAATTGAAGCTTCCTCCTTTCTACGTATAGGTATACTTACAGTTCCTTTTCTTTTAAAAAATCCTGTAATATGATTCTTTCCATTTTAAGTGTCTTTTTTGTTTGTAGCAAACTATTATCAAGCTCTTAAACATCTGGAAATAGGTAAACAGCTATAGCAACAACATCATTTTAACAACATATGCTGAAAAACACAAGCACTTATACCGTGAATAAAACTTGGTTGCTCTTAAAGGTGCCACTGGACTCAAACTTCGTTCTGCTGCTTCAGACCAACATGGCTACCAACCTGCACCAATTTTGCAGCAATACATAGAAGAGCAGTTGCCATCTTTTTATTTAATATGTTGAGACATTTTAAACTTCGGTGACTTCTTCTGAAGAAATTTTTTTTCTGATTTTTTTCAGACTTCACAAATATAACTAGCACAATCTTACCTCAAGATTTTCTCAGTATGTCATTGCACTGAGAGAAGCCAAATACTTAAAAAATGGTACTAGCTTTTTACCCCATGTTCTTTATATGTATGACAATGATTTGTTGTACCTAACAGCAATGGAACTATTGATATTATACAGCTACTGGATAGTGAAATTTTATACCTAGGGCAAGAGGAATATATTATACTTCATGATATCATGAAGTGGCAAGTGCATGTGCACTATGACTGCTGAGAAGACAGTTTTATGCAGCCTCCATCAGAAGAAGAGGAGGAGGAGGAGTTGGATTTATACCCCGCCCTTCACTCAGAGTCTCAAAGCGGCTTACAAACTCCTTTCCCGTCCCCTCCCCACAACAGGCACCCTGTGAGGTAGGTGGGGCTGAGAGAACGGACCCCTGACCACTACACCAAAGTAAAGCTGCCTTCTAGCTATGGCTATTCTGTGTGCTCTGAAATATTGTTGCTTCTAAACTATTTTTGCAACCAACATTTTCCCTGAATCATGAGACTAGAATTTCAGGTGCAGGGAAGCTCTTCAGTGTACCAGTGACATGGCAAATGTTTGTTATAACACTGACAACGAACAACTGGTTGACTCAGACTTCGTTGGCAATTGACTCATTGTACTTTTGGTACGTATTGTGACATGGTTATTTTTTGCACAATCAGGCAAAAGGGTCCATACTTCATTTCAGCTCTTACGTGTTGTTAGCCCAAACTCATCAGATCTTGGAAGCTAAGCAGGGTCAGCCTCAGCCAGTGTTTGGATGGGAGACCACAAAGCACTACACAGAACATCTCTTGCACTGAAAACTCTCGGTTGCAAATTGATGGCTAAAAAAAGAATGTTGTTAATCCTGCTAGACTTTACTCAGAAACAGCAGTGTGTTCTTTCTTCTCTATGCAATGGATGGGAGATGAATTGGCTGTGCTGCTTTCTCAAACTCCCCAGTCCCAACAGGATAAAAGTGTAGGAGTAAAAACAGCTTCCAAGGGATCTTTCCAAAAATTCACCAAAATGGCAAGTCGGCAGACATATAACAGGCCATATATAGATAGTTTTATTTGTCCCTTACCTTCTTTATTTAACTAATTTTAGGTGAGTTTTCCAGCTCAGCAGGAAACCAGACAGCAACAGAATAATTAATTGTTTTAACCCATCTCCCCCCAAATGGATACAAAATGATATAGCCATGGAGGGTAGAGGATGTTATAGAAATGTTTAATACTATGAATAACAACAACTACTACAAGATATCTGTGTCACTTCTGAAACCTCATATTGTACAGGCTGTGAAAAAGCAATGGATGTGCCCTCCAGAAGAGGTATTCTATTTCTACAACAAAATGTTGTACTTTGACACATGGTTATGCATCCTGTACCTTTGTTCCACGTGCACTTCACTTCATCTGTTGTGAAAGTGGGTCCTCTGCCGAGCAGCATGTTCTTCTCATGGGAGGAATTTTTTGGCTCCCTGAAAGACATTGGTCTTGCACAACTGGAAGTGCTGAGTACCACAGGAAGTGTGTTCTGCAGTGGAGGACCGCCTCTGCAACTGGCTAAGAGAAGTGAGCACATGGAATGAAGACATAGGATCCAAACCCTAGCGTCCCGAAAATGCACTGTCCTGACAACAGAAGCGAAAAGTAGGACAAGGATAAGTGGCCTGGGAAAAACAATAACTGCCAGATGTCTCTTACTATCAGAGATATCATTGACTCAATGACAAGTGAATTTCTTCTGAGAGCAGGAATTCTGCAATGATCTCTACCAGTGCAAAATTGCCTCGGAACAATTTCCTGCCCTATAGCAAATGTGTAGGAAAACAGTAACTTTGGAAATGATTACCTTCTCCTGTCTACCCAGCACTTGGCCCATGCATACTTAGTGCAAATGGCACAAAATTACATCAGCACCATGAAGCCAGCCAGACCGTGACAAGTGCCCCAAGGTCCTTCAAGCTAGAAGCTGCAGCAACTTCATTCCGCATATATCCTGTCTCCACAGTGACTTGGTTTTGTCCTGCCTTCTAAAGTTTCCCAACATCCATGAGAACAGATTTCTTCATCTATAAATTCGTGCTGTCTGAAAAATAAAGATATCCAGAGGGCCAAGGAAATATCACCACCTGGTGGACACAGATTGCTAATAATGGCTCTTCACGGCGCAAAATAAAACAGAAGAAAAAAATATTTTCTTTCCTTCCATTGCATCTGAAGCAGAGTTCTGAGTCACAAAAGCTCATACGGGGATAACTGTTGTTAGTCTTTAATGTAGCACTGGACCTCTGTTTTATTTTACTAAAATAGACTAACAGGATTACCCCTCTGGAATTTTCATTGTGCAACCACTATTTGTAAGACAAATTATATGTTACCTACAGAGGTTAAAAGCTGCATTGTGAGGAAATAGTAGAGAACAGAAAAACTGCAGGGGGGAAAGGATTGTTTTCCTACTCTAAAAGACACCCTGAGCAGCTTTTTTCCTCCTTGAGTGGTTTCAAATGTATGTTCTCTCCATTTTAGCTTTTCAAGTATTTGCATATAATGTACTACTGGTACTACTGGAGCTCTTGTTTTGTGAATATCCTCAATGCCAAACTCTGACAATAAAGCACTAAAAGCCTGGAGCTAAATTATCTAGATCTACAAGACCAGGTAAAATCAGACAGAAGAACAAAACTGATGCTGCAATATCGTCACTTTAGTGAGAATTGACCTGCTTTCCTGTCCCCTTCCTTGAACTGCATCACTTAATCAGACCGAGGTCCATTTAATCTGTTATTCTATATACTGTGCAAGCAGCATGCTATTGGGATTCTGCACTGCAGATTAATTGACTACAGTCCTTAAACATATTTTCATTACAGTACAATCCTAAGCAGGTCTACTGAAAATCCTACTGAATACTACTCAGTGGGAATTTCTTCCAGGAAAGCAATTTAAGGGTTGCACTGTCAGTCCCTGAGGTATCAGTTTTATTAGTGGAGGGTGGAAATAGGGCTGCAAAGTTGCTTGCTTTGGTGGGCAACCTTCCATCCTTGGTCCCCTGTCTCTGCTACTGCTTGAATGAGCAGCGGGAACAAACAGGGAAGGGGAAAGTTCCTAACTGAAAACCCAAAAGGGATGTTACTGTGTTGTGCAATGCTCTAGGAATATCCCAGATTTCTACAGTAAATTCATAGGGTGTCAAGCAACATGGTGACATCACTTCCAGGCCTTTGATCAGAAATGACATCACAATATTTTGCAATACCACTGATGCCACTCTCCAGCCCTCCTTCCCAGCTTCCAGTGGTAGAAAGGAACACTAGTTATTTGTGGGGAAAACTAAACTGGATTTCAAAACAAAAGTTACATTTCTGTTTGAACTTGTCTTATGTGACTCCAGCATTGTATTCAGAGGTACACTGTACACTGAAATTCTATTTTGTTTTCACAGCTAGTAACTGTTGACAGGCCTATCCTCCATAATCTAATATTTTTAAACAAAAAAATAATAACCTTTACTCCTCTTGACAAACACAACCTGAAGCTTCTATTGTGTTAGAATTTTGAGAGAACACTGACTAGGAATAATGCCCATTGTGGAAATAAATGCAACGGGCTCTAGAAAAAGGCTCTGGGAGAGTGCCCCGGCCTTGGGCACTCAGCGTCAATTTGCTGTAGCAATCTCATCAGGGTATAATGACACAGAGTCCACCATTTTCTCCAGAGGAACTGATCTCTGCTACCTGAAGAGCAGTTGTAATTTTGAGTAATCTCCAGCCCTCACCTGAAGATTGGCAATAATGGTTCCCCAGGAGAAAGTGGCTAGTTTAGCGGGTAGAGTCTATGGCACTGTACCTGTCTGAGGTTCTACCCCTCCTCAAACCCCACTCTTTCCAGGTTCCAGCCCTCAAATCTCCAGGAATTTCCCAACCTGGAGTTGGCAACCCTATCTCCTTCCCAGCCAAGCATCAACCTGCCATTATCTGCCCCTCTGATTTCAGCTTTCCATCTCCTCCCCCCTCCCTCCTGGAGTTCAGTTGTAATTCTGAGGGATCTCCACTCCTCACCTGGCAACCCTATCTACTTCCCAGCCAATCATCAACCTACCTTTATTTCTCCCACACTGTTCAGCTTTCCATCCCACCCCCCTGCAGCCTCTATTGTACTCTGAAGCCCTGACTGCTGTGTCACATTGGCTGTCATGGGGGGGCATCTCAGCAGGGTGTAAGGACACAGAGTCCACCATTTTATCCATGGGAACTGATCAATGCCATCTGGAGAGCAGTTGTAATTCTGAGTGATCTCCAGCCCTCACCTGGAGATTGGCAACAACGGTTTCCTTGGCCGGGAGGGCAGGATAGAAATTTAAATAAATAAATTTCCCTGGGGAAAAAGTAGTCTTTCTCTGCAATGGGGACCAAAGCAGCTTACATCATTCTCCTCTCCTGCAAAGGCCTGCAAAGGGTTTCATTCCTTTGTCTGAACCAATCTTGGTTGCCTACTGTGGCGAAACAGGCTCCAGTTTACAACTCAGCTGTTTGCCTCCCACCCTCGTCCTGTGGGCGTATCTCACTCCTTGTTCCCTGCCACCACCACTTTTTAGAGAGACAGTGGCCGTGGTCACACAGCACCCTAATCCCAGATAAAGTCCTGCTGGGACTTTTTCTGGGGTTATTTATTTATTTATTCATATTTTTATCCCGCTCTTCCCGCACGCGGGCTCAGGGCGGCTCACAAAGGGCACAAGGTGCCAGACACAATAACAATTTAAAACATTTAAAAAACAACACAATAGTAAAACAGTACAAATAAAGTGCTTCCAGTGATGATGATGTTATACAAAATTCAGATGGCTCTCTAACCAAAATAATGCCCGCCCCCCCATGGTCTGCTGGCCTGGCTGCTTTCAGGGCCACTCTCACTGCTGATGTCACTCGCAATGGGGATGGTACTGGTGGTGGCGGCTCCTAGTCAAAGACCTGGCGGAAGAGCTCTGTCTTGCAGGCCCTGCAGAACTGCATAAGATCCTGCAGAGCCCTGATCTCCTCCGGGAGCTCATTCCACCGGACAGAAGCTGCCACCGAAAAGGCTCTGGCCCTGGTTCCAGCAAGCCTGGCCTCCCTGGGACCCAGGACACAAAGTCGATGTTGCGACCCCGACTGAAGTTCCCGCTGGAGTATGTGCGGGGAAAGGCAATCCCTCAGGTATGTTGGACCCTGGCCATATAGGGCTTTAAAGGTAAGTACCAGCACCTTGAAGTGAACTCAGTACACTATCAGCAGCCAATGCAGCACCACCAGCACAGGCTGGATGTTGTCCTACTTTGTGAGACCCATCAACAGTCTGGCTGCGGCATTCTGCACCAGCTGCAGCTTCCAGATTCACAGCAAGGGCAGTCCCATGTAGAAAGCATTACAGTAGTCCAACCTCAAGGTGACCGTCGCATGGATCACTGTAGCTAGGTCATTGCAGTTGAGGAAGGGAACCAACTGCTGAGCCAGTCGAAGATGGTAAAAGGCTGACCTGGCAGTGGCTGCTACCTGGGCCTCCATTGTTAAAGAGGGATCCAGGAGCACTCCCAGACTCCTAACCCCTGACGCAGGCACTAACGGTACCCAGTCAAGGCTTAAGAGTGGGACCCCCCTCCCTGGACTGCCCTGACCCAGGCACAGGACCTTTGTCTTTGCCAGGTTCAATTTCAGCCGACTCAGTCTAAGCCAACCAGCTATGGCATGCAATGCCCAGTCCAGATCTTCTGGGCTGGAGTCTCACTGGCCGCCCTACATCAGATAGAGCTGGGTGTCATCAGCATACTGGTGATATCCCAGCCCATACCTCTGGGCAATCTGGGCAAGGGGGCGCATATTTAAACAGCATTGGGGAAAGCACCGCCCCTTGAGGCACCCCACATTCAAGTGAGTGTTTCGTGGATTGTTGCTCCCCCAGCACCACCCTTTGTCCCCGACCTTGGAGAAAGGAAATGAACCATTGCAAGGCTCGTCCCTGTATCCCCACATTGGTGAGGTGACGGGACAGCAGCTGATGATCGACCATGTCGAACGCCACCGACAGGTCTAGCAACAACAACACCGCCACACCGCCTCGATCCAGATGTCTCTGGAGATCATCCGTAAGGGCAACCAGAGCAGTCTCCATCCCATGTCCCGGAACTGGAAGGAGTCAAGGACCGAAGCCAGACTGAAAGGGGTCAAGGACCAGGCAAATTGGACACCAGCGAATAGTTGGCCAATTCAGCTGGGTCCAGGTTTGATTTTTTCAAGAGGGGGCGGACCATCGCCTCCTTGAGTGCCCCCAGAAACTGAGGGACGTGTTGATAATTTCCCGGGCAGCACCTTGCAGCTCCTCGTGGTCTGCTTTAATCAGCCAGGACAGGCACAGATCAAGGATGCATGTGGTTGGGCACCCAGTCATGAGAAGTCTGTCAACTTCTTCTAGGCTGAGTGGGCCAAACTCATCTAAGTCCGGAATCGAAGGCGTGCAAGGGGCCTCGGAGTTCACTTACTGTTTCAACTGTGGTGAGGAGGTCGCAGCGGAGCGTCAAGACTTTCTCCGCAAAATAGCTCACAAATGCCTCACAGCCAATTTCCAATTCTCTAGCATTTGTGGCAGAGCTGTTAAAGACCAAATCGTTCTAAACAACTGGGCTGGGCATGAGCTTGTGGATGCAATTGAGGCAGCAGAGAAACCTCTCTTTGCTGCCTTGGTTGCCATCTTATAGGCTTTCATAAACATCCTATAAGATGCTTTTGTGGCTTTGTCCCGAGCTTGGCGCCAACGTCTCTCTAGCCGTTGTAGCTCTCACTTCATAAGCTGCAGCTCCTGGGTATACCAGGGCGCAAGCCTACTGTGAGGGAGTAGAGGGCGCCTGGGAGTGATCTCATCAATGGCTGTGGAGAGTCGGCTATGCCAGTCTTCCACTAGCTCATCCAACAAGCTGCCAGGGGGCATCGGATCCCACAGTGCCATCTGGAGCCACATAGGGTCCATTTGACTCCACGGGTGAGGTAAAATAAGCTTGCCACCTTGGGGTTGGGGTGGAATGTTCAGGCGGACCCTCAAGGCATAGTGGTCCAATCACGGCACTGCCCAGCCAGTAATCCGGTCCAATATTACCCCCGTGGCGAAGATCAGATCGAGCCTGTGCCCAGCCTGGTGTGTGGGAGCTGAGATGTACTGAGAAAGTCCCAGTGCCGCCATGGATGACACCAGGTCCGCTGCCTGACTGGAGGCTGCGTCATCAGCATGGACACTGAAGTCACCCAGAGCCACTAGGTTAGGGTGCTCCAGTGCCCAGCCTGCTTCAGCCTCCAGCAGAGATGGCAGGCTGCTGGCTGGTGCATTAGGCGGTTGGTACACCAGACAGCCAGACAGCCAAACTCTCTTCAGCCTCCCACACCAGACCAACACACTCCAAGCCCTTGATCTCCACCAACGGGAGCACCTTGAAGGAGTAAGCTTCCTGGATGAAGATTGCCACACCTCCCCCCTGCCCCCTGGTCTGCGATTGGTGTAGGACCGAGACTCTGGGGGGGCAATTTAGGAGAGAGCTACCATCTCCCCATCCTGCACCCAGGTCTCGGTCACACATGCCAGGTCAGCCTTCTGCTCTACCAGAAAGTCCTGGAGGACCTTGTCCTTGTTGTTTATTGACCTGGCGTTGCACAGCACCAATGTCGGAGAGGGGTTTATTTCCTTAGCCCCACTGCCAACAACTGTCAGGATGGGTTGCAGGCTGGAAGGGCGTCAAGGCTTCCTGTTTCTCGGCACCCCTCCCTCCCTTCTCTGCCTGGACCCACCGCTCTTTCCCCTCCCCAGGAGCACCGGAACCTGCAGCCCAAGTATCGCCAGTCATTCTTTTGCCGTAGCCTCAGACTGCAAGTAGCCAAATACGGGCCCTTCACCAAATGCCCTAGTGCCAATTCAGGGGTCATCCAATAAAAACCCGGTTCTACAAAGTTTCCAGAACAATGCAAAAATCACTGTTTCCCACCCTGACCTCTCTACTTGCTACACCCTCCCCTCCCTGCAAGACTAAAATACCTATACTACTAATCTAAATTTACATAAGGTGGAAACTACCTAAAAGAGTACCACTAACCAAATATAACTAGTCTACCCTTCCCTAGCTAAAACCCCTACTCCTATCTCCTATCCCCCAACCGAGTTCCCTTCCGGAAGGTCAGTTGGGTCCCAGGAACCCAAGGCTCCACCTGACCAGAGCTGAATAGTCCTGCAGTTCTAGGAGCCAGTCCCATCCAAAAGAAAGTCACCTGCATGCTGCCAGTTCTTTTCTTGGGGCTCTGGCCACTAGGCACTGTTTCAATCGCCAATAAGCCTCCTAGCACCCCAGCAGATCATGGAAGCCCGAGGTGCTTAAAGGGCCACAGTCCAGCGATATCTCCAGCCACTGGAACCTGGCGTAGGACACCGCTGATGGCCCGGAAAGATGGCACTGGTGGTCAGCACCAGCGCTCCAGAACAACCAGTGCCCACTGGGAAAACCTTAGTGGTCCACACCTCCAGTGGCAAAGGAGACCAGGTGACCAAACTGCCAGGCACTACCGCCCAGCGCCACTCTCAGAGCTGTGGGGCCGGACAGGCCAAGGACCCAACAATACTAGGTGGGGCTGAAAAGGCCTAGGTGGAGCCAGAAGGGCCTGAGTGCAGCCCGAGAAGCCACAGGTCCGATTAGGGCTGAAGAAGCCCCTCAACTGAGACTAACTCAACAAAGACAACTAACACCTCTAGAAACCATGCTATGAGAATCTAAAGAACAAACATCTGGGCTTATCATGAAGGTGTATCAAATGTTAAACAACCTTGATGAAGACAAAGAAACTTTATACCAGAAACAATGGAATTTAGATCTAAACACTAACATGACAGAAGATGACTGGTCTCTAATCTGGAATTCCTCAAGCAGGGCATCAAAAATAAGCCTAGTTAATATACAGGCAACAAAATTAATGACAAGGTGGTATATACCACCATCAATCTCAAACAGGATAAAAAATACACATTCACCAAACTGTAAAAAATGCGGTCACTTTGCCAACTGTATGCATTGCTGGTGGACGTGCCCATTGATTAAGAACTTCTGGACCCAAATAATACAAAACATTTATGAGATCACATCCATCAGATTGCCAGTGACTCCAGAGGTGATACTATTAGAACTTTGGAAATCCCTGCATATAACACAAGGTAATACAGAAGGAATCTCTATATTATTGACAGCAGCTAAGAATCTTATAGCTTCCAAATGGATAGACAAACAAGCCCCATCTAAACAAAATTGGTTTGCAAAACTGTGGGAATACTTTATACTGTCTAAATTGTCTTATACCGTATGTAACAGCCCACTAGCTCAATATCAGAAAAGAATAGTTTATGTTTGGTTTCCAATTATAAGTTACCTTACGAAACAGAATGTCATTCCAACAAACCCTGTGAATCAAAAAATGATTTATTTCTGAAATACCTGTTTGTTATACTGATTATATTAAGCAAAAGTTATTATACACGTTGCAATATGATTATATTATCTGCTTTGTAATGCTTGTAAAATGTGAAAATGGAAAAAATTGTTAATAATAATTAATGGTTTTTCCAGATGGATCTTATTGTGGGCATTAAAAGCCTGGTTTGAATACTTCAAGCTGCGTTGAATATTTCAGCTCATGATGGTCTCTAATAGCCACACAATTAATAAATGCAGGATCTCTATAGTTCGGATACTATCCTGAGAGAATGGATAACTTCACTCCAGTATAAGCAAAGGCTGTGATCACACACACTAAATAATCCACTTTTGATCCACTTTCAATGCATTTCCCAACTGGATTTTACGGTGTGAGCTGGCAAAATCCAGTTGGAAAGTACATTGAAAGTATATTGAAAGTGGATTGTTTAGTGTGTGTGACTGCAGCCAAAGTATAAACACCTAACTGAGGGGACAGGAAGCTGGAGGATGACAGTCTCCATGGCTGCCTCAACTTAAAAGGCACAAGTTCTTACTGCCTGTGAGGCTTCTGCTCTATGCAGTCAAGGATCAGACCTTTGTTGATGAAACAGAGTTCTTTATTCCCTAATACTACATTACAGGTCCTCGGATGTTTGTTAGAGATAAGGCATACAATAGAAACAGGGTTAATATACCCCTCGGTACAATTTGAATTCCCCATAGGCAATCAATCACACAAAGGGAAAAACCGCGGGCTAAAGTCTTTTGACCGTTTTGCTTCCCACAGGAAAAAGGTAAAGTGTGAAGTTGTAAATTTTTCCCTCTTGAACTGGGCTCTTCAGATGTGCCCGTTCCATGCATAACAAATGGCTCTCCAAGGTCTTCTCACACCGATAAGAAAGTTCTGTGTCTCCACTGGCAGGGAGGATAGGAATGCAGGAGGGGGAAGAGAGCCCAATTGTTCTCGGGTGACGTTTGAAAGTATGAAGTCGCCACCCTCCCGGACAAAATGGTTACATTGACCGGACCCACAATCAGCAATAAACTGAAGGCAATAAACCAGAGGGGGGAAGGAGCATAAGACAGCTTGAACGAGATAGCAGGATGTTACAATCGAACTGCAAAAGCCTGTTACATGTGAAGTGATTATACAAAGCACAGAAAAACCTTTGTTAGGATCCCAAGATCCTGACACTGCCTAGAACTGTAAACTGCACTCTTTAATCCCAAAAGTATAAGAGCCAACTATAGCTCATCAGCACTAAAATAGCCACCCCCATATTCTCAATTATACTTTATTCTGCAGGAAAAAGCTAGATAAAACATGATATAAAAGAGATATATAGGCCCCGTCCACACAAGCGAGATAAGCCGGACGGGAAGTGATACAAATTTGTGCCAGTGCAATTTGCTCCACTTTTGTGGGATCACACAGGTCCATGGACCTGTGAGGGTGAACCGCCACTGCGTGATCACATGCAGCCGCGGGCGAGTTGTTTTTTTTTTTTCTGGCCGTTTTCAGTGCACTTATCTGCTTCTACAAGGGATCGATGACTTGCCTCTCCACCCTCGGGATCATCTGATGATGCGCATACCAGGATGGGAGGAGAAAAAAAAAACAAAAAGGCCGCTCCCCAATGCCACTTATTTACGCTGGCACGATCACACCAGGAAAGGTCAGTTCTGGGCCATCGCAAACCATTTGAGACTGCCTTTTCACTGGTAGCTAAATAGCAGTTTGCGACACTTTGACACTGGCTGCAGGACGCTTCCCAGATGTGCTTGTGTGATCGCGCCACTTTGAGCCGGCGGGGAATCATCCTTCTTGTGTCGCAAATGGGTGCGTATGATCGCGCCCATAATGTCATAAAGACATTAACTAGTTGTAAAAGTAAAGGAAAAGGTTTCCCTTGCTCGAAAGCCAGTTGAATCCAACTCTAGGGTGCAGTGCTCATCTCCATTTCCAAGCTGAAAAGCCAGCACTGTCTGAAGACATTTTATGTGGTCATGTAGCTGGCATGATGAATGCCAAGGCATATGGAATGCTGTTACCTTCCCACTGAAGACATACCTATTTATCTACTTGAAATTTCTTGCTTTCAAAATGCTAGGTTGGCAGGAGCTGGGGCCAGAGATGGGAGCTCACTCTGTCATGTGGCACTGGGGTCGAACTGCTGAGCTACTGACCTTCCAGTCTGCAGTTCAGCGTCTTAACCTCTGAGCCACCTTTAATTGGTTTACTCCTACACAACTGTTCTTTTTGAAACAGGGTCTTAACTTGCTATCTAAACCCAATCATAGAAGGAGGCAAGTGAGTCTCCCGCTGTAAGGAGTTACATAATCTAGGTCCCTCTACTGAGAGAACCCAATTTTTCATAATAACTGCACCCATATACACACCTGAGAGCATGGAGGAATAAAGAAGGGGCTTACAAAAATAATTGAATGGTAGTAGGGCTGCCAAGTCAGCCCGGGGGGCAGGGGATCCCCCGCTAAAGGGGTTCCCGATCCGCCGGCCAACATTTGGCCGGCGGGGGGAACCCACCCCCTACGTCATCCAGCAAGGACGACGTAATGACATCACCAGAAGTGACGCAGCACGTTGGGGGCGTTGCCAGGGCAATGCTCTGGCAATGACCCCAACATGCTGCGTCACTTCTGGTGATGTCGATGGGCGCGCGTGCAAAGCGCGTGCGCCAGAAGAGACTCCCGGCGAGAGGAGGACTCCCCCCCCCCGCCGGTGAGTTTTCAAGACTTGGCAACCCTAAATGGTAGGTCAAGGGAGATTTGGAAGATTGAGGCTCAGGACCAAACTAAAACAAGGAGTTGCTGGCCAGGGACACCAATGGGTATAGGCTCCCCTGTTACCTTCGCCCATGCCACCAGAGACTGGGTTGAAGCCTGCATGCAAATGTCATCCACACATGATATCAGACATCTTCTTCCATCCCCCACCATGACCCTACTCACTGTTGGAGAAATGAGCATGTAATGCAAGGCCTGAGAAATTCAGTCATTATAGGGTTAACTATGCAACTTGTTTGTTTACCTATGTTAGCCTGGAAGTGATACCTGGCAGCTGGCCAATTATCTGTAAACCCGGGAAAGCTAAAGGTGTACTGTCTTGCTAATTGGTCAATGATATCAGGTGTTTCCTTTCAGGGGTCAAGAAGAAGGAGAGATCCTCCATTGCAATCACTCACTCTCTATCTGTATGTCTTAGTGTGAAGACGGAGCACAATGCAGCTCCTTAGAAAGCATGTTTTGTTTATTTGTAGCTAATCCCGTTTACCTTTTCCCTTTAGTAATAAACTTCTTTTAAACTAAAAGAAGCAATCTCTTCTTTCCAGAAAAGCAAGATTCATTACTCTGAATTTTTCTTGATTATTGGACAAAAGTCCTAACAAATGGTAGCAGAGGATGGTTCTTAAAACATGGTTTCTCTTCTAAAAAAGCTTTCTGGATTGATTGAGAAAGAGAAATAGGGAATAAGAGCTAGAGGCTTGGATTTTTAAAACAACCACTTTTTTTCCTTCCTGCTCTCAGAGCAATCTTGCAGTCAGAAAGGCCCAACCCTGTTTCCTTGCTGATCAGGGGAAAACCTATGCTGGATTGTAGATTGCCAGGAGCAAAGGATCTTTTTTGACTGGATTAATTTTTGCCTGCTGTAAGTGGAGCTGAGCCTTGGAGCACTGGAGAGACGCTGATGCCGGGCGAACAAAGGAAGGCGAGGCAAAGGAGCTTTTGAACTTCACGCTGCTGCTTCTGCTGCAGAGAGGGGAAAGATTAACCCTGCCAGCTCCTGGAGAAGTAGATGAGTGAGCCAGAACCTGTGCTTCTACCTCAAATCCAAAGGGACGTGAGTAACAAAATGGCTTTTAATGCCCCATCCCAAGAAATGCCAAACCTCAGACTTACAAGGGCTAACTATCAGTGGTGGGAGGAGTATTTGAAGAGTCGCCTGCAGACTCACAATGCCCTTCAAGTATTAACAACTGAAAATCCTCCAGAATCTGACCCTGATAAGACACAATTCCTTATGATGGATGGTTTTGCTAAAGCCCTGATTTTAGGGAGTATCCCCTACACAGAGGTACCAGGATTAAGAGGGCTAGCCACGTCCAGATTGATGCTTCAAAAGCTAAAGGACAAATTTGATAAACACAGCAAGAGTAAAATCTATTCCCTCAAGGGAAAGATTTTTGATTTCAGGATGAAGGAGGGAGACTGCCTTCCCAAAGAGAGGGACAAATTAATGGGCATTTACACACAGCTTAAAGACCTGAATGAAGCACCCTCTGATACAGATATGATTTCTTCAATTCTTAAGGGTCTGCCTGGCTCCTATAAGTCTGTAACCAGTATGATTAGACTGAAAGATGATCTGACTTTAGAAGGTCTTTTGTCTGCACTAACTGAGGAATATGATTCTAGAAATTTGAAAGAAAGTTTGTCTGATGAGATGTCTGTTTTGAGTCTAAAGCATGGACAGAGATTTAAAAGGAAAATAGAGTGTTTTATATGTGGGAAAAATCATCTTGCAAAGTACTGCTCTTCTATGAATGCACCTAATGATGAGCCCCAAGAACAAAGAGCCACAGGAGCACATGGTTCCAGTAACAAAGAACCAGCCAGTGGAAGGGGAAGCCATTATGGGAGGAGCAGAGGTCACGTTTCACATGCACAGCACAGAGGCAGAAAGTTTGCAGCTGGGACACAGAGCAAAGGTCATGCTTTTAGGATCACTGATGATTTTAACACAGATGATAAGAAAATATTTTTAATCGATTCTGGCGCTTGTACACATGTGTGTAGAGAAAAAGCCTGGTTTAGTAACATAGATGTTGAGAACAAACCAAGAATTTACCAAGCTAACAGGGAATTATTGAATGTACAAGGCGTTGGGACTGTAAAATTGCGATTGTCCACTACAGATAATCAATTAATTGAAGTTGAATTGCGAAATACAGCTTATGTGCCTGAAGCTGTTGAGAACTTAATTTCAACAAAAAGTCTCATGAACACAGGACATCATGTCCTGCTCAAACCAGAGCAAGGAAGCAAGGTCTCTACCAAGGATGGAGAGCTTGAATTTAAAGTGGAAGAGAAAAATGGCTTTCATTACTTTGTAGCTTGTGATGATGAGGAGACAGAAACTTTTGATGTTGATCCTGATGAGGAAATAGAGACTGTTGATGATAAGGAACAGATTTGCCAGACTAAGGATGCTTGTGATGATGCTTGTAAACATGAAAAATGTTTATTTTCGTGGCATATTAAAATGGGACATAGAAATTTGAAATCTGTTGAGCAGTTGTTAAAGCAATGTGGAATACCTGTTGTGCATTGTGAAAAGAGTGAAACTAGATGTGAGACATGCCTCAGAGCAAAGGGAGATGCCCCAAGTTATTCTGGGAAAACTCCAGCGCAAAATCAAGAATTTTTGGAAACTGTATACAGTGATCTTGTTGGGCCATTACCTGCATCCCTAGGTGGGAACAAATATTTTGTGACTTTCACAGAGAATAAAACAAAATACACTTATGTGTATATGCTGAGAAGCAAGGATGAAACACTGCGTATTTAAAAATTATGTGGCTATTGTTAAAAATAAATTTGGCAAAGCACCTCAAAGCTTACTCACAGATGGAGGTGGTGAATATTGTAATGCTGAATTCAAACAATTTCTACAAGAGCAAGGAATTCAACATAAAGTATCCATTGCCTATTCACCCCAGCAAAATGGAGCTTCTGAGAGATTAAATAGAACACTGCAAGGGATGTGCAGAGCTATGCTAATGCATTCTGGACTGCCAAACGGTTTATGGGCAGAAGCCCTGAACACAGCAGTGTACTTACACAACAGATTACCCTCAAAGATTATTGGAACCTCCCCTTTTCAGGCTTGGTTTGGAAGACAGCCTGGTCTAAGACATATCAAAGCTTTTGGCGCAAAAGGGTATGCACACATACCAAAGGAAAAGAGGGGAAAGCTTGATTCCAGATCTGAAACTGGACTTATTGTAGGCTATCCTGTTGGTGGGAAAGGGTACAGGATATACAATCCCCAAACCCACACAGTTGAAGAACACAATGTTGTTTTTATTGATGAGACTGTATTGCCTAGTGTTTCCACTGCAGCTGATCCAAAGATGCCTGGGACTGCACCTGATGAGTTCGTTGCTTGGCTACCTGTAGTGACTGCTGGTGAACTGGCCGGGGAACTGGCAAGTGAAGCAGCAGGTCCACCTTCTGAGGAAACTACTGAAACAGAAGGGGAAGCAGGGGCCACACCAGAGGAAGCGGCTCAACCCATGGCAGAACCCACAGCAGCACCCACACCCAGTGTGAGGCAATCAGAAAGGAGCACTAAGGGACAACCTCCAATGAAGTATGGATTTTGTGAACTTGTGCAACCTGCAAAGGAACCCAAGAACTGGAAGGAAGTTTGCAACTTACCTGCGAGTGAAAGAGGCAGATGGCTGGAAGCAATGGAACAGGAGCTGCTATCCATTAGCGAAAAAGAGGCCTGGACTCTCACTCAACTACCTCAAGGCAGAAACCCTGTTGGATGTAAATGGGTCTTCAAAATAAAGCACAAGGAAGATGGAACTGTGGAGCTATACAAAGCACGCCTAGTAGCTAAAGGCTACTCGCAGCAATATGGGACTGACTATTTTGAAACTTTTGCTCCAGTTACTGACCAAGCAACATTCAGAACACTTCTAAGTGTTGCAGCATCTAGGAACATGATAGTAGAGCATCTTGATGTAAAGACTGCTTTTCTCAATGGAGAACTATCTGAGGAGATCTACATGGAACAACCTGAAGGTTTCAAGGTCAAAGGTCAAGAAAACTTAGTCTACAAACTCAATAAAGGACTCTATGGCCTAAAGCAAGGAGCAAAGGCCTGGTATGACAAACTTACTGAACTTTTAAAGAAGCAAGGCTTCAAGCAAGGGAAAGCTGAACCTTGACTGTATACTAGAATCAGAAATGGACAATACCAGTATGTTCTTGTTTACGTTGATGACTTGATCGTGGCTTGTCAAAACAGAGGAGACATCAAAGCAATAGCTGATGGACCGAATAAGGAAGTGGAAGTCAAACAGCTAGGAGATGTTCAACAATACCTCGGAATGCAAATTGAGAGACTTGAGGATGGAACTTTTCTTTTATGCCAGAAAAGAAAGATTATGGACTTTATAGAATCTGTTGGCATGAAGAACTGCAAAGCTTCAACAATCCCACTTGAACCTGGATATCTGAAGGAGAAGGACGGCACACCACTAAAGGACATAGGAGGATACAGAGAGGCTGTCGGAAAGCTCTTGTACCTGAGCAAATCAACGCGTCCAGATATTACAGCGGCAGTTGGATTTCTAAGCAGAAAAGTAAGTTCGCCAAATCATCATGATTGGAGCGCAATAAAGAAGATGGCACGTTACCTAAGAGGAACAATGGACTTAAAACTAAAAATTGCACCAACTGAACAACCAAGACTAGTTGGCTACATGGATGCCAGTTGGGGAGAAGAGATGAACAACTACAAGTCTACCAGTGGATACCTATTCTTTTATGGAGATGGACTGATAGACTGGACTAGTAGAAAGCAGACTGTTGTAGCGCAATCCACAGCAGAAGCTGAGTGCACTTCAGCAGCAAGTGCCTGCAGCAGACTTGAATGGATCTTTGAGATGTTGAAAGATTTTGGAATAATTGAACCTGTACCTATACTTATGTTAGAGGATAATCAAGCTTGTATAACTATATGTAAGGAAGAGAGTATTAAATGTGCATTAGTTAAAGATTTGTACCAGAAAAAGCTGATAGAGATTAAGCATTGTCGTACAGAAAAGATGGTGGCTGATATTCTGACTAAGCCACTGACCAAAGACAAGTTTGAAAGACTTCGTGAAATGTTGAATATGCTTGATGCTAATGTTCAATAATGTTTTGTGTATACATGTATAATGACTTGCATTTCAGGTCTTGAGAAGGGGTGTTGGAGAAATGAGCATGTAATGCAAGGCCTGAGAAATTCAGTCATTATAGGGTTAACTATGCAACTTGTTTGTTTACCTATGTTAGCCTGGAAGTGATACCTGGCAGCTGGCCAATTATCTGTAAACCTGGGAAAGCTAAAGGTGTACTATCTTGCTAATTGGTCAATGATATCAGGTGTTTCCTTTCAGGGGTCAAGAAGGAGAGATCCTCCATTGCAATCACTCACTCTCTATCTGTATGTCTTAGTGTGAAGACGGAGCACAATGCAGCTCCTTAGAAAGCATGTTTTGTTTATTTGTAGCTAATCCCGTTTACCTTTTCCCTTTAGTAATACACTTCTTTTAAACTAAAAGAAGCAATCTCTTCTTTCCAGAAAAGCAAGATTCATTACTCTGAATTTTTCTTGATTATTGGACAAAAATCCTAACACTCACCAATTTATAGATTATTTTAGCAACAGGGTACTTGTAGACAACACACAGGAGGCTCCAGTGGCTTCAAAAAGTCTCCCTTTTGCTTCCAACTGGGATAGAACACTTACAAAATGGAAAATACTAATACAACCTGAGAAACTACAACCTCTACACCAAACCACAAGACCAAAGTGTGTCACCTCCCACAGGCCTGGAGAGAGAAGCAGAAACGACTTCAAGGTGTAAACACATCCATATATCACCTTGGGGGCCCAAAATAGAGCTGAAAAGCAGAATAAAAAATGACCCAAAGAAATAAATACAAACAAACAAAAAATTAAAATCCTAACAGCACTGTAAAACAAAAAGGGATGATTTCATACAGCTTTTTTTTTTTTTTAAGAAAAAGAAAATGCTGCTAACATCCTCAACAGTGTTAGTTTAGATGAGTGACAACAGCCCTGCAGAAAAGAGGCTCACAGGGCTGGCACAACCATAGAAAAAAATCATGGTTCTGATATCTGATAGCTGAAATTCAAATGGCAAGAGGACTGTAACTGGGCCTCTCCCAGTGACTTCCTGGGGGCAAATATGGGAGCAGGCATTACATTAAAACTATAATATTAATTTAAAAAAAATATATCAATGCAAATGTGTGACACAAGGCTGAGCTCTGATTCAGATAAAGCCCTAAATTGCAATAGCTTTATCTTGTTCTCAAGGACTAATTTGAGTTCTTCAAGGTGTTGCAGGCCTCCTAGTTATTTTCGCTATAGTCACCTAACACGGCTGCCTCTCTGGAGAGAGAAAAAATGGAGGCTGAGGGGGGAAAACCAGGAACTTACATTTAACACGTTTTATAGACATTTGAATCAAAAACAGGCAACCCATTTTTCCTCCCTTCCCTACCCCACCCAAAAGAAGCAAAACACTCCTGGGAACCTTGAGTGAAATTAGGAGAGCACCACTCCCTCTCAGATATGAAAAAAGAGCCATAAATATAAATAGAAGAGTTCTTAGACCTTGACAACTGATAGCTCTGGAACAGTATGAGCATGTTAATGCCTGTCAACATGTGACGAAGCTTTGGAAATGAACTAAAGGCATGGGTTTTAGAGTCTGAATGTATAGCGCAAAGAACAGGAGGGGATGTTGAGAACAAATGATGTCAAAGATACATGTGGATTTCTTTAATTATATGAAGTCGTTTTAATAGGTCTTAATTTTCATCCCAGTGTTGGTTTAGTACTCTGCTAGTATCTGCCTCCCATCAACTCTGCATGGTCAAGCAAGTTACTAATGGAATGTTAGCATGTCATGAAAACATGCCTCCGATTCAGTAGTCATCCTGCAATCACTTTTATCAAGGACTGGATTTTTTGGTTTGGATGCTTTTACATGCTGGAATTCGACATGAATCTTCTCATAGGGGTAAATACAAAGTCACCATACCGGTAGTAGGGAGACATGATTAGCTGTACGATTTTGGTGCTCACCTTACTATATGCTGTTTACCTGACCTTACTGTGTGGGTGCTTCCGTGGTAACAGAAATCGTACGGCTACACTCACTTACGTTTCACCCCACTGCTAGTCATATTTCTAGAAAGTCAACTGATGAAGGTTTCAAGTTGAAATCGAGAAAATATTGGGGCGGAAAGACTGTTGAAGAGACAAGTGATTATTATCTTTAATATCTTTATAAACTTATGCTGTAAGAGTTTTTTTACAAAAAGAAATTGCACCACTTGTCTTTCTGGCATTAGCTGATTCTCTGTTTGCTGGAGAATGCTTGTGAATGGGGCCTATTGTGTTTCTTTGAACGGAGAATATTCCTCTTAAGGAGTAGTTAGACTGTTTACTCAAGGAACAAATCAGGCTTGTGAAGAAAAATATACAGCTGACTGTGAATTTATTTATTGTTACAACATATTACTTTTTTAAACAAAAAGACAGCTTCTAAATGCTTCCTGCACATTAAGGAAAGTACTCTTTTCATATTATCAAGGAAACACAGATCTATGAAAAGGAAACAATGGATGCTTTTGTACTCAATGAAAGAGATATTTTTGTGTCCCTGTAAAAGGGCCACGCTTTCCATGATTTCTTCCTCCTGCCTTTATTGACTTATTAATTAAATTTCTATGACACCTCTCCAGATAACCTGCTCAAGGCAGCTAACAAAGTGAAACATAATAAAAAGATAAAACACCACAGAAGTTTTTAACCATAAAAACTAAACTGTTTTTTTTTAAAAAACCAAGCCAGAGCATAAAAACAGTATAAAACGCCGAGCAGTTTAAAACTACACTCATGAAACAGTTCTCCCACTACAACCAAACTATAAAAACAATGTTAAAAGGAAAAAAAGAAATGTTTTGGCCTGATACTTAAAAAAGAGCACAGTATCAGGTCATCCTCAATGGGAAGGGCATCACAGGTGAGGTGCCGCGGCTGAAAAAGCCCTGTGACTGGTTGTCCTCACCACACTTCTGAAGTCCCACTGGTGGACCTCCTGATGGCACCTGGTATTTCTGGCCGTTGTGTGACAGAGTGTTGGACTGGATGGGCTATTGGCCTGATCTGTCAGGTATGCCTGCCACCTTCCCGGGTGGGAGATGGGATTTACTGAACTAAATGAGACGATTCCACTCCTCCCCTCGTGCCCCAGCTGGAATGTACTTCCTCCTCCTTGCTTGCTGGCTTCACAGGAGTTATTATCCACTTGCTAGCTTCACAGGGTTGTTATCTCTATTCAAGGTTACTAGTAGCTTCTCATAGACATGATTTATGTTTTAACTTCTGTTGCAGGTGCCATCTATTACCATCTTCCCGCTCTTTAGCCTGGGAACTATTTTGCGCGGGGTTTATCCCTGGGTGGGGATTGGGGGGGGGGTCTGTATGCCAGTCACTATATCTATCCTAACATTATTATCCAACCCCATTACTAACTCAACAAGTATACCCTGAAGAAAATCCCCCAATAAAGAAAGTCTTATTCAAGATCCTTTTTATGGGGTGAATTCATCCAGGAAGTCTCACAGAGAGTTAGTAATCCCATTTTCTCTCTGGGGAAGCCCCACCATTCCTGACTATGTTGGAAGACAGTGGTGAACCCCCGGCAACCTTGGGGACATGGTGGTCCCCGTATCCACGGAGGAGGATGTTGTACCTGTCATAGACTGTCAACCCAGGGGCCTCTGGTATTCGTGGATCCAATTCAGAACGGAACCAACAGAGACCTGGACCCCCTCCTAACAAGGGGTGTCCTTGGGGATGGAGCTGAGCAGAGAACTGGGAAAAGGGGCACGATCCCGCAACTCCCGCCATCCAAAGAGACCCGAGTTTGGAGACTTGTGGTCCCATGTGGATCGCCATATGAAAGCAATGGAGAATTTGTTGCAGAGAGAGATGACTGCCTTGCTGGAGGGGTTACTCGGGATTGTCCAGAGGGTGGTCGATGCTCAGGCGGTGGGAGCTGGGACCCCTGGGGGTCAAATGCCACCAGCTCAGATTCCTGCAGGTCAGCCAGTTCCAGTGGGGCCACCGGCACCCGGGCCTGCACAACCCATGCCATCAGGACCCCTTGTACCCGTAGATTGCCAGCCGGTACCACAAGAACTACTGGCTGCTACATTTGACAGAGACCCGGCAAAACTTCAATTTTTTATTATTGAAGCCGGATGGTTCCTACAAACCTGGGGCCACCTATTCCTGAATGAGGCCGACTGAGTGGGATATATCAGTGAACCTCCACAACCCTCCTGGGCTGGAATTGGATCGGGTCAAAGACTTCATGTGGGCCCTTCGAAGGCAGTACGAGGACCCAATGAATGAAGAAAAAGCCTGGAATCAGATGAGGAGGCTCACCCAAGTGAGAGGCTCAGTCTGTGAGTATACAGCAGCATTCAAAGGGATTGCAGCCAGGATAAGGGGTTGGCCTGAAGAATTGTTGGTGGAAAATTACCAACAGGGGTTGAATTTGGACTTGTACGGGACTGTGTTTCGTAATGTCAACCACACCATCTTGGTAGCCTGGATCCGAGCCGCTGAAGAGGCTGAGTCGTGCTTCACACTGATAAAGATGCGAGCGGAGATGGAGAGTCCCAAGGGATCGGGACCCTCAGCTCAGAAGATGAAGGCACAGGGTCCTTTTAAAGACGTCCGTGAACTGTGCCTTAAGAAGGGGTTGCGCATGTGGTGTGGTGAAGCCGGGCACTACACCTTGTTCTGCCATGCTGAAAACAATGCCTCCCACTACCCCTAGACCCCAAAAGTGATCCCGGGATCCAAACCACGAGCCTTGCAGCTTGAGCCTGCTCCCAAGGAGGACAAAGTGGCAATCGTGGAACTTCCTTCGCCGGCAGGAAACAAGAGGGACCTGTGCTGAAAGGCGTGAAGCAACAGGTCCCCATCTCCTCAGCACCTAAAGTGGTGAGCTCTCCTGCCCCTTTGTTATATGTTGTTGTAACTGTTGTAGCCCCCCAGACCGGAACTCATATGTGAGTGCAGGCTCTAATAGACTCAGGGTGCGCCCATGACCTCATTAGCCCGCTGGTGGTCGATGGTCTGGGGGTGGGGGTGAATTCCCTAGAAGAACCCTTATGGTTCACCCAGATGGACGGGTCAGAGATGAAGGAGCCTTGTCTTCAAAACCCATTCTGTGGTACTGGGAGTGGGGGAGCATTGGGAGGAACAGGCATTTGTTATAACTCCACACGCCCAGTTCCCTATGGTGCTCGGCAGCCCTTGGCTGAGCAAAAATGATCCCTACATTATGTGGAGTGAAGGAAGAATTTGGTGGGTAGCTCCCGTGTGCCAACAGCACACTTGGAACACAGCATGGGGTATCAAGCCCTCCAAGGCACAAGTGTGTTTGGCAGCAGAGAATTTGTTACAAATACCTCCCACATATCGGGATTTAGCGGAGGTTTTCAGCGAAACCGAAGCCGATGAGCTTCCCCCCCATCGGAATACAGACTGTGCTATCAATCTCTTGCCTGGGGTAAAGTTGCCCAAAGGAAAGCTGTATTTGATGAGCCCCTCCGAGAAAGCAGAACTTCGCAAATTTATAGACAAAAACCAACAAAGAGGGTTCATTAAACCAGCTCAATCCCCCTTTGCTGCTCCAGTGTTGTTTCGAAAGAAAAAAAGATGTGGGGTTGCACTTGTGGACGAATTATAGAGGCTTAAATGCAGTGTCTGCATCAAACGCTTACCCTCTACCTCTCATCAAAGACCTGCGGACAGAGGCTGCAAAGGGGAAAATATTTTCCAAACTAGACCTTAGAGATGCATATTTCAGGGTCCGCATCCGTGAGGGGGATGAGTACAAAACTGCTTTTAACACCCCCTTGGGCCAATTTGAATATTTGGTCATGCCATTGGGACTTCAGGACAGTCCTGACATTTTTATGAACCTGATTAATGAAGTGTTACACAAGCACCTATTCAATTGGGTCTTATGTTATCTTGATGATATTTTACTCTACTCCCCAGATGAGCAATCTCATATACAGTTAGTGCGGGAAGTACTGACCACCCTTAAGGAACACAAACTGTTTGCTAAATTATCTAAATGTGACTTTTATAAGACTGAGATTGACTTTTTGGGCTACCACATTTCCTCTCGTGGGTTGGAAATGGACCCTGCAAAGGTGAAGGCTGTCAAGGACTGGGATGTACCCTGCAACAGGCGGCAGCTTCAAAGTTTTTTAGGATTCGCCAATTTTTATTGCTCATTTATCAATAATTTTGCTGACTGTAGTCTCCCCCTTACGGATCTCCTAAAAACTAAGCACATACTGAGCTTTTCGGAGTTTCCGGTCGGAGGAATGGAGGTCTGACACGCTTTGCAAATGCGCAAGGCGGACAGCGGCTCTTCCTGACAGCTTGGGTGGATTAATCCACCTGACGCAACCTCACACAGGTAGTGTGAGGACCAGCAAGCAATATAATCCAGGTTTGAGCAACCTCGGTGAAGGGAAAGTCTCGGAGGAGACTTTTCCGACACCTTGAGCACTGCAGCCGAAGAGGATTTTTGCGAGTATCTCTAAGGAGCCGAGCTGAGCTGATAAATTCAGCATAAAACCTCCAATTCCCCTGATTCCTTGGCAAAGAAGACAAAGTTTAAACGTTGGGACCACATCTGAAGCGAAGTAACAACAAAAGGTAACGGAAAAAAAGTTTTTGCCTTACCATTACCGCATTTTGAAAGACGAAAAGCAGATCGGGTGAAACAATAGACTGTTGTAGACTGGATGAGAGCAGTTTTGAAGCGCTAAAAAGCCGAATTTGAACTTAAAAAGCCAAAAAAAACAAGTTGTTTAACATTCCTGCGGTTAAGAAGAGTCGGGAGGGGGAACCAAGCATCGCGAGACAAAGAGGGAGAAGGGAACCAAGCATCACGAGATTAAGACGTGAGGACTGAGTTAGGAAGTGATGGCTAGAAGAGCAGACAAGAAGGGAAAAGGAGAAGAACCGGAAGAAGGTAAAGGGGACTCTAAATACTGCCGGACCAGAAAGACCACAACAGGAAGTGACATGCAGAGAGCAGACAAGTAAATAAAAGGAAAGGACAAAAGGAAACTACGGCAAGCCAGAAGTAAGGTAAAAAGACTATAACCTTTGACATTAACCATAGAGAAGTCGCGCCCGCCATTTTGGATTTATAAAATTTTTAAACTGCAATATCTCAAAGACTATATAACTTAGAAGGCTGAAACCAACATAATTTGACTTGGCAAGATTAGCTTGTTTGAATGCACTAATTGGTGTTCGACTTGGAAAACAAGATAAAATCGATTTTTTTTAAAGAGACAAGATGGACCGCGGACTAAGATCGAGAGCAGCTACATGGTCCTCTCCTACAATGGCAGCAAAAAAAGAAAAAGAACTACTAGCCATTATGGAAGCAATGGAAAAGAAAATGTTAGACGCTATAGGAGAGGTAAATGTTAAAATGAATAATATAGCGGCTCAAGCAGATAAAAATTTCATGGAATTAAAAGCAGAATTTCAAAAATTATCCACAAGAACACAAGATATAGAAACTAAAGTAAAAGAACTGGAAGAAAGCACCCATAAGACAATGAGAGAGAATGAGAGGATGGAAAAGATGATGCATTATAAAGATATGCAAAACCATTTGAGATTTCGAGGGATTGAGGAAAAATTGAGTGAAGACATTTTTACAAGAATGCAAGAAGCAATAGCAGATTTTTTACAAGAACAGGAAGAAGTTGTTAAAGAACACATGGATCTTGTTTATAGAGTTAATTCTACATACGCAAGAGACAAAAACATACCAAGAGATGTGGTTGTCCAATTTACAATGAAAAGAACAAAAGAACAAATCTACAAGAAGTGCTTTACTGATCCTTTTGTAATAGATGGAAAGAAAATTATAGTAATGAAAGAATTGCCTAGAGCAATACTGCAAGAAAGAAAAAATTCAAGCGTCTGACGGATAAACTAAAGGAGAAAAAAATCAGATTTCATTGGGAAATACCTCAAGGATTAAGCTTCTATTATGGCAACTGCAGAGTAGTGATTAAAAGTACAGAAGAAATGTACGCATTCCTGGGAGAGAATAAAGATGACTTTGGAGATATTTAAGAATATATCAAGATGGATTACAAAATACTTACATGGAATGTAAATGGACTAAATTCACCCCAAAAACGTAGAATGGTAGGTCATTGGCTGGAAAAACAAAAATGTAATATAATTTGCATACAAGAAGCTCATCTTAAAAAACAAGACCACAAATATTTAATAAGGAAAAAATTGGGAGAAGAATTTTATTCTATAGCAAGTAATAAAAAGAATGGTGTTGTAACATATGTCAAAAAAGATTTGGAACCTAAAGTAATATTTAAAGACAAAGATGGAAGATATTTAGCTATTGAAATTTTACTGCAAGGACTGAAAACTTTGATTGTGAACATTTATGCTCCGAATGGAGCCAAAGAAATTTTTTTTAAAGAACTTCAAATGGAATTGGACAATGTAAACTATGATCAAATTATGATGTTAGGGGACTTCAATGGAACTGTAGATAATAAATTAGACAGGTGCTCTAAAAGAAAGGATGAGACATTAGGGAAGCTTCCAAAAAAATTTTTTGAACTGATAAAACAAGAGAAGCTGGAAGATATTTGGAGGAAAGCTAACCCACAAGGAAAAGATTTTACCTTTTATTCTAATAGACATGACTCACATTCAAGAATCGACATGATTTGGATGACTACTAATTTAACCTTTAAGACAAGAAAAGTGGAAATTCTACCCAGAATAATTTCAGATCATAATCCGTGTTTATGGACAGCTGGGCAGGTAAAAAAACAAAAGAGATGGAGAATAAATGAGGACTTACTAGACAATCAAGAAATAATTAAAAAATTACTTGAAGAAACAGACCTATACTTCCAAGTAAACATGCAGAAAGAAGTAAAAATCCAAACCGTATGGGATGCATATAAAGCAGTGATGAGAGGACTATTGATATCGCTAAATGCTAAAGATAATAAAAAGAAAAGAGAGCAATATGAAAATATTCTACAAGCCATTAAAACAAAGGAAGAAGAACTGAAGAATAAACCAGGGAAAAAGAAACTGCAAAAGGAAATCTGGATGCTACAAGACCAAGCAAAAGCTATTCTGAACCAAGAGATGTACTGGAACTTTAAAAAACTTCAACAAAAAGCATTTGAAGGTGCAAACAAACCCGGAAAATACTTAGCATGGCAATTAAAGAAAAAACGTGAAAATAAATTTATCACTAAAGTGATAAGAGATAATATTGAGATAATAGATAACAAAGGAATAAAAAGAGAATTTTTTAAATACTATGCAAAACTTTTTAAGAAGGAAAATAAAGACAGAAGAAAGATTAAAGAATACCTGCAAACATTAAAGTTACCAAAACCAACAGAGAAAATTAAAGAACTATTTAACAATCCAGTATCATTACAAGAGATTAAAAATGCAATAAAAGACTCAAAATTAGGAAAAGCACCTGGACCAGATGGATTCACAGCGAAGTTTTATAAAACGTTACAGGAGTCAGTTTCACCGGTGTTACTGCTACTGATGAACGATATAGGAGTCACTGGTGAGGTACCAGAAACCTGGAAAGATGCATCCATCTCATTGATCCCGAAAGAAAATCAAGATTTGACTAATGTTAAGAATTATAGACCGATCTCTTTACTGAATAATAATTATAAGATTTTTGCTAAGATTATAGCGGATAGACTAAAAGAGCACCTTAAAGAGACTATACAAACAGAACAAGCAGGGTTCTTACCCAATCGACAAATAAGGGATAATCTAAGAGTAGTAGTGGATGCTATAGAATACTACGACAAACACCCTGAAAAGGAAGTGGGCTTTTTCTTTTTAGATGCGGAGAAAGCGTTTGATAATTTAAACTGGGATTTTATGTTTGAAGTTTTAGAACATCTTGAGATTGGTGAATATATGCTTAACCTCATCAAAGCAATATATAAAGAGCAGAAATCCTCTTTAATAATTAATACTGAAAAGACAGACGATTTTAAAGTTGAAAAAGGAACAAGACAAGGATGCCCACTTTTGCCGCTGTTATTTATTTGGATTTTAGAAGTTCTACTGTTAAATGTGAAGGAAGACAAAGATATTAAAGGCTTAACAACTAAAGGTTTTTCTTTTAAATATAGGGCCTTTGCAGATGATGTGATGTTTATAGTGGAAGACCCCTTGTCCACACTACCATATTTGTTACAGAGAGTAAAAGAGTTTGGTGACTTAGCAGGATTTTATGTAAATAAGAACAAATCGAAGGTAATGTGCAAAAATATGTCAAATAAGAAACAAAATGAGTTACAAAAACTTATAGAATGTGAGGTGGTGAAAAAGACAAAATATCTAGGTGTAAACATAACAATGAAAAATATTGATCTTTATAAAAATAATTATGAAAAATTATGGTTGCAAATTATGCAGGATATTAAAAAGTGGAATGTATTGAATTTGTCATTGCTGGGTAGAATTGCAGTGGTTAAGATGAACGTGTTACCACGATTAATGTTTTTGTTTCAAACTATTCCAATTGTGAAAGATGTAAAAACATTCAAATGTTGGCAGAAGGAATTGTCTAAGTTTGTGTGGGGAGGGAAAAAACCAAGAATTAAGATGAAAATAATGTGTGATGCTAAAGAAAGAGGAGGGTTTCAATTACCAAACCTAAGGTTATACCATGATGCAATATGTTTGACCTGGGTAGGGACATGGACTATGTTACAAGATAGAAAGTTATTGTCCCTGGAAGGTCATGATTGTAGATTTGGGTGGCATGCATATTTATATTATGGTAAAATAAAAATGGACAATATGTTTAAACATCATTATTTGAGAAGAACACTAATGGATACGTGGACAAGATATAAAAAAAATTTTTTCAGAAGAGATACCTATGTGGCTTGTACCCGCAGAAGTTCTGCATCCAACATCACGGTACAAAGGACAAGATTGGTTGAAGTATAGAGACTTATTAACAAGACATGGTAAAGACTTCAAATTGAAGGAGCAGCATCAGATGGACTTTGATTATGGTTGGCTAAGATATAGACAAATATATGATATGTATAGGAGTGATAAAAAACACGGTTTTAGGGAAAAAAACAATGAAATAGAACAAGTTTGGGAGGAAGGTGGAAAAAAATGATTTCTAAAATGTATAAAGTCTTGCTAAAATGGTTTAATGCTGATGAAATGGTAAAAGAACAAATGGTAAAATGGGCGATAAACTTTAACAAAGACATTGAAATGGAATCTTGGGAATTTTTATGGAAAAATGCTATGAGTATATCTATGTGTTATAACTTAAAAGAAAATTGTTTTAAAATGATGTATAGATGGTATATGACACCAAAAAAAATTGCAAATATTGGTCAGAATATGTCTAACAAATGTTGGAAGTGTAAAAAGAAAGAAGGTTCTTTTTATCATATGTGGTGGACTTGTGATAAAGCAAAGACTTATTGTATTATAGACCAATAAGTCTTTGCTTTATCACAAATACATGCAGAAATGGAAAAAATCTTGAAATGTACATTTAAGAAGTTGCCTGAAATGTTATTGCTTGGACTTAAACTAGAAGAGATAAATGTAAAAAAAAGGACAATAATATGGTATATGATAACAGCAAGAATGGTGTATGCACAAAATTGGAAAAATGAAAAAATACCAGAGGTGTGGGAATGGTTGAAAAAACTGTTACATATGGCTGAAATGGATAAATGGACTAGAAAATTGAATGATCTGTACTCAGAGACCTTTTTAGAAGATTGGAAGGATTTGAAAGAATATGTTGAAAAATACTGGGATATGAAAAATTGCATTTATACATGGTTATAATAATATAAAGTAATAGAATCAGAGTATATGAATGTATTAAGGATAATTAGACAAAGAAGTTGTTTTTTATTTTAGAATTATATAAGAATACAGAAAGTAAGAATTAATGTATAAGTATTTTTAAGAAATATGACCGTTACCAGAAACGTAAACATAGATATAAGTATTACTATTTTGGATAGAGTGGAAAATGTGTTATGCTTCAGATGTGGTGGGAAACCGTTAATATAAGATAAAAACAAGATTATACAAACAGAACAAAATGTTATATAATATGGAAAAATGGATTTGTATAAGATAAATGTATTATTTTTAATGTTTGGAAAAATAAAAAAATTTTTACAAAAAAAAAAAACCTAAGCACATACTATGAACCAACAGGGCATAAATCAACAGGGGTCAAACACAATCCTCTCTGGATGGGCTGGAGTCTATATTGATGGTGCCCCACCCCTTGGGACATTCCCTCTTTTCCCACACTTTTTGTCCTTGGGGCCACTGGGAACTGTAGTCCAACAGATGAGGAAGCCTCATTCAACCCAGTTAGTGATACCCCTGCAGGCCCCTCTCTGAAACTACAGCTCAATTGAACCATATGGGGGAACATTTTAAACAAACCACAGTCGGCAACCATCTTATAAACACAGGTAACTGCCATTTCTGTACACCTACCAACAGCCACTGAGGTAAGTCACACACAGGAGGGAAACAGAAGAAGGTTATAATGCCATAGGGTCTACCCTCCAAAGCAGCCATTTTCTCCAGGGGAACTGATCTCTGTCATCTGGAGATCAATTGTAACAGCAGGAGATCTCTAGGTCCCACCTGGAGATTGGCAATCCTAGGGGGAAAGTCAGCCACACGGCAGGAGATTGAAGGGAATGATTTGATGGTTGCTGGCCCACCTCATTAGCCAGCCAGCCATGGTGGAGCTTAGAAGGACAGAGAGCCATTTTCTGACAGTTTATTCTAATAGGAAAGTCAATGGGCAGGGGAGGGGGGTTATGCGGAAAGTCCATTGTCTTTTCACTGACAGAAGCAGGCCACTGAGGGGACAGTTAGACCCACCTGGCAGTGGGCAGAGGAGAAGCGTGGACCCAGCATTTAGTCAGTCCTTCCCCTTCACCGGCTCCTTCCAGACTGAGGCCAAGACACTGGCCGGTGGCTCTGTGGGTGGGACTGAGACAAAGCAAGGAGAGGATGCAGCCAGTGGCCAGGGACCCCCTTTTGAGTGGCAGTCCTTCCAGCCAACTGATTTTGCGCCCCATGGAATCTTGCCACTTGAAAATGGCTTTATATAATAAGGAAAGATATGCTTGGATCCCATGGACTATATCTGCTGACAGAGTAGATTTCTGTCAGTGAAGTGGACCTTCTTCACATCCTGCATCTTGTTTCAATCCAGAATGCCACTCAAAGGCTGCTCCTGCAGAACAGAAGCATTAAGAGAAGAGACTTGACAGTCTTCAGCATCAAGAAGGAACTGGCAGAAATCAACCGTCCTTATTTTCAGAGAATCTTCCTCGGGATCCAACATATAGTTTCTCCCTAATGTATATACCTAAAATGTATGGAGCAGTCCTTGGAAATTTCTTGATAGCATCCCTTGTTTCTGATCTGCAGAGTGGAAAGCAGCTCTTCGTATTTCATAGGTCTTTGAGTTTCTAGGATTTATGCACAGCGGCAGAACCAATGCCACCCCTGTATGCAAAGTCAGAGTAAACGTGTCCTTCTGACCTGAAAGGATATCAAGTGGTGTTACATGCCTGAGGTTAACTAACTCCTCTCTTCAGATGAGGCCTACATAAGAGAAAGATCTTCATTAGCAGTACTTTACTCTGAAACAGTCTTTGACTGTTGGAGAAGCCATTTAATGAAAATCTAGGCAGCTGACAAATCTGGGTTTCTTTCTTCTCTCTGTTTGTGGAGGGCAAATCCCTGAGCAGGAGGAGATACAAGGTGTACACAGGTGCACGGTAAAGAAGAGGTTACTTACCTTTTCCTTTGAATGTTGGAGATTAAGAAAATGAGACTCCGGCTCATTTCAAGTCTCATTTTTCACCAAATCCTTTAATCCCTTCTCTTTCTGGCACCATTTCTCACCTATTTTCTTCATACTTTCGATCTAGCATTTCTCACCTAACAATCACATTGACCTTTAACTGTAAGTTGGGTAAGTGACATTTGATCCATGAGCACAGGAGTTCTGATTACAGATTGTCGGGCTGCTTCCCACAGCCTCGGAACAAAAGTCTCAAAAGTGTTTTAAGTGTATTTGTGTAGAGGGGGAGCACTGGAACAGCCTGAGGTCCCAGAAATGTGGCTTCACAAATGATGATTCAGGAATACTTTGTTTCTTAAACTCAGGCTTGCTCTATTTGCTACCATCAGCCATGATTACTAAAATGAAGACCTCCTGTGTAATGACTGACTCATAAAGGAAGTGGGTGACATTTAGGGGCGAGGCTCTGGTTCAGCAGCTGAGCATCTGCTTTGTCCCACCTACTTCACAAGGTGCCTGTTGTGGGGAGAGGAAAGGAAGGCGATCGTAAGTTGCTTTGAGACTCCTTAAGGTAGAGAAAAGGCGTGTATAAAAACCAAGGGTCATTTCGAGCAGGAGCTGTGGGGAGCTCAGCTTTGGGAGTTGGCGCCAGCCCCTCCCCGCAGGGGAATGCCTGCTTGTGTCATGGCTGCAGCAAAATGACCCCACCCCCTGGAAAGGTCCTTGTTCCTCCGACCAGCCTTCTGAAGGCTTCAGCCACCACTGAGGCTATCCTCCCAGAATAGTGGTATTTCTGAGGCTTGGATTAGTAGCTGTCTTCTCTCTGCCAGCTCTCCCCCTCTCTCTCCCTCTCTCTCTCTCTTGCCTTCTGACATATTTCCAGTGATGTCAGGGGGTGTAGCATATGTAAATAAGTTATGCTAATGAGTTATGCTAATGGAGCTCCTGCACCTCTTTTTCTATGAAATTACCCCTGATAAAAACCAACTCGTCTTTGCATGCAGAAAGTCCCAGGTTCAAAGCCCTGGCATCTCCAGTAACAAAGATCAGACCCCACAGAGCAGCTGCCAGTCAAAGCAGACAATACTGACCAGGGAGAACGGAGGGTCTGACTCTGTATAATGTAGTTTCATGTGAATCTTTTCTTCCTGATGTTTTGCTTTTCAGTATTCCCTGTGCAACCATGAAAAAGCCTGCCCTTTGCTGCGCCTGTTCTTCCAAAAGAAGCGATAACCCCAAAAAAGTAGATTTTCTCCAAGTGTTATTATCCTTGAAGTACTTTCATCCCTTCCTTAAGCTTTTTAGGGATATAAGCACTGAATGAAGTTTTTCAGAATTGCTTACAATGGCTTACACACAGCCTGTAAATATAGATTACTGCCATCTCAAATCTGTTAGATTTCCCTTTCCATCTGGAATACTATTTTATTTCCTTTCCCTGGCTCTGTACTCTAGGAAGGACCCTCCATTATTGTCTTCTGTGGATCAGGGGACTTTGTAAGCAAGGGTCATAAGCAGCCTGGGATGTACTAGGGCGGGGGTGGGCAAATGTTTTGGCTCGGGGGCCACTTTGTGGGAGCGGAGGTTAGCGGAGGGCCGCACCTTTTGAAATGATTGCATTCATCAGTTAACTTTGCATTTCAGAAAAGGTATAAATTGTATCATAAAAATCAATAAATATAAATTAAATAAAATAGTGGTAGTTTTATTCAATTTATTTTTTGTGCTAATTTCGTATCATCTATAGCTGCAAGCACATTTAATTTTAGAATCCGTTTAATGAGAGAAATGTACCCTATCACACTTTTCTACAATTTTTTTTGAAATCAGGAGATTGCTTGTTGAGAAACCACATGGCCGACTGTCTTGGCGGGCCGCAAAAAACTCTGTGGCGGGCCGCATGTGGCCCCTGGGCCGCAATTTGCCCACCCCTGTACTAGGGGCTTTTTCTGTTTGAAGCATTCTGATCCAATACAGTCTGATCCAGTTCAATATTTTTCTCTTCTTCCCTTCAGAGAAAATCTGGTTTCCACAGTCCATTTTGGCATTTGATGGAAATGGGATGAAATCTGCTCACCCCCATGTAAAACCAAGTCAAATCTGGCACTTCTCTGAGCAACCTCTGTTTCTATAAAGAAATCTTGTTATTGTTTCCTGCCCATCTACAACTGAATATTGCTCATATTTTTTTCTCTTTTTAAAGGTCAAAATCGTCAGAGTATACAACTTTACATAATCCACATTTAGCAACAAATCTACTTGGTGATAACAGAAAACTCTTTGTACCTTAATCTGAGAGTTTAATATGAATGGCTCTGGTCTGAGCTCACATCAAAAAATGCAAAGTATACCTTTCCCTGTGATTTCTTTGCTTTTGTGTGTCTAGCGAAGTGTACTACAATCTCTCCGACAAGTAGTGATGTCAAGAACTGCTTTTTGGCTAGTGGAGCAGTGATCTCTCTTCCTTGCTGTGTTCAACCACTCTTCCTGGAGCTAAACCTGGCTGCAGTGTACATTCAATACAATTTCAGCTGTTGGCCACCGATCCTTTGCGGGTTAACATTTGCAAATGGTAGGAGAAAGTCTGCTGATAGTTCGGGATCTCTCTTGGAATGTTTTGAATGAGATACCCATCAGATGTTGGAGAAGATGACACCTCTCCAGTTGATGGAAGGAGGCAAAGAGACAGCAACAAAAACTGCAGTGGTTTGAAAAGAAGAAAGCCAGAGAGAGTGGAATGGAAGTGTCTAGCTGGATTTTGCTAGAAACATGAAGTCAGCCTCAGAAATCTACACAAGTTGCTATCTGGATTTGGCCACAGGCTATGTTTATAGGATTGTAGTTGTCTTCACTGTGCTTTGCTGTTAAATTTTTCAAGAACGCAAATATTACGGAGATACCAAAACAAATGTTGTAGCGCCATTCCTGGATTTCTTGGCATCCAGAGAAGTGGAAAGTACATAATACTGGTATCAGCTGTGGGATATTATTTTCTTGAAAACAAACTGTGAGCTGGTATGAACTGAGAGAGATGGCAGAAGAAATAGCTCCTCTGAAAACAGAAACTGGAGTATTTTGCAATAGAAAGCTGTAGTTAAGAGCATCTAGTCACAGTAGCTGAGAAGAGATCTCTGTGGCAAAGGAGTAATGGGGGCCTGGACTGTGAAGGGTTGGTTTCAGTTGCTAAGAATGAACAAACTTTGTGCAGCAGCCTGCCTGCAGCGATCAGAATGAAACAATGGAGGAAAAGACCCAGGAATGGGAAAGAAGCTGTGAAAGAATCTGCTGGAGCTGGAGACGGCTCCCATGGATGAGGAAATAGAATTCATCACTCTGTGGAAGAACAAGTAGAGGAAGAAAAGTCGAATTGCAGGAGCCAGAGGGAAATTAGCTGCAACCCGGAGCTATGGGTGATAAATAATCCTTTGTAGATTTCTTGATCCCATGTGTGTCCCACAAAAGCTTTAGTAGGTCAGAGTAAGGACCCCAACAGCTGGCACCCTGCAGATACAGGCCCCAAACTAGGAGCAGTCCAGTAGGTTGCATTTTATATGACTGGTACGTAGGGTTGCCAGCACTGGGTTGGAAAATACCTGGAGATTTTGGGGGTGGAACCTGGGGAGGGGGGGATCTCAGCAGGATGTAATACCATAGAATCCATCCTCCAAAGCAGCCATTTTCTCCAAAGGAACTGATTTTGGTAATCTGGAGATAAATTGTTATAGTGGGGGATCTCCAGGTCAGTGTATCTGCTTCAATTTGCGATCTGGCCCAGTCATTTCATTCATTCATTCAGGCCGATTCCGCACCAGCAGTTGCCCCGGCATCATTCCCCACTAAAACCCACAGCAGAGCAACAGTTCCCCACCTGTTGCCCCAGGTCTGCAGTTGGTCTGAATGTAATCCTCGTTCCCCTTGGATCTTCCGTTTCCAGGATTTTTAGTTTTTTTGCTTTACTATGGGAGTGAAGTTGGGGCATTCAAGTGAGGAACTCCAGGTTCAGGATTTCATGTTCCTCCCTTTTAACGCCCCTCTTTCTTCTTCCCCTCCCCTTTCCCACCTCTTCTTTCCCTCTCCTGTTTCTTTTTTTTTTTTGTCCCCTGGTTTTCGTTGCATTACAACAACACGGCTATGTAATGCAACGAGGACATCCACTCCCTTTGAAGAAGAAGAAGAAGAAGAAGAAGAAGAGAGGAAGAGATTGGATTTATACCCCGCCCTCCACTTCCCAAGGGAGTCTCAGAGCGGCTTAGAAACTCCTTTTCCCTTCCCCTCCCCACAACAGACACCCTGTGAGGTAGGTGGGGCTGAGAGAGCTCTGAGACAACTGTCCTTGAGAGAACAGCTGATACACAGCTATGGCTTGCCCAAGGTCATCCAGCAGGTTCAAGTGGAGGAGTGGGGAATCAAACCCAGTTCTTCCAGATTAGAGTCCGTGCACTTAACCACTACACCAAACTGGCATCAATGTAACGTCTCCCGCCTCTCATCTGCTGGTTTTCATTTAATTTCTCCAGTGTTCCATTGCAACACAACAGTGTGACACTGCCGTCTATGCCTGGTTGCCTTCTTCATAACCTTGGCAGCATGTTATTTTTGCGTGGGCATTAAAAAAAAACACTCCCGCGGACGAGAGGCGGAAGACATAAAAAGTCAAACAACTGGAGGGCGGTTGGTGATCCCTCTTCCGAGGGGCTTGTTGACTGAGGGGCTGTTGTGCTATTTCAATAAAATCATTTTTTTTGTTCTAAATTGAGTCGCAGGAATGTAAATCCCTCTGGGGTTAGGAGTATTCCACACTCTTCACACTTCCTCAACCACTTCCCTCCCATGCCCAATGGCAAGAGTGCTCTGAAGGAATAAGCCTCCCGAATGAGCATCGCCATGCCACCACCCCCCCCCCCCGCCCACTAGTCCGGGATTGGTGCAGGACTGAGAATCCAGGTGGGGCAAGCTGGGAAAGCGCTACAGTTTCCCCTTCCCACACCCAGGTCTCAGTCACGCAAGTCAGATCTACCTGTTGTTCCGCCATGAAGTCCTGAAGGACCATGGCCTTATTATTTATAGATCTGGCATTGCACAGCACCAATGTCAGAGGAGGGTTCTCTATCCTAGCCCCACTGCCAATCACCTTCGGGATGGGTCTCAGGCTGGAAGGGTGCCGAGCGTGTTTATTTCTCTGCCTCCTTCCTTTTACTTCATGCCTGGACCCACCGCTGTACTTTCCCCTCCCCAGGAGCACCAGTATCTGCTGACCAGGCATCACTGCCCCCTATGATCTCCACACGAGCCTCAGATCGTTGGGGTATATTGCAGTTGTGGGTCTCCCCAGCAGCAGATGTCCTAACTCCCTACTTATCCTAACCATAATTTAATACAATTTGGTACACTAATAAACCCTCCCCGGCCAGTAAAAACATAAAGGCTGGAACTAAAGCCCCCCCCCACCCACTTAGCAGTACCTACTCTTGTAGGATAAATTAACAATTAATCCCCTTAGTGATCAATCACAACCACTGATCCCTCCCTAAACAATCTGATGATCACACTACTGCTACCAAACGCATACAGCAGTACTAGTACCCCTCCCCCTCCCAGCCCCTATGGTCATAGGGCTCTCCTCCAGCCTCCCATCTGGCTGATGTTCTCCTGTGGCTCTTCGAGTAGTTGTCCCTCGTTGCACAGCACTCACCTCCTCCTCCATGGTCACCAGTCTCAGAGAGGGGAGCCATCTCTGCTGCCTCTGTCTTCGGTCTCAGATGGCCGTCCCTCCCCCCCACTTCCGATCTCAAGGGGGGCTGGCCGGGAGTCTACGGTGCTCTTACTCACGACCTTCTCCCTCCAGAGAGAGGTGGGGACCCGCCATTTGAGTCCGTCAGCAGCCTGCAACCCGCTATGACCGCCCCCTCTAGCTCCACAGCCATCATCAGTCTCAAAGGGGCCTCCTCTGCTGTCTTCGTCACCACTCCCAAAATCAGGGGAGGGCCAAATAAGGGCAGGGAGACAGAGACGTCGCCAGCCACATCCTCCAATCTCTACACCGCCTGGCACTAGGACCCTGCACGTCTGCTCTGCTAAGCAGCTGCTGCGTCTCAGACCCAGGGCCGGGTCAAGGAGGGGGCCTCAGGCAAAAGCGGCAGAGATCACACAGCCACTGCCCGCTGTTCCACCGCCGCCACCACGGCTCCCCCCGCAAGGCTCTGGGACACCAGTCAATCGATCAAGCTGCGCTAGGCCACTCCCGACACAGGCCAGGACCAAGCTGAGCTGGCTGGAGGCCCTCACTGCCCTGTCCAGTCTTCTTTGTCCTTTTCCCACTGCCGTCAAGCGTTCACCAAGGGACTGCACTAGAATAAAACAAAATTAGAATGAGCTGTATTTACACCATTAAATAATACTGCTACCTCTGGGCTGCATAAAGCAAAATGAAATTTAAAAAGGACTTTGATCTGAATGCCCCCCCCCCCAAATCTTGTTCATGCATTTTGGCTTACCATTTAAAAACAGACACCCTGCGAGGTAGGTGGGGCTGAGAAAGCTCTTTCAAAGACTGCTCTTGAGAGAACAGCTCTGAAAGAACTTGTGATTGACCCAAGGTCGCACCAGCAGCTGCATGTAGAGGAGTGAGGAATCAAACCCAGTTCTCCCAGATTAGCGCCCATGCTCCTAACCACTATACCAGACTGTAATTCAAAACCTTTAGAAGCAAGAACAAGAAACATAGGGCACCCTTTCCACCACTTCAGAACCTCTAAGCAGATCATTTCCAAAAGAGCCCTTCAAAGCCTAATTACAAGAACTAATTACTGAATTAGTACTGAATGAACATGGTTACTTAGTTACTTGTATGATTACTTACTTACTTGTCTCTAAGTCCTACCTGAAAAAAGGTAAAATGCACTCACATGTGGCAAGGCAGCTGGTCTCTGGTTGCCGGACGACTTGCAGTGTACTCTCAGGAGCCGCCTCACTCTTCTGTGAACTGTGATGAGTTGATGCCCCTCTTCCTGTTGATGTGGGTGGCCCCTCCTCTGATGGAGAGTCTACTTCATCTGTGGAGAGACAGTAAATATGCAGCCATTAAGACTGATTTAAATGTATGGCTCCAGAAGTGATTACCCAAGAGGACTTCATTTCTTTTGTTGGCATACTTTTCTCTTTTCTTCTTCCAGCTTTCATTCCTTTCACAGTACCTGCTGATGTAGCCGCTGCTGCTGTTGGTGGCCTGGTTCCTCCATCAGTGTCCTCCTCCTCCACCTGTCCCTCTGCCACCTCATGTGCACCTTCTTGTCTGCCAGGTGAAGCTGGTGTTGGTTGTTCTCCCCCATGGCGATGTTGGCGTGGACATCTGTCCTCTGTTATGAAGCAAGGAGAGAGAGATATGTTGATGCAGTCAGGGGTCATTTCGAGCAGGAGCTCCGGGGAGCTCAGCTCCAGGAGTTGGTGCCAGCCCCCCCCCCCATGGGGAAATGCCTGCTTGTGTCATGGCTGCAGCAAAACAACCCCATTCCCTGGAAAGATCCTTGTTCATCCGACCAGCCTTCTGAAGGCTTCAGCCACCACTGAAGCTATCCTCCCAGAATAGTGGTATTTCTGAGGCTTGGATTAGTAGCTGTCCCCTCTCTGCCAGTCCTTCCTTCCTTCCTTCCTTCCTTCCTCCCTCCCTCCCTCCCTCCCTCTTTCTCTTCTTTCTTTCTTGCCTTTTGACATACTTCCAGTGATGTCAGGTGGTTTAGCATATGTAAATAAGTTATGCTAATGAGTTATGCTAATGAGCTCCTGCACTTCTTTTTCTACGAAATGACACCTGGATGCAGTCATGGCAAACTTTGTGTACTTATGCCATAATCGTGTTCCCAGATCCCAATTACTTTGTTTTGCTGCTTATTCTCATCGCTCACATCTACACACTGACAGTTGTTATCTTCAATGGACAGAATCAGCTGGTGGAAACGAAAACCAGATTTCGGTTTGGGTAGGTAGACATGGCACGAGTTAAGGACTACACTGCAGTGGGTGGTTGTTTTTATGAGAAATAACAGCAATCGGGCATATGACATTGATTATTGCACTAATAAAAAAATGTTCCTATCTGTGCAGCAACTTTTTAAAAACTGTTCTACCTTTGGAGAACAGGGCCAGTTCTGCATGTCTTTAGGCACAATGTTTGTCAATAAACTCAATCAATTGATACCAAAGGATGAGGGATACTTTGATCACCTAGGGCCATGGAGTAAGCATTTGGTTCCCCATTCAATTAGTGACATGACTCAAGAGGATCAACTTGCTCGCCCACTAACAGTGGCAGAACAGGGGAATATGGTGCACCGTGTTCACCAAAGTGATTAGGGCGACTTCAACATAACTCTGTTGAGGCTATAATATTTTTTTGGAGTACATACAAAACATAAACTTCCATCGTCATTTTCTCTGATTATCTAAAAGGGCTTCATTTCTACACTCAATTCAACAAGGCCTAAGTCAGCCAAAGCCATTTTTATTAACTTACCCTCATGGTGCCGATCCTCTCATCGTGGTTTCCCACCATCTGACCACAACTGCACCATCTTCTCGTGGTGCGGGGTTCGGCCACTAGCCCGAGGTATTTTCCCCCAAGCCTCCAGACTGGCCATGAAATCGCATTTGAGGCGTTTGAACTTAGAACAGCACTGATCTGCCATTCTATTGTATCCCCTCCTGGCCAGTCTCCTAGAAACAGCCTCAAATCTTGCCTTGGAGGAAAGGTGGGTGCTGGCCATAAACTCCTCCACTTTACCAGAGCAGTGTATTATGTCCAGCAGGAGTTCCACCTCCTCATATTGCCAGAATGTGCCTCTCCTGTAGGAAGCCATTCTCACTGCGACGTTCCAATGGTGTTTCTGAACAACGTTGCACTTTCAAATTCTGTAGCCAATCACAAACCACTTCCTGCTGCTTTAAACAACTTCCCCTGTGTTGTCCTGAGGACGAGTCTAATCTACAAGGAGCCCCATTCTCTCTAGCTGGCCATTTAGCGCAGAGGGTAGCTCAGCAGGCTTGAGACAGACAGCCTGGCGATTCGATCCCCGCCGCTGCCAAATCAATTTTTTTTCCTGCAAACACCTATACACAGGAAGCACCCATGCCTTCAGATGCTTCACATTGCTCTATACATTAAAATGAAAATGGGTTGTGCAGCAGTGCTGTCAGCAAGGGAACGTTGTCTGTTTTGGCATAAACCTAAACGCACGAGGCACCCATGCCGGTTAAATACTAGATGGAACCTCTTTTCCACAGTTAGAATCCAGCTTGAGACAAACAATTTTAATCTTTTCCAAGAAGCCTCAGTTTTACTCCTAGTGGGTGCGATAAATAATGCACAGCAAAGAGTGATATCCCTTTAAATGGTTGCTATTCCATTTGACCTGCATGGGGTGAGCCCTCAGTGTCCCAAAGTGTGATATGCCCAGGGTAGGCTGCAACTGGCAAACCAGGATAAACCTCTGAAATGAACCATCACAGGGCGTTTAATGCTGAAATCGCTGTGGATGCTACCAGGTGCTATATACGCTCAATGAAAAAAGGTTGGGCGGCAGTGCTGTCAGCAACAGATCAGCCTGTGTTTTGACATATTCAGTAACGTTATTACATCACAACACTGGAAGAAAAAGGGTGTGTGTGACATTGATAAATGTCATGTTTGATATTTGATGGCCGACAGCAATGACAATATATTGTAAGTCCCAAAATATGTAGATTTTGCCTCTCCCTCTCTTCTGAGCCTGTCCAGGCCATTGCCGAGAAAGGACCAACCTTCCCAAAATTGTGGGTCAATGCCTCTCCCTACAAGACTTAATAGCTGTCACAGGCAGCGTGCAACAGACTCAGCCATTCAAATCTTAATTTTTTTATTTTACAAATTATAGTCAACTACATATGCAATGTAACTATGCAGAGTCAGGAGTAAAAGAATACAAACATTTTAAAGCAATTGTGTGTCATTACAACGTTAAGATGTCACAATCATTTACCTGAAAAGTGAGGTAGAGGAGTGGTAATTACAACTACCCTTTAATTTCTCCACTGTGCATAAATGAACTCAGCAAGGGCAGCCCACATCTGCTTCCCCTCCTCCAAATTTCTGTCCCGTATAGCGCGGTGGTTCCGCACATCTACATCAGGAAGGATCAAAGTGTCCTGTTCCTGTATATCAATTAATACATCATGTCCCTTATCTTCACAGATGTTGTGCAGTACAACACAGGATGTGATAATAGAGTTTACATCGTCAATAGACACGTTTAGCCTTGTTGACAGTATGCTCCAGCAAGACTTTAGTCTTCCAAAAGCTCGCTCCACCATGTTGCGTGCAGAACTCTGTCTCTTATTAAAGTAACGCTGAACCCCAGTTCTAGGCGTTCGGTAGGGTGTCATCATCCACCACCTCATTGGGTATGCCTCATCACCAAGAATGATTGTGGGGACTGTGATGCCATTTACAGTGATAGTAGGATTGCCAGGCACGTAGAGTCCTGCATCCATGGCAGATCAGAGATCAGAGTTGGTGAAGACATATGCGTCATTACATCTGCCGCTGTATCCAACAACAGCATCAAAAAAACGTCCAGAATGATCAACAGCATCTTGAAGTAGGCCAGGGCAGTAGTGTTTCCTGTTGCCATACTTATTTATCCTCCACCCCCCCCCCGGAGCTCGAATGGCTATGTGGGTTCCATCAATGGCACCAATGCAATGTGGCATCCCCAGGTGACCAAAGCCATCCATTACCTGAGAAAGGAGAGAGACATCAGCCATTCATAACAGTGCCGATCAATGCTCCCTCTAAGCTGTGGAGTCTTGTGAGCAAAAATTCTACTTTGTGAGCTACTAGCATTCAAGTTGTGAGCGAGCGATTTGGCTCCTGCATAAATTAGTTTGCTCTGGTGCCATCCTTCCTGAGCTAAGGCAAAAATGTGTGAGCCAGAGACTAAAAAACAGTGAGCTAGCTCACACTAACTCAGCTTAGAGGGAACACTGGTGCCGATTACAACTAAGTTAAGCGAGGATAAGAGACCCTGGATCTGAACTCATACAGTGACACTGCCCATTAAAAGTTAGCTATTACAGTGGTGCAACAACGAAGCAATGGTGTATTAAAGGCAAAATAAAGAAATTACCTTTCCAATCTCTTTGCCAAGGCAGACTATGCTCGAATACAGCTCCAGCTCGATGCAGCAGCACACCTCAATAAGAGTTTCCCCCACGGTGGACAGTCCGATCCCAAATTGCTCACTGACTTCACGGTAGGTGTCTGTGTTTGCCAGGTACCAAATGGCCGCAGCCACGCGCTTGTCTGCGGGAATTGGTGAATGCATCTTTGTTGTTTGTTTGAGGTGCTTTCGTGGAACACCAGATTCAAGGACGCTGTGTCTGACGAAGACCGGGAGGAGCTCACCTCCACGCAGGGGGTGGAAGAACACGAGGGAACCTGACACTAACACACACACACACACTCAGAGAGAGAGAGAGAGAGAGAGAGAGCTGCTCTTAGAAGCAGAACCATTGGTGACTGTGGGTGGGTGCCACTTTGCCTCCTTCGGAAGGAGGAAGAGACAGGGCTCTGATGACATACAGCATCGTGGTGGTGCGACACGGGGGGCGGGGCAGAGCCAGCAGGGATTTAAGGAAGACTCCGCCCTTGCTTTTCTTCTTCCACCGCTTGCTTGGCCCTCCCTGTAGGCAGTGCAGGCTTTGGCTGTTTGCCCTGTAGGGGTTAGGAATTTTTCACCCCTCCTTTGTCTGGCAAGTAAGGGGGGTGTTTTTATCTACCTTGCATGGCTGTCAGAGGACTATGGGGCAATTGGATGGAGTGGGTCTGTTAAATGGGATTGGTCACTTGGCAGGTTAGGGCAGGAAATGGCAAAGTGGATCTGGTGAGCACCAAATGGCCCCTTCCCTGTTGGGGGTTAAGGGGTCTGTCAGGCTCAGCCTTCAGGTTTCATGGCCCAGAGTGGGGAATGAGGTCTGCCTTTGGGACTGCCCTGGCTAGGCTCTTCCCCTGTAAGTTTCGCGGCTTAGGGGAGGAGCTCCAGGGCAGCACTCTGCTTGCCATGCCAGCTGGTGAGGAGCCTGGCTTGCACCCAGGGCAAAGGTGAGTCACCCCATATATGGCAAGAAGGTGGTCTGGGGCGACCCCTGGTCTTGGTCTGCTTCCGCACTTGGGGTTTGCCCTTGCTGCAAAAGGTGTAAACAGTTAATAAAGTGTCTCTTAGTTAAACCCAATCCCATACCTACCTCTTTCTTCTGACTGGAGACCCCCCTCTGTCATAGGGTAAAATTGGGGGCGGGGGGAGTACTTAAGGCACCATGAGCTTTGTGGAGGACTTGTGGGGTAAAAATGTAATCAATAAATCACAATTTGGAGAAAGTAACTGAGAGGACTGGAAAGAGAAAAGGCAGTTTCCCATTTTTAAAACAAAGATGGGAGAAAGAGATACGCAAGTTTTTAGTAAGAGTTAGCTAGAAATTGGTCTACACCACTTGCTTCCTGGGTGTCTGATGCACGACAAACTGTCTGCTCATACAAGTATATTAGGTTTGCTTATGTCTTATTAATGAAAGAAGATGTTTCAAAGGTATCAGCAGTCTTTAGTACTCTCCCATCCGACGGAAACCAAACTTTGTGTTGTGTTGTCCATACACCACTTAGAAAAGGGAATCGGAGATATCTGAACGGTTTTTACAAGCTGTTTTTCACTTGTTATCAAGAAGTCCTACTAAGCTGCCCTGCCCTGGCTAGCCCAGGCAAGCCCAATCTCATCAGATGTCAGAAGCTAAGCAGGGCAGACCCTGGCAAGTAATTTCAAGGGAGACCTCCAAGGAATACCAGGGCCCAGGATACAGAGGCGGGCTATCAAGCCACCTCTCTGGAAAATGTCCAAGCCCCCAGCAGGGATTGCCAGAAGTCACCATGCTTTCCAGGCAAGCAAGCACATGCATGCGCACACACTCACGCACACACACACACACTCACTCAAAAAGAAGTGCAACTATGCTGTGTGAAAGTAATGCATGTTAACCTAACATGTACTAATTAATCCTCATGCTACTAGGGTTAGCAAAGGAAGGAATTGTTTGTTTTATTCTTGATTAGTTTTTGTTCAATTTGATACCAAGGCTGTTATTTTAGCTGTTCCAATCATTTCCCCTCATTGGTTAAAGTAAGCTCATTTACAGCTGTTTTTCTCTGTTCTCACTCTACCAAATTGGGATGAATGGGGACTGTACTCCTCATGCCAGGGAAAGGGGCTGTGGCTCAGTGGCAGAGCATCTGTTTAGCTTGAGGAAGAACCCAGGTTCAGTCCCTGTCCTGGTCAGAGCAGACTCAGCCAAGACCAAGGGGATGAGACAGAATCATGAACCAGAAGCATAAGTCAAGAGTATAGTCCACAAGAGAAGCCAGCCGAGAGTCCAAGAAACAGAGTTCAAGCAGGACTGAGAGGCGTTGTCAAGCAGGTCCAGGGTCAAAGCCAAAGGTTCAGAAATAGCAGCCAGAAACAGGTGGTGTGGTGGTGTGTCTCCAGAAGGATGACAAGTTGCTCCCACGCCTTATTCCTCTGAAGCCCCATCCTTTATCAGCAGCTCACAGCTGGGTCTCGTTGCTTGCGAGAGCACTATCCATTCGCTCCAGGGGTTCCTCTTCATCCAGCAGTCACCGGGCAGCAAGGTGTGAGCTCCACCTCCTCTTGAGGAGGTTCTGATTTGTGCTTGTCCGATTCTGGAGCAACTTTTTCAGTTCATGCAGTCCTGGAGCTGTGAGATCTACGACCAGTATTTTTGACCAGTATTCTTTTGATTTATCTGATCTGCAGAGAGAGCCTTGATTGCTGAGCTACAGAGCTATTACATTTGTTAAGGAAAGATTAATGCCTCTGTAAGTGGGGGTGTGGTCTCCATTAGGGATGTGCACTTGAAAAATGTTTTGGTATTTTTAACATTTGAATTTTTGGAAGGGTACCCATACCAGTAATCTGGATTATTTGGGTCCCCAATACCATTTTGTGATTTGGATTGGGGGCTGGAGCTGGGAGGGTTGGAATTCTGACTTTTTAAAGTTCCATTATACCCTGTGAAGGACTCTTTTTTCATTTGGGGTTGCAGTGGCAGTTCTTAAAGCATTGCAGGGAACTGAGTGTTGCCCGGGTTTCAAGCAAATTCGATCAAGGGGTCTATTTCTACAGGCCCCTGAACAAGGTGATGATCCCAGCCATCACATTTGTCCCCCTTGTTTCCTGTGCAGGAAAAAAACCCATGCTTTCTATAGGGCAAACAGCCAAACACAGAACAGCAACCACTGGCTAAAAGCCTCCAAATGCAAACTGTTATGTCCGCTGATGACCACAAGGCAGCATCAACATAAGGCTCGCGCTTGGCTCCGGAAACAATAGGAGTCAAGGATCCTAGACCCACACTAGCCCTCCAGTAAGATCTCTGGCGGGATATTCAAACCCGCCAGTAGGCCTGGGGGTGCAGTCTAAGGACTGTATATAGTTGGCCCTTGCGGCCGGTAACCCATGCTTGAGTTGTGTACTAATAAACTAGCTGTTCGCTACGTCGTCATCCGCCTCTTCAGTGCTTAGAACCCAGTACACAATACAAACAGAACCAACAAGCCCTGCAGAACCAATGCCAAAACAGAAAATTCCAGCAGAACCAGGGGGTTAATATGGCAAGCCAAGACTACCAGTGTCAAACAAGAATCCAAACCAATCTAGCAAGCCAGTACCAAGGCAACCAGACAGACTGGGCAAAACACCAATTCAGAGACAATAATGTCACTTCTCCAAAGAGGCCCTCAGAAAGTCAGAGTGGGTTGGGGCACCTGAATTCTCCTCTTTCTGCATTCTATACCAGCACTGGCTTGCAGGAGGAGCCTCAGGAGCTGCAGCTGTCCTTCATCAATGGAGCTCCTGTTCCCTCCCACCCCTGTAAAGAAGAAACGCAAGAGCAACACAGCATGCACGGGTGTCATTTTAGATACGTCTGTTGGTTCTGCTTGTCTTAACTGAGATACTTGTATACTTTCTTAACATCTCTTGTCCAGTTACATTTGTGGGTTATTTTCTGTATGAGAGGGGCAAGAACAACATTTATGGCACTATACAATATTTTTCCACATAATTATGCCAAGAGATGCTGAGTCCCACCAACATCCCCAACAGCAACAATGGTTCAGTTGAGGGCTTTTTAGTTTGGTGTTGGGGTGGGGGTTAATTTGTTTTTTAGTTTTAGGGGTTTTTTTAAGCATACAGTTTGGAGTGTGGGTTTTATAAAGTTCCAATTACATTAGATAACTTCCCTGCTGTTTCCGTGGGGAAGAGCATTTTTTCCTAGCTGCCAAATACAGACTGAGAGGATGCAGGCACAAGCATGTGCTCCCTTCACTCACTCTCAAAGTCCAGGCTGGGTAGTTGAAGGGTGCCATGTTGACCTCCAGGAAGAGCCACTGCACTACCCTCTGGGCAGCAGATGTGGAAAGACAATGTTCACCTTTTTGGGTGAACTCTCCTCACTCTGGGTTTCTGGGCTTGTTCTGGGAATGCCATTGGGTGGCCACCTAAGATAGGAGGACCTTCTCAGCTGTAGCACCAAGATGGTGAACTCCGTTTCCGGGGAAAGTTGCCTTCTTTTACCACTGATAGCATTTGGTTGCCATGTAAAAATCATTCTCTTTAAGAAAGGCTTCAAGCTTCTTACATAAGTGGCCCTTTTAGTGTTTATTGTAGTTCTTGATTTTGGCTTATTGATATTGGATTAATGTTTTTGTTGAATTATTTACTGCCCCTTATAAAAACTACTGTGACCTACCTGCTATTTGGCTTATATTTTTTGCTGGCTTAAACAGTTGTTTTGAATGCAGAGCATAAATGTTTTAAATAAATAAAGGACATTTCCGGATTTATCAGAATACTCCATTTCATATTGTTCAACAACATCTTGTATGGATGCAAAGTACCCTCAGCTCACAGCCAACTTAGGGCAACACCTGTAAAGGGGCTTTTAAGGCAAGTGAGACGTACAAGTGGTTTGTCATTGTCTTCCTCTACAGAGGCCGAGGACAGATTGGCCGTCTCGGGCGCTCTGCCTCCGCTTCAGAAGCGGAGGCAGAGTGGCTGTTCAGACGGCTGCATCGCGTCCAGTGCCGCGCTCCTTCCGCACCAGCCGAGCACCACTTCAAAGTAGTGCTCGGCTGCTGCGGCGCACCCCCCGCGCACGTTCCACCCGCCGGAGCGGGTGTGAATGCGCACGGGCAGCCGCAGCCGCAGCCGCACGGCGTCCGCCCGCCGCTCCAGGAAGCCGCCCGCAGTCTGAACGCTGCAGGTGGCTTCCTTCTGGCGGCGTGCGAACGCCGCACCGTGGGGAAAATTCTCCCCGCCCCAGTCTGCCGCGCCGCAGAGGCGCGGCAGACTGCCAATCTGTCTGCAGCCAGAGTCTTCCTTGGAGGTCTCCATTCCAAGTACCGACCCTGCTTAGCTTCAGAGATCTAACAAGATTGGGCTGTACCATGGCACCTTTCCTCCCCAATAACATCTTAGCTGCAAGCAAAAGGGGACAGTATGGGAAACAAAAACAACAACAACAAAAATACAATGATTTGCAGTATTCTCCATTCTGATTCTTCGATAAGTTAGTGGATCCTTCATCCCAAATTACTGCTGCATAGGATTCCTCATCTTTTAATTAAATCTGAAGGAAAGCCTTTGCAGTGATTGCTGTAAAGCCCACTCTGGTTTGCAGAATGTTTCACATTTGGACCATATCTAGTAAACAATGACTGAGTGAAAAACATCCCCCTTCATGACGTAAGGCATCAAGCACAAGTCTCAGTTTCACTGACTTCATCATTCCTTCTTATTGATAAAATCTTGAGCTATACTTTTAGGGAGTTGCTCTGCCGTAATGCTCCTGTACATCCTGAGGCTATGACATCAGTTCTGAGCTTTCCACTGAACTATTACTATGATATGATATTTACAAGAAGCTGCCTTATACTGAGTCAGACTGAGTCTATGAAGTTCAGTATTGTTTGTTGAGTGATGGCAGCTGTCCAGTCCCAGGGAGAGATCTTTCACCTCACCTATGGCATGAAACTTTTAACCGGAGGTGTAAGGGACTCGACCTGGGACTTTCGGTATGCAAAGCAGATGCCCTACCACTGAACTATGACTCCGTCCCCATGTTCCTATGAAGGTGAGAGTACAATTTCATCTGATTCCTTCTCTTCGCTCCAGCAGACTAGCACCACATACTTTGGGCCCCGATCACATGCAGAATTAGCCATGCGATAGGCACGACTCCCAGACGGATTTTAAAGGCGCTATCACAAAATCACATCTGTGAAGTGTCCGGCATCCGTCAGCAAGCTGTTTTGCTCTGCTGGAGAAGTGGAGTAAAAAAAAAACACTAGGGAAACTCCAGTATCAAACGGGTTGCTGCAGGCCACAGATGGACTTTCCCCATGTGATTGCTCCAGCACGCACTTGTGGCATCGGGGATAGTCTGAGCAGGCTGTATTTTTTTTCCCCTTCTCAATATGCGCATCATCGCATACTGCCATTGGAAGCCCTCAGGATGGCAATGCGATTCATCTATCCCCCGCTTAGGCAAATCAGGAACAAACACCCCAAAAAAACCCCACTTGCTGCGGTTGCGTCTGATCATGCAGTGGCGACTTGCCCCCGCAGCTTCACAGAACTGTGTGATCGCACAACTGTGGGTCACATTGCTCCGGCGCAAATAGCCTCGCTCCCCCCCACACTTTACCTCACGCGTGTGGCTGCAGCCGTGATCTGTTTTGTTCACAAGAGGATTTTCAGAACAATCAGTAAAATAGAAGGAGGAGGAGACTGGATTTATACCCCACCCTTCACTTGGCATCTCAGAGCAGCTTACAATCTTCTTCCCTTCCTCTCCTCACAGCAGACACCCGGTGAGATAGGTCAGCCTGAGAGAGCTCTGAGAGAACTGCTCTTGAGAGAACAGCTCTGAGATAACTATGACTGCTCCAAGGTCACTCAGCTGGCTGCCTATGGAGGAGTGGGGAGTCAAACCCATTCTCCAGATTAGAGTCCACTGCTCTAAATCACTACACCAAACTGGATCTATTTCCAAACTGGAAAGGGAAGGTAGGAAAAGGCTTGCTCCACCAGCCACGTTCTTCAGGAACCAATTGCCTGTGTTCCATACAACAGCATATGGGGTAGTAACACAGTGTTCTTTGTTCTGCTGCTCTGGGTAACATTATTTTATAGGCTAATACTGTCCCAGGAGCTCTAACTCAATTCTTTGTTAGAAGAGAACTTTGGTTTCAGTTCTCACTTTGTTTTTGTACGAAGCTCAGAAGTTTGTCCATTCATTGCTACCTTCCCCATGTCTTGCAGCTAAACTTTGGGAACGTAACATAAGGAATAATCTTTGTCAACAATGAATGCAAAAGACACTAGGCAACTTACTTGACTCTCAAAGACATCAAGTGATGTACTGAAATAAAAAACATCTGACATCTTTACTGGGTTCCAGCCCAGAAGCCCTCATTGGGCATTAATGCCCAAATCTGTTAGATTCTTCACAACTGGATAACCATCGGTATTGGACTATAACTCAGCTTCATAGAGTATCTACAAGTGGGAACCCACAAGAAAACTTGTGGAGAGGGTGCATCCTTTCCCCCTCTTTGCTTCCTTCCCTCTTTAAAAATCTTCCCCCCTTTCTCCCCCTCCCCTTATCTGTCAACCTTCTCCACCACTTTTGCCCAATCCCTTCTCTGTTAATGTACCCCCTCTCTGATATTTCCCTCCTTTCTCCCATCCCCTCTACCTGTCAACCTACCCCCATTTCACTCTTTTCCCCCATTTCCCTTATCTATCTACCCCCATCTGTTTTGCCCCCTCCCTTCTCCATCAGTCTACCCAGCCCTTGCTGCTCTCCCCACCTACCACCCACCCCTGGCACTTCGCTCACCCCCACTTTTGCAATTCTCCCCACCTATCCCCCACCCTTGGCACTCCACCCTTGGCATTCAGTCACTCCACTCTTGCTCTCTTCCCACCTAACCCTCACCCCTTTTCTTACTTTCTCCCCATGCCTGTCACTCCCTTTGCCCCCAGCCCAATCTCACACTCTCTTGTTCTGCCCCTATCACTTTCTGTCCTTCTAACCATCAATCTCTCTCTCTCTCTTTCTGCCCCCCCAGAACTCTTTTTCTACCACCCTTTCCCAGCATTCTCACTGTCTGCCCCCCACCCCTGCCAAGGCTTCCTGCCCCCCTGGCTTTCCTTGCAAGGTCTCCTGGAGCTGCTCTGGGCAGGTCAGCTGATCTTCCCTCCTCTTCCTCACTGGCTTGCCTGGAGCAGCCATTCTTCTGCAGCTTAATAGATTCCCCCATCGGCATTCCTGTCACCCTCTCTTCTGCCGGCGGCCTCTGCATTGGTGGTGGTCCTGGGGGCGGCGGGGGCAGGTATTGTAGAGGCAGGATTTCTGCAGTATCTGTTTCCAGCAGTCCTTGGGTGTTGCAGCAGGTTTGTCCAGTGGTTCCAGTGACTTGGGGGGGGGGGGGTTGCTGTGGGAGTTGGAGCAGCAGCAGGGATGGTTAGTGGCATGGCAGCTTCCCTCGCACTGTTCCCATGCCTCAGTGAGTGAGTTCTCTGTGCATGCCCAGAGCAAGCAGTTGTAGTTTTGGGGGGGATTTAAGTATCCCCCGTACATTTTTTGAAACATCTCAAATTTTTCTGCACACCTGGGAAACGCCTCAAGTGTGCAGGAAAATCTGTTTCCCCTCCAAGTGCTTCCAATGCGTAGATTTAGATATCCGCACAGAGCGGGCATGTTGGCTATTAGATATATAGATTATTTGAGCCATAAATGTGCCTTTTAAAAGTACCATATTATTACACTTCGCTTAATTCATGTAATAAACTTTAGAATATCCACTCAGAAGAAGAAGAAGAGATTAGATTTATACCCCGCCCTTCACTCACTTGGAGTCTCGAAGCGGCTTACAAACTCCTTTCGCTTCCCCTCCCCACAACAGACACCCTGTGAGTTAGGTGGGGCTGAGAGAGCTCCTTCCCAAGCTGTCCTTGAGAGAACAGCTGGTACAGAGCTATGGCTTGCCCAAGGCCATCCAGCCAGGTGCAAGTGGAGGAGTGGGGAATCAAACCTGGTTCTCCCAGATTAGAGTCCGTGCACTTAACCACTACACCAAACTGGCTCCCATAGGAGAACTGACTGATCGTTAGAAAACATTTAACAATAACTTGAATCTATAGGATCGTTCATTCTTTCCTATAAGGCTCTTCCATAGAACCATAGTTAATAAGTGCTATGCCTTATTTCCTTCCCTAGGAAAGCACAGCAGCTTAAACTCATAGCAAATCTCTTTAATCTTTTGGATTAATCAGTCTAGATAACAACATTGAAACTTCCTCAGCTCCCCCTGCCTTTAGTAGCTCCACCACCTTACCAGTCTTCCAGCGAAAGTGTACAGCTGATTCCCACAAACTAAATTTAATATCTGAACTGATTAAACTTGGCAGGGGGGGAAAATCACTTGCAACAATGCCAGGTGACTTTTAAATTAGTTAAAAATTCATCATGTGTGCATGTTTACAGATAGATTATTCAAGAGATTTCTTTCTGCTTGGCCTTTTCTATAACTGAACTTTGAAAATTTTATGAACTTGGATATCTTGTCTACATCTGGTAGAGATGGAGTGTTGAGCCACATTTTGCAGGAAGTTCAACTAATGTGCATGCGCGCAAAGACAATGTAGTCGCCTTATACAAGTTTACAGGCAGCTCCTTCCTGCAGTTTCTGCTGAGAGTGGTCACCTGATCAAGTTCCAAGTCATTAAAAGAGCAAAGCACTTCTTTTTTGAGTACATTGTCTGGAGCCAGTGCCTTTAGGGTAAACCAGTCAACAGACTGGCAATCACCACACAACAAATAATTGCAGGATGACCTGAAGATTCTCGGCAAAAAATTCAACCTAGGGCAAATATATGAAAGAAAGGGATAAAGGCACAGGAACCAAGCACATAAAGAGATACTACAGTAAAGATGGGAAGTGTCCTTTACCTTTTTTGGGGGGGGGGATCCTATTTGGCAGCCCTATCCAGAAGCTCTGGGTTCAAACTTAGCTCACTTATTGATTCATAGAATCATAGAATCATAGAGTTGGGACCACCAGGGTCACCTAGTCTAAGCCCCCACGCAATGCAGGAAATTCACAACTACCTTTTCCCCATGCCCCCAGTGACCTCTGCTCCATGTCCAGAAGAGGGCAAAAAAATAAAACAAAGAAAGAAACAAACTTCTAGGATCCCTGGCCAAATGCAGTGAAATTTGGAAGATCACTCTATCTCAGGCTCAATTCCTTATCTAACACATGGGAATAATGAATGAAAAATTACATTTTTGGTTTCCTTCATAACTTTCTCCATCCACTTCTTCTAATATGCAAAAGAGAATACGACAGTGCACACTTTGCTGTCTCAACTGAGTGCAAAGGCAACTTACCGCAACAGATCATTATCTGGTAAGCTTTAGGCTAAAGTGCATGACCTGTGTGGGGTAAGGATCTAATTAGAAAGATCTGTCCCTTGATCCAAATGGTGTTCTGACAGCTCTGGGGTATTTTCCATCTGATATGGCTGCCAACTACACTGCTTGCTGGAACAGGAGGCCTTGATAGTGGTCTTCTCCTAAATGCCCTTTTGTTCATGTTCAGAGACATCAGGTTTCTCTGAAGAACATGGGGATATAAAATGCCAAGGACAATGGCAAGAGTGACAGTGGAGGATGGTCTGGATACATCTGAACATTAGTGGGAGCCCATCTGAGAGCCTGCTCTGTAGCTCATATGGTAGAAAAGGAGATTTATTTCTCTGCCACCACCATATCTCCATGTTGTCATCCAATAATGCTTTTCTGGTTTGTAAGATATTTATACCCCTGGGTTCAAATACTGTATGTCTCAGAGGCATGCTGTGACCAGTTTGCAAGCATACTGTAGGTAAAGTAACTCCCATTTGAGCTAACTTGGACTCCACATTAACTGTAGAAGTCTTGGATTTTCCTGAGATTTGGATTTGGATCCTTTCCAGCAAATGTTGCCAGAGGGTTTGGACAGAATGCTTGAAGGTCTGAGATCTACCACATATTTACCTTTCCCACCCCCACCCCCATTTATAAAATCTGCCAGGAGAAAGTCTATAGAGAACATTGGAGGGGGGCAGTGTTTCTTCATCTAGCTTTCATTACTACTTCAAATGCAGAGCCTTTTGCCCTGGCAATGGAGTATCCACACCGCAGTTTTCCCTGCACTTTCCAAGCCTCATCTCTCCACAGACACCATTAGCCCCCAACACTAAAGGTCTCATCTGTGATTTCAGACCATTCACAGACTTTCAGCATAACCCTCTCCCTTGCCCACTGCCAGTTTGGCCACTTTCCTGTCAGAATAAACTGTGAAAATGGCTGTCTCTCCTGCTTGGCTCTGCCATGGTTGGCTACTGAGGTGGGCCGCCGGCTGTCAAACCATTCTCTTCAACCCCTGCTGTGTGCTTGACTTTCCCCTACAATTGCCAGTCTCCAGGTGGGACCTGAAGATCTCCCACCATTACAATTGATTTCCAGATGTCAGAGATCAGTTCCCCTGGAGAAAATGGCTGCTTTGGAGGGTAGACCCTATGGCATTATACCCTGCTGAGTCCTTCCCCTCCCCAAATGCTGCCCTCCACAGGATCCATCCCCCAAATCTCCAGGTATTTCCCTACTCATATCTGGCAACCCTACTTTCCCCTCAGTGCTTCTTGCTAGGCAACCAAGCTTGGTTCTGTCAGTAAAAGGTGTTAGGACTTTTGTCCAATAATCAGAAAAATCAGAGTAATGAATCTTGCTTTTCTGGAAAGAAGAGATTGCTTCTTTTGGTTTAAAAGAAGTTTATTACTAAAGGGAAAAGGTAAACGGGATTAGCTACAAATAAACAAAACATGCTTTCTAAGGAGCTGCATTGTGCTCCGTCTTCACACTAAGACATACTGATAGAGAGTGAGAGATTGCAATGGAGGATCTCTCCTTCTTCTTGACCCCTGAAAGGAAACACCTGATATCATTGACCAATTAGCAAGACAGTACACCTTTAGTTTTCCCGGGTTTACAGATAATTGGCCAGCTGCCAGGTATCACTTCCAGGCTAACATAGGTAAACAAACAAGTTGCATAGTTAACCCTATAATGACTGAATTTCTCAGGCCTTGCATTACATGCTCATTTCTCCAACACCCCTTCTCAAGACCTGAAATGCAAGTCATTATACATGCATACACAAAACATTATTGAACATTAGCATCAAGCATATTCAACATTTCACGAAGTCTTTCAAACTTGTCTTTGGTCAGTGGCTTAGTCAGAATATCAGCCACCATCTCTTCTGTACGACAATGCTTAATCTCTATCAACCTTTTCTGGTACAAATCTTTAACTAATGCACATTTAATACCAATAGATCTACTTCTAGCAGTCGTGCTCTCTTCCTTACATATAGTTATACAAGCTTGATTATCCTCTAACATAAGTATAGGTACAGGTTCAATTATTCCAAAATCTTTCAACATCTCAAAGATCCATTCAAGTCTGCTGCAGGCACTTGCTGCTGAAATGCACTCAGCTTCTGCTGTGGATTGCGCTACAACAGTCTGTTTTCTACTAGTCCAGTCTATCAGTCCATCTCCATAAAAGAATAGGTATCCACTGGTAGACTTGTAGTTGTTCATCTCTTCTCCCCAACTGGCATCCATGTAGCCAACTAGTCTTGGTTGTTCAGTTGGTGCAATTTTTAGTTTTAAGTCCATTGTTCCTCTTAGGTAACGTGCCATCTTCTTTATTGCTCTCCAATCATGATGATTTGGCGAACTTACTTTTCTACTTAGAAATCCAACTGCCGCTGTAATATCTGGACGCGTTGATTTGCTCAGGTACAAGAGCTTTCCGACAGCCTCTCTGTATCCTCCTATGTCCTTTAGTGGTGTGCCGTCCTTCTCCTTCAGATATCCAGGTTCAAGTGGGATTGATGAAGCTTTGCAGTTCTTCATGCCAACAGATTCTATAAAGTCCATAATCTTTCTTTTCTGGCATAAAAGAAAAGTTCCATCCTTGAGTCTCTCAATTTGCATTCCGAGATATTGTTGAACATCTCCTAGCTGTTTGACTTCCACTTCCTTATTCAGTCCATCAGCTATTGCTTCGATGTCTCCTCTGTTTTGACAAGCCACGATCAAGTCGTCAATGTAAACAAGAACATACTGGTATTGTCCATTTCTGATTCTAGTGTACAGACAAGGTTCAGCTTTCCCTTGCTTGAAGCCTTGCTTCTTTAAAAGTTCAGTAAGTTTGTCATACCAGGCCTTTGCGCCTTGCTTTAGGCCATAGAGTCCTTTATTAAGTTTGTAGACGTAGTTTTCTTGACCTTTGACCTTGAAACCTTCAGGTTGTTCCATGTAGATCTCCTCAGATAGTTCTCCATTGAGAAAAGCAGTCTTTACATCAAGATGCTCTACTATCATGTTCCTAGATGCTGCAACACTTAGAAGTGTTCTGAATGTTGCTTGGTCAGTAACTGGAGCAAAAGTTTCAAAATAGTCAGTCCCATATTGCTGTGAGTAGCCTTTAGCTACTAGGCGTGCTTTGTATAGCTCCACAGTTCCATCTTCCTTGTGCTTTATTTTGAAGACCCATTTACATCCAACAGGGTTTCTGCCTTGAGGTAGTTGAGTGAGAGTCCAGGCCTCTTTTTCGCTAATGGATAGCAGCTCCTGTTCCATTGCTTCAAGCCATCTGCCTCTTTCACTCGCAGGTAAGTTGCAAACTTCCTTCCAGTTCTTGGGTTCCTTTGCAGGTTGCACAAGTTCACAAAATCCATACTTCATTGGAGGTTTTCCCTTAGTGCTCCTTTCTGATTGCCTCACACCGGGTGTGGGTTCTGCTGTGGGTTCTGCCGTGGGTTGAGCCGCTTCCTCTGGTGTGGCCCCTGCTTCCCCTTCTGTTTCAGTAGTTTCCTCAGAAGGTGGACCTGCTGCTTCACTTGCCAGTTCCCCAGCCAGTTCACCAGCAGTCACTACAGGTAGCCAAGCAACGAACTCATCAGGTGCAGTCCCAGGCATCTTTGGATCAGCTGCAGTGGAAACACTAGGCAATACAGTCTCATCAATAAAAACAACATTGCGTTCTTCTACTGTGTGGGTTTGGGGATTGTATATCCTGTACCCTTTCCCACCAACAGGATAGCCTACAATAAGTCCAGTTTCAGTTCTGGAATCAAGCTTTCCCCTCTTTTCCTTTGGTATGTGTGCATACCCTTTTGCGCCAAAAGCTTTGATATGCCTTAGACCAGGCTGTCTTCCAAACCAAGCCTGAAAAGGGGAGGTTCCAATAATCTTTGAGGGTAATCTGTTGTGTAAGTACACTGCTGTGTTCAGGGCTTCTGCCCATAAACCGTTTGGCAGTCCAGAATGCATCAGCATAGCTCTGCACATCCCCTGCAGTGTTCTATTTAATCTCTCAGAAGCTCCATTTTGCTGGGGTGAATAAGCAATGGATACTTTATGTTGAATTCCTTGCTCTTGTAGAAATTGTTTGAATTCAGCATTACAATATTCACCACCTCCATCTGTGAGTAAGCTTTGAGGTGCTTTGCCAAATTTATTTTTAACAATAGCCACATAATTTTTAAATCTACGCAGTGTTTCATCCTTACTTCTCAGCATATACACATAAGTGTATTTTGTTTTATTCTCTGTGAAAGTCACAAAATATTTGTTCCCACCTAGGGATGCAGGTAAAGGCCCAACAAGATCACTGTATACAGTTTCCAAAAATTCTTGATTTTGCGCTGGAGTTTTCCCAGAATAACTTGGGGCATCTCCCTTTGCTCTGAGGCATGTCTCACATCTAGTTTCACTCTTTTCACAATGCACAACAGGTATTCCACATTGCTTTAACAACTGCTCAACAGATTTCAAATTTCTATGTCCCATTTTAATATGCCACGAAAATAAACATTTTTCATGTTTACAAGCATCCTTAGTCTGGCAAATCTGTTCCTTATCATCAACAGTCTCTATTTCCTCATCAGGATCAACATCAAAAGTTTCTGTCTCCTCATCATCACAAGCTACAAAGTAATGAAAGCCATTTTTCTCTTCCACTTTAAATTCAAGCTCTCCATCCTTGGTAGAGACCTTGCTTCCTTGCTCTGGTTTGAGCACTACAATATGGCCAGTATTCATAAGGCTTTTTGTTGAAATTAAGTTCTCAACAGCTTCAGGCACATAAGCTGTATTTTGCAAGTCAACTTCAATTAATTGATTATCTGTAGTGGACAATCGCAATTTTACAGTCCCAACGCCTTGTACATTCAATAATTCCTGTTAGCTTGGTAAATTCTTGGTTTGTTTTCAACATCTATGTTACTAAACCAGGCTTTTTCTCTACACACATGTGTACAAGCACCAGAATCGATTAAAAATATTTTCTTATCATCTGTGTTAAAATCATCAGTGATCCTAAAAGCATTGCCTTTGCTCTTTGTCTGTGCTGCAAACTTCTTTCCTCTGTGCTGTATGTGTGAAACGTGACCTCTGCTCCTCCCATAATGGCTTCCCCTTCCACTGGCTGGTTCTTTGTTACTGGAACCATGTGCTCCTGTGGCTCTTTGTTCTTGGGGCTCATCATTAGGTGCATTCATAGAAGAGCAGTACTTTGCAAGATGATTTTTCCCACATATAAAACACTCTATTTTCCTTTTAAATCTCTGTCCATGCTTTAGACTCAAAACAGACATCTCATCAGACAAACTTTCTTTCAAATTTCTAGAATCATATTCCTCAGTTAGTGCAGACAAAAGACCTTCTAGAGTCAGATCATCTTTCAGTCTAATCATACTGGTTACAGACTTATAGGAGCCAGGCAGACCCTTAAGAATGGAAGAAATCATATCTGTATCAGAGGGTGCTTCATTCAGGTCTTTAAGCTGTGTGTAAATGCCCATTAATTTGTCCATCTCTTTGGGAAGGCAGTCTCCCTCCTTCATCCTGAAATCAAAAATCTTTCCCTTGAGGGAATAGATTTTACTCTTGCTGTGCTTATCAAATTTATCCTTTAACTTTTGAAGCATCAATCTGGACGTGGCTAGCCCTCTTAATCCTGGTACCTCTGTGTAGGGAATACTCCCTAAAATCAGGGCTTTAGCAAAACCATCCATCATAAGGAATTGTGTCTTATCAGGGTCAGATTCTGGAGGATTTTCAGTTGTTAATACTTGAAGGGCATTGTGAGTCTGCAGGCGACTCTTCAAATACTCCTCCCACCACTGATAGTTAGCCTTTGTAAGTCTGAGGTTTGGCATTTCTTGGGATGGGGCATTAAAAGCCATTTTCTTTTTTTTTACTCACGTCCCTTTGGATTTGAGGTAGAAGCACAGGTTCTGGCTCAGTCATCTACTTCTCCAGGAGCTGGCAGGGTTAATCTTTCCTTTCTCTGCAGCAGCAGTGCGAAGTTCAAAAGCTCCTTTGCCTCGCCTTCCTTTGTTCTCCCGGCAGCAGCGTCTCTTCAGTGCTCCAAGTCTCAGCTCCACTTACAGCAGGCAAAATTAATCCAGTCAAAAAAGATCCTTTGCTCCTGGCAAACTACAATCCAGCATAGGTTTTCCCCTGATCAGCAAGGAAACAGGGTTGGGCCTTTCTGGCTGCAAGATTGCTCTGAGAGCAGGAAGGGAAAAAAAATGGTCGTTTTAAAAATCCAAGCCTCTAGCTCTTATTCCCTATTTCTCTTTCTCAATCAATCCAGAAAGCTTTTTAGAAGAGAAACCATGTTTTAAGAACCATCCTCTCCTGCTACCATTTGTTAGGACTTTTGTCCAATAATCAGAAAAATCAGAGTAATGAATCTTGCTTTTCTGGAAAGAAGAGATTGCTTCTTTTGGTTTAAAAGAAGTTTATTACTAAAGGGAAAAGGTAAACGGGATTAGCTACAAATAAACAAAACATGCTTTCTAAGGAGCTGCATTGTGCTCCGTCTTCACACTAAGACATACTGATAGAGAGTGAGAGATTGCAATGGAGGATCTCTCCTTCTTCTTGACCCCTGAAAGGAAACACCTGATATCATTGACCAATTAGCAAGACAGTACACCTTTAGTTTTCCTGGGTTTACAGATAATTGGCCAGCTGCCAGGTATCACTTCCAGGCTAACATAGGTAAACAAACAAGTTGCATAGTTAACCCTATAATGACTGAATTTCTCAGGCCTTGCATTACATGCTCATTTCTCCAACAAAAGGCAGGAGGGGGAGACCTTTTCTATGCCTATTTTGGCCTTTGGGAGAAAACTCACTGGGGCCAGCCCTAACTAGGGTTGCCAGCTCCGGTTTGGGAGATTCCTGGAGATTTTATGGTAGAGTCTATGGAAGCCAGAGTTTAGGGAAGGGAGTAGTCTCAGCTGAAGAGAATGCTATAGAGGCCACCCTCCAAAGCAGTTATTTTCTCCAGGGGGAGAGAGAGATCTGTTGTCTGGAGTTCAGTTGTGATACTAGGTGATACCACAACCAGTGTGGCATAGCAATTAATGCTTCAGAGCAGGATCTGCCAGACCCAGGTTCTTGCTGTGGAACCTGTGGAACCTGAGTCACAGACTTTCAACCTACCCTACCTCACAGAATTGTTGTGCAAGTCAAAGGGGGGAGAGGAGTATGACATAAGCTGCTTTGGTCCCCATTGCAGAGAAAGACTGTACTTTTCCTCCTGGGGAACCATTGTTGCCAATCTCCAGGTGAGGGCTGGAGATCACTCAGAATTACAACTGCTCTCCAGATGGCAGAGATCAGTTCCCCTGGGGAAAATGGTGGACTCTGTGTCCTTATACCCTGCTGAGATGGCCCCCTTATGACAGCCAGTGTGACATAGCAGGGCTTCAGAGCATGGTAGAGGCTGCAGGTGTGGAGGGGGAGATGGAAAGCTGAAGTCAGGGCAGATAGAGATAAGGAAGGAGATAGGGTTGCCAACTCCAAGTTGGAAAATTCCTGGAGATTTGAGGGATGGAGCCTGGAGAGGGTGAGGTTTGAGGTGGGGTGGGACCTCAGACAAGTACAATGCCATAGACTCCACCCTACAAACCAGCCATTTCCTCCTGGGGAACCATTGTTGCCAATCTCCGGGGGGGGGGCTGGAGATCACTCAAAATTGCAACTGTTCTTCAGGTAGCAGAGATCAGTTCCTCTGGAGAAAATGGTGGACTCTGTGTCCTTATACCCTGCTCAGGTCGCCAGAGCAAATTGACGCTGAGTGCACACTCCCTGAGCCTCTCTCTAGAGCCCATTGTATATATTCTCACAACGGGCCTTATTCCTAGTCCTTAATAAAACAATAAAGACAGCACTGTTAAGAAATTCAAATGCTGACCTATCACACGGGGATTGCTGGAAGAAAGAATACGTCTTTTCTATATATATAAGTCCCCTCACTGTAAAATCAATGCCCAGGCCAAACCGCTGGACCTACCATGCCATAGGTACTCACTAAGAAGGGATTTTTAGAAATTCGACCCCTAAATGGGTCAAAAGGGGTAAAATGTGCTCCCCCATTGATTCCTATGTGGCTGCCAGGCTGCTTCCGCCTTGCACCCCCTACCCTCTGATTGGTCAGCTGCAGAGCTCAGCATTCTGAGGTTTTAAAAAAACAGTTAAAGGAGACTGCACAGAGCTAATGACAGTTGAGGAAATCAGGAATGGCCAACAACCACCTGTGAGGTGCAGTGATGCTGCTGGACCAGCCTCTCTGATAGCTTCCAACACACTCCCCCCACCTCCTACACCAAACAGGCGGTTGTCTGTCAGGTGCAGCAGCAGTTGCAGGGTACTTAAAGCCACGAGGGAGCCTGCCTCAACAGTAACACCTTAGTGATCCTGCCAGCCCCATCTCCACAGTGGCTTCTAATACTCCTTCCCGTTCGCTTCCTACACTGAACAGGCAGCTGCCTGTCAGTTGTAGGAGAGGAGATGGGATACTTACAGCTGCCAGGGAGCTTTGCTCAGCTGGGAGCTTTGCTCAGCTGGCCCAGCCTCCCTGATGCCTTTAAACATAATCCCCCCAGTAAAATACTGGGTCCTTGATGCCTTGCAGTGATCAGCTCTTGTTTATTCAGTGATTTCAGCAAACTACAAGACTGGAAACCTGGCCTTGCTGCCCTGTTTATAAAGTATGCAAAGATTACACCCCAGCACACCCCACCACCACCAATTGGCTATTTACATTACAATTACTGCACTATAGGTCCATTCCAGGATCCTGACTATCTATTGTTCTGGTGGAACAAGCTCAGCCAGTTTACACCCAACACACACACACTCCCAGTGATAGGCAATTTACATTACACTGCTTATCTATAGGTTAGTTCCTGGATTCAGGCAAGCTATTGTCTTAGAGAAGCAAGCTCAGCCCGTTCTAGTTACAACTAGAAGAAGGGCTTAGGCTCAATACATAACACCCCCAATACCAAACAGGCTGGTGTCTGTCTGATGTAGGAGCAGGACCACAGTACTTTAATCCATCAGGGACATTGCCCCAGCAGGATTACTTTAGCGGTGCTGCTGGCCCAGCTTTGCCACACTCCCACCAACAATGGAAATATGCTCCAGATTTGTAGAAAACTGGTTTCCTTTATTAGGTTATTTAACTTCTACAATGTGGGCTCTAGAAAATTGGTTCAGATGAACTTACTTAATATCTGATTGCCCGGCTGGTGTTTTGAATACTTAGTTATGTACCGCTTCTTAAATGTAAATGAGAGGCAATTTTGTAAAAAAAAAAAAAGGGGGGGGGATATGCCCTCCCCCCCCCATTCAATGCCCAGGCCAAACCCCTGCACCAAGAAACATGACCCCTCCTGCTGTCTGTCTCCCCCCCCCCCCCGATTGGTCAACTGTGAAGCTCAGAGTTCTGAGGTAAAACCTGCCTGTTTGCACCCACCTCCCTCTGATTGCTCAGCTCTGGATCTCAACATTCTGAGGTAAAAACACAGTTAAAAGAGACTGCAGACAGTTGAGGACAGTTACAGAAATCAGTGATTCAAGTCTCCTAAATAGACATTTCTCATAACAGCCAGCATGGCAACTGCATTTATGAATGTTCATGGGGAGATTGTAAAGGACCTTTCTAGGAGCCATTTCACTGCATGCCTCCCTCATGAACCTGAAGAAATGTCCACCACATCACCACTCTCTCAGACCAACTCCCCCTTCACACATCTCACCTCTTACTGTCCCAAAGAAAGCTCCTAGTGTTGAGCTAGATACCCCAATGCTACCAGGAGGAGGCAACTTGGGAATGCAGCAGAGTTGAAGAGGCTGCAGTTCCCCCTCAAGGTCTGCTTTGCTATGACCATCAAGTCCTAAGGCCAGTTACAGATGGTGGCAGGAATTGACTTAGCAGAGGACTGCTTCTCACATGGACTGTTCTATGTGGCCTACTCCAGAGTGAGCTCACCAAGCAGCCTGGTGATCCCAGCACCTGAGGGCAGAACCACCAATGTGGTCTACAGAGAGGTCCTTCAGTAGAGGGAAAAAAACCCAGTACATACGTCTCACTTCATTTTTTACACTACAATCTTCTCCATTAGAATTTACACAACAAATGTTGCATTTGTTCAAACCTCACACCATCAGTATTACAACTGGATTTATGGAACTTAAATACCATAGCGAAGCACGAGTACCAGGCTAATTTTCTGTGTAAGAAGACAGGGCTTATGGAACCCCAAATCTGCTGGAAAAATACTAAACAATTTCTCCAGTGGTTGGGCAGCTCAGTGTTACACTGCTTAAATAGATGCAAGTGTGTCATTGAAGTGATAGGGTACAAATGACTTCTGAAAATGTAGATATTAGGGTGGCTGCCACCTTGCACCTAACTAAAAAGGTTTAAGTGCAGGCAGGATCGTAGCCATGGGGTGGCATTCGAAGCAAAAACACCCGCCCCCCCAAATTTGCCCTGCTCCAGCACAAATCTTTCCTGTAATTTTTAAAACTAAATTTAAGCCACATGACGGTTTCACTTTGTCCCCTCTTCACTCTTTACCTTAGCAGAGGCCTTCCTTCCTTCCTTATTCCCATGGCCTCTGGCTCCACTGTGCAGGGCTTTCTTGTGAAGGTATTCACCCAGTACAGAGTACCTGTACCTTCTTTTCAGGGCTCTTCCAAGACCTCAGGGAAAATTGATGGAAATTGGCACAGCCTTATATATGAGTAGTGGCACCTTTTTATTTACAAAAAAAGCACTGCTTAAGTAAATATCTTAAGTAAGTTCAGTAAATAAACAGTGGCACTTCAGCAAATATACAATGCCTACCAGAAAAGATCGTTATTGCCATTTTTTTCTGTCTTTGTGTTTCTTATTATCACAAATCAAAAACCTGATTTCACTTTTTTTTCTGTCCTTTTCTTTGTTTTATCTTCCTCTTTATCTTATAGAAGAGTCTGGAACTACCATCAGATCTGAATTTGATCAGGTCTGCAACCCAATTGCCTTTGGAAATCTCATAATCAGAAGCCAGCTGCTGATTTGGTATTTCTAGAAACGTTTATTCACACTTCTCAATGAGACATTACAACCATTTTGTCTTCTACATTGACCCAGAATTTTGGATAACAATCCTAATCAGGGCTACTCAGAATCCTACTCAGGTCTATTGAACGAGACTTAATCCCAGGAAAATGTTCTGAGGATTTCTCTTTTGGTGACTCCTATAATTGCTTGGTATATCTATGTTTGGTATTTGAGTACAGTTGGGAGAGAAAGGGGGAGAAAAGAAGCAACAGAGGGATGCCAATAATTCTCAGCAGCTAAACATAGGAAGCATACTGTAATCCTATGTGGCATTATAAATACAAGGACATCATAATCATAATACAAGTTCATCATAATTACTGTGTTTTTCCCATGCATATTTTCCTCATGTATTTCATGAATTTTAATTAAGTGTTATGTCCCACCCAGTGCTTCACACCTAACTGCATTACAAAGTCAAGAGGAAATCAAGAAACAAAAATCAATTTTAAAAGGGAAAAAGGAAACCAATGGGTTCCGGATCTTAAATACTCTGGGCAGGAGAAGAGAAAGTTGATGCTGATGCCGTTTTCCTTTTCTTTCTTTTTTAAAAACTTCATAGTGATTGGGACCTATTCAGGTGAGCCTATCCTTAAAAGGAAATGTTTCTGTGCACAGGGTGTAGCAGAGCTGTGGAATCTGCTGCCATAAGGGGTTATCTCAAAGACAAATAAGGCAGTGAGTCTTTAAAGAATGGACCAACATAAATACTAACCTTTGCAGTTATGCAACCTAAGCTAATGACATGGGTTATCAAATGTCACTCTTCAAATAATTGCCTGAAGCAAGGCAAGAAGAGATCTTCCCCTCCTCTAAACAGCATTTCATAATTTATGAGGTGCCTTTTTGGGAGTTTCCCATTCTCAAAAGCCTGAGGGATGCTGTGCTAGGTGCACTACAGGAAAAAATGGAATCAGGACACCAGCTCTTTCTCTGTGAAACAGCTGTCCACATAAGTTTTTGTAACTCCATTGATACAATAGGATGATAATATTCTCCTTGAAAGAATCCACAGTCTATTTCTGAATACCATATTTACAATAAAAATAATTTGCACTGAGACAAACTAACAAGGCAGAGTACCCTTGAAGGAAGGAAATAGACTGTACCGAAGGACAAAGCGGTGTTTCCAAAAAATGAATGCTTGCAGGCAGTCTGATAAGTTGCCAACATGCCTTGCCTTCACATTTCAGCTGCATCCTCAGCTGAGCCCGTTCGCGGGGAGGGCGGGATATAAATTTGAAAAATAAATAAATAAATAATCTTGGTGGGAACACTACATATTTGGTCAGTGTGATCGGTCTAGTTGTGTGTGATACAGGAAGGAAATCTGTGGTCATTTAACTAATCCAACTCCATGTGGCCATTCAATTTATTGGTATATTTCATTTATACCCTGCCTTGTTCCACAGCAGGAACCGAAAGCATCTTGCATCATGGTCTTTTCCTCCACTGTTTAAGTCACAACAACATTCAGGGGTAGGTTAGACTGAGACCGATTTCCCACAGGCGCTGCCCTGGCGTCGTTCCTCCGTTTGCCCCAATTGCCTGCTTGAATTTCCCACTATTTGCCGCGGGGCACATTTTGACCTGCGGCTTTGCGCGATTTCCCCTACGGCTTCAGTGATCCTGTTTTTGGAGGATCATTGAAGCCGTGGAGGAAATCGCGCGACCCCCCAGGTCAAAATGCGCCCCACAGCAAATAGTGGAAAATTCAAGCAGGCAATTGGGGCAAATGGAGGAACGACACCGGGGCAGCGCTTGTGGGAAATCGTTCTGAGAGTGTGTGACTGGCCCAAGGTCACCCAAGAAGCTTCCATGGCAGAGGGGGGAATTCGAGTCTGGATCCCCCAGAATCTAGTCCAGCACTCTAACACTACACTGGCTGTCTTGAAACAGCACCTTTTGACAATCTCTATTAAAATCTATCCACTAACATAAAATAGCAGTAAAAATTTCTCTGTGTAAAAACTCTCATTATAGTTGGTACCCTTTATCTTACCTGTAACGTGGTTGCTTTTATGTGTTAGTATACTTCAGATAGTTATCATTTGATAACATAAATTGCTGTCATCACTTGAACCTTGGAGGGCCTAGATAATTTTATCTTCTCAAGTTGAACAACAGGAATTGCAATGTGAAGTGATAACATTGTCACTCTAATTTCCTGGATGGAGGAAGTCATTTAATAGTTGTGTGGCCTTATTCTGTATGAGTGTGTGTGTATCTCTGGGTTAGTTAAATCTAGACCAATTATTATCTTCATTCAATTCAAATTTGGCTTAATTATTACACTATAACTATATAATGTCTCTCTGAGATACAGGAGTGCATCTAAATTTAATACTTGTTGGCTTCAGATTACCCTATCCAGTAATATTTGTACATCATTAAAAAGAGAGCTACTGTAGTGTACTGGTTAAGCAACTGCCTTGTGAACATAAAAGTTCCTTGTTCACTTCTCACCTCTGCAGTAAGCTCTGTTTCAGTTCACAAGTGCAGTGTGTGGTAGTCTAATAATACTGGGCTATTTTATTGACTTGAGCTAAGGAGTGAGCTGAGTTAGTTCTAAGAAATACATTTCAGTTCCACAGCAAGAGGAATTCTTCCTGGAATATTCCAACTGAAGTAATTCATCTCATGGAATGTAACTGTATGTGTACACTTTTAATCAGTTTTCTCTTGCTGGGCCTCAGATTTGGGGTAGGAGGTTCACATAGGATTCAGATCTAGATATATATTTGTAAATATATTGTTTATTTATATTTATTTATTTATACCCCACCTTTCTGCCCTCATCAGAGCCACCAAGGTGGCTAGCTTTTGAAAACATATATAATAAAATATATCTTAAAATCCATTTATAGACAAACAAAAACAAATCATTAAAGCAATTAAAGCCAAAACTAAAATACACCTATAAAAAGCCTAAAAATAGCAATTAAAACACGGGGCAGGAATGAGTGATCACTGCGGAACACCAGAGAAACACCACCACCCCAAATCTTCACATGCTAGCAGAAGATGGCAACAGAAGGGGACAGATGAGTCTCTCTGAGGACAGAGTTCCAAAGTTTTAGTGCCATGACTTCTCCCAGATGTTTGGCTTGAATTATCTGCTGTTAGCCCAGCCATGGTTTTTTTTGTCCTTACAAAAGCAAGCCATTCTAGCCGCCTTTACTTTGCAAATAAAAACTACTATTGTGCACTTCTCAGCTCTACCATTTTGATGAAGATCTATAGGTCTCACCTATGGGAAGCCCAAGATGAGGTTAACAGATGTGACTGTAGATATCTCTTCATGCATATGTGTCAACTTCGGGGGGGGGGCTGTGGAGCACGAGCCCCCCCAAAACATTTCCAGACAGTACTGAGCCTCCCCTGGGGGCATGTTCCAGCCCATTTTGAAAGCGAGTGTTTTTCCCCTCCGCTTTCCAAAACTACGTTCAGAGGCTGGGTTGGGACTGGGAGGGAGGGAAGGAAGTCAAAGCAGGGGCTTGCTTCCTCCTGGAAACTAAGCTCCACCCCCCCAGCAGCCCTCAGTTCAGCCTAGAGGATCTGGAAGACTGCACATGGAGATTGGCTTTGTTGCCTTCCTGTGCTATGTGCGTGCGCCGAACAAGGTAAGGAAGTGTGCTTGCCCAGGAAAGCTAAACCTCAGTTCCTTCTCACAGTTTCCTGTGACTCTTTTAATTCCCTATGTTAGTGAACTCACTTTATGCTGCCTGGGACCTCCTTGCACACAGGCACAATGCTATTTTAGCAAGGAGAACCCTTTTTTATCCCAGGCTCCTAGGTGCCAGCCTTCACAAACCGCTACCTTTTGAATACATTTGCCAGCCCAGGGCAGGGAGACTTCACTCTCTTACTTGACTCTTTCCCCCTTCATCCCCAAGACCTTCCTGTGTGTGTGTGTGTGAGAGAGAGAGAGAGAGATGCATGGAGCGGTGGGGGGGAGGCTGCATGTGTCCTGCTTCTCCCCTTTGGCAGCCACCGAGGGGGAGTCTCCATTAACACAGCTGTCGTGTGTGTTTGTGTGCACATGTGTGCGTGTGTGTGTGTGTGTGCATGTGCTTGCGCAAAGAGTGTGTGATCCCTGAGGGATGCATGGAGGTGGGAGTGGAGATGTGTGAGGGAGGCTGCATATGTCCTCTTCTTCAGTGGCCACAGCCTGGCACTCCTGGGCCTCTCATAGACAGCACTGTCATCAGTGTGTGTGTGTGTGTGTGTTGAGCATGGAGCCAGCCAGTGGAAGTGGGGTTGCAAGCTGTATGCATCCTTCTCCTCTTCCATCAACATTTGCTACAACCATTCCTTTAGGCCAGTCTTCTAGAGAAGAAGTCAGTAGGGCAAATTTTCTCTCTCCCTCCAGACTAAACTCAAGTAAGGATATACTTTCCAGTTTTCAGGTTTTCTCACTTTTATGAGACACTACACATGGCCTGCTGTTTTTAATTTAACAAGCAAAGGGAAAAGTATGCCAGGTCTGGGATTAGAGTTCACAGTCTCCAGGTGGGGCCTGGAGGCTTTCTGCTTTTACAACTGATTTCCAGACTACAAAGATCAAAAGATCAAAAGATCAGTTCCCCTAGAAAAAATGGCTAATTTGAAGGGTGGGCTCTATGGAATTATACCATGCTGAGGTTCTTCCCCTCTCTAAACCGCACTTTTTCCAGGCTCCACCCCCAAAATCTCCAGGTATTTCCCAAACCAAAGCTGGCAACTGTATCTGGGATAATAAATGCTGTAGATAAACCATCTTTTTCCAATAATGACCACAAGTGAAATGACCTGTCCAATCTTGGCAGCTTACTAAACTGAAGTGCATCCAGTGTTTTTGGTTTATATAAGTGCCATCTCATTCTCTTCCCCCTCCCCATTGCTTAAGCATCATGCTGAGGACTCTGATGCATCTTTAGTTTTCTGGGTTGTCCATTACTTGTGAATAAATGTCACTGCCAGGATACAACAGGATCTCTGAGTATTTATGAGGGAAACACTTTTCAAAACAGTGTATCTTGCTTGCTGCTTAGTTCATGTAATTAGGCTTTGAAGGACTGTTTTGGAAATGGCTTAAAGGCTTTGATATGGTGGAGAGGGTGCCCTATGTTTCTTATACTTGCTTCTAAAAGGTTTTGAGTTACAGTTTGGTGTAGTGGTTAGGAGCATGGACTCTAATCTGGGAGAACCGGGTTTGATTCCCCATTTCTCCATTTGCACCTGCTGGATGACCTTGGGCAAGCCATAGTTCTGTCAGAGCTGTTCTCTCAAGAGCACTCCTTGAAAGAGCTTTCTCAGTCCCACCTACCTCACAGGGTGTCAGTTTTTAAATGGTAAGCCCATCTGCATGAACAAGGTGGGGTGGGGACATGCAGATCAGAGTCCTTTTAAAATTTCCTTTTGCCATGTGCAGCCCAGAGAGAACATTGGCAAGAAATGTGCATTTTTGCTGTTACTTAAAATGGTGTGGTACAGTTTCAAAGGAACAATTAACTGGGATATGTAAAGGAATGACAGGATTGCCCATTGGAAACAATGGGAGAGGTTTGAAGGCCCAGGGGTCATTTCGTAGAAAAAGAGGTGCAGGAGCTCATTAGCATAACTTATTTGCATATGCTACACCACCTGACATCACCGGAAGTATGTCAGAAGACAAGAAAGGAGAGAGAGAGAGAGAGAGAGAAAGAGAGAGAGAGAGAGAAAAAGAAAGAAAGAAAGAAAGAAAGAAAGAAGAAAGAAAGAAAGAAAGAAAGAAAGAAAGAAAGAAAGAAAGAGAAAGAAAGAAAGAAAGAAAGAGGACCGCTACTAATCCAAGACTCAGAAATACCACTATTCTGGGAGGATAGCTTCAGTGGTGGTCAGAGGAACAAGGACCTTTCCAGGGGGCGGGGTCATTTTGCTGCAGCCATGACACAAGCAGGCATTCCCCCATGGCAGGGGGCTGGCACCAACTCCCAGAGCTGAGCTCCCCCAAGCTCCTGCTCGAAATGACCCCTGGCTCCACTGAAATACATTGCAGCACAAAAAAGATTCAAAGAAAATGTGGAGTGTTTTTTCCATTAAGGTCTTTGGACCCAGATAGGCTACTCTGGAACTGGAATGACAGCCCCCAGAGTAGAAAGACAGTCCCTAGGAATGGAATCTGTGCTTTGGGACTAGAATGACAGCCCCCAGAGTGGAATGACGATCCTTAGCAATAGAATCCGTGCCCTGGGACTGGAATGACAGCCCCTGGGAATAGGTTCAGTGCTCTGGGACTTGTACTCACTTGTAGGATATGAGTTTGAAGTGAGAAGAAGATTGCTGCTACTCTGAACTCTGTACATTGCTCAGAAATTGAGTGCACAGCAACTGTTTGGTATTCTGGTTTAGGGACTTCAGCCATGCATTTACTAAACAAAGGCATCTGTGATGCCATCATTTACTGAATTTCAGTACAAAGGCACCCATATGAATATGGCAGAAACAAGACTCCTGTAAACGAATGTCCAGGGAAAAATTTAAAATGTTCCCCTACAGGCTTTTTTGTGTTGCCCTCCTTGCTTTCAAATTTGTGACCATTTTTTTGTCTTATGCACATATATGTATATTTGCAGATCTTAAAGTGACTATTCTAAAAGTGAATTTTAATAAGGACACAGCAGGAGACCGCTGAGACCAGTATAATCACTGGCCAACTCCCACCTTTTCCTGGGTTTCGCCCAGCCGAGAGGCATGGCTAGGGGAAATCCCAAGGGTTCCCAGGCCCCCCTAAATTTCTGGGGAGACTCTTCCTAAATCCCAGATGGCTCCGCCTCCATAGATAGTGACAATGGCATGGGATGTCACTGGCTCCTTCCTATGATGTCACTGGTATGATGTCTTTCAAGGACCTAGCATAGCAGAGCCTCTGGCCCAGCTCCAGCCCCCCCCCCCCCGGGAAATTGGAAAGTCTATGCCCTTGTCTTCATGCATGTTGAGACCTGTGGCTTACCAGGTCCCATTCGATTTGACAAGCGTACGTTGTACAAATGTTGCTGTTTTTTTCTTGGGAGTGCATTCATCCTGCTTCCTGGCAGCGTGGACGCAAATAAGCAGCACATCACGTGGCACCAGTAAGGTGAACCCGCTGATCCGGCTGCTGCGCCCATGCACCTATGTGCCCATGCGCCTATGCACCTACGCGCAGGCCAGCAAAATGGACCAAAGCCATGCGCCACTGCAGCGGCGGCACCAGGGGCTGCTCCACAGTGAAAATGCTCTGTTCCACCTCCTCCCCGGTATGGTCCCGCATCAGTCTATGCAGTGCGAACGGAAAGCCCCACGACAACTCAGCCCCGGTCTTTTTGCCCTGCTTCCCTTGCACTTCATTTTGCCAGTCTGTTCTCAGCCATAGAGAGCTTTCTGTATATCCCTGTGATTATAGTGAACGGAAAGATCTTGACCCAGGAGGAGCTATACGTGCACACTGTAGCACCACATGTGGACACCCACCCTGTTTCACACCCCCTGTGATTACTCCTCAGTATTATCCATATTGTTGGCCAGATTACTGGTTCGACACACTGAGTGACTGTTATCATATACAAATGCATGCATGCCAAAGGCAGAAATCATTTTGCTTAAAAACATGTGGCCGAGTGTTGTCCTGTGTTTTCAAATTGCTGTAGATACTGAAGTGTCACAAAAAAAAATCAGCATAGCAAAGGGTCTTAATTTTTTTTTAAAAAAAATTATATACTTACTTGCTTAATTTATATTTATATTATATTTAATTTTTTACCTTTCCCATGGAGATTCAGGATAGATTACAAAACTTAAAAACCAGCAACACAATAAAAACCATTAATACAACCCCCATCAATGCATACAATAAGAACTGTCTAAGATATATAACAAACTCATAAAACTTATAAAAATTCACTCCTAAACAGTTATGTATTGTACTTGCTATGGAATGATAGTAGTGTAGTAGTCTGCTTGACTTCTTCAGGAAGGGCATTCCACCAAGTGGGGTCACAGCAGAGAATGCTTGGTATGGGCACCTATTGATCTCACCCAAGTGGAGGATGGCCTCTTCCAAAAGACCTTGCTCAGATGAATGAAGCTGTCATCGTGAAGATATAGGGAGTAGCAATCTTACAAACATGAGGATCCCGGGGCCATGAAAGACTTTGTGTAACATCCAGCATCTTGAATTAAACATGGAAAATAATAACAAATAGAGCAACCCGAGGATAGGTCTCACACGTGCGCTTTGCTTTATTCCTTTTTTAAAATGTAGGCTGTAATATTTAATATGGCAGGAAAAAGTGAGACTTGTTCAATTACTAGACATTACAGAGAAAAGCATATTTATTTATTTATACATTCGATTTATTGATCGCTGCTTCCCACACGCAGGCGGGCTCGCAGCGATTTACAATTTGTTGAAGACAAGGGACTAACAATTCAATTCAGTGGGGGAAGGGAAGACAACACATATAACTGAGTCTTTCTGTTGGCTTTTTTGACAAGTCATGTTCCGGGCTCAGTGTTCGTTCCGTTCCTTCTCAGCTCCACACCGCCACCGCCTGGCAGGCTGCTTCATTGCAGGAGATCGGGATGAATTCCTGTGCGAGATCTTCCAACTTAATTAGCCAGCGCTGACAGATGAAACTCAGATACTAACACCTAATTATCCGAGGATTAGGTGTGCCCACTTTCTTAACAGTGGTTCCCAATTTTATCTACTTGCCGAAGCTTTGGAATCGCTGGGTGGACGATGAGCTGGGGATGAAGCTGGCTGCTCAAACCAGCACGGGGCTTGAACCGGCAGCGGTCTGCTTAGTTCAACTGTTAAGCAGCGGATTAACCTGCTGCGCCACCGCTCCCCTTCTATAATATAATGAAGTTTTGAGGGTGTGTTTTTTTAACAAGTGAAAAGCAGTTTCAAAACACTTTCCTATGCAGTAACCTCCCACCCCAATTTCTTTTTGCTTTTGCCTTGCTTTCTTCCTGATGGTTAATTGCCTCAGCTAAAGTTACCAAATGGGCTTCAAGAACAATCTCATGTAGTGTGCATCACAACAGTCTAGCATTAAGGCATGGAGCCCTATGACACGGATCAGCTGGATCACGGCAGAGAGCCATCCTCAGTGCTAGATGGAGATGAAAGAAAACATGGGCAGCTGAATTTATTTATTGATTATTTATTAATTTTATTTATACCCCACCCTCCCTGCGAACAGGCTCAGGGTGGCTTACAAGAATCGGTAACCAGTATCATAAAACCATATACAAAAGTTAAAACATTCAGCATTAAAACAATCACAAGAATTCTTTCAAGTGCTAGTAGTCGTAGACATCTTCCAGTACTAAAGATGGCATGCTGTATGATATCCAACAAGTTCTGCCAGTTCATTGATCTTCAGGCTTGCGCAATGGTGTGGCTCAATCTCCAGGCCAGGGCTGACCCATAACCACAGATGTCAATAGTGGTGGTGTTAATAGTGTGGCGGCTCCTAATTGGAGGCCTGGTGGAAGAGCTCCATCTTGCAGACCCTGCAGAACTGTAAAAGGTCCCGCGGGGCCCTAATCTCTTCTGGAAGCTCATTCCACCAGTAAGCCTGGCATCCCTAGGGCCTGGAATGGTCAAGCGGTGTTGCAACCCCGACCGTAGTGCTCTCTGGGGTATATATGGGGAAAGGTGATCCCTCAGGTATGTCAGACCCTGGCCATATAGGGCTTTAAAGGTAAGTACCAGCACCTTGAAGCGGACTCGGTATGCTATTGGCAGCAAGTGCAGTGCCTTCAGTGCAGGCCAGATGTGCTCCCATTTAGGGAGACCCATCAGGAGCCTGGCCGCGGCATTCTGCACTAGCTGCAGCTTCTGGATCTGCGACAAGGGCAGCCCCATGTAGAGGATTAGCTCACTTATCCAGGAATAGTGCTTTGTTAAGCATAACCTCCAGGCTCTTAACTAAGAAACCTAGAGTAAGTGAATCCCATCAAATATGAGAAGCACAATGCCCTCCAAGATCTCAAGCTTAACAACCAGCATTACTTCCATCTTGTCAGGATTCAGCTCATTCGCTCTTAGCTATTCACCAATTCCAGAAAATGTACTGGCTCCAACCTAAGAGTGATTCAAACCTGATGGCTCAAACCTAACAGTGAACGATACCCTAAACAATTGAGTTAGTTTGAGTTTTCCATCAACATGTATTTATAGTTAGGATTTTGGCTCCAATGTGCATCACTTTGCACTTGGCCACATTAAACCCCATTTGCCACGTTGATGCCCACTCACCCATCCTCGATAGATCCCTTTGGAGTGCCTCACAGTCCTCCCTGGTTCTAACCACCCTGAACAACTTTGTGTCATCTGCAAATTTAGCCACTTCACGGCTTACTCCCAACTCCAAATCATTACTAAACAAGTTAAAAAGCATTGGCCGAGTACTGATCCCTGCAGTACCCCACAATTACCACCCTCCCCTGAAAAAATTGCCCATTTATACTCACTCTCTGTTTCCTATTAATTAGCCAGTTTTTTATTCACAAAAGGACTTGTCCTTTTATCCCATGACTACTGAGCTTACTTAGGAGCTTTTGATGAGGAACTTCCAGTCCGGTTTCCGACCAGGCCATGGGACAGAGACGGTGCTGGTCGCCCTCATGGATGACCTCTGGAGGCATCTGGATCGGGGAGGTACGGTGGTGCTGATGTTGTTAGACCTGTTGGCGGCGTTTGACACGGTCGACGATCAGCTACTGGTCCACCACCTCACCGACACTGGGATTCAGGGGCTGGCCTTACAGTGGCTTTTCTCATTTCTCCAAGACCAGAGACAGAGGGTGGTTGTTGGGGAACAGCTCTCCCAAAGACACCCACTGGTTTGCGGAGTGCCACAGGGAGCAGTACTTTCCCCAATGTTGTTTAATATCTATATGTGCCCCCTCGCCCAGATTGCCCAGAGGCATGGGCTGGGTTGTCATCAATATGCTGATGATACCCAGCTCTATCTGTTGTTGGGTGGCCAGTCAGACTCTAGTCTGGGTGATCTGGACCTGGTGTTGAAAGCCATGGCTGGGTGGCTTAAGCAGAGTCGATTGAAATTGAATCCGATGAAGACGGAGGTCCTATGCCTGAGTTGGAGTGGACCAAGGGTAGAGATCCCCCTCCCAACTTTTGATGGGGCACTATTAGTGCCAACGTCAGAGGTTAGGAGTTTGGGAGTGCTCCTGGACCCCTCGATGGAGACCCAGGTAGCAGCCACTGCAAGGTTGGCCTTTTACCACCTACGGTTGATCAAGCAGTTGGTTCCTTTCCTTGAATGCAACAACCTGGCTACTGTGATCCATGCTTTAGTCACCTCAAGATTGGATTACTGTAACACTCTCTACATGGGGGTGCCCTTGTTCCAAATCCGGAAGCTGCAGCTGGTGCAGAATGCGGTGGCAAGGCTGTTGATGAGCCTCCCTATGCGGGAGCACATCCAGCCCACCTTAAAAGCACTGCACTGACTGCCTATAGCATACCGGATAAGGTTCAAGGTGCTGGTGCTCACCTATAAAGCCCAATATGGCCAGGGACCTATCTACCGGAGGGACCGTCTCTCCCCACATGTACCCCAGCGAGCACTACGGTCGGAGACCCAGAATTGCCTGGTTCTCCGAGGGCCAAGGGAGGCCCGGTTGGTGGTTACAAGGGCCATGGCTTTTTCAGGGGCAGCCCCACGCTGGTGGAATGAGCTCTCGGATAACATCAGGGCCCTGCAAGACCTTCTACAATTCTGCAGGGCCCGTAAGACAGAGCTCTTCCGCCAGGCTTTCAAGTAGAGGCCGCCCCGACATTCTTAGCCTGGCCCTATCACTGGAACCCACCAATCTAGACCATTTTGCACTGACCAGAAGTGTTTACTATCTGGGATGCTTCTCAGACACAGATGATGAAGTGGTGCCATCTTGTATTGGGGGCACAATATGGTGTATAACCGCTGTATATTGTAAGTTGTATGTATAATGTTTTATGCTTTAATTCTGTATTCAATCTGTTGGTAGCCACCCTGAGCCTGCCGTAAAGCGGGGAGGGTGGGATATAAATCTCAAAAATAAATAAATATATAAAATAATAAAAGCCTTCTGGAAGTCAAGGTAAACAACATCCATTGGGTCCCCTTTGTCCACATGTTTGTTCACTCCCTCAAAGAACACTAACAGGTTAGTGAGACAAGATATTCCCTTACAGAACCCATGCTGAGTCTTCCTCAATAGATTTTGTTCATCAATGTACCTACTAATTCTTTCCTTAATAACAGTTCCCACCAACTTATCCGGTATCAACGTAAAACTGACTGGCCTGTAATTTCCCAAATCTCCTCTGGAACCCTTTTTAAAGATGGGAGTGACATTAGCTACCTTCCAGTCCTCAGGAATGAAGGCAGGTTTTAAGGAAAGATTACATATTTTGTCAGGAGATCCACAAGTTTACATTTGAGTTCTTTCAGAACTCTTGGATGTATGCCATTTGGGCCTGGCAATTTATTAGTTTTTAAGTTGTCTGTCAGTTGTAGGACCTCTTCTCTTGTCACCTCAATCTGACTCAGGTCTTTCAACACCCCTCCCGAAATCAGTGGTTCTGGAGTGGGCAAGCACTTTTCATCTTCCACACTGAAGACTGAGGCAAAAAATGCATTCAGCTTTTCAGCCATTTTCCTGTCATCCTTCAGTACATCCTTCAGTACTTGGTCATCCAAGGGCCCCACTGCCTCCCTGGCTGGTTTCCTAATGTATATGAAGAAAGTTTTATTGTTGGTCTTTATGTTTTTTTGCTATATGCTCCTCATATTCCCTTTTTGCCTGCCTGATCACAGACTTGCATTTTATTTGCCACAGCCTGTGTTCCCTTTTATCAGCCTGAGACTAGCTTTCCGCCACTTAAAGGAATACTTCTTACTTTTTACAGCTTCCATCACTTTGTTTGTTAACCATGCAGATCTTTTTCTATACTTATTTGTGCCTTTCCTAACCTGTGGTATATATTTTTTCCTGAGCTTCGAGGATTGTAATTTTAAATTGTCTCCAAGCTTCCCCAATGGTTTTGACCCTTTCTACTTTTCCCTTCAGTTTCCTCCTCACATGTCCCCTCAATCAGAGAAATTACCCCTTTTAAAGTAACAACCCAAGCCAGCACAGATAAGGTGGCTTTGACAAGGTAGCCTCAGCTGTTTTTGCATTGCAAATGTATTCACAACCAGTCCCAAAACCTAGCTGATTCTTTTCTTGTCTCCCACTAAAATTCTGAAATGCCCACGTAGCTTTGGATGGAAATTGCCACATAGCGCTAGATGGGAAATCAGGCTCACAATTTTCCTAGGCATAACGTGTAAAATGTACAATAGATTTCACAGTATTCCATCATCATCAGTGGAAGTAGACAGATGGATCAGGCTTTATTTATGTCATGAGACTGTAGGGAAAATATATGATAAATAATTTCACACACATAAAAAAAACTATTTGGAGAAAAACTGCAAGCCAAACGATTTTAAAATATAAGTATCGAAAGATTTCACAACACTGGACTAGTCTTCCTTATTTTAGATTTTTGTGAATAAACCATTATTATCTATATTCACTTAATAAAGGTCATGAAGGAGAATGATTCAGATTTCACTCTAAATCCACTGTATTATCTGATATCTTGCCTGATGTAATAACGTTAGCCAAAGATTTTACACAGTGAGTTGACTTGCCTGTTTCAGAAGATAGCTTTGTAAATTGCTGTCTATCGTTTGCTCTAGAGATGAGCCCCTCCTTGAGGAAATGTGTGATACAGAATTTTAATGATGATTAAGACTGATATCATGATTGTCTTGGTCACTGTCTGACTGATACCACAGAAGACTGTCATGTGATCGGCAGGGAGTTACGAAACACTGCATCAGCTTCAAAAGAAATTAGACCAAAAACGGGAAGTACGCCATCAACCTTGTTTAAACTTGTCATTAACTGCATCACCTTTCATAGGCCTTTCAGTTCACCATGGTCACTTCCAGCTGGGATAACAAGATAGCTGTACATGGATGTGTAAATGCATCTGGAATTAATGATTCAGTTGTCTTTTTGAATCGGTTTGGGAATCAGAACACCAAAAGAATGGTTACTTGGTGGATTGAAATCTTGGTGTAATTTTAGGTGAGATAATGGATTTATGTTTTCCACCTTATCATTCATCAATGGACCAGCTCATAGACAACAATCATTAATTTGACTTTTTCAGTGAATTTCCTTATGTTGGGAAATTGCTGGATAGCTAGAAATTTGTCTAGAGCAGGGGTGGGCAGACTTGCTTAACATAAGAGCCGCATAGAATAAACATCAGATGTTTGAGAGCCACAACACATGAACAAATATTACCTGCTTTTATTGGAAAATAAGCACATTTGTTTTTTATTAACATTAAATGAGACTGCCAAAAATAATAACAAAAGGGGTAAAAGCAGATATTTTTTTTTTTAATTTTTATTAATTTTATCTATATCTAATTCTACAACGCTACTTTTCTAAGCTATGTTTACCTTATACAGAGTGTGCTTTATCAGTTGCTTAATATTGCTATGCCATTAATACATATGAAGCGTTTTAAACCTTGGCTAATATTTAGATAAAATTGTTACTGATGATACATGAAAAATAAAAAAAAGCTGTTTGACAGACATGCTCTTTTGAAGGAATGCTTAATTATACACATAATCTATTATATATAAGTGCAGTTTCAAAAAACATTTCAGCCTTCATTTCTTCTTTCGTCCTCTTCTTGTCTTAACAGTCTCTTCTTGTACTTTTGGGGCTGCTGCTCCCTTTTCCGAGTCAGACGTTTCTTCTTCGCTCTTTGAGCTATCAAATCCATACATACTTTCTTGCGATGCCAGTGAACCATCTGAGTCTTTCTCTTTTTTCTTTTCTTTGCTTTTTTCCAAAAAACTTTTCGCCTGTTGGACAGAGTCAATCTTGTATTTCTTGTTTTTGATGCTGAAGCTCAGTCCTTCCGGAACATTCCACCTATAGATAATAGATTCAGACTGTAGCCAAGATGTCAGTTTTCCATAGGCTTTCCTTCTTTTCCTTATTTCAAATGGGATGTCTTTCATCACTTTAACTTCTTTTCCTTTGATCTTCAGAACTGCTTTATTTGTGGTCCTGAGCACCACATCTCTTGTTGACTTTTTGGAGAACCTTATCTGAATCTCACCAGGCAGGCTTTTCTTTTTAGTATAATCTGGATAGGTTCTGTAAACCATATCCATATCGCTTTTTATTTCCGCTGCTTTTAAGCCCGTCACTGGTTCAAGCGCTTCACTTAACAGATTTTTAAGGTCTTCTCCTTTATCCTCTGGTACATTCTGAAGTCTTAGGAAAAAATTCGATCTTTCCATCTGAAGTTTCAAGAGCTGATCAGAATGGAAGGCCTTTTCTTTCTCCGCTTTTTGTAGTCTTGAATCATGATTTTTAACTGAAGTCTTAACTTCCAGAAGTTCTCGCTGCAGCTTCTCTGTAGTTTTATTCGACTCCTTCAGGTCCAATTGCATCTTGTCCATCTTAACGTTGAGAGCTGTCATTTGGTCCACTAGAGGTCGCAATAACGAGGAGAACACCGTGCTCATCTCCGTGGTATCAACCTTTGAACTCGGAGCTGTACTTCCTAGTTTGGGGGAAGGTTTCGGTTTCCCCGCCATTGTTGAGACTGTGCTTCTTTGTTGATAGTTAGATAAGATGGACGAAAGGAGCAAATTCCACGACTGCGCTTATATCTTTTTAAAGTTCACATCCTCTAAAGAGCGATGCTGCCATCAAGCAAGCCGAACATCCGTTTTTTCATGCAGTAACGCCACGTAAAGAGTCCCGTAAGTACGCCAGTCTCGAGGGGGGGGGGTTTTACTCCACCCGCCTTTCCCGCTGTATTCTGTTTCTTTTTACTTCAGACTCACTGTTTCTCCAAGCGTAACTGTCAGTTCCAGCCTCATTGCTTCACACTCTCTGCTGCTTCTCGGTTTTGCGCTTTTAGCCATATGGCTCCCACGGACGGGGGAACCTATGGGGGTGATGAAAGGGGACCTCAATCCCTCGATCGCCACCGTAGGGAGAGATCCCCCTCGTGCCACCCCAGGCAGAGCCCCTTCACTAGGGTCTCTGGGGGCTCGGCACCAGTCCGAAGCCCCTTCTTCCCGCCGGGTACGGATCGCGCTCCCCGCTCGTGCGGAGGAGCGCGTCCGCCATGGTCGCAAATCTTGCCGGAAGTCGGGTAAAAGCAGATATTGATAATGATATTAATTTGTCCAATGATCTTTGTTTGCTAATGATATTTAGCTTCCCCAGACGCCCTGCCAGGAGCCACATAATATATGTGAAAGAGCCGCATGCGGCTCCCGAGCCACAGTTTGCCCACCCCTGGTCTAGAGCATGTACTGTCATGTCCGGATTCATTACAATGTCTGAAATGTTTTCCAGAATAGCTAGTCACACAATCTATGGTGGAAGTAGGCAAGAAAGCAGTTAGGGAGTACTGGGAATAAAATAAGAAGTTCCACCAAAACATTTCACCCATGTTCATCTGTAAGAACTGTTCACACCTATACAATGTTCAATTGGGCATATACTGAGAAGGGATACTTCTGCTGACCCTGGCCCAGTTTGCCACAAAGGCAGTGGAATATTTACATGAAGCCTGATCCACTTATCACTGTACTTGCTTAGCCTTTTGTGTGCATCGAAATCCTTTTTGCAGGACCCTAATAATGCAATAGAGCCCTTCACAGAGGGCTTCATACAAGGGGCTTCATAAAGGGTTCCATTAAATGCACAGAGATGGGTAATGGAAACAGCTCCCAGGAAAGCATTCTTAGGATTGCATTAGCTGAAAAGCTCTTTTGGTCTGGGAACAATGATCATGTGGTACAATTTAAAAATGTACAGAAAACTATTATATTTTTAGCTACTTGCCACCAAAAGGTGTCTAAAGGCCAGTTTGTATGTTGTTTTTATAATACTGAACTTGACCCAAGATGGATTCTTCAGTGAAAATTTTAGCCCCTTGCAGGTATTTTATCATGAGTACACTGAGTAGGATCGCATTTAGCCAGGGCTATTTTTGGGCAGGAATGCACAGGAACAGAGTTCTGGCTGCCTTCCAAGTTGGCCACACCTACAGCCTCCCCTCCCCCGGGTTCCCCAGGTGCCTCACATGCTGCAGGGCACCTGGGGAAGCCAAGCCAATCCAGGGAGGGAAGGCAGTTTAAACTGCCTTGCCTCCTTGGTTTCCCTAGATGTCCCACAGCCATGGGGTGCCTGGGGAAGCTGATCCAGAAACTTCCTTCCTTCCCTCAGGTTCCCCATGCACCCCGCAAGCCGTGGGACACCTGGAGAAGTCGATCCTGGGAAGGAGCTGCACTGTCAGGGATGTGGCCTAATATGTTAATGAGTTTTTGCTGTTGGGTGTGGCCTATTATGCTAATGAGTTCCTGCTGGGCTTTTTCTACAAAAATGGCCCTGCACAAAACACTTCATGGAATGGAGAAGTTCACGGAAATTTGTGTTTCAATGTTTGTGAAAACCCCAAACCATGAACCTCCATGAACCTCAATTTTTCCTGGTTTATGCCCATCCCTATTGCTCACCCATCTAGTCAGTTGTTTTCAAGCAGCTGGTACTTAATGTTAAGTCATTTAATCATCTCTGGTAGGCTTAGAACAATGAAGCAAGACAGCAGGACTGCTCTGCAAAAATCCCCTCCAAAGTTAAAAGTCATAACAAATACCACCCCCAATATCCCCCCATAGGAATAACAAATTCCTGTGAAATGTAGCAAAGGGAGGGAGAGGCTGGATGTCAAGGCACAGGCACATCTTATAGCAATATATCTCTATCAGGATTTTAAAAAAAAAATAAAACAAAAAAACTAAAGACTTGCTTATGCAAGGGAAAAAATGCTTTCCATTTGGGGGGAAAGGGGAAGTGCAGCATATCAGGCAAGCCAAGCACCAAGGAAAGCAGTGTTGCCCTGCAAGGCGCTTATGCGCTCTTATAGACACAAAGTCTGTAAGTGTTAATAATGGACTGTGTTGATAAATGTGTAAGAGGGACTGAGATGTAGTGTGACCAGATCACAATGCCAGCTGTACACACATGCCAGCTGAAGCCTGAGATGATGTGCCAGTGGTTCCCGAGGTTGTCAGCTCCCAGAGACATCCCTTAACACAGAAACCCACACAGAAAAAGCCATTCACCATTGTGGTTTAAACATGTGCTTCCAGATGCCGTTAAAGAAGCCCTTCTTCATCACACAGGCAACCCCCTCCCCAACCTTCTCTGCAGTGAAGGCATAAAAGACTCTTTCCCGCCTTCTGTTGACAATGGACTTGGCCAGCCAAGAAACCGGTTCTGCAGCCCTGTGACAAAAGGACAAATCAACAACATGAAGGAGCTAGCTGATGAGTCATACTGACCCTCAAGGTGTGTCTGTCACTGTTCAGGTAGAGTTTAATATTGCCCAACTCCTTAAGCCCCCTCCCCCATTGCGGACATGACTTTTGGAGCGGACCACCAAGGGTTGGTCCCAAGGGAGGTGTCCAGTTAAACCCTCCCCCCAGAGCCGCCTAATAAAAGAGGACACCCACCAACATGTTCTCTCTCTAGCTTTTCTATCCTGAAGTCTCTTGGTTGTGCAGCCAGAGTTTCCATGTGTCTCTGCCGGTCCAGGACATGATTCCTAATTCCCTTTTTACTTCCTTCATTCTTCCCACTGGGATGCATCATCTCGCCAAACAGGTAATTATCACCCTTGACGTGGATACCAACGTTTACCCTGCTAATGCAAACGTCTGTGCTCTATCTAAATTCCTAGTATTTGTGTAACTGTGTGCGTGATTGCTGTATTGTTTGCTTGAGAAAGATTCTTCAGTAAAAGAAATCATTGTACTACTGAAGCCAGGCTCCTTGTCTGTTTCTGGTTCTTCTGGAAGAAGCAGGACCCCTGCATATAAAGGTGTTTGTTCCCTTATTGCCTATTGCTATATTTATAATATCTCAAATCCCCCAATATTAATAATAACTAAAGGCAATCATGCTAACAACAGCAAAGGCTAAGTGGCCAGAAAGAGCAGTGAGCAATCCTGTGCCTTCTTATCTCTCTTTCTCTTGATTTGGTTTTGGTTTCTGTTGTAAGAAATCCAAAAGTGCATGAAAGCAAATAGCCACAGCAAAATAATAATAATTAACTAGAAATTGGAGGGTGGGCAGAGAAAGAAAAAGAACCCAATTGCTGCAAACAGGTAGGAAGACTAGTGGTCACAAGGGATAAAAAGTGCCCGCGTGTGCCTTTGGGGGGCCTAAAAGAATTGGAGATAGAACTGGAGGGGAGGGAGCACAAGTTGGAGTTGTCCTATAGTCACAGTACAGGAGGAGGAAGAGGAGGAGTTGGATTTATACCCTGCCCTTCACTCAGAGTCTCAGATTCTCAGCGCGGCTTACAATCTCCTTCCCTTCCTCCCCCCACAACAGACACCCTGTGAGGTAGGTGGGCTGAGAAAGCTCTGAGGGAACTACTCTTGAGAGAACAGCTCTGAGAGAACTGTGACTGACCCAAGGTCTCCCAGCTGGCTGCATGTGGAGGTGTGGGGAATCAAACCTGTTACTCCAGATTAGAGTCCACCACTCTTAACCACTACACCAAACTGAGTGGGAAGTGGGAGGAACCTACAAAAGCACAAGAAATATTATACTCAGGAACAAATGTGACACAATATCAGTTGTTAAAACCAAGGGGAGAAAGAACCAGAAAGCAAACTAGGAAAAATATGAGATGAAAACTAATGGCTGAAGAGAATGGGCAGAAGCCAGGGGATATACTAAAGCAGTTTTGGGGCCAGAACTGATGCAAAAAGACTGTGTAGAAATGCCCATAAACTGGTCAGCTGAATTCATGCTTTAGCTTTCATACAAATTAGTCAATACTGCTTTTTAAATAATGGTGTTATGCTTTATTTCCTTGTTTTTTTTAAGTGACAGAGTGCCCAGAAATTGGTTGCCTAAGGTTGACCCAGGCAGTCCTCCCCAAGATGGCCCTTGATCAGCAGATGTTTTTAGCTGTTCTGTTTATTTTAGTTTGTGATTGTAATTAGTACCTATTTGATAAGGAATAGTTTTCCTTCTGTCTTGGTTTTGGATATATTTTTTTCTGTTTGGATATCTCTTTGGATATCTTTTTCTGTTTGGCTAACTTTTTTCTTTTTCTGGATATCTTTTTAGTCGTTTTAACGCTAATCTACTTTAAACTAGTCAGGGGATAATACTGAGTGAGCGGTACTCCCCTGCATTGCTAACTGTTGTGTCAGGGAAGCTGTAAGGCAACTGGGGATCTCTGGAAACCTAGACTGTGCCTAATTTAAATTAGCTTATTTATTTCTCTGATTATGGGAAAGAAGAAATGAGCAAGATATCATTCAGAGTATTGTTTTCCTTCTGATCTAGCTAAGCAGTCCCACACTGACAACCCCTCAATAATACTGAATGGTTGCAGAAAATTTTGTACAAGGGAAAACACAAATAGGGATATAATACGTTTCACTTAGCATTAGGGCTGCCAAGTCAGCCCGGGGGGCAGGGGATCCCCCGCTAAAGGGGTTCCCGATCCGCCAGCCAGCATTCGGCCGGCAGGGGGAACCCCACCCCCGAAGTCGTCCGGCGAGGACGACATAATGACGTCACCGGAAGTGATGTTGGCACGTTGGGGGCGTTGCCAGGGTGACGCTCTGGCAACGCCCCCAATGTGCCAATGTCACTTCTGGTTATGCCGCCAGGCGCACGCACTTTGCGCATGTGCCAGAAGAAACTCCCGGCCACAGGAGGACTCCCCCCCACCAGTGAGTCCATAAGACTTGGCAACCCTACTTAGCACAAGCGCCTAAGTTCTTTTTCTTGAATTTTTTTCAATTTCTGCCTGTGCAAGAGCTCTAGAAAATGAAGATTTTGCAGTGGATCCAGCCCCTAGTCTGGATATGAATTTGTCATACAGATTCCTCATAATTATATAGTGCCTTTTTCATTATGGAATCTCTGTTTACATAAATATTTTTGATGATGCTACTGTAATAGGGGTGGAATGGTATAGTATAGCACCATCTTGTCAGAACTTGGAAGGTAATCAGAACTTTTTCTTGAATGGGGGACCACTAAGGAAGACTCTGAAGAGAAAGGTAATGGCAAACCACCTCTGCTTCTCACTTGCCTTGCTGGGGTTACCATAAACAGCCCCGTAGCTAACACCTTTTTGGTCAGGGGGCCAATGTTTTTCTGGGGGGGCACAGTGCTGCAGAGAAATCAGGGGGGGGCGAGGATTCCACTCGGCTGTAGCTCAGAAGTCCCAGAAGGCCCCCTCCGCTGCATGGTGAGAGACCGTGCCAGTATGCTTGGTGGTTTCTACAGAAGCTGCTGCCTCCACCACACCCCCATTACCCACTGCAGACCCCACCAGTGCCGCTGACCTTGGAAGGGTGCGGGGGAGGAAAGAGACAGAAAGGCCAGCAGCAAGCCCACCCCATGCAACCTGTCCCTGAGGCAGCAAGGAGAGGAGCCCCCCCGGCTGGTCTCCAGCAGCAGAGCCCTGGCAGGGGGAGAGAGCAGAGTGCCCAGCTGGCCATGGCAGGGAGGCAAATAGGTGGGAGGTGCCCAGGAGGGAGGTGTGGTGGGTGGCAGATGTCCCTGCTCAGCAGCCCTTCCCTCTGGCCTCCTGGCAGCAGCAAGGATGGTCAGGGCAGCAGCAGGCAGCGTGGAGTCACGCTGAGGGCAGCAATAGTGGGGGGAGAAGGGGGAGCTGAGAATTGGGGAGGGGCCTGTAAAAACCATGGGGGGCAGGCCTTGTGGGCCCCATGGTAGCTACGGGTTTGACCATAAGTCAATTTCAACTTGATGCTGATGATGTATCAAACTAGTCCACGGAAACAAATTGGAGGACAGATCACACTGGTGCACCGAGCTTTTCTGGTCTGCCTTGGATGCTTCCGGAGGACCTTAATCAGGCCTGTAGACCAACGGATGTTTCCGTTTTTGCGGGCAGTTCAGTCCAATGGGGGAAGGTCTTGGTCAGCCCCTGACAGACCCTTTGACTGGATGGTGAGAACTGGGGATGCAGGAGTGAATTGTGGACTGGGATTTCCTAGGCCCCAACTCCACTAGGCCTCAGCTCTGTTAGGATAATTAATTTCATCAACGTCCCACGTGAAATTAAGTTCTTCTTAGTATTATTTATCCCCCTTTTTATATCAGTTTTTCTGGCCTTTTCCAATTGATTTTGTTAGTTTCCAATTAATGATTAATTAGCCCTAGGTTCAGTATAAATTGATTGATGGGAGTTGTGATTGGATATTATATTAATTGGATGGTTAGTTCTTAGTCAGTGGGTGGGTTAGAGAGAAATTAGGTAAGTTTCTTGGTGTTTTCCCTGCTAATGGATTGTTCTTAATTGAGTGATTAAGTATTGGCTATTGATTAATTGATTGGAGGTTGAAGATTGAATTTGTACCAATATTTGTTAGGGTTGTTCTTGATAGTGAGGAGGGTGGTTGAGAGAGTATTCTCAAATGGATATCTTCTGTGGGATTGTCTTGTAGCGTTTAATACGATTAGGACTGAGACCCTTTATTGCACCTGCCTTCAGATGTTTAGTGGGCCCAGATTCAGGCCAATAAGATCTGAAGGGAGAGGCCATGTGGGGGTCGGGGATCCCGGTGCTGATGGGGTGGGGGAGATATAGCGGGGGGGAAAGCGGAATAAGGGAAGGGGACAAAGATATGGATATGCTCAATCCCCTTCCAACCTTTGTCCCATCTCAAGAGATGCTGGCTGCAGGGATAGGAAGATATACCCTTCTCAGACACTGGTGATGTGCAATGCCAGGTCTATTTGCGGGGAGGGCGGGATATAAACCCAATAAATAAATAAATAAATATTAACAATAAGACCTCTATCCTCCAGAGTTACCTGGTAGAACAGGCAGTAGACCTGGCTTGCATGACTGAGACCTGGGTGAGGGAGGGTGAAACAGTCTCCCTGAGTCAACCAGCCCCCTCCTGGGTTTCTCAGTCCTTCACAAGTCTCAGACTGATGGATGGGGTGTGGGGAGTGGTGCTACTCATCCAGGAGGCTTTTTCCTTCAGGCCACTTCCTGAGGCAAAGATAGCTGGCATTGACTGTGTTGGCCTGGTGTGGGAGGCCAAGGAGAGTTTGACCATTTGGTTGATGTACCATCTGCCTAATGCACTAGCAGATGCCCTGTTGGAGGCTGTATCTAGCTGGGCCTTGGAGTACCCCAAGCTTTTAGTCTTGGGAGATTTCAGCATACATGACGACGATGCAACCAGCTCTCAGGCCGTGGACCTAGTGTCATCCATGGTGCACTGAGACTCTCCCAGTTTGTTTCAACTGCTACACATCAAGCAGGCCATATGCTGGATCTTATTTTTGTGTCAAGGATTATGGTGGACCGGATTACTGCTGATGCAGTTCCATGGTTGAACTACCTTTCCCTGAAGGCTCAGCTGGGTATCCCAAACCCTCTCTGTTTAGGCGATGAGCGAATTTATGCTCACCGTGGAGTCAAATGGACCTCAATAGGTTCCAGAAAGCTCTGTGGGATCCAATTCCCTTTGGCAGCCTGCTAGATGTACTGGTGGAAGATTGGCATTCTCACCTCTCTGAAGCCATCAACAAGGTCACTCCATGACACTTTCTTTGCCCTCATACCAAACTAGCTCCACAGTATACCCCAGAGCTACAGCAGATGAAACAAGAGCTAAGACAACTAGAGATAGTGTGGCAGTGAGCTCACGACGAAGCTAAAAGAACATCTTATAGGTTGTTTATGAGAACCTATGAGATGGCAGTGAAGGCCACAAAGAAAAATTTCCATGCGACCACCATTGTGTCTGCTAGTTTTCACCTGGCCCAATTATTTAGAATTATTTGGTCACTGACTGCTTTGCCTCAGGGCACACCAAATGCTAGGGAATTGGCTATTGACTGTGAGGCATTTGCAAGCTAATTTGCAGACAAAGTCTTGTTGCTCCACTGTGACCTTCCAAACACAATTGATACAATAAGAGAACTGGAAGCCCATTGGCCATCTGCTCTCCCAGGACAAAGTTGACAAGATCCTGGTAGCCATGAAGCCTACTACGTGCCTCCTAATTTTGGGACCACCTCTCCCCATATGAGCCCTGTAGGGCACTGAGGCCCACAAATCAACATCTTTTGGCAGTCCCTGGCCCCAGGAATTTCTGACCAGGTGGGATGAGCTCCCATATGAAATTAGGGCCCTGTGGGATCTACTGTAATTCTGCAGGGCCTGCAAGATGGAGCTTTTCCACCAGTCTTCTAGTTGAGATGGATGTGTCCCCTACCCCACCTGTGGCCTAGATCTTGTTTCTCTGGGCAGACAAACAAACAAAGGAAGTTGTGGGGGGAAACATCAAATGATCCAATACACAACTTTATTTGTTTATCTGCTTTTTGAGTTAGTTTCAGGCTTTAGTTAGTGCAGAAACACTCTATCACACATAGCTTGGGGGCCAATCTGATGTCAGTTAGGCACTGTCTATCATTTGGGTTACAAAACAGATTCATTTTGCCACTAATATATGAGAACTCTCTTTGGCATTGAGCCATACCCAAATTCTGGGGACAATTCCTCACAGGCTTATAATTTCAAAGTGACAGATATCCCAAAGTTCCATGCTGTTCAAGCATTATGGAGATGCCTTAACTATCCTTCAATCTTGCCACCCAATTAAATGCAGTGAGTTAAATGATATATTATTCATACATTGATGCTGATGTAATCAAGTGTCCTATATTCACATCTGAATGATCTTATTCTAAAGAACCTTCAGTTAAAAAAAAAAATCTAGCCCTTATGGCTGCAAAGATATTTTCCTGTTATTTATTTAGCCAAAATTGTTACGTTGTATACATTTTATCTGATGGTTCATATAATGTAGAAAAGGGAACTAAAGCCTGAAACTAACCCAAAAAACAGATAAACAAATAAAGTTGTGTATTAGATCATTTGATGTTTTTCCCCTCAATTTCCTTTGTTTGTTTCTCTGCCCAAATCAGAATAAGCAGCTGGAATGTAAATCAGAAAGGGAGGACAGGGGGGCAGTGAGAACAACTACTGCCTGGCCAGCCCAAGCAATGGCAGACCCCTTTTGGAAAGGAACAGTCAAGCTCAGGAGACAGGAACATGTCTCAAGATGGGTGTGTGAGCCACAGAATATGTGCTGCCATGCTAGATTACTTAAAGCCAAACTGGCAAAGATTTAAGGGCATTTCTTACTGCTCATTTTATAATTTTAAATAATTTCTTAACAGAAGACTGCTATTGGGGCTGCAATTTAAAAGGGGAGACTAATGTGGAAGAAGAGAAGAAGAAGAAGAAGAAGAGATTAGATTTATGCCCCGCCCTTCACTCACTTGGAGTCTCAGAGCGGCTTACAAACTCCTTTCCCTTCCCCTCCCCACAACAGACACCCTGCGAGGTAGGTGGGGCTGAGAGAGCTTTTTCCCAAGCTGTCCTTGAGAGAACAGCTGGTACTGAGCTATGGCTTGCCAAAGGTCATCCAGCCAGGTGCAAGTGGAGGAGTGGGGAATCAAACCCAGTTCTCCCAGATTAGAGTCTGCGCACTTAACCACTACACCAAACTGGCTATTTAACTCGTCACCCATGCACTAAAAGTCGTCATCTTCAAGCCGCCTTTACCTTTGTTTAGAAAAAACACACCAGTACCCATAAACTTCCCCCAGTGATATTACAATCCGTTTAAGGGGAGTCATGCTTTTTGATAGGAAAGCAGTCTGGGGAAAGAGTGAAATAACGTTCTCTCTCTAACTAGGGCTGAAGACAGATTCGGCTTCTGCCGCGCCTCCGCGGCGCGGCAGAACGGGGTGGGGGGAAGGAAGCCACCCACAGCATTCAGACTGCGGGCGGCTTCCTGAAGCGGCGGGCAGATGCCACGCGGCTGCCCCTGCCCCCGCACGTTCACACCCGCTCTGGCGGGTGGAATGCGCACGCGGGGTGCACTGCGGCAGCCGAGCACCACTTTAAAGTGGTGCTCGGCTGTTGCGGAAGGAGTGCGGCGCTGGACGCGACATGTCCGGGCCGCCTCCTGGGGGCAGATGCGGCCATCTGAATGGCCGCTCTGCCTCCACTTCTGAAGCAGAGGCAGAGCAGCCGAGACGGCCAATCTGTCTTCGGCCTAGGCTCCTCCTGTAAATTGCAGCTGCTGCAATCTGTTTTCTTTTCTTTTTTCTTTTAATTATGTGAAAAACACTCATGGAACTACATGGTAGTTGTGGCTATAAACTTCTGGACATTTCTTATGTATTTTGAGCCAAACTTTAGTCCTATTTTTTTGGGGGGGGGGGGGGGGTTAATTATATTTTTATTCTTTTTCAGAAAAGCATTAATGTACAGCATGTCTATATATAAGTACATAGATTGTTGTCTTTTATAAAACATAGAAAGCAAACATTTTGAACATTAATATTTGAACTTTAGTCCTTTTGGATTGCCTCGTTCATTTGGAAACTTTAACATGAGCTCACACTGGAAAACCCTTAGGCTGATTTTGTAATTAGTGGCTTTTCCAAAGAAAATTATTGGATTTTCCAAAGAATGGCCTTTTGGGATGTTGCTACAATAGATGAGTGCAACCACAAAAGAAACCTGTTTCTGCTTAAGATCTCTGCTGTTGGATCAGACCACAGCTGGTTGATTGTTGCATAAATGTCCACTGGAAACAGATTACTTAATTTGATGCATGAAGTGGGATAATATGAATACATATTGTAATGTGATGACAATCATAATTAAACATTGTGCTTTCAGTCCTACAGGTGTCTTAGAAACCCTGGTGCCATTTCTGGTTTTACTGTTGTTTCACCATTTCACTTTCCAGCCCATAGAATATATATCTTTGAAGCCAGTTAGATGACTTTCAGAGATAAAAAGTAATAGGGGGTCATAAAAAGAGAAACTAACGCATGAGTCTTATTCACAACATGTGGGAATGTCAGTTGAAATCTAAGGTGCATTGCAATCACGACAGAAAACTGCAGAGTATTAATAACATTTTCCCTTGTTTGTAACCCACCACACCTTGTAAGTAATGTATAAGTGATAATGGGCATAATAGAGCCAGAGTTAAGCATTATCAAATCCCGATGATAAGAGAATAAAACCAAACGAGGTACTTAAAAGTGCTTAAATTCGAGTTTGATTATGTCTAATATACCTGCTGGATTAGTTCAATTGTAACCTGGATGTACATTTTAGTAGTATATTTATGGCAGATTTGTATTTTATCCTTTGCTATTTTTTTATCTGGTCTATGACTACTATACTATACTATACTATACTATACTATACTATACTATACTATACTATACTATACTATACTACCTAAAGTCAACATATAAAACCAGTAACTTGGTAAAAAATAGAAATGCTATGAAACTCACAAATAATGTCCTAGTGCTGCATTGCCCCCCATATGGCAAAAAAGGAGACAGACACAATTTTTTGGATTCAAACAAGGGCCACTTTATTAATTATTTCTATTCAATCAAACTGGCAGGGGACTAATATATGGAGGAACATGACAGGTGTCAAACTGAAGACCACCCTCATGCCCTACTGGGCGATGCACCCGCTCTGATCTCAAGCTTTATCAACAAAAACTCTTGACCAGCAGCTCGGCAACTATAGCAGAAACACCTGGCCCACCACCCTGAAGCCCCAAGGCTTGCTGAGCTAGATAGGCTAGGTTATTCCCACACAGGGCTTCCCTTCCCGTCCTTGAGCCACAAGGCCCAAGAGCCATTCTTGGATGCCCGCTTAATTATATCATGACAATGCCTAGGTGCTCACCGTTTCAACTTCCTGATTGCTCCACCCCGTCACAGCAAAGGCCAAGCCTCTGCTTAGGCCTTCACCCCCACCAAGCGATCCAGTGCTAACCACACCCCTTGCCTCAAATCTGCCAAAAAAGATATCATTGCCCTTGTTTGAAAGGTGCACCCCATCATCCCTGTACAGGTCAGGGAGGTTGACCCATGTATCGGGGTGCCAGAGGAATATGCCCCAGCCACTCTCCATGGCCAACCTAAGTTGCCTGTTAGCATTATGCCTTGCTCTGTCCAAACATCTTGAGTCCCCAAGGCCCTGCCAAACCCGCCTGGGCAACATTGCCGACAAGACAATTTGGACCCTCGGCCAGCACTGTGCAATGACTGCCAGGTTGGCCTTAGCTTGCAAAACCAGGGCAACACCTTTAATGAGACCTCAGTCATTCCCACCCAAGTGGATCACCAGGACATCAGAAGGAGGGCCACGCCATTCCCCAAACAGTAGCAGCATCAGCCCAGGCCAGCACATGCCTCTGTGGCCCAGCCACTCAACCACAGCCTGCTCACTGCAGCCCAACTGGGATCCGACGGGCATCCTCCTGGCATGGTGAGCAGCCCTGAAAACCATGCTGTGTTTGCACACCAGTACCCGGCTCTTCCTATGGCAGCCCCCAGCACCTGGAACAAACAGCAGATCACACAAGGAAAACATTAGAACAGGGCAGGTGAGCACTTGTCTGCACAGACATAGCACAGGATCAGCTAAACAGTGCAGGAGCGAACATATGATTTATAACTGGATGACCTCCAGTGTCCTAATCTCTGAATGGCCAGCGGTTGATACCCCAATGCAGCAGCCATAGAAGCCGCACCAATTCTGAAAGAGTGAGTTCCGAATCGATAGTCACCCAGATCCAGAGCGTGTAGCACACTTTTGGTTACAGTCCAAAATTGAAATTTGGTCAAAGGGGACCTATCCTTATGTGTAAAGAGAAAACCTTGGGCCTCCCCCCGTAATGCCAAGTAAGACTGAAGTGCAATGACTGGACACAGTTCCTGATCGGTACACCTGCCCAATGATACCAACATCCCATGGCGGCCCTGGTCTGTCTTTGACCACCTCACCATGATGTGTACAATGTCCTGCTCCACCTGAACGTCCTGAAGGTAGAGCGCAAACTCTGACCTATCAGTCCGTGAGCAGGCAACCAACTCGCTTATCCTGAATGCCCCAAAGAAAGCTACCAACGTGGCAGCATGAAACAACACAGTCTCAAAAGCATCCATACATAAGGAGACCCACTGATGCCTCAAACCTTTCAGAACCTCAGGAGTGAACGGTGCCCTATCGTCTCTAGGAGTCCCCTCCTCCCAGGCCCAACCGTCCAACATCTTCCTAACCCTGAAGTCATTGGAGTCATCTCTGAAACCCCCGGCCTTGCTCGCAAAAGCAAGGGCCGAAAGCTTTCCCCAAATGGAACGTATAGACAGTCCCTTACCTTTCAAAAATACACAGAACTGGCGTAGGTCAGTAACGGGGATAGGCCAGAGCTGGTGGAGGCCCTCCTGTCACCTAAAAGCCACAAACTCATGGCCTGCCCTCATATAAGACCGTCGATTGGTAGGTGCAAGAGCTAGTCCCATTGCCTTGTCAGCTTTGGCCCTCCAATTTCCCACAGGAACTTGAGCATCTTTACCGGGCAGGGATCTGCGTCCGGAGCCAACTGATGGAATCTCTCCACCTGTTTTCAAGATAGAGCATCAGTGTGAGGTTGTCCCAAAAGATGCAGTCTGCAACAGGTCTTTTTAACTAGAAACTCCTTTATTTGCAAAGAGGTTCTTAAAGGTACAGTTGCACTTTTTCTGTTAGTAATGACTTTATTGTAAACAAACAGTTAGTATTATACTGGGTGACATGAATCCCCCATGAATCCTCTTTTCTACACCTACACCAATCATAAAGCATTAAAAGTAGCCCCAGCCCCCTGAATAGGTTTCCCAGAATAGCTCCAGCCCCCTGAATAGGTTCTCATAGACATGGCGGCAAGGATGTTATTAGTCTTTTTGTTCCCAGGGAACTATAAGTGAATGTTTTCAAAGGCAGCTGCAAAAGGAATAACACATTAGGGAGGACTCATCCTAGACCTTAAACAAGCTGGGAACGAAGCAGGCAGAAGCTGGGAGCGAAGCAAGCAACAGTGGGGCGTGAGCCTCCGTTCCCGCCCCCCACAAAGCCTCTGGTCTTCCTCCACCCAGCCACTGTTTTTCCTTCCTCCCGGGCTCAGATCCCCCCTCCTCCCATCCTTGCTTACCTCCGATTCCCCTTTCCCCTTGCCTCTGTTCCTCCCACCTCACCAGCGGCCACACTTGGTGGACCTCGGCGACGGCACATCAGGACAACATGTTGTCCTGATGCGCCATTGCCAAGGTCCACCAAGTGTGGCCGCTGGTGAGGCGCGCTTCCAGCTTGAGGGGCGCCCCTCCCTCCGCCGGCTCTGAAGCTGCCTCCAAAGGGCCATGAGGCGCAGGCTGCTCCACTGCCGCTGAAGTATGCCGCCGCTGGTTGCCGCATTGCTTCCCAGGACTAGAGCTCTAGGCCTTCTGAAGCAGCGCAGAACAGGGTGGACCGCATGTTCTTCCTATCGAGCATGCCAATGGACTAAGTTAGTGGAGGGAGGAGCTGGCTCAAAAGGGGGTCTGGCTCCACCCCCCCTTTCCAGCGCTATGTAAAGCACAGCGCTGGTGCTCCCTCCTATTTGCCTTCAGGAGGCAAATCAGCCTCCCCCCCCCATCGCACACTTGGTGAGGGTTGGGGCTTGCAATTTCCCCCTACTTATAATAACCACTTTTAAAAAATGATAACCCCCGGAAAGTATTGATCTGCTTGCAATTAAAATGAGACACATTTCAAATTTATGGGTAGTTTTTTAATCTTTGTCATCAGTGGTATTTATCAGTGGCATTTATTCATCATATTATGCAGCTATCCAATCACGTTCAGGACACACTTCATTGCTTAGCCTGTTGCTGTGTGGAAAAACTGCCAGAGCAATTCCTCAGTCTTTATTTCTGAAAATGACTTCGTTATTTATTTATTAAATTAAATTTAGAGTCCACCCTTCCCTACACAGTAGGGCTCAGGGTGGATCACAACATGTTAAATCGACAGAACAATTAAATATAATTTAGATTAAAATCAGCAATCACAACAGTTATCCCCAATCACGGTGTTCATTAGATAGCACAGGAGATGGCAGTTCAGGAGATGGTCCAAGATGGGAAGCGGTCACTCGTTCTTGACTATGGGCTTGGTGGAACAACTCTATCTTACAGGCCCTGCAAAAATGCTTCAAGTTTCGCAGGGCCCGCGTCTCATTAGACAGAGTCTTCCACCAGATTGGGGACAGGCCTGAAAAGGGTCTGGCCCTGGTTGCAGGTTGCCAGATGGCCTTCAGGCTGGGGATCATCAGCAACTTGTTACCAGCTTAGCAGAGCGCCCTTTGAGGGACATGCCAAGAGAGGCAGTCCCTCAGATATGTTGGTTCCCGACTGTTTAGGGCTTTGAAGGTCAATATCATAACCTTGAACTCCGAGCTTAATTACGAAGTGGATGGCAATGTAGTCTATCAGTACTGAGAACTTCCTCAAGCAATGGAATAGAGCTTCTTTCTCAGAGAAAACCATGTCAAGTGAGTAAGATGCAATACTATCTCTTTGTGCTTCTTTTCCATTTGGCATCAGTCATGCCAAGTCCCTTTGGGAATGACCTAAAATAAACATGCACAAAACCATGGGTCATTTTGTAGAAAAAGAGGTGCAGGAGCTCATTAGCATAACTCATTTGCAGAACTCATTTGCATATGCCACACCCCTTAACATACCGGAAGTGTGTCCAAAGGCAACACCCACCCCTCAGGCTCCACTCCACAGGTGAGTGAAACTGACCTGCTCTTCCTCCGTTCCCTTCCCCATCCAATACTTTGTGCAATAAAAATAAGGGTAATGAACACACCCTCATTCTCTTCCTGCTCCCTTGAAACCACCAGGTTTCAAGTAGACTTGAGATACCCAGGACATGTGCACCACCCATCCCTTCCCCTTCCCCTCCCCACAACAAGACACCCTGTGAGGTAGGTGGGGCTGAGAGAGATCTTTTCAGAACTGCTCATGAGAGAACAGCTCTGAGAGAACTTGTGACTGGACCAAGGTCACACCAGCAGCTGCATGTGGAGGAGTGGGGAATCAAACCCGGTTCTCCCAGATTAGAGTCCAACTCCTGAGCACTACACCAAACTGATGGGGTGGAAGCTGCTGAAGGGTTGGTGAAATTTCTCCAGTACTTATGTGCCATGTGCCCAGATAAAAAATGGTATACTTAGAAAATGTATATGCCACTTTGAGCAAGTCTCTGGAAAAGCAGCACATAGTCATAAAAGGAACAATGATAAAATTATCAATATTAAAACAAAACATTAAAAATAATAAAGACCCTAGTGGGGCTTTCCCCAGGGTGCTGCGCCTCTGCACTGCTTGGGAAGCTGAGGAGGGGGCGGGGATTGGTCATGTGCCCGCCCCCTGGGCTTCTCACTCCCGGAGCTGCGCTCCTGTGCGCTCCCGCTCCAACGGACCCCTGCATAAAACACTGGAAGTGAGGCAGTTAGTAATATATATCTTTAATGAAAAGTAATATTTCATCCTGAAGCAATCATTTACATAATGTCTCTGGGCTGTATCTACCACTCCTCTCAGCTAAGTACAGAACCTCCATCCAATACAAGGAGCCTTCATCCAGAGGAAGGGTCTCTTCCACTGGAGAAAGGCTTCTTGTGCAGAGAAATGCTTCACACCTAACTGAACTGGTAAAATACAACTTACTGACTATAAGTGGGGAGTTTGAAAAAAAGAACTGTAGCATCTATAAGTAGGGTTCCCAGAGCCCTGCCAGGAACCCCCGCTTTTGGGGAGTGCTTCCTCCCTCCAAAATCCTACGCCTAAATGACATTTTTTGGGGCCACTTCTGGTAAAACTGGAAGTGCCCCCCCAACATGCTGATGTCACCTGGAAGTTATGTAGGCATGTCAGGGACTTCTGGGGACAATGCTCTGGTATTTGGGCAAACTCCATAGAGTTTGCCCAAATACCAGAGTGTCACCCCCAAACATCCTTGACGTGCCCATGTCACTCCCAGGTGATGTCAGCACATCGAGATGGGCCCAAAACTACTTCCAGTCTCATGGAAGTCCCTGGCCAGGTGAGTGCACCTGGCAACCCTATCTATAAGCGTCCAACAATCATATGGGTTATGATTATTATGACAATGTTCTCTTTAAAATCATCATCTATATATCTAATAGTGAAGGGGTGCTCATTTGTGGAATCTTAAATCCATGGATCAGGCCCATTCACACGGAAGATTTTTTCAACAAACTTGGAGAACCCCCTCCCAAGGTCTGCAGAAAAATCTGAGAACTTCAAACAAAAATGGAGGGGGGTTAAATTCATCAAAAACATGGTAAGACTGTCTGTGTTTGCACATGGAACAGGACTCTGTCAGCTGGCCTCATCCCCCTCCTTGCTGTGGAGGCAGTAGTTGGAGGGAAAGTTGGAGCAGTGGCTGTTACCACTGCTTGAGCTAGGCAGGTGAAGGCTGTATGTGGAAAGGGAGAGAAAGGGCGGAAGAGTCAGGGGGCTGAGGCAGCAGCAGTACTCCTTGTGAGCCAGTTGGTGGGTAAGGAAGGAGGAGCGGGAACTGCTGCCCTCTTCCCCTCTGTGCTATGAAAGCAGAAACAGTGAGAGCCAGTGAGTAGGTGGTCCAGTGAATGCGGTGGGGGGGGGGGAGAGAGAAGGTAACAAGACAGTGAGCTTGTGTGATATAGGAAGGACACACAAAAAATTTATGTTTGTGAGAGAGAGAAAGAGAGAGAGAGAGTGGAGGGACTGAGAAAGAGATAAATTAATGACAATTTGTATATGTCTGGGTGTGCATAGGAGAGAGAGAAGGGTGGAGCAAGAATAAATTAAGGACTCTGTGTGTGTGTGTGTGAGAGAGAGAGAGAGAGAAACAGGGGGCATTGGGGGACAAGACAGTGAGCATGTGTGTGTTTTGGGAAGCATTAGGGACACAGAAAGAGAGAGGAAGAGTGACAGCAGGGGTTGGGGGACAGATAATGAAAGAAAGACAGGTATTAGGGGAGGAAGAATGAGAGACAGGGAGGTCTAAAAGAGAGAAAAAGACAAAAAATGAGAGAAGGGTGGGGAGGAGGGGAGGAAGCAAAAGCAGAGGCCATGCAATGGGCACTCTAAGGCTGCCAGCCCCCAGGTGGGGCCTGGGGATCTACCGCTTTTAGAACTGATCTCCAGCTGACAGAGATCAGCTCCCCTGGAGAAAATGGCTGCTTTGAAGGGTGGACTCTATGGCATTGTACCATGCTGAGGCCCCTCCCCTCACCCCGCCCTCCCCTGGCTCCACCCACCAAAGTCTCCAGGTATTTTCCTACCCAGACTTAGCAACCCTAGGACACTCCCACATTTTTTTTTGCAGGTTTATGCTTGTACATTTTAATAGCGAACTTGGCCAGATCTGAGGATACTTAAATATGGAGATTGGACCCATGAAGGGGCAAGATGGATTTTTCAACAAGCCTGAAAAGTGCCCCAAGCTGGCAGAAAATTCTGAAATCTAAAATAAATAAATACATACATACATACATACCTACATACATAAAACGGGATGGTTATAAAACCCCAAAATGATAAAAGCTGCCTGTAGCTTTAAAAATTGTATACTCTTAATGGCGGTTGTTAGGCAACCACAACAGGCTTCATTTCTGTCAGTAAAAGGCAGGGGGAGGGAACAGGGCTGTTTTGACTTTTGAGGGGGGGACTCATTGGGTGACTGATATCACATGACTTGGATGACTCACCGAGGTCTGGCTGCTAGCTAATGTTTATTTATTTATTATTTGTATTTGTATCCCGCCTTGCCGGACAAGCTTGTCGGACAAGCTGTTCACAGCAGCCACTCCACCCCAGCCAGCATAATGTAGTGCTCAGGGTTTCAGACTAGAACCTAGAACCCCCATTTTGCCCTAGAAACTTGCTGGGTAATTTTGTCCTCGTTAGACATTCTCAGCCTAATTTACCTTACAGGCAGGGCCAAGACTGACTATTAAGAACACCCGGACACCTGCTGGTGCACTGATGGCCTCCCCCCACACCTGGGCCAGCCAGTTTTCTGACAGAAGGGCTGAGTCCAACACACCCAAGCCCTGCACAGGATGAGAAAGGTGGCATCCAGCCAGCCAGGGGAGACAGAGCCTGTCCCAACAGAGCCCCCCACAGTACACAAGACAGTGGAGGTGGTGGCCTAGCCCCGTGTGAAGAGAAGGTAACCGGGGGTACTCGGCTGGCTGAGCCCTGCAAACAGCGAGATAAACAGGGCACCTGGCCTGCCAAGTCCCACATGAGGCAAGGTGAGGGAGATGGTGGCAGCCAGCCCAGCTGAGCTCTGCACAAGGTGGGGTAGAGTGTGGCTCCCAGCCAAGCTCCATGTGAGGTGAGGTTGAGGATGGTACCTGGCCAAGCCCCACATGAGGCAAGGAAAGGCAGAAGACTGCACCCAGTTGAGCCCCGTGGAAGGCGAGGCAAGGGGCAGTGAGGCAGGGTAGTGGGTAGTGCCCAGCTGAGTGTGTTTGAGTCAAGGAGGTGGTTCTTGGCTCAACTCAGCTGAGCCCTGCCTGAGATGAATGTGGTGCCCAGCCAGCCTGGTCCAGGTGAGGGACACAGTGCCTGGTTTGTGCAAGACAAGGGAAGCAGCACCTGGCCTGTCCAAGGTCTGCCTGAGATGAGGAAAGCAGCAAATGGCCAGTTGGTTAGGCAGACTCCTCCTCCTCTTCCTTTCAGTTCCCCTCTTTGAGAGGAAGAGTCAGATCGATTGCCTCTTCCTCTCCTCTCCCTCCTTTGGGGCAGAGCCAGGGCAGGCTGAAGGAGGGACCCTTTCCCCGAGGGTTTTTCACTTTCAGGCCACCCATACTCACTGGGCTGTTCTGAGGATAAAATGGAGGAGAGGAGAATGAAGCAAAGAGCTTTGCATCTCCACTGTTGAGAAAAGGGCTATAAATGAAGTAAATAAATAATAAATATAATTGAAGATGGAGGGACAGCTAAAAAGTTTGTAGTATGTGGGAAGGATAGAAGGAAGTAGAGAAGGGTGAGGATGTGGGAGTTGTCAGGTGAAGGGTAAGACAAGACAGTGTGGGGAGGTTGAAATGGGAAAATTGCAAGTCTTTGCAGGTTCCCCACTGGCAACCAGCACCATACAACTGGGCCATAGTTTTCCTAAGTAAAGGATGTCAGAGATAGGGTAGAGCAAAAAACTGAATATGGGGAGAAGATAAAAGGCTGGTTGGCTGGTAGATGGGAAGGAGAGGAAGCAGGAAATGAGGAGAGGCTATGGGGGGCACTTTAAAGGTAGGGAAAGAAGAAAGTAGAGGCAGAGAGGGGAAATCACCATACACGTCCTTGCAGGTTCCCCTTTGTTTCCACTAATAATGATCTACTGGTGATATGAGAAACCAATACAGTAATATTTTTGCCTCTTTCAACTACTCATGCGAACCCTCTGCATGAGAGCTGAATAATTTGGCCATAATTTGTTCTTTTCCCAAATAACTGTTCCTGTGTTTACAATACCTCTCTCCACTAAAGACACCAAACATGCAGTCCTGAGCAGAGATACACCATTCTAAGGCCATTGCACTGAAAGGCCCTCAGTTGCTGAAATCTGAATTTTGCCAAGGAGAGCACAGAAGGGAAAGGCCCTCAGCAGGGTTCTATGTGCCACTTCAAATCCAGCACTAGATTCTTGGGAATACTCTTGGAGGTCTGCATGGCATGTCCAAACGCAGGAAAAATCAGAAACGAGTAGGACGTTGCAAGAGAAACTTGGGGGACTATATGTAACTGCCTATGCCAGTATCCTCAAGCCAAAATTACCTCAGCCTTTGTCCCAATAATGACAGCAATGTTTTCCTCAGAAATGCTAATATGCATATCTCTTCCTTATGTGCCTCGCAAGCCGCCAACCAATTTAAGCACTATGCGTTTAGCAGTAATCTGCCTTTTAGCTGATTAATCTATTGTATCAAATAGAAATAAATGTGCATACTACCCAAACCTCACTATAGACACTTGGGCGGTGCTGAGGCCAAATATGAAGACTTGCCATTTTATAAACAAACCTACTACATTGTTGGAAAGAAAAGCCATCTTTCAATTTTTCCATTTCATACCCTATTTCACCATTAACTAAGGTAAAGGTAAAGTGTGCTGTCAAGATGCAATCAACTGAGGGCAGCCCCACAACATTCCACCTTACAGGGTTTTCCAGGCAAGAGGTGAGCAGAGCTGGTTTGCGATTGCCTTCCTCTGCCCCAATCTTTCTTGGTCTCCCATCCAAGTCCTGACCTTGCTTAGCTTCTAGGCTCTGACAAGATCAGGCAAGTCGGGGTATCGGGCCAGTTATATGGTTCACCAAGAACCAAAGAGCCTCAAAAACTAAACAGCTGTGTCCTTAAACTGTCAGACAGAATGGTTAAAATTGGTAAAAATGATGAATCAGCTAAAGCATTCATTGACTAAAAATCTACTAAATAAACAGATTAAAGCTTGATGGATACTGTGAACTGTTTCTGACCTCTGTTGTATATAAATATTTCTGCAAAGTCACCTAAAATTGCCCTTCTTGGAAAAACTGAGTTGATTGGGATCAGGACCATGGTATTGGTGGAATCAGGAACATGGTATTGGAGGGGAAAAAAGAGTTTAACCCTTTTCTGCATGCTGTTTCCCAAATAGAACACTACCACCATCTAACAGGCACTATAGAGGTGATACAGAAACAAGGTGTAATAGGGAAACAAGACCTATTTTTCCTCCAGGTCTTTTTTCATTACAGCAGCTAATAGCAGCTTCGGATGTACTGATTTCCATCTGAAAATGGCACAGGAAAGAAGGTTTGATCCCCTCGGCCCCAGGGCTCTTGCCTGAATCTAAATTTGGGTGTCTGGTTTCTAATGTTGAGGAAAATATTGGGAGATCAAATCAAGGATTTTCCATGCATGTGTCTTTTTGCCCTTAAATAACCACCCATGTCAAATTCATTATGTTATCTAGAAAACCATCTGCCACTTATTATGTATAAGAATATTTTCATTTGCAGATGTAATAAATTTTCCTATTAGAATAATCTCTTCCTAAGGCTATGTGACTTTATTAATGTGAAATTGATATTAGTCACTCAGACTGCTGAGGTACAGGAAGAGCCTGTTGTACAATATAATATGTAATTCACTTGTGGACAAGTTTTACCTTGGGATCTTACCCCTGCACCCAAGGATGGATGGTGAGGAGAAGCTACCTGCATCCACTGTGCCCTCAGAGGAGCCAGTGTCTTCTGCAGAATAGATCATGATTATGACTACAAATCGGTGGGTCAACGATAGACCATGGCGGAGCCAGTATTCCTGGATGCAGTTTGCCACCACCCCACTGGAAACATGGTCGACACCACATCGGGGCTCTACCCTGGGCAAGGTTGAGCTCCCAACGGTATCCACAGTACCCAGAATTCCCAGAGATGCTGGGCCCCCAGGTGACCTATAGGCTCACATGGATTGGAGGTTCAAGGCGATTCACTAGGTGATGCAAAAGGAGATGAGGGAGATGTTTCTAGACCTTCCTAGAGTGATTGCATCCATGATCAAAGGAGAAGGGGAAGATGAAGAAGAAGCCGCAGCACCCTCTCCTCCTCCACAACTGCTCCCTCAGTCACAAGGGGTCCCTGCGGGCCCGGGCCCTGAGGAAGCCCCTCCCGGACCTGCAGCACCAGTACCTGTGATGCAACAATGTCCTGTGCCTCAGGAGTTGTTGGATGCCAAATTTGATGGGAACCTGAATAAACTGCAGTTTTTCATGATTGAGACTGGGAGGTTTCTCCAGAATTGGGGCAGGGCCTAAATCACGATATATATGAGACTGTACTCAGAAACGTGAATACCACATCGTTGGCGGCCTGGGTGAGGGTGGCAGAAGATGCGAAAGGCGGATTCCAGCTTATCCATATGCATGTCCCAAAGCCAGTCCCAAAACCGTAGCCACTGGGAAGCCAGCCAAGCCCAAATTGAAACAGCTTCTTTGGGACCTCCAAGACCTATGATTGAAACAGGGGCTCTGCTTGTGCTACAGAGAAGCCAGCCATTATGCTTCATCCTGTCTAGCGGAGACCCCCAAGGGAGTGTTAACTCTACCAATCACCACCCCTCATGGTACAAAGGGACCCCACGCTCCAAAGCCCCAAGCCCTACAACTCAAAGCTCAGCCGGAGCAAGAGCGAGTGGTGGTAGTGGAAGCTAACCAGCCAGTGGGAAACAGGCAGGACCTGCTCTAAAAGGCACTACTCAGCAGATCCCTCAACAATCAGCGCCACCCGTGGTGAGCAACCCCACCCCTCTCCTTTACATTATACTCATAGTTGTCAACCCAGACCTAGGAACCCAAGTCAGGGTATGGGCCCTCATTGACTCAGGGTGTGCTAAAGACCTGATAAGCCCAATAGTAGTTACGGGCCTGGGAATGGGGGTGACAAATTTGGATGAACCGTTATGATTCACCCAGATGGATGGGTCAGAGATGAAGGAGCCCTGTGCATATGAGACTGAGCAATTAATTGCTGGGACAGGGGAGCACTGGGAGAAAAGAACATTTATTATTAACCCCCATGCTCAGTTCCCTATGGTATTGGGGAGTCCTTGGCTGGGCTCTCACGATCCTTACATTGTGTGGAACTACAGGAAGGTGTGTTTTGTAACTGACTGTTGCGCAGTGCACCAGTGGCAGCCCCAGTGGGGGCCAGCACCTGCAACTGCACCTCTCAATGCCTGCATGGCCAGCAAGGAATTAACACTATCCCTGTGGAGTATTGGGACTTAAGTGAGGTGTTTGAGGAAACTGAGGCTGATGAGTTACCCCCTCACAGAAACACTGACTGTGCTATTGAATTGTTACCAGGTCATAAATTGCCCAAAGGGAAGTTGTATTCAATGAGCCCTGCGGAGAGGGTGGAACTACGCAAGTTCATTGACAAAAACTTGGTGCGGGCGTTCATTTGGCTCGCAACCTCCCCCCTCGCAGCCCCTGTACTGTTCCAGAAAAAGAAAGATGGGGGTTAAGGCTGTGCATGGACTATCGAGGGCTGAATGCGGTGTCAACCTCCAATGCATACCCCCTCCCTTTGATCAAATATCTCCTGGTGAAGGTGGCCCAGGGAAAATATTCTCCAAATTGGATCTCCAGGATGCATACTTCCGAGTGTGCATCCAAGAAGGGGATGAGTATAAGACTGTGTTCAAAACACCCCTGGGCCAGTTCGACTACCTGGTGATGCCGTTCAGACTTCAAGGGGCACCTGGAGTTTTTATGAATTTAATAAATAAAGTGTTGCACAAGCACCTGTTTAAAGGGGTCCTCTGCTATCTAGGTGATATCCTTTTAAACTCCCCAGATCGGGAGTCGCATGGAAAATTGGAGCGCAAAGTTCTCACCATCCTTCGAGCACATAAGCTTTTTGCTAAGCTGTCCAAATGTGAGTTTCACAAGTCAGAAATTGACTTTTTGGGGTATTGCATATCTCCCCGAGGTTTAGAAATGGACCCTACCAAGGTGGCAGCCATGGTACATTGGGAGTCCCCCAAAACATGCTGACAACTCCAGAGTTTTTTAGGGTTCGTGAATTTTTACCACACATTCATCAAAAATTTTGTCCAATATAGCCTACCCCTCACAGATTTATTGAAAACAAAGGGGAAGGGACCAGAGTCTACACAACCGGGTGCGCATCTCAATTGGACCCCTGAGTGCCAAAAGGTGTTTGAAGCTCTTAAGACTATGTTTACCTCTGAGCCTGTGTTAGAGCACCCTGACGAAAATAAAAAATGCATTGTACATGTGGATGCATCAGATGTGGCCATGGGAAGGGCAATCCTCTAAGAAGGGAATGATGGGAAGCTGCACCCCCTTGCCTATATGTCCTGAAAGTTCAGGGAGACTGGACGTAACTGGGCGGTTTGGGATAAGGAGGGTGCAGCCATTTGGCTGGCACTGACTACGTGGCGCCACTGGTTGGAAGGGGCACACACCCCATTCAATGTTTTGGACTGATCACAAAAATCTCGAGGCACTTAAGACTCATAGAATTTTGAATGTCAAACAGCTCCAGTGAGCTGAATTTTTCTCAAAATTTCAATTTATGCTCCATCATTTTCCAGGGAAGTCAAAGTCCCTCTCTGATACCCTCTCCCACCTCCTGCAACACGACAGCATCCGGGATGAGATTATTGACTCAGTGTTAACTCCTGCCCAGCTGGGAGGGGTGGTGGTCACTAGGAGCAAAAGCCAGGTGGTTGAACATCCTCCCGTTAATGCCTGGCAGGAGAAATGTCCCCAAGCTTACACTGAGGTGAACCAAGTTGACATACAGGGAGGCTCCGATGTGGTGCAGAGCTCTGATGCTTGTTGGTACAAAGGGGATAAACTGGTTGTTCCCCTCTCCCTCCAGAGGGAAGTTATGTACTCTGCTCATGAATCTAAACTGTTGGGCCACTTTGGATATTTAAAAATGCTTCATTTGCTGCAACGCCAATTCTGGTGGCCACGCATGCATCATCTTATGTGAGCTCCTGCCAAACCTGTTTAATGTGTAAATGCCGGGGGGGGACACCCTTGGTCTCTTGAAACCGTTAGAAACCCCTAGCTGACCTTGGGAGGTGATCTCCATGTTCTTTATCACAGATTTGCCCCCTAGTAAGGGGGAAACAGTGATCTGGGTGGTGGTGGATTTGTGTATGAAACAAGCCCATTTCATTCCGCTCAAGCAAATACCCTCAGCAAAGGTGTTGGCCAAAATGTTTATGAGTAACATCATCAAATTGAACTCAATCCCATGCAAAATAATCTCTAACTGCGGATCACAATTTGTTGCCACCTTCTGGCAGGAGTTATTGGGGGTGGAGCAAGCACTCAGCAGTGCTTATCACCCAGAGACTGATGGCCAAACCGAAAGAGTCAATCAAGTTGTCGAACAATTTCAAGCTGTCGAACAATTTTTACGCTGTTTCTCGAACTATCAACAAGATAATTGGGTTGATTTGTTGCCATTTGCGGAGTACAGTCATAATAATGTGGTTCATTCCTCTACGGGTGTCTCTCCCTTTATGGCTTCCTGTGGATATGAAGGGCCCCCCCGCCGCAACTCACCCCTGTTAGACTAGGGTCAGGAGACTCTCAAGACTGGTGGAAAGCATTACAGGACTCTTGGCCATTAATAGCAAAGACATTGGATAAAGCCAAGATGGACTATAAAAAGCAAGCAGATAAGGGGAGGGTGCCTGGGTGGGATTTCCAACCCAGGGATTTGGTGTATTTGTCCACCAAGAACATCAGGAGCCTGCAGCCCAGTCACAAATTGGGCTGGAAATATATGGGCCCGTTTAAGGTACTCAGAAAGATCAATGAGATGACTGTTAAACTGCCTAAGTCACTGAAATCTTTGCATCCCATTTTCCATTTCAGTTTATTGAAACAAACCCTGGACTGAATATCTGGCAGCCCGAGCAACCGATTCCTCCTCCTTTGATTCTGAATGGTGAACCTCATTATGAGATTGCACAAATTCTGGACTCTAAGCTTAAACATGGTCGCTTATTTTATCTAGTCCACTGGAAAGACTTTGGGCCAGGAGATAGTGAATGAGTTGCTGCTGAACATGTTAACGCTCGTGCATTGCTTCGTGCCTTCCATAAATGGTACCCACTGAAACCTGGAGGGACAGGGGGAGCTTTGGGGAGGCAGAATGTCAGCTAATGCTGCCATCTCCTGCCTAGGAGGTGGATGAGTGAACCCTTGACGTCGGGTCTGTGGAATGTTATGTTATACTTCTCATGGCAGGCTTATTGCTCTTTGAGCTGCTCTGACCTTGGGAGACTGTCGGTGCCTGTTCATGTATTTCTTCTCCTGTCTGACTCTACTTCTTCCTGCTTTTTTCCTGGGAACTGTAAACCAGTAATTTAAGTGCCTTTTCTCTGACACGGTGATTGGTTGCAATGCATTACCAGACCCCATTTTGAATTCTGTATAATTGTCCTGGTTGGGGCTGTGTCAGCCATTACTAACACCAGAAGTGCAGATGAGCATAGCAGACCTTTCTCAATAAAGCATTCCTGTTTAAGGACACTTGTTAGTGACTGACTCTGTAGGACTCTCACATATTCCTCTGAATGTGTGTAGATCACAAGTCTCCTGAAAGGGCCTCATGAAAGCCTATGTCAAATTTCTAGTTTCAAGAAAATGTCTGTTAATTTTGTGAGCTGTGTTCTTGTTTTCTCTAAAAAAGAAACAAGTTCTGACAATATAAGTGGAAAATATTTTGCCTCTGCACGTTTTAAAAGCAGGATTTTAATCTGTCTCACATCTTGTAGTACATTCTTACAATGCAGAGCTTCTCAGCTTTTTAAAAAACAAACAAACATGAGTTTATAGCCTGCAAGGGTGTGCACCAAGAATGAATTCCGAAGGGTAATAAACACACAAAGTACTTACAATACAATTAGGATTTTCTAACATTCTCATGAATGAGAAGAGCAGGCTGGTTACTCTGTGCTACCCAAAAGCCTTCTGCTTGATGCCTGTAATCCTCTATGGCATTTACCAAGTGTTTTGTTCCTCAGAGCCTTCCATTTTGAGTGTATGTACCTGATGCCGGGGATTTGGGACACAATAGGGATTTTGTCGGTGTATGACCTGCCCCTTTGCACAGTGGTCTCCCTACCTTAGCTGATGGAGTCAGTCTTTAATTTGCAGTTGAGAACCTTGAGGCTTATAGTTTCTGGGGACTTCAAAGCTGCCCTGATGGGAGCAGCTCAGAACGTCATGGATGCCAAAATTTTCTGGTCTCTACAAATGTAGTAAGACATACATTGACTTGGTTTTCTCTTGAGACAACATGCGCGGTTTGGTACTGGGGGAATTTCCTACTCTGCCCTTGTCATGTGCTGACACTTACCTGGTGAGGTGTAGGCTTAGGCTGTGGTCAGACTAGCAGTTTGACATGATATGGTGCCACCTCTAATTATACCAGTTTAAAGTGTTGGGGGGCATATAATCCAGACAGCACACCCTGCTGCAAGTTACCCATGCAGATATCCTGTGGTCAAGCTTCCACATTACTGCAGCACCTCAGCCATGGAGCGCACTGCCTAGTCATTTAAAAAATGCATGCACATGCATATACACTCAGGCATGCGCATATGTGCACATGTGCATGCATGTGTGCTAATGCACACATAGGCAAAAACTCAAAAAAAAACCCCACCCTGGCAGCAGGAATGGATCTGCAGGCTCAGACCACCAATCCGTTCTGTTTGTGTTTCCCCATCTTCAGACATCCGGCCACGTGCGATGAATGCGCAGGGAGCCAAAAGCACCACATGTTATGTGGTGGCCATTTACTCTTGTTCCAACTCATTGTACAATGGGGTGAGTACAACGAGAATGGCTGAAACCTGTGGCTGTGTGACCGGGCCCATTTAATCTGTTTGTGAACAGTGCCTTTATCGGGCCAAACTGCCAGTCTGAACACAGCCTTAGAGTCACTAGGAACCCTGCAAGGATGGTGGCCAGTTAGAATGGTCTGTCCCAGGAGGCTGCTGGATCTAGTGGGTTTCCTGATGTCTCTTGGGGATTTTTCAGCCAGCAAGGTTGGTGCTTCTGTCACAGCCCTGGTTGACCTCTGCCGTGCTAATATGACAAGAGCAGTGGGTAATAATTGTGCCTGAGCACCCTCTTCCCTCCTGTAGAGCCCCTTCATTTACCAAGGAGCTTAGGGCAATGAAGGGCAATGAAGTGGTTGGCCAGACAGTTGGAGCTCAAGTAGAGGAAAAGTCTAAGTGAATGTGACTGAACACAAAGGGAGCAATCATCATACCTACTCTATGGTGATGACGGCAGCAAAGCAAACTCACTTCTCTGCCACCATTGCTCCTGCACAATGCCATCCAGATGTCCTCTTCTGGGCTCTGACAGGGCTATTATCCAAGGCCCCTGAGGATGTACACCTGGGAAACATATCGGCCTGCTGGGATTCTTCTGTGATGAAATTGGTTGGGCAGATAAAATCCTTGCCTCCCCTACAACTTAGATGCCACAACTGACTGAGTTAAATCTCAGGATGCTATTGGAGCACAGTCTGGTCCTAGTTGCGTTGATGACTTTCATTTGGCGAGGCCTAGTGAAGTAGACATGCTGCTTAGAAGTGCACAGTCCACCAAATCAAGGCTTGGCCTTTGCCCTTTGTAGCTGAATAGTATTAAAGTGGGGGATTTGGTCAAATGGTCTAGGAAGTATTAAACAGCTCTTTTTGGGACAGAGTAGTTCCTCTCAACTGCTTTGAAAGTAACAGTTGTGAAACCCCTCCTGAAGAAGGGGTTCCTGAATTCAAATCAACCTAAATACTTTGGTGGCAACGTTCCATCATTCATTATGGGCGTGAGTGGATAGTGGCTATGCAGCTTCAGGGAACCCTGGAGGAGACAGGTTATCTATACCCATTTCAATCTGGATTCAAGCTTTGCTGGGAGAGTGACAAGAGATATACATCCCTGTTGATTCTCCGGGAACTCTCAGTAGCTTATTTATTTCCTTCATTGTACCCCACTTTTCTTCCCAATGATGACCCAAATTGGCTTGCATCATTCTCTATGCCTTCAGTCTATGACTGACCCTAGTTTCCATGTCAGAGTGGGAATTCAAACCTGGCCTCCCAGTGTCAGTGGGGGCATCTTTCTGCTCTTACTCAACCACCTAATTCTAGAAGGTGGTGCTGGGCGACTGCTGTTCAGTCCTGTTGCATTCTTGCTGTGGGGTCCCACACAGATCTGTCTTGTCCCCTGTGCTTTTAACCACTGAGGGGGGCTATGAAAGTCCTGAACAGATGTCTGGAGAAGGTAGTGGGATGTAAGAGAGCCAAAAAAACTGAAGCTCAGGACAAACAAAACTGAGCAGGAGAAATTTGGGGGCCAGGACAGGCTTGCCAGCATTACACTGATCTGCCATGTCACTTCTGTCACAAAAGTGGAAGTGACATCATCAAACGACACAACACTATAGGATTCACTCTAGGATATTTTTTATTTATTTGCGTCTCACCTTTCTGTGCAAGTTTGAGGCAGCTAACAAATATGAAACACTGTTTTGTAATATAGACCAAAAAATAGCTATTAATTAAAAAAACATTAGCTTACAAGTGTATTTGTTCATTTTGTAGGCAGACAGTTGGGGTGGGACTGAGCAGGTAGAAAAGCTCAGCCTTGATGAGGAGAACTGGGGCTCAGATCTTGCAGTGACTTCTCAGTCTCTCCATGCATTTCCTTCGCAGAGGGGAGGCCTTAGGCCGTCGGCCGTGTGCTCCTGTTCCTGATCCATGCCTCAGTCTTAGCCCTTCTGCTCCTCCTGGAGTGCTTTAGGAGACTGTGGTCATAGGCAGGTCCATGCTGGGGCCTCCACGCCTAAAGGCTTTACTGGCTCAGGGGTCAATGCTGGTGCTGGCTCAGAGTCCCTTCGGGGAGGCGTTGGAGAGTCTGACTCACTGGGAGGGTCTGCCAAGGCAGGACTTGGAGGTAGGTTGTCCTCCTCCACTTCAGACTTCTCTTCCCATGCTAAACCAGGGCAGTCCATGAGGTATACCACTATAGCAGGAGTCCTGGCACCCTTTAAGACTGAGTTTCTGTTGGTCAGTGACAAGACTGCTTGAGGACTGAGGAGTCAGCCTGTCTTAGAGTGGGTTGCATTTCCCTGAATGAAGCTGTTTATGGCTTGGGGTTGCTGCTGGATCCTGGTCTATAGTGGAAGCTCAGGTCTTCTACATGGTATGTAGCACTTTCTGTCAGCTTCAATTGATATGCCAGCTATGGCTCTTCCTTGAAAAGCATGATTTAGCCACAACTGGGGTACATATTGCCCAGCCTGACAGTTGAGATTCTCTTGGCAAATCCTGCTCTTGGTACCCTGCCTAAAGATTCTAGGCAGATGGCAAACAGAGACAGGGCTTTTTCAGTGGTGGCACATCACCTTTAGAGTGCCCTAATCCCTTGGGGCTTAGTTGGCACCTACATTACTGTTTCTAGGTACCTCGCCAAAACATTTATCTCAGCCTGAAGTTTTAACAAATGGGTTCTGGTTTTTTTGTTCATTTGTTTTTGTTTTTTAGCTGTTTTATGGATGGCGCCTGGGTTGAGGGTTGTTTTATCAACATTATTTTAGACCTAGAGACTCATAGCAGCAAAAATCAAGGAAGGAGGAGGCAGATAACATTTCTGGGGACATATCAAACAAAAAAGTCTTTACCCACTGGGGGGAAAGAATGGGGGGGGAGAAGGCCCTTTCTTGGGATGCCACCCATGTAGCCTAAGATGGCAGGAACAGCCAAAGTAGGGCCTCCGAAGATGACCAGAGTGGATAGGGAGGTTCATATAGGAGAAGGCAGTCCTTCCAGTATGCTGTCCCTAAGCCGTATAGGACTTTAAAGCTTGATACCATCACCTTGAACTGGACACAGAAATGAACGTGGGGCCCGTATAGATGGAACAAGACTGCAGCGATATGGTCCCTGTGACCCACTCCAGTCAATATTCTGGCTACAGCATTCTGTACCAACTGTATCTTCTTGACAATCTTCAAGGGCAACCCCATGTAGAGTGCACTGCAGTCATCCAATCTAGACATAGCCAGGGCATGCAGTACAGTGGCAGTATCTTTCCTGCTCAGGACAAACGGCAGATGAATCATCATCTGAAACCGGCAAAAGGCACCCCTGCAACTTCTGCCATCTGTTCTGCCACCTGCTTATCCAACAGGAAGCTCAGGTCTCAGAAGCACCTTCATTTAGCCAGTCCTGAACCTACTGCAAATCAGTTTCATCAAGTGATCCAGAGGTCTAATGTAACAAGAATGTGCAAATTTCCCTTTCCCTACATCATCACACTTTTATTAAACTCAGACTTGCTTTCCTAGAGATGCCTCTTTTTCTAAACGAAAAAGCCCAAATTCCTCTTAAGCTTTTCATTGTTTTTTTGTGCAGCTCCATGATTTTTTTAATTACATGACCAGAATAGTACAGCTCTTAAATATGGACACAGAACAGATTTCCAATATCTTCCCTAATCTATATACTGTGGCCCCCATGTGCAAATACCTAAACTTTCCCATGTGTAATTCTCCAAGTTTGCAGAAAAAACTGAAATCTTAAAAAAAACCATGAGTTTTAAAACTCCTCCCAAAGTAAATGCACCTACCTCCAGTAGCCATCATCGGAGCCTGGGAGCCATGCTGGGCCAGGGGTGGCACAGCCTAGCAACCACACTGGGCATGCCAGCAGCAGCACAGTTCAGGAGTCATACTGGGCCTGCTGGTGGTGGTGGCACCACCTGTGAAGCCTGGGAACCATGCTGGGTCTGGCAAGAAAGAGGAGGACTGTAATGTACCATGCTTTATTATACAATGTCACCTGCCATGTGCTCCTGTAATGACGACCGCCATGTGGCCTGAGCACATGGTCAGGCAGTGACCTAACTTCGGTCTGGGAGAATAATAGACACTTGGATCCTAAGTGGCCACCAATAAGGAACCTAGGTTCTCCCCGGGGAACCTATGACAATTCATGTAAATGTAAGACCCTATCAGGTCATTTGGGTGCGGCCGGAGCTGTGGTTCTGGCCAGCATAAAAGCAGGGCTGGAAGCCCCATATGGCATGCCTCATCTGACTATGAAATAAACCTTGCTATGCTGAAATCACTACCACCAGTCTTTCCACTGGCAACAAAGGTGGGATCCTCATGAGCAACTCTCCAGCTGAACTGAGCAGCACCGCACCGAGCCCCGATCCGTCGGCATCTGGCATCGCCAGGCTCCAGAGCCCCCAGGCACCATTGATCACCCCAGAGGATGCTGCTCCCTGCAGTCTTCAACCCCTCCAGACCTGAGCAATGGGACACCTGGTCCAACCAGCTCAGATTTTTTTCTGGAAGTGTGTGGAGTCACTGACCTTGGTAAGAAGAGAGCGTCGCTTCTGAGCATGTGAGGAGTCGCCACGCTCCTGATAGCGCAGAACCTGGTCTCTCCTAAGACTCTGATAGAGGTGCCTTTCGAGGACCTCCTCAAGGTGCTGAAAGGCTACTTTGCACCCCGACCCTCCATGCTAGCCATGAGGGTCAAATTCCGTCACCACACTCAAGCAGTAGGGGAGACCGTCGCCACATTTATGGCCGACCTCCAGAGGCTGGTGGTCGGCTGTGAATTCCCATTGGTTGAGGACACTCTCATGATGGGATTCGTTTGTGGGGTCCAAGGGAGTAAGCTTTGGCATAAGCTGATCGCCCTCTCAGACCCCACCCTGGAAAAGGTGTTCCAGGCGGCTTATGCCTATGAGATGGCACAGGAGGAGCACCAAGGCTCTGCCACAGCTGCGCACTGAACTTTTTCCTCAGCATCGGAGACCTCGGAAGACGAAGAAGTGCAGCAACTTCGCCGTCTCCCCCACAAGTCTGTGCAGCACACCTCAGCTGGTTCCAGCTCCAGGTCATCAGGCCCTGCAGTTCCTGTCGCACCTCGTTCCGGTTCTGTGACACCGTGCGCCAGCTGCGGAGACCTGCATGACCGCCGCTCCTGCCACTTCAGAGACATGACCTGCCGGAGCTGCGGCAAAACCGGCCATATCGTGAGGGCCTGCTGTTCCGGACCCAGATGCTACTTGCTAGCAGTTCACCACAAATCATCGGAGCTGCACTCCAATTCAGCAACCCACCACCAGGTATTGAGCTTGCCCCACGACTCCCCTAACAAAATATTGGTCCCCGTTCTCATAGAGGGCTTGCCATGGGGTCCTCCTATGCCATCATCTCAGAGGCCATGCTCTGTAAGCTATGCCGGGGGGCCCCGCTTGAGGAGACCCACAGGACTGAGACTAAGGGATTTCCAAAAAATCCCATAGCAATTTGGGAGCTGGGCAAGTTCAAGGTCCAGTTCAAGGACTTTAGCAGAAAACTGGACCTCCTAGTGGTGGCGGGCAACCCCACCAGTCTCCTGGGACTTTCTTGGTTCAAACCCCTGGGCCTGGGAGTGACAGGAGTCAATACCTCTGCACCAAGGACTTCCAATCAGTCTGTGCGGAGTTTCCTGCTGTTTTTGATGGAGCTCTAGGCTCTTACACGGGTTCCCCAGTTTCATTAGACCTTCACCCCATAGTCCAGCCAGTCCACATTCCAGCCCATCGACCTCCACTCGCTGTTCGGCCCAAAACTGAGCAGGAGCTGGACTGGCTCATAGCCCAGGGGGTCCTGGAACCAGTGTTGCACACCCGTTGGGAAACCCCCCTCATCACTCCACTCAAGTCCACTGGGGACATCCGCATCTGCGCGGATTATAAGTGCACACTTAACATGGTGCTTCAGGCACATGCCTACCCAGTGCCCATAATTAGCCACATGCTGGCTACCTGGGCAGGGGGCAAGGATTTTTGGCAAGCTGGACTTGGCGCAGGCCTACCAGCAGCTGTTTGTGGATGATGCCACGGCAGAGGCCCAGATGATCGTCACACACAAAGGGGTGTTCAAAGTAAAGCACCTTCAGTTTGGGGTCAGCGTTGCCCCAGGTCTTTTTCAGGAACTGCTGGACTGTCTCTTAAAGGGCCTGCCCGGAGTCCAGCCCTTTTTTGATGACGTCCTGATTGCAACACTGGATATCCAGACCTTCTCTTCCCACCTACCTGCCGTCCTTCAGCGCTTCCAAGACGCAGGCCTGAAAGTGAAGAAGGAGAAGTGTCTTCTCAGCATGCCTTCCGTGGAGTTCCTAGGATTCACCATGGATGCCCAAGGGATCCACCCCACTCCAGACAAGGTGACAGCCACCATGGATGCCCTGGCTCTTACGTCCAAGACAGAGCTCCAATCCTTTCTAGAACTATTGAACTTCTACCACACCCTCCTCCCCCACAAGGTGGCAGTAGCCAAGCCTCTGCACAGGCTCCTGGACAAAAGCACAAAGTGGGTTTGGGGCCCACGCCACGCACCAGTGTTCCAAGCCATGAAGGACTTGCTGGTGTCAAATGCAGTCTTGGCCCATTTTGACGAGTCCCTTCCAGTGGTGCTGGCCTATGATGCATCACCATATGAGGTGGGGGTGGTCTTGGGACATCGTTTACTGGATGGACCGGAGGTTCCAGTCGCTTATTATTCCCGGACCCTGTCCCCGGCAAAGTGCAATTATGCGCAAATTGATAAAGAGGTGCTGGCCATAGTTGCTGGAGTTAAGAAATTCCATGACTACTTGTATGGGCAGGCATTCACAATAGCCATGGACCACAAGCTGCTCCTGGGTCTCCTCGCCCCTGACCACCAAACTTCACAAATGCTCTCCTCTCGAGTTCTGTGGTGGGTGATCTTCCTTGCCGGCTACCAATACTCACTGGTTCACCGCACCGGCAAGTCCATGGGTCATGCGGACACCCTCAGCCACTTGCCACTGCCATCCTGTGACCCGGATCCTGCTCCCACCTACCATGTCACGCTCCTGGAGGACCGCCCAGACCGGCCCGTGCGGGTAGCCGATGTCGCCCGGTGCACCGCCCAGGATCGCACCCTCTCCCGGGTCTTGGACTGGGTGGGGAGGGGTGGCCTAACAGCCCGGGCTTGGAGTTTGCCACATACTCCACCTGGCACAATGAGTTGTGCACCCACAAGGGGTGTCTACTCTGGGGCTCGCGAGTGGTGATCCCCGAACCACTCTGCAAGCGAGTGCTCCTCACCCTTCACGAGCATCATCTGGGCATCGTTTGGATGAAAGCCCTGGACCGCAGCTATGTGTGGTGGCCAGGGCTGGACAACGATATCAAAGACCAAGTCAGCTGGTGTGTGCAATACCAGGTGTCCCGTCCAGATTTGCCCCATGCCCCCGTACATCCTTGGGAGTCGGCACAAAAGCCATGGTACCAACTCCACCTGGATTTCACGGGGCTGGTCCAGGTGCAGTTGTTCTTCCTCCTGGTTTACAGTTATAGCAAGTGGCTGGAGGTGGTCCCAGTAAAGACCACCTCCTTGGAGGCTGCTATTTGGGCCATGTGGCGCATGTTTTGCATGTGTGGTCTTCCGGATACCCTGGTGTTGGACAATGGTACCGTGTTTACCTCCAGCGCTTCGTGGAGCTGCATGGCATCCAGCATGTATGGTCCGCCCCGTTCCACCTGGCTACCAACATCCAAGTGGAGCTCATGGTCCAGACAACCAAAGATGCTCTGCGGCACATGGACCAGGGGAACTGGGAGTTCATGCTGACAGGCTTCCTCTTCAGGCAGCACACAACACCCCACTCATCCATGGGGCGTAGTCTGGCTGAGCTCCTCATGGGCCAATGCCTCATGACCCTGCTTGACTGACAACATCCGGACCAGGCCCTGGAATCCAGCAAGGAACCCAACATCCCCCAGGCCCCACGCAAGTCCTTCCCTGAAGATCCCGTGTATGTCCAAAACTACGCACGGGGCCCCCTCTGGCTGCCAGGCAGGGTACTCCACATTACTGGACCTCTTTCTTGCAAGGTCGCTGGTGAGGACAGACAGGGCTGGAGGTGACACATGGATCAGCTTTGGCGCCGGCTCTCCTCCTACGTTCCAGACGTAACCGGCAATCCAGAGGACAACACTCCAGACACAGGCGGCTATGAGAGCGAGACCAGAGAGTACGAGACCATGGCCCCTATGCCTCTCCGAGACCAGGCTCCACAGGACACGGCCCCCGAACTCCCTCCATCGAAAGAAACCACAGAGGCCCCAGCAACAGCTCCTATCCTGACGGCTGAGGTCCCTGCTTCTTCAGTGCCCACAATGGTCCCTAGGCGCTCCGACAGGGAACAGAGATGACCCACTTACTTAAGGGACTTTGTTTGCTAGGGGTGTTCCAGACTAGGGGGGAGGGGTGTAATGTACCATGCTTTATTATACAATGTTGCCTGCCATGTGCTCCTGTAATGGCAACCGCCTTGTGGCCTGAGCACATGGTCAGGCAGCAACCTGAGCTTCGGTCTGGGAGAACAATAGACACTTGGATCCTTAGTGGCCACCAATAAGGAACCTAGGTTCTCCCTGGGGAACCTATGACAATTCATGCAAATGTAAGACCCTATCAGGTCATTAGGGTGTGATCGGAGGTGTGGTTCCGGCCAGCATAAAAGCAGGGCTGGAAGCCCCATATGGCATGCCTCATCTGACCACGAAATAAACCTTGCTATGCTGAAATCCCTACCACCAGTCTCTCGACTCCAGTACTTTCCAAGGAGGGAATCCTTCCCCATGAGTATTGGGAGCCCACACTTGTCTATATACTAATCAGGGTTGCCTATCCCCAGTTGGGAACAGGAGATCCCCCAATTTTGCAGGCTCCTGCCCACTGCTGGCCAGCTGGCCAGTGGGAGGAAATTCCCCCCCCAACAGCAATGTAGATTGATGTGCCTACGTCACTGTAAGGGTGCCAGCCCCCAGCTCCAGGTGGCGTTCCGCTCGCTTCTGGGGGTTTCAATCCGCCCCTGGCCAGCAAGGTGATGGTATCAAGCTTTAAAGGGTCTTTTTGCGAATGGGGTGGGGGCCATGGCATGTGGGGATTATTTCCCCCAGCCATGCGCACCAGTGTTCCCTCCAAGCTGAGTGTGAGCTAGCTCACAGTTTTTTAGCCTCCGGCTCACACATTTTTGTCTCAGCTCAGGAAGGACGGCTCCAGAGCAAACTAATTTATGCAGTAGCCAAATCGCTCACTCACAACTTCAATGCCAGTAGCTCACAAAACAGAATTTTTGCTCACAAGACCTCACAGTTTAGAGGGAGTATTGACCACGGCCCCCACTCCACGGCCCCCAGTCCCTGCCAGTTCCCACCTGTAATTCCTAAAATGGAAACTGCCTCATTCATAGCTATAGAGAAGTGGGCTGGATAGTCACAGCTAATTTCGAGAGCCACATCAGTATCTATGCGAAGCTAGATTGTCTTTCTGTGACAGCATGGACATCTATAAGCAAATACTTAATTTGCTGAATCTTCATATGTGCAAATTGAGATCTCAATTAACTGCTGATACATTTTAAGTGCTACCAGTTCCAGACTTTTGCTTGAAACAGCAGAAACAGAGTCACAGAACAAAACAAGTGCAATGACTAAAACGTTTATGCAAATGCTATTTATTTTATTTAGAATGTATTATCCACCTTATCCTGAGGGCTTTTGCTAGAGTGTATCACATTAAAGCAACAATTCAACAGAATTAACAAATTAAAATACCCTTTAAATATCCGGCCAACGTGGAGCACAGTTAAGCATCACTGTTTTCAGTGAGCCAGAATAGCATGTGTTTAAATGTCTCCTGCTGAAATCAGTAGGACAGAAAAACTGCTTGAATTCGACTGGATTGTGCCTGTACACATGACCGAACTTTTAGCAACATTTGCTAAATCCAGCCTTTAAAAGTCATCCGTTAGACCTTCCAGGATATGCTCATACTTAAGCAAACCATAAGGTGAACAAAAATCCATAATTGTGCAACACATTTGAACAGATCTCTGTACTGTATGGGCACGATCCAGGCAAGTGAAGCATGTTCAAATCTTGTTAGTGGCAAAGGTACATAGGTGCTGAACTCTGTCACTGCATTGCTCAGAAGCTGGGATGGTCCAGTCGCATTAAAGTAATCCAAATGTAAATCTGCTTAACTTTGGCTAGATCATACCAGATGTGGCTTTTGAGGGAGTGGGTGGTAGTGGACATTGTAAGTTATCTTGCTGAAAATTCTCCTTTAAAATGGTGACCAATTGGGCCAGTCTACGCAGAAGTAAGTCCCATGTCACTCAGTGCAGCTTACTCTTTTCCCTTAACTGTCAAGCACTTTAAAAGTCAAGCGCATTCAAGCACATGTCAAGCCCATTCAAAACAGATGAGGCTTTGAGATTTAAGAAGCTGAAAAGGGAGAAACAAAAAGAGAAAGGAGAAGAAAAGACAATGATATCAAGCAGGAGAAGAAAATGCAGCCAAGAAGATTACAGACAACATTCACATAGTGATGGATATGAATAATAGAAAATGGGAAAGAAGGGGTAAATAAGAGTGAAAGCTAATAAACATCAAGAATGAAAAACAGAAACAATCTAATAAGAAGGGGTTTCCAAATGTCTGATAGGGTGCAAACAAAATTGTTTTGCTGTACAAAACCACCACTCAAGGCCTCCATCATCCACCAACACGAACAAAAATTGTGTGAAAGCAGAGATCTGTAGTGACGTGTGTATCTTTGGCCATGCCTCTGTGGCATGCAAAGGGAAGAATGAGCTGACAAGAGCGCAATCTCAAGCATTAAAATATTTTTTGTATCACTTCCTCTAAAGACACAGTAATTCAAGCGACACTGAGGCTGCCCATTGACTTTGACAATAATAATTAGTCATTTACTGCAAAAAGGCACCTCTGTATAGCTAGCACGTGTGTTGATTAGCATTTGCCTGCCAGAGCTGAGAAGATGTGCTTTGTGATTCAAATGTTTCTGTTTTCCTAGTCTAGAGATTCCCCAGCTTTTTACTAAAGCAGTGAAGAAAACTCTGGGTAGGTGGCGGTCTCACCTCTTTTTCCGGTCACCTTACCATGAAAAATACATATGTCTCTTACGTGTTCTGTTTGCCGGTGCTATCAACACCTCACAAGTGGGAACATCTTTATGAGCAACATATTGACATCTCCTGGCTCACAATCTGGGAAGTATTTATTTATTTGTTTGGTTTTACTTTTAGCCCTTCCTCCCCCCCACAGCAGAATCAAGGACGGTTTCAACGTTCCTTTTTTGGTGTGTGTCTAAGAGTGAACGGCAGTGGTTCCTTTTCTTAATTTGAACAGTGAATCAGTATTTTGTCTTTACAAAGCGAATCCCAGAAGAAAAGTTCACCCACCTTGTCTATCTTTTATGGCCCCTCAGATACGAAGAGAATGGATACTTAAAAAACCCAGTGAAGAATAAAAACTAAACGTTTCTGAATTTAAGAACCATTTCCCCCTCCTTCACCTTTCAGCTGTGTCACACAGTATATTATCACTGTCATCAAAGGGGGTGTGTGTGTGGGAACCTGAAAAACCAAACCGACCTGTCTGCAGGGTGTTCCATATATCGCAGAACTGCAGGTGGCCCTCCTTCCAATCTAGAGTTTACCTCTCACAGCTAGAAAGTCTCTTGGATTAGAAGACCTGCGTGTGGATCTAACAAACCCTTGAGAAGAGACTAAGCCATTCCAGCTACAAGTAAGCTTAGTTTATTTATTTAAATAGAGGGTCTTAAAAGGTACCAACGTAGTCTGGTCTTAGCAGTCTTAATGTGGTACCTTACCTGTCTGTGGTATTTCTGCTGAAACTGCCATACTCTGGAACTTGATAAAATAAATTTGGAATATATATGCGTGTGTGTGTTTCTCAGCTGAACTTCTATTCAATATATTTTCATGAATGAAAATAATTTGTGCTCCTGTTGCGTAAGAAACTTGGCATGTAATTGTTAGTATGATGTTCCAAACTAACTTTTACAGATCTTTAGATACTGAGGAACATACAAAGGACGTTTATTGGTTTTAAAGGATTGCAACTGGCCCCTGAAAATACATTTTGTTACATATTTATGAAAACAATAGCAGCAAATAATGAAATTGTTTAACATAGTCCTTAATGCATGTTATCAAGGCCTAGAGTATCATAAAGCAATCAGGTCTCCCACTGAGATTAAAAATAAGTACACACAGATACATGGTGTTTTGCCCGGGAACTATGCTATAAATCAATTAACAATTTAATGTATGCCGAATAAATGTGTTATCTTTTGTGTTGCTGAGACCTCTGGTGGTTGCTGCCGATGACAAATTTGTCATGAATATGCACGGATTCTATCTTAAATACGCAGAGACTCCAAAGAAAAATGCAAATCAGTATCTGAAAATGCCATTACTTGAATTTTCTGAAGTATATAAAACTGACATGTTCAGCTTTCAAGAGTCCGGATCTGTGCATTCAGCAACAAGTAAGTGAATGCTTGCTAACCAAAGCAGTGAAAAAGCATCGCTGCCTTAAGTTTTAATAGTTTGAGTTTAGTTTTAATAATTTTTTTATATTAATCTTGCCAGATGTATGAACTTCTAATGCCATTTGGTTATAATGGACAGACTGGAACTCATGCTCCACTGAAATTAATGCAGCTTAACAGTGCTCACCTGTGGCTGAGTTTTTGCCCGGTATCTTCTGCTCAACTGCAACAATTTTTTCACCAGCCAAAATAAAAGCGATTACTACAAATTCTAAAAGGGACTGTATCAATCTTGCAAAATTCTAATTTTCTTCTATAAACTAAATAATTTCCAAATCAGCCTGGATCACTCAGATATAGTGTTTAAAAGTACAGCACCATTCCAAGCAGAAGTGTAGCATTTAAAATCCAATGGATTTAAAGGCACGCAGCTCGGTTTAGGGTGTTACTGCTCGTGCAGCGAATTCATTTTCTCTTCTTTTTACCACCACCACTTTCCTTTTTATGTGTCTTTCAAACATCCTAATTGATTTGATTGACTTTTATGGGACTGGCTGTCAAATGTTGCATTTAGATTCAGTGTGTAAGAAAATACCGCTGGAAAAAGTTCTGGTAGAACTCATAGGTCCACTTATTTTGTGATCAGATTGAAATTGTATTATAAATAGACTTAATCTTAGTTACACTAAAATTAAAATTACATTTAATTTTTTAAAAATATATAAATACAAATAAGGAGTTGGGAATGGAGATTATTTTTTTTCTAGTTTATATATATGAAGCCAGTATTCCAGTTTAAATTGTTTGCAAATCACACAGTCGGGTGTCAGCTTTTTTTGGCAGCCTGGACTTGTGTATATCAATTTTTTAAATTATTCTTATAGTGAATTTAATTGTCAGCGGGTAGCGATAAAATTAAGTGAAATGACTAGTAATTTTACCCTTGCAGAATAGAAGGTTACAATTGTCTACATTTTTAATTGCATAAAAATCTCAAACACAGAAACGTGCTAACATAATCCTCAGTATTTTTTAAAGAGAAGATTGCGACATCTATTTATTAAAGAAAGAAATACAGTATTATATCTGTGATTATATTTTGTCCAGATCCCAAATTCCATACACCAATAAAAGCTTCTCAATGGTCTTGAAGCAGGTTACCTTTATCTTGGCTCTACCTAAACCTGTTAAGTATTCCAATACCCCCCACCCCCATCAGCATTTGACCAATAATCATTTTACTCGCAGGTTCAATTTCAATATTGGCTACAACCAGCTAGTTTTTTAGTGTTTAATTTTCTTATATACATTAACAACATCTTTAACAAAACCCAAAATTATAGCTAAAGGATTTCGGGGAAGAACAGCATCTGTCAAGTCTTTGATCAATCTGATTGTTTTGATCCCAAAGGCCTTGACTTTATTACAGCTTCCACAAGTGACATCCTTGTGAACGGGAGGAATTTTGACTCCTGCACTGGCTGAACTGACGTTTGTTTTGACAATAGGATATTCACTGACAGATGCCATTAGGAGAAACTTCAAAAATGTGGAATTAAGATCTGCTTGGCTTGAATACAGTGGACTAGAATTGGGGGGGGGGGGGGGGGAGAGAACAATCCCCTTAGTCTAAAATAACCACCAGGAATTACTGGTGGGTTTATTTACAAAAGTAGAAGTTTCAGATAATGAATTCATCCTATTCCAGCTTCTGTTTCCTTGGCAAGGTTATTTATCTGAGCCAATTCCTGTCCCAAACTGACTGGACACAAGGATGGGTATTTTCCAGCACATTGTTAGAACTGTATAGGTTATGTCAATAATGGTGTGCCATAAATACTGGGTGGAGCACAGTTCTCCCTTCAAATCTCCATTAGAAATGCCACCAGCAGTATCCTCATACTATCATAGACTGATTTAAGTCACCTCATTTTGGTGATTATACAGGGCCTGAAAATGGGCTTGTGACTCCCATATTTGAGATGATCCATTTGGCATGAGAAAGCTCCTTATGGATCAAGTTATAGCCATATCCATTAGCCAGATCTGTCATTTAATCATCTAGACGTTTGAACCGCCATCCTAAAATTGCCATGGTGAAATTGTTAACACATGATGGTCTTTGGCAGGATACACGGCAGAAAAATTAGGAATGAGGTTTCCAGTGATACCGTAACCTTTGTTAATGATAACAGCATTAAAATCCTTATTGTCTGCCCAACCATTAGCTCACTGTGACATTGGTATGTAACTAATTAATACTAGACAAGTAAATAATTCTTTTATGTCTTATTGTTACGTCAAAGGCAGCTAGCCTTTATGACATAACATAAAATGCAGTATAAGTGTCCCATTAAAATAATAACACTGTAGAGAGATCACTTTTCTTGTTCAGAGATGTTCTGTCATGAATGTGCCCTAACTTTCATAAAAGTAGCTCCATCTTGAGGACAGCACTACACATTACAAGTTGTTCCAGTATTTTTTCTGACATTTGTAACACAATTCAGCCGCGACAACAATGATTTGTAGTGGTTGTTCTGTCAGCGAGAGAATAACTTTCCCCTTTTGCACCATGTTCCTCTTGAAAACCTGCAAGGCACTTTTATCTGCTCTAGGGAAAGAGTAAAGGAATGTGTCAGTTTTCACCAGCTTGAGTGGTTAAATTTTTGGTGAGGAAATGGCATGAGAGATAATTAAATAGCCCCTCATGCCCACTGCTCCCTTTAAATCACATCCTAAGAGCAGATACATTCAGGAAGGCTCCCCTCTTTATCATTCTGCAGAATGTATAAAGTGGAGTTGTTCAGGAGGGCATTCTTTTTTTAAAAAAAAAGTGGTAGTTTTAGTGTTGTTTTAATGTCTCTGAAATAACCTGAGTCTCAGTGAGAAAAAGCAGACTGTAATTGACATAGGAGAGGAGGAGAGGAGATTGGATTTATACCATGCCCTTCACTCAGAGTCTCAGAGCGGATTACAAACTCCTTTCCCTTCCCCTCCCCGCAACAGACACCCTGCGAGATAGGCGGGGCTGAGAGAGCTGTCTCAAGAACTGCCCTTGAGAGAACAGCTCTGAAAGAATTTATGACTGACCAAGGTCACACCAGCAGCTGCATGTGGAGGAATGGGGAATCAAACCCGGTTCTCCCAGATTAGAGTCCTCACAGTTAACCATTACACCGAACATATACATACATACATACATACATACATAAAATCTATTTTTAGAAGTCATTGGGATGGTGGGGAGGGCAGGGTACAAATTGAATACATAAATAAATAATTGAAATAAACTTTATTTATTTATATTCTATTTATAATTTAAATTTATAAACCACCTTTCCCTGAAAATACAGGGCTCAGGGCAGTGAACAACAATAAAAACATTAATAAAATAATAAAACAATTCCAGCAATTAAATAAATTATGACTAAAACATTTCAGATAGTGCTAAAATATCAAAATTTCAAGCTGTATCACTATCTTGAGAGGGAGGTAAAGGGGAAGCGGGGGGCGGAAAGGAGGGCCAGATAGGATGATACCTGCCACTGTCCTCAACCAAAAGCCTGGTGGAACATCTCTGCCATGCAAGCTCTGCGGAAGTGCATTAGGATGCAGATGTTACTTTTTGGCAGAGAGTTCGACCCGGTAGGAGTCAGGGCTGAAAAGGCCCTGGCTCTGGTCAAGAACAGCCGGACACCCTTTGGGATGGGGATCACAAGTAAATTGTTCTCTGCAGATCCTTCAGCATAGGAAGTAAACTGGTTTTTGCCATTAGCAAGGTGTTCGGTTTGTTTTGGCCATGGACAAATTCAGTTCGATTCAGTGATATCAGGTATCCCTTTGGTTTTATTGCCTTATACAAAAGATGTATTAGCAAATAGTGATTCTGGGTTACTAGTAGTTTTCAGTAGCAGCGGGAATCCAGAAACCACTCCTGTACCTTGGAACACGTATGAAAGCAAATATATTAATTAAATTTACAATTTGCACTTTAGTCTGAGATGGCTGGACCTTCATACATTCATCACTTCATTTTTTTGTACACAGAGCCATTTGGTGCTCCCAGGTGAGAAGAAGTTAGCATTCAGGGTGGGTGGAGATTCGATTGCTTTGAGTTTTTAATTTAGCTTGGTTATGCAATGAGTAAGGCTTTTCCAAGAACAATTTTCTTTCTTTCCTTTTTTCCCCACTCTGAGGCATCAATAATGTGGTTGGAAAATTGATAGAGGTGCCAAATGCCAAAATAATATTTCATATGGAGCACCTTGTATAGGTTTTCCTTTCAGGCTCAGTGTATATTAACTGAACTCCATGCTTTGTTTTCAACTCATGTAGTTGTTCGCTGTTTCCCACAGCCTGTATACATTTGCTTACAGAGATATGTATTTATCCATTGGCAAACACTTACTGGAATTAACTGGTTCTGTTCATGTTGTCAAATAATTGCCACCTGTATGGAGCTCCACTTATTTTTCTCTTGCCTTCCACTCATCTGATATCCTCATATAAGGATGAGAGAATCATGTACAGTGCTCTAGGCTTATTGGAGGAAGGATGGATAAAACAAAATAGACAGATAGAATATCTGTATGAAATAGGGGGGTTGTCAATGTTGGGTCCTACCTCCATGCATAGATTTTGAATCTGTGTCCTTCAAAATGTGATTTGGTGTGGTTTGTGGCATGCCTGGTTTGCGAACCATTAACCATCACAAACTTTTAGCAGCCAAACTAATTGGCTTGGTTTGTGAGGTTTGTGACCAGGTAAAATGGATCCTGTGCAAGCTGGAGACACCAAGATTGCAGTCGATCTCCAGCTGACTCTCCTTTACCTGCACTCCAAGTTTGGTGAGGGTTCTACAGGATTTACAGGGTCCGAGTTATGCCCCCCCCCCCAGAAGGTGCCCCCAGGAAAGTGTTTTCTGCTGAAATGGTCGGTGGTAATTTCCTCAGAAAGCACTTTTCTGGGGCACCTTCTTTAGGGGGCATAACTTGGATCCTGTAAATCCAATCTTCACCAAAATTGGAGGGCAGGTAGAGGACAGTCAGCTGGAGAGCCATTGTGCATTTGGTGTCTCTGGCTTGCACAGGATTCGTGGTGTAGACTCCTGAACTTCTGAACCTGCACCTGTCAAAATGATATTGACAGGCGATCATTTTGACATGTGCAGGTTCAGGAGGTTCAGGAGTGCATAGAACAGATCCTGTGCAAGCTGGAGACAACAAATGCACAGGGGACCTCCCCCAGATGCTCCTCTACACGGTCTCCAAGTTATGTTGCTTTGAAGTTAGGTAAACATTTAGATCGAGCAGAGACAGTCTGTCTGGAAATGTATCCTTTCAAGAACCAGCACGAACCTCCACAAACATCCTGAAAGTTCATGAAAAGTTTGTGCTGGTTGACCTGCCTTGAATGTCACTTCATGAACCATGAACTGGACAAAATTCATCAGGAATTTTTGTTCATGAGCCAGCTTATGCCCATCCCTACTCTCTATCATCCTGTGCAGAATATTATAAGCTTTTTTGCTCCACGCTATCTCAGCCTTTGACTTCAGTCTTCAACTCAGTGCTACAAAGTGGGAAACTATCTCTTTCCTGGACTAAGGCCAACGTTAGCCTAATCCCAAAGAAAGACAAAGATGCCACCAACCCTAAGTCTTACTGGCCAATATCACTGCTAAACTCTGACTACAAGCTCTTTGCATCAGTGTTAGTAGAGTGGCTGAATAACATTATTGGAAATTATATAGAAATTGACTGGTTTTATATCAATGCGTGAAATCACAGATAACATCCGAAAAATCTTGAACATCATTAATTATAGCAAAGCTATGACAGACTCGAATTCCATGTTGTTATCTCTGGACATTGCCAAAGCTTTTGACATGGTTGAATTCAACTACCTTGACATATTACTGCAACATATGCAATTTAGCACCACATTCCATAAAGCTATACAGTCGATTTACTCTTCACCTGTGGCAACACTATTGGTTAATGGCTCATCTTCTAAGGAGCTTAAGTTACAAAGGGGCACACACCAGGGGTGCCTCCTCTCACCACTCAGTTTGCCCTGGCCATGGAGCCCATGGCTAATGCTTTGAGATCTGCACCTGAAATCCAAGAATTTAAAATCAAGGGTCGTGAATTTAAGGTCAGTCTCTTTGCGAATGATTCAGTACTGTACATCTGTAACCCGACATCTACTCTGCCCAAAATACAATCCACGCTCCTTGAATTTGGGGCTATAGCAGACCTTCAAATCAATGATACCAAATCTATGATTTATCCTATATGTTTAACTAAAGACCTAACCCAATGGTTCTCCCGGCATTATCCTTATCAATGGGTCAAAACCTCCCTGCAATACCTCAGAATCAGAATTCCACTGAATCTTTCGAAACTGGTTAAGGTCAATCACGAAGCTATAAACAGAGAAGTTTGCATTATGCTTAAACAATGGGACAGCAAAATTTTATCCTGGCCTGATCGACTCAACACTGTCAGATCTTTTATTTTTCCCAAATTTTTATATTGTTTCCGGGCTATTCCAATTTTTATTCCCAAGCCAATTTTGTTGAACTGGCAACATAGTCTGCACAACTTCATATGGCACTACAAAGCTCCAAGGATAAATGCTGCAACTCTGTGTAGACCTTCTAAACATGGGGGCCTGAATGTCCCTAACCTACATAACTATTATAAAGCCACCATGTTAGCATATCTCCTCAATCAGTACCACAGCTCAGCAGATCTCAGCTGGAAGTGGATAGAGGAATCCTTCTTACCTCATGATAACTTTACAGAGCTTTTATTGCATGACAACCCATATTTAAAAGTTACTCAGGCCCACAATCCCTATCTTTGGTCCACTTTCAAAATATGGTTTTTGCTAAGACATCACCTGGTTCTTCAGCGGTCGTTGTTAGGTACTTTCACCGGCCAAAACTGGTTTGCTCCTGCTAAAGACAGCTCCTAGAGGGCAGCAGGTTGATTCTTTTAATTGATGCAATGCGAGACCGGAAATTTCTTTTTAAGCTGCAATTGGAAGAAAAGTACAACATGAGTATTCGTTAGTTTGAATACTTTCAGCTCCAATATTTATTCACTACTCCTAATATCTGTAGCAATCTCAACAATCCACTTACAGGCTTTGAGCACCTATTATATACAAGTAACAGCAAAAATGGCCTCATTTATAAAATCAACCAGCTCCTGTCAACAGCAGAGAACAGCAAACTTCAGACCTACCAGTGTGCCTGGCACAAAGATTTAGAGCAGTCATTAACCAATGAGCAATGGGAAGAGATATGGCATATGCATGCCAAACTTTCAAACTCTCAATACATACAGTCAGCTGTCCTCAAAGTGTTAATGCGATGGTACCTGATGCTGGTCAAAATAGCCCACTTACACTCCAATGCCTCCCCCTTATGCTGGAAACTGTGTGGCGCTAGAGCCATCTACTTCCATAATTGGTGGCAATGCACTCATATTGAGCTGTTTTGGAAGCAAGTTCTACACAAAATTGAAATTCTGACTGGGCATACAGTTCCTTTCGACCCAGCTGTAGTGCCTCCTAGAACACTGGAACTAATAAATATCTTACTTACAGCTGCCAAAGTGGTTCTAGCACAGAATTGGAAAAATAAATCAGCTCCTACCATAGTGTAATGGTTAAACAAAGTTTGGGATTTCTTTTTATTAGAAAAACTTTCTGTCTATGCTACGAGAGGGAGCTCTTAAACCCTATAGATAAATGGAATTCAGTTTTAGCGAATGTAAACTTTGACCAGTTTGACTGGGAACATGTGATGGATGCCAAATTCAAAACCTTTATATATGGGTAATACAGTTCCTTTAGCGAGTTTAGAAACCAATATGATATTCTTAGATAAGTTGAGCTGCAACTCTCATTGCGTTGTGACTTTATAGGAATGTTCCTGTACTTGAAATATCACATACAGTTATGCCTGTATTTGCCGTGCTTGTTGGTTTACCCGTTTCTGTTATTGCTCTTTTCTTATTAAATTTTTAAAAAATGAACCATGAATTGGACAAAATTCATCAGGAATTTTTGTTCATGAGCCAGCTCATGCCCATCCCTACTCTCTCTCATCCTGTGAGAATTTAAATCAATGGGATTGAACATTATACAAGTAGTTTCACATACTAGCAATGGAATGGGGAAAGAAAATACATATATATGGCATGTTTTGCATTGTATTTCTCTCCTTGTTTCACCCTGGCATTTGCTATAGTTTTTACTTGCTGAAAAAGAGGAAATGAGGCTCATCCTACCAGATCCTCTGTATTTTCTGATTGGAAAGCCATGCCTGCATCCTAAACATCATAATTTATGAACAGTTGAGCCAAAATGGGATTTGCCTTTTGAAAACATTTTCAGCATCAGCAAAAATGTCTCCTTTTTTCCCAATTACTTTTGGAGATTCTTGCAAAAATAGGTGCTTGTTTGTTTAATTTGCCTTCACTTGCCCTCAGTAGTACCCACTTGTTGTTAGGGTCAAACTAGATAAGATATGGAAAGGATAATGAACAAACCCTCCCAGCATTTTTAAAGAAACACAGTTGCCATCCAGGGACTCAGTTGGGATGAGAGCAATGGTGTATGTGTGGCTGGCTGGGTGTTTAATCCATCCTCTGCTTTTTCCTTTTTAAAAATCTGGGAAGATAAATCCACAGAATTCTCAGCAACTCATCTGTTTTGGGCCTTAGGTCGCATTCATACGGCTCTTTTGAGCTGCTCCAGGCACAAGTGCCGGATGGATTTAAAGTGCACGTCCAGATAACAACATCTGGGAGTCATGCCGTTTCCATGTTTAGACCATCGATCCCCGTCGGAAATCTGTACTTAAGAGATAGTGGTGAAAGTCCAGTCCTAAGATGGCCGACGAGCCACCTCATTTTCTTCATAGTGTTTCTTTGCTCCAAATCACCTTCTCCCTATGTAGATTTACTTTTTATAAGCCCATTTGTGTTTTATTACATGAACATACATATAATATTTATTTAGACCTTTATTTAAGAATTTAAAATCTACTGTGAGATCTTTTCATTGATAGGATTTGTGATGAAACCTTTACTTTTGCTTTCAATTTTGTCTCAAAATATTGGGTGTGCCAGGTACGCAGAAGTATAGTAATCAAAGATAAGGCTGTCAATAAAATTTGGTCCATTTTAAGTCAAAATCAGAGGCTTACAGAGCAATCCTATGCAGAGTTCCTCCAGTCTAACTGCATTTCTAAGTGTAAACTTTACCAACTCCTACTGTAGCCTGCTCTATATTGCTGTACATAGCTTATCGTAAATAGGATCCTATTTATGTAATCTCTGTACTGCTTAATGTGTCATGTGAATACTTAAACTATGCCTCAGTTCTTTCTGGTGGTTCCAGACTGCTAAAACCCTCATGAATTGGTTATTGAATGTCCCATTTTGTTGACTATACTGACTCACGATGTGTAATCCACCTTGAGTCCCTGTGAGAAAGGTGGACCACAATGCTGTTCCTTGGAGTCATGATTTTGAACACGATTTTAATTGATTGATTAATTAATTGATGTAAAATTGTGTTCAACATCATGACTCCAGGGAACATCATTGGAGCAAAATGTGGGTCTGTAGCAGAAGAGGCAAAAAAAATGGCAAAAAGCATACATATCCTTTCCAGTGGTGAAAGTGGCTTCTGCCTATAGAAAATATGCTTATGTTCTAACACACTGTATTCAAGTGCATCAGGTGTTAACACATCAGGCATCAATTTGACAAAGCTGTCATTGGCATATACAGAAGAGAGAAAACTTGGTATCTCCTTGCCATTACTATTCCTGCTGTGGTTGGTCTATCCAAGGAATATCTGGGGCTGAAGACAGACTTAAAGTCTGCCGCGCCACTGCAGCGCGGCAGACTAAGGCGGGGGGGATTTCCCCCACGGCGCGGCATTCGCATGCCGCCGGAAGGAAGCCGCCCGCAGTGTTCAGACTGCGGGCGGCTTCTTATGGCGGCGTGTGGACGCCGCGCGGCTCCTCCTCCCGGCGCGCGTTCACACCCGCTCCGGTGGGTGGAACGCACGCCACAGCAGCCAGAGCACCACTTTGAAGTGGTGCTCGGCTGCTGCGGGAGGAGCGCGGCACCAGACGCGATGCGTCCGGGCCGCCTCCTCGGGGCAGATGCGGCCGTCTGAACGGCCGCTCTGCCTCCGCTTTTGAAGCGGAGGCAGAGCGGCCGAGACTGCCAGTCTGTCCTCAGCCTGGGTTGGGTCAGTTTAGATTAGGTCTGTTTTTGACTTCTGCGCTGAGGCAGAATTGTTTAGTATATGGCACAATAGCCTCATATGATATCCCAACAGTTGGGGAAACATAAAGTAGCGCATTATATGCCTGGTGTATGGTGTTCATGCAATGTTACAACATTGTACTCCTGATCATATGGTCATGCCACTCCATCTCAATCAGTGATCCACAATTTGAATAACCATTTAGATTATTCTAAAGTAATTCTTCACTGCTGTTCCAAGGAAGTATTATATTTGTCCCAAAGTTGCTGGTTTTTAGGACAGGTCTGGCAAAAAGTTTTCCCCAATGTTGCAAATATTGTTAATCTCCATGATAATTAAACAATTTTTTCTATAATTTATAATTTTTCTATAATTATAAATTCAATTAAATGACCATTAGTCTAATCCTGCCTGACGTGGATGACCTAGGCTAGCCCAATTTCATCAGAACTCAGAAGTTAAGTAGGGTTGGCCCTGGTCAGTACTTGGATGGAAGACTACCAGGGAAGACCAGAGGCAGGGAATGGCAAACCATCTCTGAATGCCTCTAATCTTGGGGTTGCCATAAATTGGCTGTGACTTGGCAGCATTTTCCACCATCAGTAGAATTCTAATATCTCAAACATACGGTTATCTACTATTGTTGACCACTGCAGCCTAATATGAAACACAGACAGAGAGAGAGACAGACAGACAGACAGACACACACACACACACATTTATAGTGTCTGTAGTGTTTCTTCACATAGAATACAAGTGTGGTAACTGATGCTAATAATAATATAACATTTTAGGATGATGCTGGACTCAGTAAGCCACAATACTTTCCTGCCAAATCCAATGCTCTGTGAATCCCTGACGTCTTGGTCAGAACTATTTGGACCAACTGAAGAAAACTACCTCCCATTTGATCACCAAACAGGTGGGTACATAAATTGTTTGTTAACTGACTCTTAAACGAATGGGTTCTCCACACAGTAAGTGTTGCCTGCAGTTTCTTTTTAAGGATCTGAGTTTCTCCATAAACACAACAGAACAGCCTGGACACAAATAAAAGGTTTCAATTGGTGTGACACTCTGATGTTTAGCCTGCAGTTAGGTTTGGATCTTCAGCTGTGTGAGTAGAGTTGTACTAGTGAAGACCTGCTGCCTTCCTCTCCCTGCAGCTTTCTGTGCACCCTGAAATTGTTCTTCGGCAGGTCAATGGATTCAAAGAACAGTGTGGGGAGAAAACGGGAAGTCTCCACCAAGAACAGGGAACTGGCAGAAATCTCCCTCATCTCCTCCGTGTACAGAGAAATCATTGTATCAGAAGAGCTGCTGCTGCATTAATCGAACAGCACCTTAGAATCCAAGGCTTATGAGCAAATAAGACTAGACACCGTTTCTGGGTTCACTCCAGGGACATGCCTTCATTTTGCAGAGCCCTGGAAGGAACTCGACAGGGGCCCAATTCTGGTCAGTACCACCATGCTGTGGGAGGAGGAGGGGCTCCTGTTTCCCCCATTTAATTTTCCAGCCCCCAAATGGCACCAGAGCCTCCCCCAATGCATTTGTAGGTCAGAAAAACTGTGTGGGGGACATACAGGAGCCCCTCCTTCCCCATGTCATGGTAGTTACTAGCAAAATTGGGCCCCCACAGTACTCTTAAAAGGCATTATAGGACTTTACAGAAGAAGACTTGGTTTTTATACCCCACTTTTCTCTACCCTAAGGAGTCTCAAAGTGGCTGACAATCACCTTCCTTACCCCTCCCTACAATAGACGTTTTGTGAGACAGGTGGAGCTGAAAGAGTTCTGAGAGAACCGTGACTGGCTCAAGGTCACCTAGCAGGAGTGGGGAATCAAACCCAGTTCACTAGATTAGAGTCTGCCACTCTTAACCACTACACCAGACTGGCTCTGTAAACAGAAGATGTGTCCCCAGGGATGGTAGGAACTCAGGGACAGTGTTCTGTCTAGTTTGGCCAATGGTGTTAAGCGTGATAATATACAGTACTCATGCGTGGTGAGAAATCCTAGCTTCTTGATGACTGTACCTGTTGTTTTGCTTGCAAATGCATGGTTTGCATTCACATTTTATATTTTAAGGGAACACAAAGGTAAATTTATACCTAATACGTACTATGTGAAACATCACATGAAAAGACAACTTTTCATTAATTTTTATTCGAGTCAAAACTTAACTTAAACACATTACATTGTCACTCTATTACAAAGACCCCTTTTTCCTTTTCTTCTTCCCCTCCCAGTGACTTCCCACCTCACCTACACCGTTTTACGTCCACCAAATATAATATAATTCTATATTATTTTCCTCTTACAGGTAACTCACTTATTTCTAATAGTATTAGTATATTTGTATCTATATATCAAAAAATATTATTATTTATGGACCATTCATTAATTATTCAATAGTTAGACAATGTAAAAATATTATCTTTCATTTTCCAATATTGTTCTAAATAATCTTTCAAATCCTTCCATTCCTCCATAAAATTCTCTGAGTCTTGATTGTTCAATTTTCTTGTCCATAAATTAATGTTAAAAAAAAAAAGAAAAGGCAACTTTTCTACTCAAATCTAAGAATATCAAGAGAACTAATGGTCAACCTCTTTCCAAAAAAAGATGAGCACATGGACCCCTATGTACAGTGCCTAGTACAGTATAGGGTCATCTGCAGGGGTCATTTCGTAGAAAAAGAGGTGCCGGAGCTTATTAGCATAACTTATTTGCATGTGCTACACCACCTGACATCACCGGAAGTAAGAAAGAAAGAAGGCAAAAAAGAAAGAAGAGAGAGGGAGAGAAAGAGAGAGAGAGAGAGAGAGAGAGAGAGAGAGAGAGAGAGAGAGAGAGAGAGAAAGAAAGAAAGAAAGAAAGAAAGAAAGAAAGAAAGAAAGAAAGAAAGAAAGAAAGAAAGAGGTGGGGGAAACAGCTACCAAGCCTCAGAAATACCACTATTCTGGGAGGATAGCTTCCGTGGTGGCTGAGGCCTTCAGAAGGCTGGTCGGAGGAACAAGGACCTTTCCAGGGGACAGGGTCATTTTGCTGCAGCCATGACACAAGCAGGCATTCCCCCGCGGGGGGGGGGGGGGCTGGCACCAACTCCCAGAGTTGCGCTCCCCCAAGCTCCTGCTCGAAAGGACCCCTGGTCTTGCTGTTTGCATCTACATCTTATTCTTTTCTGTCAAGTGCTTTTTACTTGAAGGGCTTTTCTGGTATTGTGGTTTTAGCTGTTCTTAATTGTTATTTTAGTTACCAGAGAAACCAGTTTTTGGTTGAGAATCAAGGTCATCTGCAAACAGAAAAGGATACTGATAAGGAAAGAGCTCCATTTGTCAAAAAGCTGAGATTGGCTGCAGTTCCCACAGTAGTTTGCCACTGTGTGGCACAGAGCGGGGCTTGGATAGGAACTAGGGCTCCCACCTCTCCCATCCCCTTGAGGATAGGCTCATCTAGGTGCTTTATTTTCCTGTCCTGCTTAGGTATCACCATTCACAGATCTCCCATTGTCATGTCTAATTGTGTCTTAATTCTTTTGCCTCTTCCTTTTAGTTTCATCTAGCAAGCACAATGTCTTCTTTTCCCAAAAAACATGCCCTTTCCCCCCCTCCTTTAAACATGTTTTTATTTCTCTGAGCCTGAGCATAGTAGGAGGCCTCCCACCATGGATCCCCAGTCCCCTGCCACCACTCAACAGGGTGGAGAGATGGGGAATTTGGTGCCACAATGATGCACAACACACTTCCTCACTGGAAGTGACATCATGCATTGACATGGAACTGAACCGGTTGTTCCCACATGCTGAATTCTACCACCGGGGTGTCACCCAGGGTTGCCAACCCTAAAAGGAACAGCTGAAGTAGATGAGAACTAAGTAGACAGGAAACTATGTTCGTGCCACATGTAATCTTACATGTAGCTGTCCAATATGATCACAACCAGGGCTATTTTTGGGTAGGAACGCACAGGAACGGAGTTCCGGCTGGCTTCTGAGTTGGCCAAGCCTACAGCCCCCCCCCCCCCCCCCGGGTTCCTCAGGTGACTCACAAGCTGTGGGGTGCCTGGGGAAGCCAAGCCGATCCAGGCTTGCTGCCTTCTTCCTTGGGTTCCTTGGGTGCCTGGGGAAGCTGATCCAGAAACTGCCTTCCTTCCCTTGAGTTCCCCATGCGCCCTGCAAGCCACAGGGCACCTGGGGAAGCTGATCCTGGGGGGGAGCTGCACTGTCAGGGGTGTGGCCTAATATGCTAATGTGTCCCTGCTGTTGGGTGTGGCCCGTTATGCTAATGTGTTCCTGCTGGGCTTCTTCTACAAGAAAAGCCCTGATCACAACCAAGCTACAAGTTTAATGAAACACAAATATGTCCAATTTAATTTTCTCCCTGCAGTGTGTAACATGATAAAGCAAACCGATTTATTCTTCTCTGGATCACAAAGAAGAATTAATCCAGATTAATTTCTCACAACAGCAAGAAATCTGCATTGCACACACTCCTTTTAAGTGTAATGCAGTTGAGATGATTCATGACATGCCAGTCTATCAACATGTAGTAGCAGGAGCTTGGTTGCTTGCATTCATAAATCATGCCACAAAGGCTTATGTAAATCAGCGCATTCTGAGAAAAGCTGGATCACTTCCTCATATACCAGTGAGCTCAGAATAGCATTATGCAACACACTGCTGAAAATGGCCACACCCCTGCATGACTTCTGCGTACGCAACAGCATTCCTCTTGGAGAGCAGATGCAAAAGATGGCAGGGTTGCTGGCCACTGAGCGGCTTATAGACCAACGTATTGCACCAGGTACAGCTTTTTCAGGCCTTTTTGATGAGCTGTATGGGCCAAAATTTCCTCTTCTGCGCAACAGTTAAAGGGATCAGTGTACTGCCCTCCTCTATTATTACTTATAAAGCAGTTATACTTTTACTAAATGCCATAGAAATAATAAAAAATCAGAAATAATAAAATCAGACTTCCTACCAAGCTAATATAACATATATATAACCAGGGGTCCTTTGGGGCCGGAGCGAGGCGGAGCGAAGCTCCACCAGCTCAGGAGTGGCCACTAGGGCAGCCACGGACCGAATCAGATTCGCTGATCTGATTTGGCCCCCTGCCGAATTGCCGCCGAAATTTGGTGGCAACTTTAAAAGCGACTGGAGGAGAGGGGGTTTGAGGGAGAGGCTCCAAACTTGCAGGGTAGCTTCTGGGGCCTCTCCCCAAAATACCCACCAAGTTTCAAGAAGATTGGACCAGGGGATCCAATTCTATGGGCCCCCAAACAGGTTGCCCCAATTCCCTCCATTGTTCTCTATGGGAGGAAAAAAGTAACACTTTTTCCCAGCATAGAGAACAATGGAGGGGATGGGACAACCTGTTTGGGGGCCCATAGAATTGGACCCCCGTGGTCCAATCTTCTTGAAACTTGGTGGGTATTTCAGGGAGAGGCCCCAGCAGCTACCCTGCAAGTTTGGAGCCTCTCCCTCAAACCCCCTCTCCTCCAGCCCCTCATATACCCTATGAGTTTTTGCCATTGATTTCAATGGCCCATAGGGTATAATGGGGCTGAAACTGACATTCCCTTTCTGACACACTTCCGATGATGTCAGGGGACGTGGCATATGCTAATGAGGTATGCTAATGTGTTATGCTAATGAGCTCCTGCACCTCTTTTTCTACGAAAGGACCTCTGCATATAACATTACATAAGGTAATTTATAGTATGCCACAAAAGGAAGAGCTGAGAGGGAGGACAGGAAAACAAGCACCTACAGGAACATTAAAGTTACGTAATGATCAGATGTCATGACCATTGTTGGAGGGTCTTTTATCAACTTTGTATTGTTATATAGCTATTATCCCTTTTTGTAAAGGCCCCAGGTTCAATCCCTGGCATCTCTAGTTAAATGATCTCAGGTAGCAGGGGGTTGCTTTCTATACCCTGGATATCCACTGTCACTCAGAGTACACAGTGCTGATGTAGATGGACCAAAAACCTGGTTGATATGAGGAAGTCTACACATGTTCACAGGTTCGTTCATCTCTAGGGTTGACTAACAGGTCCTGAAGATGATTTTGAAGCTTCCAATGGTGCTGATATCTGCCTCTTAATAAATGATGGGAGCTGGGAATGTGCTACTCAGTCTAATCTGTGGCGACTGTCCTGATTGTTAGCTTCCCAACCCAATCAATTGTGTTGGTTCTTATCTTTAACACCCTGCAAGGCCTGGGCTACATGTACCAGAGACAGCCTCTCCACCTGTGAGCCAGCCGCCATTTGCATTCCTCAGGCCAGTCTGTCCGCTGTATGTCCAGATCAGTTATGAGTGAGGATACCTGTGGCAAGGAGCAAAGTCATCAGTTATTACAAGGGTGGGGAATTACCATCCAATCAAGGTTCATAGGTTCCCTGTTTCTGTAGCTTTATAGAGAGGATGCAAAAGCTACCTCTTCGAACAGGTCAGTGACGGTCAAGAAGGCACCATGGCTTTGTGTTGCTTCTTCTGTGACTGTACTGAATTGTACTGGCTATTATTTCTAATGTGTCTTTACTGCTGTTTTACTGGGTCATTGTTTATTTCTTAAAGGGTGCTGTTGGAAATAGAAAGGGTTGGTTTTGGCAAGTCATACGTAACATTAGAACTCAAACCTGAACAACAAAAGGCTTTGAAATTGTTCTAAGATGAGGAAGGTTTACACCAGCAGAATTCATTCACATACTGCATGCTTCTCATTCTCCTTCACCGTGATGTATCTGCCATTAATTAATAAACTGAAGCATAGTCTAGATAAAATGGAGATGCTTCATCAATAAAGTGCCAGTCCAAGAACAAGGTTTAGCCTGTTCCACATGGGATCACATTTCCTGTGAAGGAGCAAATCCACAGCTTGTCCATACTAAAGATTTTAGTTTAGATTAACTGATTTTCTTCTTTGCCTTCTGTATGCTGGATTTGATTTGAATTCATCATTTTTATCACTGCTGCTAGATTTTAAGATTGTCTTGCTCAGGGGTCATTTCGTAGAAAAAGAGGTGCAGGAGCTCATTAGCTTAACTCATTAGCATAACGTATTTGCATATGCTACACCACCTGACATCACCAGAAGTATGTCAGAAGGCAAGAAAGAAAGGAGAGAGAGAGAGAGAGAAGAAAGAAAGAAAGAAAGAAAGAAAGAAAGAAAGAAAGAAAGAAAGAAAGAAAGAAAGAAAGAAAGAAAGAAAGAAAGAAAGCTGGCAGAGAGGGGACAGCTACCAATCCAAGCCTCAGAAATACCACTATTCTGGGAGGATAGCTTCAGTGGTGGCTGAGGCCTTCAGAAGGCTGGTCGGAGGAACAAGGACCTTTCCAGGGGACGAGGTCATTTTGCTGCAGCCATGACACAAGTAGGCATTCCCCCGTGGGGGGGGGGGGCTGGCACCAACTCCTGAAGTTGAGCTCCCCCGAGCTCCTGCTCAAAAGGACCCCTGGTCTTGCTGTTTGCATCTACATCTTATTCTTTTCTGCCAAGTGCTTTTTACTTGAAGGGCTTTTCTAGTGTTGTGGTTTTAGTTGTTCTTAATTGTTATTTTAGTTACCAGAGAAACCAGTTTTTGGTTGAGAATCAAGATATAAATCTTTAAGTAAATAACATGTAATTTGTATAGTTTTAAATTAAAGCACATTTTAACTCGGTCCTTGCTTGTGATTCCACAATGGCAGACATTTATTTGTGAATGAACATTCAGAGAAGCTGGACACTTGAAAGGGCAATCATAGTTGTTCTCAATGTGGTTAACACAGATTTTCTTCTGTATCAAAGACGGTCAAGTGTAAATGACAAGTGGACCTCCTTGTGATGATGTGGGACAATAGTAGGGAGTTTCAGAACAATAAGATGTTTGGAGTGTTCACAAGTGTTTAAGGACATAGATTTGTAATTCATATTTATAGTTTTGCTATGAGAGAATCAGTGTACCCAGACAAACGCAATTGGTACATAGAATGAGGAGCTCATCACTGTTTCCTTTGCAATGGAAGTGGACAAGTGGGGCATCCACAAAGACTTGCGGTGGGCATCTCATTTTCCCCTCCCACACTATTTTCTGTTTCTCTTATCCAAAAGCCCCAATAGCCTCTTTCCTTCCCACCCACCAGCCAACCTACCTTTATTTGCCTTCCATCTTCAGCTATATTTATTATTTCATTTATATCCTGCCTTTCTCCACAATAGGGACCCAAAGCAGCTGACATCTTCCTCTTCCCCTCCATTTTATGCTCAACAACAATGCAGTGAAGTAGGATAGACTGAAAGTACATGACTAGCCCAACGTCACCCAGTTGTGGAAGAGTGGGGATTTAAACCTGGGTCTCCCTGATCCTAGTCTGAAACTCTAACCACTGTACCACACTGGCTTTCATGGTGTGGCTACTAATACCAAGCATCCAGGTCTGGGCTAGTCATTGGGCAAGTTGCATGGTATCAAGTTGCCTGGTGGTTGCTGCCAGGGTCCTCAAAGGTCTCACCATGCCCTCTCTCAAAAGCCAAAGCAGTCCTAGAAAGGGCCCTGCTCCCTTCTGCTGCCTTTTATTAACAGAAACCAAAGCTTGAAGGCTGCCAATACTATATGTTTGCCTAGCCATAGCCAGTTTCTTAAAGCTGTAGTTTCTGCTGCTATTATTTTGGGGAGTTTCAGCCCCTCCCCATGTACTTTTATTAGATTTGAAATTTTTCTGAACACCTGAGGCTTTTCTCAGGTTTGTAGAAAGATCTGTCTTGTCTGTTCATTGCACCAGTATCTGGATTTAAGTATCCACAGGCTTGGCCATGTTGAGAATTAGATATATTGATGATATAGAGCAGGGGTCTTTTGGGGCTGGAGCGAGGCGGAGCACTGGGCCGCCAGCTCAGGAATGGCAGTAGGGCAGCCACAGGCTGAATCAGATTCTCTGATCTGATTCGACCCACTGCCGAATTCAGCGGCAACTTTAAAAGTGGCTGTAGGGGAGGGGGTTTGAGGGAGAGGCTCCAAACTTGCAGGGTAGCTTCTGGGACCTCTCCCCCAAATGTCCACCAAGTTTCAAGAAGATTGGACCTGGGGGTCCAATTCTATGGGCCTCCAAACAGGTTGCCCCCATTCCCTCCATTGTTCTCTATGGTGGGAAAAAAGTAATGTTTTGGAGTTTGGAGTCTCTCCCTCAAATGTTTGGAGTCTCTCCCTCAAACCCCCTTTCCTCCAGCCCCTCATATACCCTATGAGTTTTTGCCATTGATTTCAATGGCCCATAGGGTATAATGGGGCTGAAACTGACATTCCCTTTCTGACACACTTCCGGTGATGTCAGGGGATGTGGCATATGCTAATGAGTTATGCTAATGAGCTCCTGCACCTCTTTTTCTACGAAAGGACCCCTGATATAGAGTAATTTAAGATTTTGACTTGGATGGCCCAGGTCAGCTTGATCTCACCAGATCCCAGAAGCTAAGGAGAGTCAGCTCTGGTTAGTATTTGGATGGGAGACCACAAAGGAGTTCCAGGGTCATTATGCAGAGGAAAGCAGTAGCAAACCATCTCTGTGAGTCTCTTGGCTTGAAACCCCTATGCGGTTGCCACTAGTCAGATGTGACTTGAAAACACTTTACCAACACAAACAATTTAAGCATGTTCCACTTTTGAAGTGGCTAGGTGGTAGCCGGAGCAAAAGACTTTGAGTCACAATACTTACCTTTTTTCTTTCCTGACCTCCAGGCAGCTGCAAGAGCCTATTTCAGCCTGAATGGGAGTTGCTGTCTGCCAGGACTGATGTGGTCATTTGTATATCTAAAAATAGCTGGTGCTTATGAGGTAGCTTACAACCAATGATGATTACAAAATGAATGCAATTAAAATCACAGACTGTCTCTGTATATTTGTGTTTGAAAATATTTATACCCTACATTTCCAGATACTGTGCAAGATGGCTTGGACTCGTATAATCTCCATTAATCAATGAAACTAATTAAAAATACTAATAGAAGAAAAGTAGCTGGTATAGACTGGTGCTGTATGGAACAAGCTGGCCTAAGGCTGTCCAGCCCAATGAGCAACAGGTTAAAGGTCTTATTAATCATACTGATCAGGCTTTCTTTTAGAAAAGTCTTCCATCCTTTTGCCCTGCCAAGTTTTAGGATTATAGAACAACAAGTGGAGACCTGCAAGAAACTTGCAGGATAGTTATCCCATTCCTCCTCACACCTTTGCTTCCTTCCTTCTCCCCCTACCTCTCTCACACTCTTTCTCCCTTCTGCCCCCCTTTCTTACTCTCTCTCTCTCCTCCATGTATGTTACTTCCTCTCTCTTTCTGACCCGTCATCATTCCCTTTGTTTTTCTGCCTCCCCACCTCATCACTCTTTCTCTCTCTTTCTGCCTCCCACCTCAAATCCCACCCTCCCCAGGCTCCACCTCTCAAATGTCTGGGAATTTCCCAACCTGGAGTTGGCAACCCTATTTCCTTCCCACCCAACAGCCAACCTACCTTTATCTGTCTTCAGCTTTCTATCTCCACCCCCCTCCCCTGCAGCCTCTACCTAGGAAAATTACAGTCTTTCTCCACAATGGGGACTAAAGCAGCTTACATTATTATTTCCTCTTTGTTATCTGCACAACAACCCTGTGAGGTTGGTTAGGCTGAAAGTATGTGACTGGTCCAAAATCTCCCAGTCAGCTTCCACTGCAAGATGGGGATCTGAACCTGGGTCTTGCAGATCCCAGTTTGAAGCTCGAACTGTTGCACCACAATGGCTTTCATACGGTGGCTGCTGATGAACTGTAGCAAAACAGCTGGGCCTAATTAAGTCATGCAAATCAGGTGGTATCAAGTCACACAGAGGGTGCTGCCTAGGGATGCCAGCCTCCAGATGGGACCTGGGGATCCCCTGGAGTTACTGCTCATCTCCAGACTACAGAGATAACTTTCCATGGAGAAAATGGATGCTTTGGAGGGGGGAGTTTATGGCATTGTACCTCACTGAGGTCCCTGTCCTCCCCAGGCTCCACCCCCAAATCTCCAGGAGTTTCCCAGCCTGGATCTGGATCCGCTGCTGGTGGCTGGGGGGATACTTGGCAACCCTAGACTGCTGCCAGTAAAATCCCTGCCTTTGACTGAGAGAAACAGTTGGAACCTCCCCCCCTCCCCTGAACATTCTAATCTCCTCACAGTTGACGCCTGGAGCTGAGGCCATTTCAAAAGGTATTTTGGGGGATTCTATGGTCCCTGAAGGGCTTTTTAAACTTTTCGTATTTTTCTGCACATGGTGGGAGTGCCCCCTGCGTGTAGGAAAACCTCTCCCCCCCCCCCAAGGGCCCCCTAGCTCGGATTTAGATATCCGCACAGGGGAGCCCCCCTTCGCTATTAGATATATAGATATATTTTTCTGTTGTTTTTATATTTACTTCCAAATTGCAGACCAACCCAGCCACCCTTTTTATTTACGTTTCTACCATCAGAAAAGGAGCTGAATTCCCAGAACTCCTGGCAGGTTTTCTGATACTCTGTAATTAGTGTGCATGAAGCCTCCCCCTCCCCTCCAGTTCTTAATGTTTTGCTTATAACTCATCTCTGTCTTTTCTTGCCAACTTTGCTTAATTAATGCAATAAAACTCTCTATCTTGGTTTCTACTCTCTCACAAACGACAATCCAGAAGCTGCTTCTGGGAATTCATGTATATAGACACACACACGCACACACAGAGAGAGAGAGACTCAAAAGTGATTTTTCTTCAGAACAGTGAGCTCTCAGATTACTGAAAGTTATAATTTAAAGTAAAATGAAAATGGACTGAACTACCAGGCATCATGTTAAGAAAAATTATACAAACCAGTTATGTACACAATTACATCTAGCAGGGCTTTCTTCTGACTTTCAGAAATAATCTGATCTTTATTCTTCTTGGGAGCAAAAGCAAAGGAGGCTAAATTAGGCCTCACAAGAATTGTTCTGTGCAATGAGGGAACATGACTTAGAATTTTTATTGCCAGCAAAGCTGATATATATCTGCTTCTAGTGAATGTTAAAGTATGTCAAGGTTACGAGAGAGGAGGTCCTACAACTGATAGACAACTTAAAAACAAATAAATCTGAAAGAACTCAAATGTGAACTTGTGGATCTCCTGACAAAAATATGTAATCTTTCCTTAAAATCTGCCTCCATTCCTGAGGACTGGAAGGTAGCGAATGTCACTCCTATCTTTAAAAAGGGTTCCAGAGGAGATCCGGGAAATTACAGGCCAGTCAGTCTGACGTCGATACCGAGTAAGTTGGTGGAAACTGTTACTAAGGAAAAAATTAGTAGGCACATTGATGAATAAAATCTATTGAGGAAGACTCAGCATGGGTTCTGTAAGGGAAGATCTTGTCTCACTAACCTGTTAAGTGTTTTTTGAGGGAGTAAACAAACATGTGGACAAGGGGACCCAATAGATGTTGTTTACCTTGACTTCCAGAAAGCTTTTGGTAAAGTTCCTCAAAGCTCCCAAGTAAGCTCAATAGTCATGGGATAAAAGGACAAGTTCTTTTGTGGATCAAAAACTGGCTAATTAAAAGGAAACAGAGAGTGAGTATAAATGGGCAATTTTCTCAGTGGAGGGAGGTAAGCCGTGGGGTACCACAGGGATCAGTACTCGGTCCGATGCTTTTCAACTCGTTTATTAATGATTTGGAGTTGGGAGTAAGCAGTGAAGTGGCTAAATTTGCAGATGACATGAAGTTGTTCAGGGTAGTGAGAACCAGGGAGGATTGTGAGGCACTCCAAAGGGATCTGTCAAGGATGGGCAAGTGGGCATCAACATGGCAAATGGGGTTTAATGTGGCCAAGTGCAAAGTGATGCACATTGGAGCCAAAAATCTTAACTATAAATACACATTGGTGGGGTCCGAACTGGTGGAGACTGACCAAGAGAGAGGATCTTGGAGTCGTAATAGATAACTCAATGAAAATGTCGAGACAGTGTGCGATGCAATGAAAAAGGCCAACACTATGCTGGGGGTTATTAGGAAGGGAATTGAAAACAAATCAGCCAGTATCATAACCCTGTATAAATCGATGGTGTGACCTTATTTGGAGTACTGTGTACAGTTCTGGTTGTCACACCTCAGAAAAGATATTATAGCATTGGAAAAAGTACAGAAAAGGGCAACTAGAATGATAAAAGGGTTGCAACACTTTCCCAATTAAGAAAGGTTTAAACACTTGTGGCTCTTTAGCTTGGAGAAATGATGGCTGAGGGGTGATATGATCGAGGTTTATAAGATAATGCATGGGATAGAGCAGGTCGAGAAAGAAGTCCTTGGCCCCGTCCATACTGTCACTTTTGTCGCTCATTTCTCCCTTTTGCTTTGGGTTCCTCCCCCTTTTCCACATGTGTTTTGCTCCCTCCAGGACTACTAAAGAGAACAAAACATATGGGGGGTGGGGGAACCTGAAGCAATAGGGAGAAATGAGCGACAAAAGTGACAGTGTGGACGGGGCCCTTTTCTCCCTTTCTCCCAATACAAGAACTCGTGGGCACTCCATGAAATTGCTTAGCAGTCGGGTTGGAACAGATAAAAGGAAGTACTTCTTCACCCAAAGAGTGATTAACACGTGGAATTCACTGCCACAGGAAGTGGTGGCAGCTACAAGCATGGATGGCTTCAAGAGGGAATTAGATAAACATCTGGAGCAGAGGTCCATCAGTGGCTATTAGCCACAAAGTATAGATAGGACCTCTCAGTCTGGGGCAAGTGATGCTCTGTATTCTTGGTGCTTTGGGGGGGAGCAATAGTGGGAGGGCTTCTGGTGTCCTGCCCCCTCTGCTGGACCTTCTGAGGGCACCTGGTGTTTTTGGCCACTGTGTGACAGAGTGTTGGCCTGGATGGGCCACTGGCCTGATCCAACATTGGCTTCTCTTACGTTCTTATTTTCTTATATACTTACTGTACATTCCTAACTACAACATCAGAAAAGCAGTTAATTTTATCTTACGGTACTGCAGATGAGATATAGCTGATGCAGAGGAACAAGTCAACTTCATGTATCCAACAGTGAAGCATCCGCCATGATGCTCAGGTTACTTGTCAGAAAACAGGTTTCTAAAGAAAGCAGGTCTAAATTGCCCTCTAAAATGTCCATTTTGATGGGGGGGGGGGGCATAAAGACCAGGGTACAGAGCTGCCTAGTCAAACACTGCATTGCCAACACAGACCAGCTACAATTGTATTTAGATAACATGAAAAGTAGGAATAAATCGACACACCGAAGGGGAAGCAGGATCTCGTATTGACTGGGACTTCTGTACAACTCAATCCAAAAATGTATTCCCTGCCACACATTTATTATCCACACATTTCATGTTACCAAACGTGGCTTGGGTGCCCCAGGGAAGTTCACAGAAGGGAATGCTATAGCCAACGCAGCCACTCATTATCACAATGAATATCCATGGCTAGATCTGTGCTGCCTTTCAGATGCGGACCCAGTAGAACAGGTCACTATTAGCAAACCTCATGGTTACAAAAGTGTCTCAAGACTCATGCCCAAATCTCACTCCTTTTCTATCTCAGTCTTGCCCCACTCTCTGCCCGTTTTGCCAATCCATTCTGTGCCCATTTGTTTGCGCAGGAGTTGGATAGATTGGGCCATAAGTTACAGAAGATTTTGTTGCTGAAAATGATAAACTGTTCATACAATGAGCCGTTCAGAGTTCAACTCCATATTTTTTTTCTCATTGCATTTTGACAGGCTATGATTCTTCTTGGACATCTACACATCCAGAGTATTGGACAAGGCACAATGTCTGCGAATGGCTGCAGTTTTGCTGTGATCAATACAAACTGGATGCCAACTCCATTTCCTTTTCCCACTTTAACATAAATGGCCAGCAGCTGTGCAGCATGACTCAAGAGGAGTTTTTAAATGCAGCAGGCATTTGTGGCGAATATCTGTTTTTCATCCTACAGAACATCAAGTCTCATGGTCAGTGGGCCGTAGATTTAATCAGCCTCATTCTGAGTTTGGTTGATACGTTTATGCACAATGCTGATAGCCCCAAGAGACTTAAATCTGGCATTGAGCACAGTTCAGGCAGACTACGGTGAGAAGGATCACAATGGATATCTATACACATGAACAACAAGGCTACTTAATATCTCAGTTCTAGAAGAAATAGAACGTGTTTCTGTGTTGTTTTCATGGTTATTATTAATACTGACAGGGCTATTTTGGGGCAGGAAAGCACAGGAACGGAGTTCTGGCTGGCTTCCGAGTTGGCCACACTTAAAGCCTACCCCTACCCCGGGTTCCCCAGACACCTCGCAAGCTGCGGGGCACCTGGGGAAGTCAAGCCGATCTAGGGAGGGAAGGCACTTTAAACTGCCTCCCCTCTTTGGGTTCCCCAGATACCCCGCAGCTGCAGAGCACCTGGGGGAGCTGATCCAGAAACTGCCTGCCTTCCCTCGGGTTCCCCATGCACCCTGCAGGGCACCTGGGGAAGCCAATCCTGGGAGGGAGCTGTGCTGTCAGGGGTGTGGCCTAATATGCTAATAAGTTCCTGCTGTTGGGTGAGGCCTATTATGCTAATGAGTTCCTGCTGGGCTTTTTCTACAAAAAAAGCCCTGAATACTGATATTATTTTGCAATGATCTTTACTTTCATTAGTCTAATAATCTTTTCAGGTGCATCCCACTATCTTCCATTTTAGAAACTGGAAGCGTGAAACTTACAATATACTGGCAGGGACCGGCAGGTAGGGACCAGCTTTGGGCCAAAGCTCAGGTTGATCCACAGATGGCAAGATAAAAACAGAATTAAGAATAAAGTGGAGATGCAGTTACACATGTCCAAATACAAAATCAAATATTGTATACCAAACCGCTGTACAAGAGCGAACAGTGACGTTGGAAAGGGAAAGCAAAAAATTGGGATCAGGAACACAGGACAGACAGCCTGGAAAGGGTTTCAGAGTAGGTCTGTCGAAGGATAAGGAGGATTCAGGACAAAGAAAAGGTAATAAGGAGTTAGCAATAGAATCTCTGGTCTACCACTACTACTACTTCACTATGTGAAGCCTCCCAGGAGCCAACACGTTTACATATCTGGTGAATTAGGGCCAAACTAAATATTACAGCATCTGTGGCTCAGACTCGTGGCCATCAACATCATTTTAGAGAAGAATTTGGCCATTAAAAATGCAGTGAGTACCAGATCCTGATAGGGCATTTGGTGAGATGAGGTGTTCTTGCCCCCCCCCCCCAGTGTGCCCCCCACCAATACTCCCTCTAAGCTGTGGAATCTTGTGAGCAAAAATTCTACTTTGTGAGCTACTGGCATTAAAGTTGTGAGCGCGTGATTTGGCTACTGCATACATTAGTTTGCTCTGGAGCCATCCTTCCTGTTTTTAGCCGGAGGCTAAAAACTGTGAGCTAGCTCTCACTAACTCAGCTGAGAGGGAACACTGCCCCCCACCATGGCATTTTTAAATGGCTAAATTCTTCTCTGAAATGGTGTTGGCATTCACAGGTCAGACCCACGGATGCTGTAACGTTTAGTTTGGTGCTTAGAGAGCAATGAAAGCAAAATGGGACATACAGGAAAGACTCATTTAAAACTGTTAGATCATGAAGGCCAGTAGAACGAGAGAAGTTTAAATGTCCAGAAAAGTAGCTTAGAAAGGCAGCATTAAGAGTCCTTTTTGGCACAGGGACTCGGGTTCTTATTTTTAGGGCAGTACCTGTAGGGTTGCCAGGTTGGAAAATACCTGGAGACTTTGTGGGGCGGATCCAGGAGAGGGTGGGATTTGGGGAGGGGCCTCAGCACGGTACAATGCCATAGAGTCCACTCTTCAAAGCAGCCATTTTCTCCAGGGGAGCTGATCTCTGTCAGCTGGAGATCAGTTGTAAAAGCGGGCGATCCCCAGGCCCCACCTGGAAGGCTGGCAACCCTACCTTTAAGGCTGTACAGAAAAGCTAAACACACACACAAAAAGAGTTTTATGGATTTTATTAACATTGAGTTTTATGGATTCCCCCCCTCCAGGCATCTTCTTTCATGATAATGAAGAAACAAAGTCATCTGACAAACTTTGTAAGTAAACAAGCGTCCCTTATTTAGCAAAAAGCAGTCAACAGTACTTCACTATACTTCACATATATACTTATAGAGCTGGATTTCTAGAATTATTTCCAGCTCTGTTTTAAACAGTTAATCTTTTCATTTGTTCTGCCTATATTTAGACAGAGTACTAAACAGAGGTCTTGGCCTCTATGTCTTGTTTGTTGGTCACTGTGTGAAACAGGATACTGAAGTAGAGGAATAACTGGTCTGATCCAACAGGGCTGTTCATATGTTCCCAGCAGAAAAATGGAAATGTCAACTGGGCCACTCAGACATCAGAGGCAGTGCTATTATTTGGTTTTCATTCATGGGGACTTGTAATAGGCATTTCCCAAAGTTCTGCAAAACTCTCTGCTATGCCCCAAGACTATAACTTAGCTTCCGTAGCTGTGTCCAAGGGTTTGTATGTCTCCAGTCAAACTGTATTCTTCTGTGCCATACTGCAAACAACTTTGGGAGATTTCCTCTGTTTGCTATCGGTTTGCCATGTGGCACAAAGTGGTCCTGCCCGAGACAAACAACACTAAGGGTTTGGGATCTAGGAGACCCAGGTTTGAATCTCCACTGTGCCATGGAAGCCGGGCTGGGTGACCTCGGGCCAGTCAGATATTCTCAGCCTCACCTACCTCACAGGATTGTTGTGAAGATAAAATAGTGGAGAGAAGATCAGTGTAAGCCATTTTGGTTCCCCACTGGGGAGGAAGGTGGGGCTATAAATGAACTAGACACATAAATAATAAATAAGGGACACCAAGGGATTCCTGCTTATGGCCTTTACATTATTCTGTAGGTAGAAATACTACTTACATATGGATTTAATTCAGAGCAATTTTTTTGATAATTTAAGTACAGTTAGCGATTATTCCTTATGTGAACTTATTTTGCTACTGGTGCGGCTGAACAGTCCAGCTGCTGGTTAATCATTCGCTATGCTTTATTTTTTTGATAAAGTAGATTTTTAGTCTAAGATAAATCACAGATCCACCTTCATTTAGCGTTGCATGGAATGTCACTTCAACCTTGTTAACTCACATTATCATCATATCCTAAAATTGATCCATATTCATTTGTGTCAAAAAAAATATTAAAATGTTCTTTTCCAGATGATGATAAGGCATGTTTGAGAACAGGTGGTGTCAAGAGTCAAGAATTTCAGAGTCACAGTAGAACAAGTAGGTATACCTCTGCCAACTAAAGACAGTTTTTAGAAATGTCATAGAAACTGCTGCCTTGATTGGTGTGCATGACCTTTGTTAGCTTTTAATTTCTGAATTAAGTCTCCACAGCCCTCATTATTTTATTATGGAACATAAGATTTCCTAATGGCAATCACTGCAGTAACACATGGCCACCAGGTGGCGCTCCTGGTATCCAAGACAAACACCAGCTCCAATTTCTATTGTAGAGGAAACCTAAATAACAGGCATTGTGGTTATTACACAGGGACACAACATTATAAGCAAATCCACAGGTTCTACATGCTAGTTGACTGTTGTTATGAACAATTAAATGGACCAGTGCACTAGACTGACAAGCTGACTGAAGGGTTGGTGAGCCCCAAATTGGTTTTCTTTAAAGAAAAACATAAACTACCTTTATATTGATAATATTGCTATTGTTGTTAAGGATTTTTTTTAAGGATCATCTCAGTATTTAGCATGTATGTATGCACCATCAAGTCACAAAAAAAATTATGGCAATCCCAGCATAGGGCTTCCAAGGCAAGTGATTAAGCAGAGGTGGTTTTCCTTGTCTTCTGGGGAGCCAGTTTGGTGTAGTGGTTAAGTGTGCGGACTCTAATCTGGGAGAACCGGGTTTGATTCCCCACTCCTCCACTTGCACCTGGCTGGATGACCTTGGGCAAGCCATAGCTCTGGCACAGCTGTTCTCTCAAGGACAGCTTGGGAAAGAGCTCTCTCAGCCCCACCTACCTCACAGGGTGTCTGTTGTGGGGAGGGGAAGGGAAAGGAGTTTGTAAGCCGCTCTGAGACTCCAAGTGAGTGAAGGGCAGGGTATATATCTAATCTCTTCTTCTTCTTCTTCTTCTGTGGTGGCCTCCCATCCAAGTACTGACCCTGCATAGCTTCCAAGATCTTACAAGATCAGGTCCACTGATATTGTATACACTGAAGCTATACTTCACTGAGCATCCTGCTTCCTCCCCATATAGGAATCTTAGCATGATGTGATTGTATTTTCCTGTATGTTATATAAGTTGTAATCAAAGAGAGGGATTGGCCAGAAAGGAAATCAAGGCACCATTTTAGACTTCATTATTATGTTAGGATTTCAGGGGGGGTTTCTCTGTGCTAATGTAGTATGATATGGTATCTGACAAGGGTCATTTCGTAGAAAAAGAGGTGCAGGAGCGCATTAGCATAACTCATTAGCATAACTCATTTGCATATGCCACACCCCCTACCATACCGGAAGTGTGTCAGAAGGCAACACCCACCCCTCAGGCTCCACTCCACAGGTGAGTGAAACTGACCTGCACTTCCTCCCTTCCCTTCCCCATCCAATACTTTGTGCAATAAAAATAAGCGTAAAGAACACACCCTCATTCTCTTCCTGCTCCCTTCAAACCACCAGGTTTCAAGTAGACTTGAGATACCTAGGACATGTGCACCACCCATCCCTTCCCCTTCCCCTCCCCACAACAAGACACCCTGTGAGGTAGGTGGGGCTGAGAGAGGTCTTTTGAGAACTGCTCATGAGAGAACTGCTCTAAGAGAACTCGTGACTGGCCCAAGGTCACACCAGCAGCTGCATGTGGAGGAGTGGGGAATCAAACCCAGTTCTCCCAGATTAGAGTACAACTCCTGACCACTACACCAAACTGATGGGGTGGAAGCTGCTGAAGGGTTGGTGAAATTTCTCCAGTACTTATGTGCCATGTGCCCAGATAAAAAATGTTATACTTAGAAAATTTAAATGCCACCTTGAGCAAGTCTCTGGAAAAGCAGCACACAGTCATAAAAGGAACGATAAAATTATCAATATTAAAACAAAACATTAAAAACAATAAAAACCCTAGCAGGGCTTTCCCCGGGGCGCTGCGCCTCTGCACTGCTCGGGGAAGCCAAGGAGGGGGTGGGGCTTGGTCATGTGCCCGCCCCCTGGGCTCCTCACTCCCAGAAATGCGCTCCTGTGCGCTCCCGCTCCAACGGACCCCTGATGATCCAAAGATTTTTCCCAGTATTAACAGAGCAGAAGGAGGAATCTTGTCTGAGAGATGGCTAGACGTTTGCATTGCTGCTGAACTCTCTCTTTAAAATCTTATTCTTCATCCAGTGGCTTCCAGTAGCTGTACAGGAACAATTGAAGTAAACTTTGATCCCATAGCATCTACTTTGCATATGCTTTTTTAAAAATAGTAATAGTAGTAATGGGCCCCAAAATTATAGGAAAAAAACATCCTCCAAATGCCAAGAAGTATTTACCTTTTTTTTAAACCAAACTTCACACTAAACTCAGGTTGATTAATATGAGAGATTGTCAGCCCAATACTGGAAAGAGGAGTGTGTACAAAATTTTGAAATCAGTTTGTTTTCAAGCTTGAATGTTTTAAGATTGGCTAGATTGTGTCCATTCTTCAGTAGAATGAACAAGGATCTTGAACCCTGCTAACATGGTTTCCTGCCACCAGGAAAGTCTATTAACATGTTCCCTTTTGTTCATGAAGGCCTACAGAGCTCTCACTTATGGGAATTTGTAAGAGACCTCCTCCTGTCTCCTGAGGAGAACTGCGGCATCCTTGAATGGGAAGACAGGGACAAAGGCATCTTTCGAGTTGTGAAATCAGATGCTCTGGCAAAGATGTGGGGACAGAGAAAGAAAAATGATAGAATGACGTATGAAAAATTAAGCAGAGCGCTTAGGTAAGTTTATACCTTAAGCAGTGTTACAAAAGGTAGCTAATTTTAAAGTTTTACTGGTTACAAAGGGTTGTGTTACATAATGCAAACATCATAATGAAACTCGGTCATGGCAACTTTGATTAGCTATAACATTATGGAGGTGATCTGGGAGTGGAGTAAATGGTCATTACGACACATTCACCCACAAATCATTTGCCAGCTCCGTTCGTATAACACTTGATACAATAAGTGTTCTCTTTGCCTCCTAGACTTACTCTGAACGGTTGTCTTGAAAAGAGAATCATATGCTGAGTGTTTTAGAAGGGGAAGGGAACCAGACTTTAAGATATCTGGGAAGTCTTAAACTCCGAAAAGTAATTTGAACTCTAGGTGTGCAAGCACCCCCTGCACCAGAAAGAATGGCACAACATGTTGATGTTTGCTTTTTCCCTTTGTCTTTGCTCATTGCATGGTATACGTTAAAGTTCAAGTTCCATCTCAACGCTGTTGTTGCAGGTACTATTACAAAACCGGGATTTTGGAACGAGTGGACAGGAGGTTAGTGTACAGATTTGGAAAGAATGCACACGGCTGGCAAGAGAGCAAGTTGTGAAAGACCCCATGTGTCAGACTGACCTTAGCTCATAAACAACATGAAGTCTTCACAGTGAAGGAAGTCCACTGCAGCCCTTCCACAGAATAAGATGAGACCATCTGTTCTGAACAGCAGGATAAAGTAACAATGATAGACTTCCTGAACTGGGAGGGTTCGCTGTCGTCCATGGTTCTGGACTAGCATCATCACCTACATAGCACTTAAGAAAATAATTCCTATAACCCGCTCCATAGACCTTTCCAAGTTTCAAATTGTATCTGTAGCAGTCCTCTCAATGGCAAGAGGAGTGACAGTTTTCCATTTGGAAAAGCAAGTTCTTGATCACCAGAGCCATGTACATTGTACCCTTTGGAATGAATGTATATCACCTGTATTGTATCACAGGTATATCACGGCATTGTCTTGCAGACAATACTGGAAGGATCATGTGTCCCTTTAGTGTCCCTTTTTACATTTCCAAATGTTTTCTTATCTGCTCCATCATGGCAGATTAAAAGTTGTTTCACACTTTTTATAGCAACTATGTTTGCCCACAGTTCTGTTGGTGATAACGCCAGTGTTTTTGCACAGTGCATATATGCAAAGGAAAGATACAGCAACACAGAAAGTAGGTTTTAAGTATCGAAGTCAGGAGATGATGAATCAAATGCAAGCTTTTATTTCAGGCATCATTCAGCTCTGGGACAGCTCTAGCAAGAGTGGCACTCAACTTATAGGGTTTCAACAGCTTAACTATATACATTGTAACTATTTACATGCAGTCTCATTGGACCTAAGCAGGGCTCTGTGATTGGTTCCCTGGATTGGCTTCAGGACCAATAAGGAGTCTTTATTAGGCAGCCAGTAAGATTGAGAGGAATGAACTACCAGAACCCGGACAATGCATCAAAACAAACAAGACATAACAGTAGACATTCAGTAGACAGCCAATAAAGGCTGCCCAGCACATGTCACCAACTGTTTAGGATTTAGAAGGACCAGCTGCCCTTCACACTACACATTTGATGATGGAGAAAATAAAATAACACTGTTATAGCTGCAGAAACCACAATTGGCGCATCAGCAGTCCTGTCAATCAATGAGCGTCTTCATCTTCTCACGCAACCCAAGAAAGCAGCAGAAAATCTTTGCTGTGATTGTATCCCCTCTCTTAGTGCCCATTTCCGAGTACATGCATGAAAAAAATCCCATTAAGTAATATGAATGGACAAATGTTTCAAATCAGGCCCTTCATTTTTAAAAGGTTTGTAATCAGCTTTTTTCTTTCTTTCAAGGGAATTTTTTTTCACTAGATGCACTTTAGAGCAAAGGTCTTTGTTCATTGTTTTGCCCTCTGTGGGTTGATGACAGTGAGAGTCAGGGGCCATTACTCCTGTCCTGCATTCAGTGTAAGGGAGGGGAGTATATCACTTATTTCCTTGAGCCTAGGAAAGGTGGTACATAAATATTTTAAATCAATTAAATGAACATTAATGCAAAGGTTTATTTTACACACACACACACATTAGAACAACACACTGAATGTTTTTATAAAAGCAAAATGTAGGGTTCTATTTTGGGAGGAGCATGAAGTACTTTTGTGATTTCCACATAGGAAAGGGGCTTCTGTGGTTTCCCTGTTGCTGGTGCAGCTGCAGGTAAAGTGCAGTCCCAGTGAGGCTTTTGGGTGAAAGTTTCCCCTGAAGTTTTCCCACCCCCCGTCCCCCAGCAGTGGCCATCCCCCCCTCCTCTGAGTTGCTGGTGCTTTCCCAAGTGTTCCAGATCAGCAATTGAATGTCACTATTTCACTGTACTGTTATAAAATGGCATGTAACAGATTCTCTGAATTCCCAGCTTTCATTTTTTAAAAGTAAGTTCCTATCCTGTTGTGAACATATGTCTTTCCCCTTTATATTTCTGCATGGAAATGGGATAGAATGAAAGCTGGGAATTCAAAAACATCTTACAACTGTATATTGGTATAATAATAACTTACGGTGCTGATTGTTTTAAAAGGGCCCCTTAATGGTGGGGGAAGGAAATAGCTGATGCGGGAACAGGGTTGGGGGAAATGGGTGCGTATGTGGGCACTAAACTTAAATTTTCCCACTAGGGTTGCCAGGTCCCCTTGTTGCTCCAGCGGGGGGGGGGGGGGACATTCTGGGGGTGGGTGGGGACATCATACGACTTCCCCAATGCAATGGCATCACCTGGAAGTGATGTCATGATGTTGGGTATGTCACATGGGAACACTCTGGGATTTGGGGTGAAACTCTATGGTTTTTTCACCCTCAAACCATGGTGTTCTCCCAAATACCAGAGTGTCCCCGCACAACATCCCCGACACAATGGAGTCACTTCCAGATGACATCATCGTGTTGAGGGTGTTGCACGGCAATGTTCCTGTTTACGGCCAGGGTTTCCCCTGCTGGCCAGCTGGTCCACAGCGGGGAGGAGCCCCTGAAATCAGGGGATTCCCCCATCTGGACCTGGGGGCTGGCAAGCCTGTTTCCCATTCATTCAGCAGCCATCCAGGCTTCACTGCAATCTCCCCCAAAACGCAGGAGCAAAGCAAGTATAAGAAAGATTGGAGAAAAGCTGAGGGAAGCACCAGGCGATACACAGATGTACCACAAAGCTGTGGGGAAACAGGAAAAAACCCTCGCTTCCCAACACCATTTAACCCAGGGCCGGTAACCTGTGCAGTAATGGTCTATACCACAGTGTTGTGGATTAAGCTGCATATATGCCATTAAATCCATCTATAACTAAATGTCCTTCTCACCATTGGCTTCTATGGTGCTAGCAACTCTAGGGCACATCTGTACTACTCTCATGTCTTCTCCCCCAAGTGCCCTGAAAAGTTGTGTGAAGATGCTGACACCTCTTGACTGGGTATTTCCATGCCTTTCACAAAACTACACAAATTAGTTAAATAGGAAAGAGTGCAATCTATTAGAAACTGATTTAATTGTACAAGTGTAGACATGGCCTCAGACTACTCAGATAGGAGAATTTAGCCTTTGTAGATTCTTCCACAACTCTTCCATGACGCTGGAACTCTTCCATGAATCTACCTGTGAGCGGTAGATTGATTATTTTTATAAGTAATATACTTGAGCGGCATCTCAACAGCAATTGTGCATTTTGCATTCTACCTCAGATGCAGCTTGGCGGGTTTGATAGGGGCTTTCGGGTCCTTCAAGGAGGAGGACATCTGTGAACTTTCCCTGTTTGACCCTGTGTTAGAATTCAGTAGCATTCTTTTGCTTCACGTTGACTGTCACCCCAGTGTGATGCACTTTACATGGCAATGTCAGGACGCTTGAGTCCATTTCATAGAAGGAGTTGGCAGAACATGAGGCCTTCCTGGCAAGATGGTAGTCAGGACTTGTGCTTTCAGCAAGACATGAACATGGGACCAGGGAACTGTCAGCCAGTGAAGTACTTATCACCAAGCTCTGGCCAAAGAAGGAAATGCAAGGATATCAGTCAAACCACCGTGAAAGAGCAATAGGTCCAAGTGGATCAAACTTCTACAGAGCTCTAGGACAAGTTTGGTCACTGGTCTGAACAATTCAGGGATTCTGCCCCTGCTGCCAACCACAAACTGTCCGTTGGCTTTTTGGCCTTCTGGCCTTTTCTTCCTTGACTCATTTCACACGAAAAGGGCTGCATCTTGGTGGTAATACACACATTTGGCATTCAGAAAGTCTCAGGGTGAACTTCCAGTTAAAGCATCTCGAAGAGTGGATATTGTGAAAGACCTTTCTCTGCCTAGAGAGCTGCTGTCAGTCACAGTGTATAACACCAATCAATGGTCTGATTTGGGAAATGGCATCTTTATTTGTTCCCTTCTGCATCATCACTTGACTGCAGCTATCACTGACGTTGCTCTGATGTAGCATCTAGCTTGGTGGACTGTGTTCAGTATGCTAGTGTTCTCAGCAATGGGAATTCTCTTTTGGGGCGGGCAAGATGTACAGCTTGTCTTGTTTAGATACAACAAATCTGCAGAAAATATAATGCGGAAAGCTGGATTAGATTTAGATGAATGTGGAGTGGAAATTGGTGGAAAGAACATTAACAATTTGAGATATGCCAATGACACCGCAGAGCTGGCAGAAAACAGCGAAGATTTGAAATGACTACTGAGAAAAGTTAAAGCAGAAACTGCCAAAGCCGGACCACAGCTGAACATCCAAGAAGATAAAATTAATGACTAATGAGGAAATTACACATCTAAGGCTGGCAATGAAGAAATTGAAATTATTAAAGATTTTTTATTCCTTGTCTCCATCATCAACCAAAAGGGAGACTGCAACCAAGAAATCAGAAGGCGATTGAGACTGGAAAAGGCAACCACGAAAGAGCTAGAAAAGATCCTTGTATCAGAAGACCAAGGGCGTTTTCTCACTAGCTTTCCCCCGCGGTTTACACCGAAGCTAGCACCGGAGCTTCTGGTCAGTTTCCCACCATTTGCTCCGTGCTCACAATTTCCTCCAGAGTATCACTGCACTGCTCCGGAGCTTCCAGCTTTTCTTGCTCCAGGGAAGCTCCGGAGCAGTGCAGTGATACTCTGGAGGAAATTGTGAGCACGGAGCAAATGGTGGGAAACTGACCAGAAGCTCCGGTGCTAGCTTCGGTGTAAACCGCGGGGAAAAGCTAGTGAGAAAACGCCCCAAGAGAATTCATACTAGAGTATTCCCAATTAATATGTATGAGTGTGAAAGTTAGACAATAAAGAAACCTGTCAGGAAGAAAATTGATTCATTTGAAATGTGGGGTTGGAAGAATGTTTTATGGATACCAAAAAGACAAATAAGTAGGTTCTGGGTCAAATCAAGCCTGAACTGTCCCTAGAAGCTACAATAACTGAACTGAGGCTACTGTACTTTGTTCACATTATGAGAAGACAAGAGTCTCTGGAAAATACAATAATGCTAGGAAAAGCTGAAGACAGCAGGAAAAAGGAAGACCCAAACATGAGATGGATTGACTCAACCAAGGAAGCCACAAAGGCCCTCAGTTTGCAAGACCTGAGCAAGGCTGTTAACTTTAGGATGTTTTGGAGGTCATTAATTCATAGGGTCACCATAGGTCAGAAGGGACTTGATAACACTTCACACACACACACACGCACACACACACACACACACTAGCCATGGCCCCATATACCAAATCCACCCCTTGATCATTCTTACGCTTACTGACTGGACATATTTTCAATAAGTTTCAATGGAATATACCTGATAAATGCACTCCATGGAAACCCATTCTCAAATTACTCAGTGCACGACAGCAAGATGAAGCCACAAAAGGCACATACTTTTATTTCTTCGAGCATGTGTATCCCTATACATCTTTCTTTTAGAGTTCACTAGCATAGATTTTATTTTATTTCAAGAACGTGCCGTTTTGGAGTCAGCCGAGAGACAGGCTGCGTCCCAGTAAAGAAACCCACTCAGGAGGCTTTTCAAGAATAAGGCTTGCCACATCTGAAACCTGTGAGATGACGGTTCTCAGGCTTGTGTTGCTTTTGCATGATCATGAATGTTTCAGTTCATAGCCAAATCATAGCTGGACTGTGTTTATGCAATAGTTACCCACACGCCAAAAGTGCAAGTCTAGTTGAGCCTTTCCCACACCCTCTCGGCAGGTGTTTGGGGCTTTGCCTCTTAGGGTTTCATTATCTTCCAATTTTTTTTTGCTTCACACTCAGAAACTGAGCATGCCGGCTCCCGGCTGAAGTACAGGCAATAGTGTGCACATGCTGCCATGAACGGGAGCCAGCTTTTGGCCTCCAAAAGTGCCATTCTGTTGTCACATGAGGGGAGCTGAATATAAGCTGGAGATGCATGCACATCACTGGTGCTGTGTGCACGTACTGAATTTCCAGGCACTTGCTGGTCATGTGAATAGGCTAACCCTCTCTGTGAATTAAGCAAGGGGCTCAAAGTGTGTTTTAAAGCAGTGCCCAATGCCCCTCTCTTGCACAGCAAGTGGCAGGGGGGGAGGGGTGGCCTTTCAAAAATAGCCTGTAGCAGGATCTGGGGGTTGGGCCACACAATAGGGTTCTCGACTCTGGGTTGGGAAATTCCTAGAGATTTGGGGGTGGGTCCTGGGAAGAACAGGCTTGCAGAAGGGAGGTACCACAGCAGGGTATGATGCCCTGCAGCCCACCCTCCAGAGCAGCCGTTTTTCCCAGGGGAACTGATCTCTGTTGCCTGGAGTTCAGTTGTAATTCTGGGAGATCTCCAGGCCCCACCTGGAGGCTGGCAACCCAAAGCACTTGCATTTCTGGCCCCATATCTGAACTTACAAACCATATGAGCAGGGGCTCTTTCTGTAGAAAAAGCCCAGCAGGAACTCACTAGCATATTAGGCCACACCCCTGACAGCACAGCTCGTTAACATATTAGGCCACACCCCATGTTACCAGAAGTGTGGTCATCCAGCCACATCTACCTTTTGCTTCTTATTCTGTTTACCTTGTTGTCAAAACGGTTTTGACAAAACCAATAAAAACATTATTTTCTGTCCCATCTATACAAAATCTTGCCTGAACCAATATCTTATGTCCAACAATTATTCCCACACTGGATTGGAATCAATTCCTAAAGGTTAGATTCCCATGGAAATCAGCTTGCCTTCCTGCAGAACTAGTACGCTGAATATGATTTTTTAGGGTTGCCAACCTACAGGTGGGGTCTGGAGATCTCCTGGAATTACAACTGAGCTCCAAACTACAGAGATCAGGTCAATGGCTGCTTTGGAAAGTGAAGTCCATGGCATTATGCCTTGCTTAGGTCCCTCCTTCCCCTAAACCCCACCCTCCACTCCCAAATCTCCAGGGATTTCCTCAACCTGGAGTTGGCAACCCTAGTTCACTGGCAGAACAATGCTAGGAGCCAGTTTGGTGTAGTGGTTAAGTGCGCGGACTCTAATCTGGGAGAACTGGGTTTGATTCCCCACTCCCCTCCCCGCACCTGCTGGATGACCTTGGGCAAGCCATAGCTCTGTACCAGCTGTTGTACCAGCTGTACCATAGCTCTGTACCAGCTGTACCAGCTGTTGTACAACCCTGTTGTCACAGGGTGTCTGTTGTGGGGACGGGAAGGGAAAGCAGTTTGTAAGACTCTCTGAGTCTCCCTTGGGTAGTGAAGGGCGGGGTATAAATCCAGTCTCTTCTTCTAGGTTTGTGGATGCACTGGACGGGAGTAGTTTGTGGACTATTTTATTCAAGGTGCAAAATTTTATTCAAGGTATAAGATTTCATGTGCCACCCACACTTCTTCAGATGGAAGAAGTGTGTATGCACACAAAAGCTTATACCTTGGATGTAACTTTGGACTCCAGCTTTGTTCTGCTGCTTCAGAACAACACGGCTACCCACCTGAATTATTACACTATAATACTTTTTACAAGCAATTATGTACCAGTAGAGTGGTTACCATGCAGAGTCTGTCCCACAGGTAAAATGATCCTGTGAACCAGTGGGCTTTACCACATAAAAGTATCACTACCATCACAAGATCACCAATCGTTGGAAGTCAACTCCTCAGAAGCAGCAATTTCTCTTATTAGGAGGTTTAAGAACATCAGCTTTGCTGGCCCATTAAAGGCAGATGTCAGCCCAGTGGCAGGAGAAGAGGGACAATCATCTTCATCAGAAACTCTGCCCACTTTTTAAATTTCACAAAACAGGCAATCTCCAAAGTGCTGCTGACCATGCTCATTTTTAGTTACAACTCTGTTTCTCTGCAGATGTCCCCCAAAGTCTGCCATGCAACAGTCAAGTGTTCTGCCAACACACACAACAATGAAGCTACTTTTTCAGATGTTTTCTCTTGCATAGCAGTAAGCACCAAACCACTTTAACACAGACTTTAGACACACATATATTTGCAAGCCATTCCCAACAAGACACAACAATGAACTCAGGCTTCAAACTTACTTTTCTTAAGCAGAAGATGCCATGAGAAAACTAAAGAGATTCTCAAAAATTAAAGATATCGTCAAAACCAGCATTTCCTAGGCTCTCTGGTTTTTTACCTCCCCCCCTTTTCAATAGATTTTTTCTAAAAACACAAAGAACAAAATGAAACAAAAAGAAAGAAAGAAAGAAAGAAAGAAAGAAAGAAAGAAAGAAAGAAAGAAAGAAAGAAAGAAAGAAAGAAAGAAAGAAAGAAAGAAAGAAAGAAAGAAACAGGTAGGTGGGGGAGAGAGAGAGAGAGAGAGAGAGAAAGAAAGAGAGAAAGAGAGAAAGAGAGAAAGAGAGAAAGAAAGAAAGAAAGAAAGAAAGAAAGAAAGAAAGAAAGAAAGAAAGAAAGAAAGAAAGAAAGAAGAAAGAAAGAAAGAAAGAAAGTGGGGGGAGAGAGAGAGACGGAAAAGAGATGGGGGAGGCACTTACCGTAGCAGGGAGAGCAACCTCGTCCGCAAGCCAAATGAAGAGCCAGGCCTTTCAGTGCAAAGAGCCCAGCCCAGGTGCTTAATCTCTGGGCGGGGCTTTCTCCTGCTGGCTCTCTGCATTTAAAGGGAAAGCACCAGGTGGGGCTTTTTCCTGCCGGCTCTCTGCAGGAACTTTCCCTTTAAGTGTAAACGGCTCAGGCCTGGCAGGGAGGGGGCGGGGCAGGCTCAGATGCCAGCGGGAACGGCGTTCGGTGCATTCCTGCTGAAAAAGAGCCCTGCATATAAGCAGTGCTCCCCATACTGCACTCAAGGCTTCTGCTTAGTACTATAAACAAAGAACCTTCCACCCATTAAAGATGACAGAAACTGCACTAGTATTTTTGTAACTAGCATGTTGAACAGAATCCTTTCTTTTGTGCTATGTGACACTGGTTTTCTTCAAAGTAGTAGTAGTAGTAGTAGTAGTAGTAGTAGTAGTAGTAGTAGTAGTAGTAATTTATTGTGTTGACCATGGGTCATAACAATACAGAAGACAATGCATAAAATCCCACATGATGAAACTCCAAAATGAACACAGATTAGATTAATAATCAACAAGTACAGGTCGTGGTCAATTCCATACAGTTTGATTGACCTAGCCACCAATGCAAATAAAGCAACTCTATTAGAAACATATGGGTCTTTGTCTGCAAGCAAAAAAAGTAGCAGTAAAAGAAAAGTTATACAAGTTATAGGATGAAGCATTGGTGTGAAGTTTTATTGTATTTTGTAATAATATGAATTCCTGTAAAATATTTGTTGGATTTGTATGTTTTTCATCCCACTGTCGTTTGTAAAAAAGTGTGTATAAAATATTTAATGCCTAACCTGTACAGTTGGAGCTTTACATTTGTAATTCATGCCAACTATAGCTAGACAGCCATTATATTTTTGTAGCCTTGATCAAATGTTTACTAAGTATATAAAGTATAAAAAACTTACTCTTGCAACAGACTACTTTTCGTGAAATATAGAGTCTGTATCTGGAATACAAATCTACTTCTTGTGACAGAACACACTGTGTGTGAGAAGCCTTAACCAGCCAGGTTGTTTACATGCCACTACGGACATGTTTTTTCCTAAACAGTAAATGATATGGGGGGGAGGGGCTTAGGAAATGGCTAAGAATGTGCTAAGAATTGAATCAACTGAGTGACTATGTACATTATTTGCCAGTTTGGTGTAGTGGTTAAGTGCGCGGACTCTAATCTGGGAGAACCAGGTTTGATTCCCCACTCCTCCACTTGCACCTGGCTGGATGACCTTAGGCAAGCCATAGCTCTGTACCAGCTGTTCCCTCAAGGACAGCTTGGGAAAGAGCTCTTTCAGCCCCACCTACCTCACAGGGTGTCTGTTGTGGGGAGGGGAGGGGAGGGGAAGGGAAAGGAGTTTGTAAGCCGCTCTGAATTCCCTTGGGGAGTGGAGGGCGGGGTATAAATCCAATCTCTTCTTCTTCTTCTTCTTCTTTTCTTCATGTGGAAACTGCAGCATCATTTATATACAAATGTTACTGAATGTGGCGAGAGGTGTTCATGAAGCAGAACTTTCCTTCCCCCAAGGAGCCAGCTGGTTGTCCCAGAACTCCTCTCTGAGGACCAGAAGAACCTCCCAACCAAAATGTGCTATCAGACATGCTGCTCAGGTGATCAGGTAAAGTCACCTCTTTCTTCTTCTCCATTAATGCAAATCATGAGAGAAAGAGGAAGAAAGAGGTGATTTTTACCTGATGCAATGTACTGGAGTCGGGAGGCTGTTGGAGTGATTTCAAGCATAGCTCTTTTTATTAGCAGGTCCAAAACAAGCATAGCAACCTGGGCTCGGGGGCCCACTTTTATTTAGGTCAGGGCCACACCCCCGACCTCACCCAAATGCTCAGATAGGACCATAGGCGTAGAGTAGGGGGGGGGCTCGAGGTCTTGAGCCACCCCCGAAATTTTCCTGGGGAGGGCTCAGCCACCCCCAGGAAAACGGAGCACCTGCCGCCGTGCCTCCCCGGGGCCTTCCGAGGCCCGGTGGCTGCTGCTGGAGAGGGAGAGGGAAGGGGTGGCAGGGGAGAGAGAGAGGCACCAGCAGTAGCGGCTGGCAGGCCTCAGAAGGGCCCGGGGAGCTGGGACGGTTTCCCAGAGGGGGGGGAGAACATCGTCCCAGCGAGTGCGCGCGCTAAGGAGCCCCCGCCCCCCTGGGATTTCCAAAACTCTACGCCCCTGGATAGGACCTTACGAGAGCGGTCCCAGTTCATAGGTCCCTTGGGGAAACCTAGGCATGCAATTGGTGTCCCATTACGATCCGGCCAGCTATTGTTCGGCCGGATCCAAGCTCAGACCACATGGCGATCGCCATTACTGGAGCACATGGCAAGTGTCCTGGTGCAAGCAAAGTACATAACACCTGATTCCCCATCATTTCTGCAGCACCCGCTGCATAGGGAAGGATAAGGTGGGCACAGATCTGGTCTACCAACACCTTCTATAAACGGTTCTGCTGGGATTCAACCCTGAATCTGGATAAAGCAAAATAAAAAATGACAGCTATAAAGGGACTAATACAATCAGATAGATCAAAATTTAGCTATGCTAGTCTGTCTGTAGCAGTAGCAGTAGAACTATATATCGAAAGTCACAGCCTCAGATTTACATTTTTTGTGTAAATCTATAGCAGTCGCAGTAGAACTCAGCTTACCATCTTGATCTTGTCGCAGTAGAAAAGAGCAAGAGTTCAGTAGCACCTGATACCCCCTTCTGCTTCCAAACATTTCAACAAGATACCATGGTCTACTGTATCATGGTCTACTGTATCAAAGATAAATCCAGTAGGAGCAACAAAGAGGCATGGCTTTTGTCTACATTCAGATGGAGTTCATCAGCTAAAGCCACCAGAGGCATTTCTGTCCCATAGCATACAATGCTGTCTCCTTTGTGTATTTATTTATTATTTCATTTTTACCCCACCATTCTCTCCAATGGAGACCTACAGCAGCTAAGAAGAAGAAGAAGAAGAGTTAGATTTAAACCCTGTCCTTCCCTCAGTCTCAGTGGCTTACAATCTCGTGTTCATTTCCTCTCCCTACAGCAGCCACCCTGTGAGGTAGGTGGGGCTGAGAGAGCTCTGACAGAACTGACCCAAGGTCACCCAGCGGGCTGCATGTGGAGGAGTGGGGAATCAAACTCAAGTTCTCCAGATTAGAATCCACCGCTCTTAGCCACTACACCAAACTGGTTCTCACACATTCTGTTCTTTTCCATTTTATATTCATAAGAGCCCTGTGAGGTAGGTTAGGCTGAGAGTATGTAATTGACCCCAGCAAGCTTCCAATGATTTCAATTTTTGAACAAGCGTATCTGTTATCTACTAACATGAAGCACAAAAATATCCAATGAATTTAATATATTTATTATACTTTAACCAAGCGGTTGCTCAATGCTGCTGTTTTAGACATGCTAAACCTGGCTGGGGGGAGGGAGGGAGGGAGAGAGAGAAGAGAAGAAGAGATTGGATTTATATCCCGCCCTTCACTCACTTGGAGTCTCAAAGCAGTTTACAAACTCCTTTCCCTTCCCCTCCCCACAACAGACACCCTGTGAGGTAGGTGCAGCTGAGAGAGCTGTCCTTGAGGGAACAGCTGTGCCAAAGCTATGGCTTGCCCAAGGTCATCCAGCAGGTGCAAGTGGAGGAGTGGGGAATCAAACCCGGTTCTCCCAGATTAGAGTCCGCGCACTTAACCACTACACCAAACTGGCTCTCAGAGAGAGAGAGAGAGAGAGATGTTCTGTGAAAACTGAAACCTACCTATCCCTGATGTAGTTATTAAAGATACAGAACAGGATTCAAGACCCAGGCTCACACCCCTGAAATTTACTGCCAACTTATTTCTGTTAGCCCAACTGGCTACACAAGGTTGCTGTGAGGATGACGTGGAAGAAAGAAAACCCATGTATGTTGCCCTGGGATTACTCGAGAAAGGTGGGATAAAATGTAATTGTTAGAAGTAGGGTTGCCAGGACTGCCCCCCACCCCCCCAAGTGGTGGTGGGAGAAAAATAAAAATGGTAAAAATGGCTGTCGGCCAATAGCACCCCCCATGTCCCCGCCCACCTGGTCTCCTCCTGATCGCCTGGCCTGGCCTGGCTACCCTGTGTGCAAGGGAAGTGATCTCTGTGATTTGGAGAGTTCCAGGCCCAACCAGGAGGTTGGCATCCTTCATTATAAGCTTATATCTGAAGATATTCTCCTCAAGATGTTTGTGTGTGTGCAGTAGTGTTGCCTTGAATACTTCTAGTCTGCAGTGTTAACAAGAGAAGAAGACGAAGAAGAGATTGGATTTATACCCCACCCTTCACTACCCAAGGGAATCTCAGAGCGTCTTACAAACTCCTTTCTCTTCCCCTCCCCGCAACAGACACCCTGTGAGGTAGGTGGGGCTGAGAGAGCTCTGACAGAAACTGCTCTTTTTCAAGAACAGCTGGTACAGAGCTACAGCTTGCCCAAGGTCATCCAGCAGGTGCAAGTGAAGGAGTGGGGAATAAAACCTGGTTCTCCCAGATTAGAGTCTGCGCACTTTACCACTACACCAAACTGGATCTCCATTTTGGATTGCACCTGCTGTAACTGCAACATACTTGTATTCATCTTCAGAGTTCTCATTTTCAAATGCTGAAAGGCTCATTAAATAAATACATGTGCCTTTTCCCCATAGCAATCTTTCATGCATTAATATACTAATATCTCCTTTTTCCCCAGTGCACATTTCTCCTGTTGCCTGCCATTCTTCCCTTCCACCATCAGAGGGAGCAGGGTAGTTCAAAGCTTGGAGAAAGCCTTTTAAATAGATAATAGTCTATATGCATGAATATTAAAAGGCACCCGTTTCAGGATTCTTGTGAGTGGCTACAATTAAGTGTTTTTCTCATATGGTAACAGTTTGCAAATTCACCATGCAGTTAAGGGTTGTTGCTGTTTTCTTCTCTTGAAGGGCTCCTGAGCCTTTAACTGCTGCCGAAAAGGCAACAATCATTCCCTCCGCAGCCCTGTCACCTGCCCTGCTCCTTCCTTTGCTGGGCAGCACACCTGAAGACTGGCTTGCCACGAAGGAAAGGAGGGAGGACAGGACTGGCGGTGGAGGGAACTGGCTGGCAGGAGGAGCCACAGCTATCTTGTCTCTGGCTTCAGCAGGAGATTGAAGAACTGGGTATGGTATCTTGGCTGAAAGACGGCCACCCCATCTTTTTAAGCAGCCCCCAAGCAGCAAACCATCAACTGGAACCAGGCAGCCTTTCTCACTGATGAGAAGTCTATGGTACATGCTTTTGGCGTATACATTTTAAGACCTCGTTTTGTTATGTCACTCTTCCTTTGCCTGTATGGCTATATTTTAAAAAGGTTCTTCGGGATCTGCATGCTGGGGCAAGTCCCTTCTCCGATGTTAAAAACGGCACAGTCACAATGACTGTTTTGTCTGCCCCACAACGGACATGTCGAGAGCTTGCCCTTCTGTTTTTTAAAGATCTGTAGGGAATGCAGAGGGAAGGCGTGTTCACTGCTGGAAGGGTCTGGGCATCAGTGACAGAGGCAGAGGTGGTGGGGCAGCAAAGGCTTGTAGGGCTAGCAGGAGCAAGAAGTGGTTTTATTTGCCCTGAGTTCAATACAGGTTTTTTTTCCCCTGCATCCCCACAGCATCGTGGTACATTCTCCCATCAACCTCAAACCCATTTTGCTGCAAAGATTTGGGAGAGATCACAGTGAAGCCGAGATGTCTGCCAGGTGGGCGCAAAAGTTCACATTTTCCCTTTCATATGGCAGCCATTTCCCCGTGCCTCTGTCCAGACGGTGGACATCTCCTCCCTCCATTGGAGGGATTTTTTTGCTACAATGGTATAGCAATATGTATTGCAGGCACGCTGAATTCCCAGCTCTCATTTTTTTAAAAACTAAGTAACTCTCTTTCGACGATGTAAGGGAAAAGGCATATCTCAGCCATGGAAGAGGCTAGGACACGGGTTCCCAACATGTGCTCGTGGTCAACATGGCGGCTGCCAGCACCATTCATAGTGCCCGCTACATGTTTTTAGAAAGTGGGCTGGACCAGATGAAGCTTTTGCCCAGCAGGGCTCCTGATTAGCTACTGGAGATCTGATTGGCTGTGCAGATTTTTAAAAACATTGCTTGGGCAGCAGCTGCCCCCACAGCATTGCATGACGGAAGTTAAGCTGTGCATAAGCAAGAAAAGATTTGTACACAATACGTTCATTTTAAAAAGGATCCTGGCAAGCCGAGCTTCTGCCTGAAAATTTATTTATTTATTTATTTATTTAACTTCTACCCCCACCCTCCCTGTCGAAGTAGGCTCAGGGGGGCTCATATAAACCCAATAAAACAGTAAAACAATATATATTACAATATAAAAGTGTACAGTTGTGAGGCTTCTGAATAGATCCAATAAGCCAGGCCTTCGGTGAAAGCAAAAGTCCTTTTATTCTTAATGATCCTTCAGGTACACGATGTTTGTCAGTGATAACCAGTTACAAGCAACAGGGATTCATATATAGGATTCAAGAGGTGAAGACAGGTGAAGGGCCAATCAGAGCCAGGTAAAAATAAGCACGAAAACCCTAACCGTTATGTTCTCACAGAAAAAAGGCACAAAAGCACTACACCGCCCCCCCCCCCACGGCCCCTTTGTGAACTCTACTTGCAATCCACAGGCCAGGGACCTGGCCTAAATCAGTTCAGAAGGGTTCAAGGTTATCAAAGCAAGATTAGCAGCCCCGAGAAGCCGGGATGAGAGAGACAAGGGGAGGAGGCGCGGGGAAGATAGCCAGAGTGTTATATGACGTGGGAGTATGCAGCAAGCCACCCTCCCGCCGGAAGAGCGAGCCATAGTATTCTTGACAGACAATAAACCCAAGGCTAGCAGTAAATTACTGATAGAGGCCCAGACAACAGACAATTAATGGCAGAGAATCTGACAACAATGTACAAATGCATCTCAATACATTACATAGTAAACGGCTGATGCCGATGGCAGTGCATTCAGTACATAAAGTGCATTTAACGTGGTCAGTTATACTACCACTCTAAGTAGCTTCTGGTCTAGGTTGGCCCAGGGTATGACTGATACAGTGCGACCATATTGAAAAGCCTGCCAGAAAAGCTCCGTTTTCATGGCCCTGCGGAAGTGTGAAAGGTCCTGCGGAGCTCTGGTCTCACCAGGGAGCTCATTCTAGAAGGTTGGAGCTGCTGTGGAAAATGCCCTGATCCTGATAGATGCTAGCCTAACATCCTTCGAACCCGGGAGGGCCAGGCGATTTTGCAATCCTGATCGAAATGCTCTCTGGGGAACATGCGGGGAAAGGCGGTCCCTCAGGTAGGCAGGTCCCTGACCATAAAGGGCTTTAAAGGTCAAAACCAGCACCTCAAAGCAGATCCGGAATGCTATTGGCAGCCAGTGCAATGCCTTTAGCACAGGCTGGATGTGCTCCCGCATCGGGAGGCCCACCAGCAGCCTGGCCGCCGCATTTTGCACCAGCTGCAGCTTCTGGAGTTGCACCAAGGGCAGCCCCATGTAGAGAGCGTTGCAGTAGTCCAACCTTGAGGAAGAAATGACGAAGAGTTGCTTACTGGAGTTAGGCATACCCTCACTCCCTGGCATTCTGTGGTTGGTTCTGCCTCCTGCAGCAGCCAGGTTAAAGCTGTGCTCACCACTCTGGGTCAGAATTCCAAAGGTGCCCTCAGGCTCAAAAAGACTGGGGACCCTGAGATAAAATGGAAGCTGGGAATTCCGAGAACCAGTGCCACACGTTTTTTTAATGGTATAGTGATATAGTGATATTCAGTTGCTGATTTAAAAACATGTGGGAAAGCTGTGGTAGCCTAGAGGAGGGGGGAGATGGCCACTGCTGAGGGACTGGGCCAGGGAAACTGCTGTGTGGAAGGCAAGCCTTGTTGACCCTGTGATTTATCAGCAACAACAGGGAAACCACCCAAACCTATTCCAGTGTGGAGGTGCCGTTTTTTATGAGCTGCTACCGAGGATGCCACCTGCACAGTCATGAATTCCTGCTAACAACACTGCTTTACTGCTGCCCATCTGAAATGAACCACTCTGCAAACAGAAGTGTCAAATGTCACTTTCCCCCTCCCGGTTTTTATCAGCTGAATCAGCAGCTACAGCTACAGCGCATGGCAATCCATCAACTTGCACAACAACAGGCTTTATCAAGTTAGCATTTAACTGGCGCAAAATAGAAGCTTTATTGGTTTGTCTGATGAACTGAGAGTTGCCACATCTCATCTGGCAGATAAAAAGAGCTGTACAAAGGTCCGGAGGTGAAATTTAACAGACCCTGAGATCGTTGTGCAACGATCCTGTAATATTTTACCAAAACAATGGCTGAACAGAGCCCGAAGCTTTTCAGCAGGGAAAATCTTCAATCTTGTGTGTTTCAGCAAAGGACGTCTCTCTCCTAGTATTAATTAAACCACATTACTTGCCCTGAGACCTAGTGCGCTGCGCTATCAAAAAAAACCTGGATTCTCCCAGACCTCCTCCTTGCTCTTTTCCTTTCCACCCATTTTTCAAAATGCCTCTCTCTGCTAACGTCTTTCAACAGACGCTAAACCCAGTGCTTCAAGCTCCCTTCCCAATATTGCTTCTTTTAGCAAACTGCATTCAATTAAGCAGGGTTTAGATGGGTGCAATCGCACAAGCTCAGCAGTTTTTAAGAGGGGGGGAAAAATAAAAATCAAGTGCACTAGCCCAGCAGGAGGGAGTGGAAATACACAGAGATTAATATTCCATCAGCAGGGGAATTGCAGCTCTGAACATTGTTGGTAAGATAATGGATTTAGAGGACAGCGAACTAATTAGTTTAAGCCAGGGGTGGGCAAATTGCGGCCCGGGGCCCCCATGTGGCCCGCCACAGAGTTTTCTGCGGCCCGCCAAGAAGATTTCAGGACTTCAAGAAAATTGAGCCTAAATTCAATTTGCTCTCTTATCCCATCACTGCTGATATTGATACAGCTCCTGAGGAGCTGCAGCTTGAACTTATTGACATGCAGTCAGATCACGCTGAAAAGAAATGTTTAATGCTGTGACATTAGTTGACTTTTATAAATCTTTGTCTGCTGAAAAAACTTCCATGTATGAAGAAATGTGCTGGGAAAACGTTCTCTATATTTGGGTCTACATATATTTGTGAGCAAAGTTTTTCTTGCATAAAGATCAGCAAGAGTAAGTATAGATGCTCTTTGACAGACATTAACTTGCAGGCTGTGATGAGAATCTCAACAAGCAATCTCACTCCTGATTTCAAAAGAAATTGTAGAAAAGTGTGATAGGGTACATTTGTCTCATTAAACTGATTCTAAAATTAAATGTGCTTGCAGCTATAGATGATATGAAATTAGCACAATAAATAAATGGAATAAAACTACCACTATTTTATTTAATTTATATTTATGGATTTTTATGATACAATTTATACCTTTTTCTGAAATGCAAAGTTAACTAATGAATGCAATCATTTTAAAAGGTGAGCCCCTCCGCTAACCTCCGCTCCCACAAAGTGGCCGCCGAGCCAAAACAATTGCCCACCCCTGGTTTAAGCTATTGTACATTGGTCTCCCCTCAAAATCAGCTTGGAAACTCCAACTGGCTTGGTTGTTAGAGAGAGCTAGATGGAGCATGCGTATCACCTCCCATTCTGCAGACACTCCATTGGTTGCCCATCTCTTACTGGGCTCAGTTTTAAAGTATTGGCTATGACATACGAAGGCCCTCCGTGGCCTTGGTCCCTCTTATTTGCAGGACCGCCTCTCCCTTACGCTCCGCCATGACAACTTCGCTCGTCAGCAAGGGCTTCTGCAGGTGCCAGCCTGCCAACGGACAAAACCAAAAACTGCCTGTACACAGGGCTTTCTCCGTTGTGGCTTCCGCCTTGTAGAATGGCCTGCTCAAGGAGGTCAGGAAAGCTCCCAGTCGCCGGACTTTCCACACACTATGCAGAACTGAACTATTCAAGAGGACTTCTCTGTCCAGATAATAGGGCTGCACTATACAAAATGGTTTACAAACTTACCTGGATAAATTATTAGGGACGGTGGTCTATACCACTGTGTACAGCTTATTGTAAGTAGGATCTTATAATGCGATTCCTGTACCATTTACCATGTCATGTGAATACTTAAACTGTGTCTCAGTTCTTTCTGGTGGTTCCAGACTTCTAAAATCCTCATGCATTGGTTGTTGAATGTTCCATTTTGTTGACTGTACTGACTCAACTCTGTGTAACCCAGTGAGAAATGCAGACTATAAATAAAGCAAATAAATAAAAAAACTAGATCACAGAAACATGGCCAAATCTTTTGATACACAGCTCCAACCATGGGTGACACACAGCTCCAACCACAGATGGAAATATTTCTCACCTCTCACCTCCCACTGCATCTCAAGTGCCCCCTAAAATGCTAGTCCTGGAGGACAGGGGTCTTTGAAGGTGCAGTGGAGGGGAGCAAGTCAAGTTCTGTGGGAATAAACGCTGCTGGAACCAACCCATTACTGTTTTTTCAATGCCTGAAATGTCCGTCAGTTAGGTGAAACTCACTTGCAACACTATTATCAAGACTGGCTTCGGTGCTTGGGCGTATGTTGCTTGGGTCCAAGGCCAGAAATTCCACCTATGGAAAACTGAAAGAGTTTAAGATGATTTTTCCCACAAGAATGAAAGGATACTTTGTGAAGCCAAACCTTTCAAAAAGATTTATTGGGGGAAGTCTTCCAACCACGAATTAGAGGCCTTTCCTGCTGTACCCAAAATTATATTTCAGAAACTGTTGGCTGAAAGGTCAGCTACATCTGCATCACTGAGAATTAGTTTAAGCTACTTGTCATTCTTTTATGGAGGACGGGCTGAACATCAAGGCAAAAGCGAGCAATGGGCTGGATCCAGTGATTCCCCTGAGGAAAATGCTGACAGAGCAGTGTTGAGAGAAGAGGCAAAAGGGCTGCACCTGTTTTTCTTGACTATGACTCCGTGCAGGTCCCGTGACCCCAGGAATTAACTTTTCCAGAGCTGTAAATGACTGCCTGGGGGAAGGAGAAAGCAGCCAAGATCAGCATCTGCCAGTGAGTCCTGCTGAAGGATCTCTGACTCTGTCCCAAAGATCCATGCTGCTTGTACTGGATTCATCCCAATGTTCTCAGCCATTGACATCCATCCTGTTTTAGCAGCTAATAAAGAACTCACACAACCTAGGACAGTGGTGGCAAACCTATGGCACGTGTGCCAGAGGTGGCACTCAGAGCCCTCTCTGTGGGCACGCACGGCATCGCCCCAGCACAGAGTTTGCAAGATTGAACAGCAAAAATCACATTAATTGTTCAAAAGCATGCCAAATGCAAACTTTTACCTTTCAATAAAAAGTTGTTTGTATCATTGAAAGCTCTGTTACTGTGTTTTTCTTTTAAGACAAAAGATGTTAATGTATGAGTTGTTTTTTCTAAAACAAAATTCAGGTTAAATTGCCGTGTTGGCACTTTGCGATAAATAAGTGGGTTTTGGTTGCAGTTTGGGCACTTGGTCTCTAAAAGGTTCACCATCACTGACCTAGGATATCATGGGCGCGATCATACGCACCCATTTGTGACACAAAAAGGACGATTCTCCCCGGCTCAAAGTGGCGTGATCACACAAGCACATCTGGGAAGCATCCTGCAGCCAGTGTCAAAGTGTCGCAAACCACTTTGAGCCGGTGGGGAATCGGCTTATTTAGCTACCAGTGAAAAGGCAGTCTCAAATGGTTTGCAACGGCCCAGAACTGACCTTTCCTGGTGTGATCGCGCCAGCGCAAACAAGTGGCATTGGGGAGTGGGCTTTTTGTTTTTTTTCCCCCTCCCATCCCGGTATGCGCATCATCGGATGACCCCGAGGGTGGAGAGGCAAGTCATCAATCCCTTGTAGAAGCAGATAAGCGCACTGAAAACAGCCAGGGAAAAAAAAAACCAACTCGCCCGCGGCTGTGTGTGATCACGCAGCAGCGGTTTGCCCTCACAGGTCCATGGACCTGTGTGATCCTGCAAAAGTGGCGCAAATTGTGCCGGCACAAATTTGTGTCACTTCCCGACCGACTTATCTTGCTCATGTGGATGGGGCCAAATACTAATGTAACAGAGAGCGACATTTATTTTGCCATATCATTTACACCCTCCTTGTAATTTATAGGGTTATGCCGAATGTCAAGGAAAACATTTTTTGTTGTAAGAGGCGAACATTCAGGGAGCTAGAAATTTCCTGTGAAAGACCCCCCCCCCTCCCCAATATGACTTCTTCACTCCAGTTTTTCTTAGCAGCTACTTTGCTTCCATTTTCTTTTACCTGCCAAAGCAGCTTCTTCTGATCATGGATAATTTGTGAATGTGAGAACATCACACTAATAAGATAATTAATCTCTCACATTTAGCATGCTAACCTGTCACTAAAGGCAAACAAAGCCATGCCAAGCCAGGGTATGGTTTTGCCCTTACTCTGGATAAGTTTGGATGGAGGAGAGAAAGAAATGAATGCACATTTGAGCAGGGGTCCTTTCATAGAAAAAGAGGTGCAGGAGCTCATTAGCATAACTCATTAGCATATGCCACGTTTCCTGACATCACCAGAAGTGTGTCAGAAAGGGAATGTCAGTTTCAGCCCCATTATACCCTATGGGCCATTGAAATCAATGGCAACAACTCATAGGGTATATGAGGGGCTGGAGGAAAGGGGGTTTGAGGGAGAGGCTCCAAACTTGCAGGATAGCTGCTGGGGCCTCTCCTCGAAATGCCCACTAAGTTTCAAGAAGATTGGACCAGGGGGTCCAATTCTATGGGCCCCCAAACAGATTGTTCCATTCCCTCCATTGTTCTCTATGGAGGGAAAAAATGTTAACTTTTTTCCTACCATAGAGAACAATGGAGGGAATGGGGGCAACCTGTTTGGGGGCCCGTAGAATTGGACCCTCTGGTCCAAACTTCTTGAAACTTGGTGGGCATTTCGAGGAGAGGCCCCAGCAGCTACCCTGCAAGTTTGGAGCCTCTCCCTCAAACCCCCTCCCCTCCAGTGGCTTTTAAAGTTGCCACTGAATTTCGGCGGCAATTCGGCGGCGAGCTGAATCAGATTAGAGAATCTGATTCGGCCCGTGGCTGCCCTACTGGCCAGTCCTGAGCTGGTGGAGCTTCACTCCGCCTCGCTCCGGCCCCAACGGACCTCTGCATTTGAGGAAGAAGGGGATTGTGGCAGCTGTTGTGGCTGTGGCTTCCTGAGCCCGTCATCAAGATAATACAGTCACTACACTTCCCTGCCTGTGATTCCACCTCCCGTATTACTAGTTAGTGGGCCGTTTGCAGCCCCACACCCTGCTGCGCCATAGCCTCTGAACAAGCTGTAAAGTTGGCAGGTCTGCTTCAGATCACCCATGAGGTTTACAACAGTCCTCAGCGCTGACCCTGGTCCATCAGCCAGTTCTCTTGTCATTCACTGGCCTTATTAAAGAAGTCACCACACAATCCTACTCACACAGTACGTCCATGATGAGGATGAGAATAATGGCACCTTCTGCCTCAGGCCGCATTTTGAAGAGCCAGGATAGAAATATCCAGAATAAGTGCCAGTCCTTTGTTTGCCAGCTAGCAGGTAGCAGAGCTACCAGGGCTGCGAGGAGACTCAAGATTTCTGGGGTAGGGCTGGGCTTGGTGTCTGCAGGTGTCCATTGCCGCCTTCCTGTCCACAACGTGGCAAACTAGGGAAGTTTGGCCATTCCCTGTCCATAACAGCATAGAATTTGTGATGGGGGGAGAAAGCGCCGTGGTCTCTCCCTGACTTGTATGTGGAGGGTGGATCATGGGACACTGTGGTGCTGCCATGCATTGGTGTGTCTCTTTTGTGCCCGGCTGTTGCAAGAGCACTATCAGGGTACATCACTGCGACTAGTGGGCAGAGGACACCAGTATAACCACGGCATACAACTACTGATACAGCACTGTCAGACACAAGTACAGTTTTGCTTAGCAACTAGTATTACAGAAAAACAGAAAAAACACAACAGAGGGAATGGATTGTAATGAACAACCCCCCCCCCCCCCCCCGAGTGCTGCATAGTGAATTCTGTAGCCAGGGCCAATCGACTCTCCAAACATGGTTTTTTTTCTCTATTGGTGAGGTGGGAGAAGCCACACCCCAGGGGCAGAGTTAGCCCTGGGGTTCTAGATACTATCAGTCCCTGCGCTAATCTAAACATCTGTTGGATAAGGAAGAACAGCTGGGAATATATCTGAACTTCACTAACTTTCTGAGTCTCATAAACCTAAAACACACACCAGTTGAATAAGGCTATTTTCTAATGTCTCTCCCTCTATGTGTGTGATTTAACAAGGGGAAAAAATAAAGAAAAAGGCTTGAGACAAATGCTGTCCTGCTCATAAAAGCATATAGTATTTTTGCTCACTGAACAGAAAATGTATAAAAGAGAGTCACCCTGTGTTTCGCTTAAGCGGGTGATGAAAGAAGAGCTAATAACCTGTTTTCAAAAAGAGCGGATACTGAGGCTGCGCTGATGTGTGCTGCTGAGGTGATCTTAGCAAGATAGCAGTGTCTCTTCTTGAAAAACGGTCTGAACAGTATCTTAAGACAGATCCAGGTGGGTCTGAAGCAGCAGAACAATGTTCGGTACCAGAAGAGATTCTCAAAGTGCGCACAGGGATGAGGGCCGCTTAATCTGGTGAAGCCACCAACAGCAAATATGCCTGCTACAACAAAGTTAAGCAGCCTTTTCTGCCTGGCATGTGAGAGGTTGAAGAAGAACCGCAGAGTCTTGCAGCACCCTAAAGGCTTTGTCAAATGAGCTCGCTTTAAAAAGCTTATGCCTAATATATTTATTAGCCTGCTAAAAGGCAAATACAACAACCCCTCTAGAAATCACAGTGCAAAAGCTATTAAGCCACACGTGTGTGCTGTCAGGCAAAGAAATGAAAGCTCTCAAGATTTCCAACTCAAACGGACTTTGTGCTAATTGTGCACTGGCATGCAAACGACCCCATTCAGAATCTACCATCAACGAGAAACATTCCAGTACAATGTATATTTCCATTCTGCTATTCGTTGAATGAAATCTGTCCAATCAAACCCAGAGATACAGGTGTAAAAATATAACTTTGCAATTGCCTCCTTTAAACTGAAGGCGACATGAGGTTATGTTAGTCAAGTGCCTACAGTAACAAAGCAGTATACAAAGCCTAACAACTCTCGACACTCCAGGCCACACACTAGCCTGGTGCCCCCCCTCACTGCAGCACCCTAACTTTGGGTCACACGGAGCTTCTCTCTGAACAGAACAATCAACTCTATCCCCTAGGCAGGGTACAGCTACCATCCAATCATAACACACTTTAGTCACCCGTCCAGCCCCCCCTCATTCTTACTCTACAAGGCCTACGTTTTAAATCACAGCAATATATGTATAAAACTCAACATTAAAACATGGGGGGGGGGGGGGGGACACACAGAGAAAGTATATTTACACAGTGAAAATGTCACACCGGCTCTTGCTGAGCTTGCCGCACACCGTGGCCATTCGGATGTGCTAGTCCTCCAAGATCTGGGTATTGTTTTCTTACACTACTCAGCCCAGGATGATTTGGAGCAATGCCTGCAGTAGATCCCATATGATGGGGTTCTTGAGCACCCAGGAATTTCCTACAGAAAGATGGTCTTTTCGAAGTCAAATGGAGTATACCCCTTGAAGGCACTCTGGACCTATTGGGGTAATCAAACAGCTGGGACTTTTCCAGTGTGAGGCAGTCTTCGCAGACCAGGTGGAGTCCACCCCTCCAAGGCACCCCAGGCTTTGTTGAGCAAATAGCGTGGTCTGTGTGTAAGACTGAGCACCCAGGGGTCTTTGCAGCTGGATGGCATGTACCCCCTCCACGGATGGGTTGATTGAGCATCCAGTACTTTCCCACAAGCAAGGGGGTCTTTACAAACTAAATGGAGTACATTGCTCCTCAGAGGGCAACAACAACAAACTAAACTGCCTGCCTCTTGAGGAATTTAGGCATTGGCTGGGCAATAGTGGGCTTCCTACACAACCAAAAGGGGAGTTCTCTTAAGGGGCTCTGGGGGGTGGGAAGCAGACAGCTAACTTTAGCGCCACACATTGACCACACCCCCAGGAAGATGATGATGGACAGGAATAGTGGTTTCGTTGGTTCCAGCCCTAATACCCTCTGCCCTCAGTTACCCCAACAGGCAGGTTGGGGAAGGGGGTTACAACAGTTGGGCTGCCCCCACTGTCCCCCACCTATGCTGAGCCAGGACCTGAGAAACCTGTAATCAATAAAGTTGTGGCCAGACAGCATGTGTCTGCGTTGTCCTTCTCTGCCCCCCCCCATACATGGACTGGTCCCACTCCCCAATTCAGGAACAAGTCAATCTCCAGCCATGAGATGGGGCACTGTTTGTTCCTGGCGTGGGGGGAGAACAAGGATGATGTTGGGCAATTGGGCTCAGTGCTGGCTGCCAACCTGCAGCTTCCTGCAGCCTACCCAGGGGTCAGTCTGTCACAGGACGGTGGGGGCACACAGTCCTGCAGGCTTCTCGCCGCGACGCAGCCCAGACGGAAGAAGTGCTTGGCATTTAGCAGCTCTCAGCAGAGACCGACCCTCCCACATCATGCTTACACATTTACTGTTTGTGTGGCTGCTCATCCTTTGTTATGACTGCACAGGTTGCTAGTTAACAGGGCTGGGAGGGGATTTTACCCAAAGCTAATTAGTGGATAAGCACTGGGAGTTTTGCCTTCCCCATAACAAAGAATGCTTGTTTGCACAGTTAAAAAAATGACCATCACAATAGGCTGCTGGCTGGAAAACAGCGCAGGTTGTGCAGGGGTGGGCGCCCTGCATAACCAAAAGAAAAAGTCCCCTTAAAGAGCTCTGGCAGTTGGGGTGCTGGACATGGGCGTCAACTACGGGGGGGCTCGAGGGCTCGAGCCTCCCCCGAAATTTCCCGGGGGGGGGCTCAGCCACCTCCGGCAAAATGCTCGCCCAGCCGGCCGTTGCCGCCTCTCCTTCACCCCCAGCCTGCCCTGCCTCCCTGAGGCGGGGGGGGGAGAGAGGCGGCGGGGACATAGTCGCCCGCGCGCTTCGCGCGGGTGGCAGTCCCGGCCAGCTGGCTGCTGCCGCGGGTCTGCCTCCCTGGGCCGGGGGGGGGGAGGGAGCGGCAGAGACATGGTCCTGTGCGCGCGCGCGCGCTTCGCGCGCACGAGAGAGCCCCTGCCCCCCCCCCCCCGGGGATTTAGAAAGTCGACGCCCCTGGTGCTGGACACCCAACCTTGGGACTGATGCATCGGCCACACCCCCACAACAGCTAGGAACATCTGCTTCCAGCGGTCATACCAGTCCTCTGCCACCCCAACAGGCAAGCTGGAGAAGGTGCTGGCAGCAGTTGGGCTGTTAACTGCACCCACTGTCCCCAGCCTGCACTGCGCCAGGCTGAGGAACCTGTAATCAGTAAAGTTGTGGCCATTTCTTCCCAGAGCGTTTGTCTGTTTTTCCTTTTTCTCCCACCCTCCATGGACAGACTGGTCCCTACTCCAGGCACAACTGCTGGGCAACAGCAGTGACTGGACTCCCTTTTCCCATCAAAAACGGAAACAGTTAAATTCACAACAATCAGTGTGATGGTTTGCCATGATCGGTACTAAGGCTGAGGACAGACTGGCAGTCTGGCCCACTCTGCCTCCGCTTTAAAAGTGGAGGCAGAGCAGCAGTCCAGACTGCCACATCTGCTTGGAGGAGGCGGGCCGGATGCAACGCGTCCGGCACCGCGCTCCTCCTGCAGCAGCCAGGAACCACTTAAAAGTGGTATCCCGGATGCTGTGCGCACGTTCCACCCGCTTCTGGTGGGTGTGAACGCACGCCGGGCCGGGGGAGCCGCACAGTGTTCGGACGCCGCCATGGCTTTCTTGTGGCGGCGTGCGAACGCCGCGCGGCGGGGGCAATTCCCCCTGCCTTGTTCTGCCGCGCTGTGGAGGCGCGACAGAATACCAGTCTGTCTTCGGCCTAAGATAAAGCTACAGTTCCAAGCTGAAACTGGCATGAAATTTCTTCACTTGTTACAACCCAAACTGGGTATTATACTGCCATCAATCAATCAAAAGTAGGCTTAAAGGTGATATGATAGGTTAAACTGGATTTAGATTTTTTTTTTTTTACATATCTGTTTCATCATGTGCCAAAGATGTACAGATTTGCTAAACTCCTATTTACAGTGTGCCAGTTTGGCTGAATGTTGGATTAAGACGAGGATTTAGGAGAGAAACCACCACACACTCTGCATGCTGTCAGTCAGAATTGTGGTCTACTACAAGGTTTATTGTATGTATCACCTTCGGCTGCTTTGTCTTCTACCTCTGTAAACCACTTTTGGCATTACAGTATACTAGCGCCTTTGGGTTCTTTTCTATTTGTTTTCATTGATTTCTTATTCTGTAATCCTCGTCCTATTATATTGTTTATTGGATGTAGATATTTGACTGAATTGGTTTTATGTATTCTGTAATCTGCTGAGTCTCTGTGAGACAGGCAGGCTAAAGATGAAGTAAATAAATGAAACTTAAAAATAATATGCTGTAGTCGAATAGTTTTGTGGTTGGGAGCCTGATTAGAAGGTATTGTTATACACTATGTCTAGGATCTGAAACATTCTTGCTGAACAGAAAACTGAAATAGGAAACATTACAGAGGTCAAGTGACCCTTGAATTGGTATTAAATTGAAGAATTAAAGGTTTAATCTTTGTAAATGAAACTGTAACACATTCACCACTTAGCTGAAAACTCTAGTATTGGCCTCATTTTCCCTCCATGGCATGGCCACAAGATACAATTTTTCTACTGTATAAAGAAAGTAGCTGATGTACAGAGTAGCTGATGCACAGAGTATCTAACATCTAATCACCTCCTCCCTTTCAGTTTTGAGACATGCTCAAGAACAACTCACAGTATTTTATGAAGACTGGTATCAATCTCACTGGGCATTTGCCTAGGCCAGTGGTGGCAAACCTATGGCACGCGTGCCAGAGGTGGCACTCAGAACCCTCTCTGTGGGCACGCATGCAGTTTGGGCACTCAGTCTCTAAAAGGAAAAAGACGACACAGACTCGAGGCTGGGCTGCTCTCAAACTTACAAAGTATGAGCCAAGGTTAAACAAATTATCAGCATGCATACAACAGCAAAAATCACATTAATTGTTCAAAAGCATGCCAAATGCAAACTTTTACCTTTCAATAAAAAGTTGTTTGTATAATTGAAAGCTCTGTTATTGTGTTTTTCTTTTAAGACAAAAGATGTCAATGTACGAGTTCTTTTTTCTAAACTAAAACCTCAGTATTCAGGTTAAATTGTCGTGCTGGCACTTTGCGATAAATAAGTGGGTTTTGGGTTGCAGTTTGGGCACTTGGTCTCTAAAAGGTTCGCCACCACTGGCCTAGGCTAAAAGTCAATAGTTCTGACTCAAAATTAATTTACGGGTTTTCAGATTTTGGATACACTTGCCATAGAGGAAGAGAACAGCCTTTGGAAAAATGAATTCTAAGAACATTTACACATTATAGCCAGGTTGCAATTGACCTACAAGGCATACCTATGAGACAGTGGTTCTTAACCTGGGTTCGATTGAACCCTAGGGGTTCGGCGAGTCAGTCTCAGGGGTTCGGTGGGGCCTCCAACTTAGTACTATTACTAAATACTAAGAATTATTTTTCACTAAAGAAGGGTTCGGTGAATGCGCATATGAAATTGGTGGGGTTCGGTACCTCCAACAAGGTTAAGAACCACTGCTATAAGAAAAGGTCCACTTTTTAAGGGGCTCTTGAGAAGGAGATGGAAAGTCTTACAATATTTTACACTTGCACAAGACTTCAAGGTAACTAATTGATCTTAGACATTTTCAGCTTCAACAAAGTCCTGGTTGGTAATATAAGTAAGTTTGTTACAAACCACCACTGCTTGCTAAGTTACATGAACTGAAGACCCCGGCCCCCTGTGACTTCTTCTGATTAGCATGGCGCAGGCTTTACAGAATGTGGCATTAAGATTGTATTTGTAAACAAATATCACGTAAAACACAGAACACATTTTTATTATAATTTTATTTTTAAAATTTACATTGTAAATAAGATCCAAATCAATTTCAAAATCTTCTGTTTTGAATGCATTTGATGTAATCTGTCTTGCATATTAGCTTTAGCAAGCTAAAATTTTAGCACCACAGCAAGCTAAGCTTTTACTTGTGTGTGATTCTTTTGCAGGAGAAGTTATAGAAGCAGTTTTCAAATGCATTATGCAAATGACTTTAATCAATATTGTCCTTAATCAAAAAGCAGTTGCGTGTTTGAATATGTGTACTTCTTCAAATTTGCTCTGATACCAGTAAATGATGATTGTTTACTAACTGCAATACTGGTATCAGCTTGCCGATAAAAGACATCAGAATTATCTATCAGAATATAGATGCAGAAGGAATTAAAACAATAATAAAGCAAAAATTACAAATATGCAAAAGCAACCAAGTTATTGTAGAATACACTTTAGCAAATATTACTTAAAAGTTAGTGCCTGCATAGACAGATAAGGTTAGAAGGCATAAGGTTATCATTCGATTAACTTGTAATCACAACTGCAATCTTGACTATTTTTATGTTGCAGCTACCAGCCCAAGACACGCTTCTGCAAGACATGAACATTTGCCACTTTTGTTAACATCTTCCACAGCTTATTTTCCAGTTGGACGGATATAAGTCCCATGTGACCAAGTGTCTGGTAATGGGACCAACTAATGGTCATTCACAGATGATGCCATTCACAAATGAGCCTTTTCCTTTGCAGTAGTGTGGGATGAAGTTTGGGCATAGGTATGAACACGCCCCTAGAAAAAAAAAGACAATAATAAAAAATGGGGATGGTCACTTTTTTAAGGGAAAACTTGAATGGATTTTTTTTCATCAGAGATTATTTTAAGAAATAGAATTATTTTGTGAACTTCATTTGCTTAAAAATGGAATGTATTCTACTGAATAGTCCAATATGATGATCCAACTGTAGATCCTTAATGTTTGCCAGTGGCATAGAATGGTAAGATTTAAAAAAAAAATGTCAGAAATTTAGACAGCAGGAATTGCACTTGGTCAACATGCCTTTCCTTATATTTTTATCTTTCTGGAAGTAGTTTGAATAGAAATTGCTGTCATACCTTCTTGCTACTTTGAGCATTGTGTTTGTCCAGGAGGGCTTGAATGCGTGCACCATAGTCTGGATGAACATCAGTGAAGTTTTTCACCTAGAATGGCAAAAGGAATTTAAATTGGCAATTCTTCCTTCTTCATTTTTAGCTCCTGGGCCTACTCTCAGTCATGCGGGGGACATGGCATTTGACACTGATGTGGAGAGCCAAAACTTCAGCTGATAGTTCTCATTCTTAGGCCGAGGACAGACTGGCAATCTGGCCCGCTCTGCCTCCGCTTCTAAAGCGGAGGCAGAGAGGGCGTCCAGATTGCCGCAGCTGTCCCCCCTCGGCGGCCCGCACTTACCCGCATGCGGGCCGCTCTCCACGCGCTGCAGCCGGAGACCTCTTGGAACTGGTCTCCGGCTGTCTGGGCGCGCGTTGCTGCCGCTTCCTGCCGGTCTGGACGGCTCTCACGGCGCACAGGAAGCAGTGGCAGCAGTCTGGACGCGCTGCAAACAGGCGCGCCTCACCGGACCAGCCAGAAGCCGCACGCCGCAGCAGAGGAGGCTCCAGAGGACAGCCGGCGGTGTGGACGCACCACTCCGCCTCCTCTCCAGTAGGGTCCCGCAGCACTGTAACCAGTGCGAACGGGACGCCCCGCACCCGTTTCCCCGTGCAGCTTCTGCCCCCGCAGCTGTCCCGGGGCGAAATGCCAGTCTGTCCTCAGCCTTAGTTTCTGGATTAATCCTTTAATGGTACAGGAACATTTGATGTATGAATTTTCAGTGAGACAGTGCAAAATTTGAAAGTCGTTGACTGAACTACATTGAAAATGTCTGAGAGAGGCTGGCACAATAAAAACTGAAGCAGATACGGTGCAAACTATACTTCTGATAGGAATGGTGTGTTGCTTTCATTCAACACATATAAGCAGTGTGGTAGATTAAAGAATTCTCTTACAACAGCAGCTAAGCAACCCCCAGCTGCCAATTACCCCAGCACAAACTCTTAAAGATAATCCATTTTTGTGCCTGGAACTTCAGAAAGGGCAAGAAAGTAAAAATTCTCTTCTCTGAACACAGTGAGCCCTGGGCTAGTTATTCTGCCACCACTGAGACTTTCTGTAACATTTGATTCTTCTGTTTTAAAGATGCAATGAATTAATCATTACATCCTTAATATCTTTTAGCTTTGCTTTCCCCCGCATACCTGAAAAAATTTACTTTTTCCTATACACCTCGAAAAAAACCTTTTCATAACTGCTGTAGTTTAGAGGCCACCTATATAATAATTTAACACTTACCGCTTTCTTCTGGATGAATATCTGAGCATCCTTAAGATGGCCAGCAAGGTTCTCACAAAGCCGCTGGCGTTCATCCTCCTTCAGTACTTTGGTATAGAAGTCTCGTACCTTTAAAAAAGTAAAAAAGAAAAGCACTATTTCAATGGTGGTTAGGATCTTGCGCTGCATAACAATTTAGCAAATGATCTTAGTCTCTGCCACTAAGAAATATAACAGCTGGTATATGCATTAGACCAAGGGTGGGCAAATTGCGGCCCGGGGGCCACATGCGGCCCGCCACAGAGTTTTTTGCGGCCCGCCAAGACAGTCGGCCACGTGGTGTGATAGGGTACATTTGTCTCATTAAACTGATCCTAAAATTAAATGTGCTTGCAGCTATAGGTGATATGAAATTAGCACAATAAATAAATTGAATAAAACTACCACTATTTTATTTAATTTATATTTAGAGATTTTTATGATACAATTTATACCTTTTCTGAAATGCAAAGTTAACTAATGAATGCAATCATTTTAAAAGGTGTGGCCCTCCGCTAACCTCCACTCCCACAAAGTGGCCCCCGAGCCAAAACAATTGCCCACCCCTGCATTAGACCCATCCCTTCTGGCACTAAAATCACAATTAAGGACTACGCTTTCATGGATTCAGATGAGGTGGAGCCAGTGATCTGTCATCAGAAGGTACCGGCAGATGCAGATCCCTGACATACTCCCCTTTCCCCCACACTCTCTTTTGACCCGGGGAAAGTTGATTTTCTGGATCTCAAGACATGTATGAACTAACAGGCGGGTCTGTAGAGAGTAAGCTGAAGGGGGCAAAACTGTCCCTCCTCCATCAGATGAACTGCACATACAGGAGAGGTAGAAATGGAGGATGCTATGCCCCCTTGCCTTGGTTCACTGCAGTCCCCCACTCCCCACTTGTAGTCTCTGTTAGCCCACACAGGCCCTCCAACCTCAGGGATCACTTTCCCAGGATCAGAATTAGCCAGGGTGGTGGTGGTGGGGAGCAAACAAGAAAACTTCTTCCACAGAAACTGCAGGATCTAACCCATTAAATTCTTTGGCAGAGGGGGAAAAATATCTGAACATTTAGAAGTGGAAGGGATGACCAAAGGGCTTCAAAAGAGCACAGCTTGGGAGTAACAGTGTAATTACTGCAAGATCAAACTTTCACAAAGAACTTTCAAATTAGGTCTTTCGTAGATGTCTCATGAGAATGCTAATATGCGATTGGCCTCACATCCAACCTCCAACACAAAGGCAGCTGGACATTTCTGCTTTGCTTACTTGAGACACGTTATCTTCGCTTCCGCTATTGAAACGTGTCACGTCGCCTGAAAAAAGTATACATGTCTCCTTTAAGTCAGGCTGGTCTTCAGGACCTGTGAAACTGTTTGGATAGTAGTTCGGGGCCCCACCTAGGGGAAAAAAAGATAACAATTTTACTATTTCACAAATATATTGTAAGTGTGTGGGGAGAGAGCAGGGATAATGAAATCAAGAAAGAGGGCATCTGAAACATTTCAGCCACGATCGATACACAGCTCTTGGTCTTTGTAAAAATGCAGAGGTTTGTTGCTATAAGCATTCATTAGTGGAAAAATGGTTCACCCCTAAATATTTCGAAAAAACTAACCAAACTCCCCCAGTTCTGCTATTCACACAAAGTTCCAACCAATGAATTGATCGTGATTCCATATTAGCTCTTTCCACAGGAAACAAGTCTTATTACGCCATTCAGTCCTACTTTTCCCTTCAGATTGTTACTAGTACAGTGAAAAGTGGGAACCACAGGCCTTGTACGGAGGTGGGATCCCATCCTTCTCCGCCTTGCCTGCTCACCTGGCTACCTGCTGGCCAGACAGTCCACCATGCCACTGCCTGTTTGTCCCATGCAATGGCTTACCAACTCCTCCAGAATCTCACACTCCTTCTCACCTCCCCTCTCCAGAGCTGGCAGGAGGGCTCCTGCTTGTAGTGCCAATAGTATGGCGCTCATTCCTCCTCACTCAGATGCTGGCATGCCCAGCTAGCTGGTGATTCCTGCTCCTCCCAACTCTTCCAGGCAACTCTGGTTCCTTCTCCTGTGCACTTCTGGTCCACCTCCTAGTGGTCCTCAGCCTCTAAGTCATCTGCCTTACCTCGACCAGGGCTAGGGCTTTTTCAGCCCTGGCTCCGGCCTGGTGGAACATGCTCCCAGTGGAGATCAGGGCCCTGTGGGACTTACTGCAATTCTGCAGGGCCTGTAAAATGGAGCTGTTCCGCCAGGCCTTTGGCTGAGGTGGCGGACATCACTGGCCTCCCCTGCCTTCAGCTGCTCCTTGGCACTATTCATACCAACTGGCACAGGGAACAGCTAACGTATATCATCAGAGGGATCCACTGCCCTTACCTGGCATGAGGAGTTAAACCACTGAGTTGCCACTGTTTATTTTAAATTATTTATTTACTTTCTAATCCTATTTGTATTCATTCTTGAAGTTGATATCTTTTATGGAATTGTTCAATTGTTTTTATGTCCTGTTGTAAGCAGCTCTGAGCCCGCCTGAGGGGTACAGTGGGGTAGAGGCCACAAAAATAAATATAAATAAATAAAACTGATTTTCTGATTATATGAGATTTCACATTAATTCACTGAAACTGTACAACCACATTGATGCAACGCTAGATGCAATTTCTAACTGGTTTCAGTGTTGACATGAATGCTTGCTGGTTAGCAGAAGTTGAAGAAGAAGAAGAAGAGGTTGGATTTATATCCCGCCCTTCACTCACTTAAGAGTCTCAGAGCGGCTTACAAAATCCTTTCCCTTCCCCTCCCCACAACAGACACCCTGTGAGGTGGGTGGGGCTGAGAGAGCTCTCTCCCAAGCTGTCCTTGAGGGAACAGCTGGTACAGAGCTATGGCTTGGCCAAGGTCATCCAGCCAGGTGCAAGTGGAGGAGTGGGGAATCAAACCCGGTTCTCCCAGATTAGAGTCCGCGCACTTAACCACTACACCAAACTGGCTCTCGTTGAGAAGAGTATGCACACCGTTAAGAACTTCCAAACATGAAAAAAATATCAAAAATATATTTAAAACATCCCTGCTGTGCTGTACATGCAGAAAACTCCTGCAGCTGTTGCTGAGATTTTTTTTTTTTTAAAGAAAGGCCTCTCAAAATTACCTTGGTTGTCAGACACACACATAAATCCATCTCTCTGGTAATTGGCCACTCGAGCTCGGTAGGGACAATTTACTGGAATGGCAAGGTAGTTGGGTCCGAGACGGTGCCGGTGAGTATCTGGATATGAGAAAAGACGACCCTAGAACAATAGATAAGAGGAGCCAGAATGAAGGTAGGTAGCCTTTCTTTCTTTCTTTCTTTCTTTCTTTCTTTCTTTCTTTCTTTCTTTCTTTCTTTCTTTCTTTCTTCCATTTATATCCCGCCTTGCCAGCAAACCGGCTCAAGGCGGCTAACAACATAAAATACCATCAAGGTTTACAATATAAAACAATTAAAATTAGCACCACGTGCTACATACAATATACTACAAATCCAACAGATGGCGACTTCAGAGTTCTCATGGCGGACAGCGGCTGCAGGGGTGCGATCCACAAGACCAGGGCGATGTTATAAAATCAGTTCTCCCCCCGGAGGCGGCTCCTAATTGAAAGCCTGGCGGAAGAGCTCTGTCTTGCAGGCCCTGCGGAATTGCAATAGGTCCCGCAGGGCCCTGATGTCATCCGGGAGCTCATTCCACCAGTGGGGAGCCACCACCGAGAAAGCCCTGGCCCTGGTGCAGGCCAACCGGGCGTCTTTCGGACCGGGGCAAGTCAGACGATTTTGAGTGCCTGACCTCAGTAGCCTCTGGGGCCTATATGGGGAAAGGCGGTCCCTCAAGTAGGCAGGCCCCTGACCATAAAGAGCTTTAAAGGTTAACACCACCACCTTGAACCTGATCCGGTATGCTGCTGCCTCCCTCTTCCTACTTTGAACAGTTTTAAGACTGGCTTCTTTTAATTGCTACTGCTCCTCTTAAAACATAACTGGGAAGAATAGTTACATTCTTATGGTCACCATCAAACAAGCTAAGATCAGACCTACTGAAAAAAACAACTGGAAAAGTTATGTAGATTCATCTGTGTGAATCTAACTGTACATCTCAAGTATTTGCTAAGAGTATTCATTTTCTGAACATCCGGTCTGGCCCTGAGATGCTAAAAGCGGTTGTAAAATTCAGTTTTTATTTTAATGCACAGCTTATTAGTGCTGAAGCTGCTGACAGGGGTGTCTGAATTCTATATTGGAAAGTCAGGAAGAGCACGATTATCGTTTTTATTAAACATGGGCAGTACTGATATTGCATCAGAAAGTCATGCAGGAAAGAACTTCTGTTTCAGTTAATTTCATAAGAATATCAATACTCCCCAAACGGAATAAAAATGCGATTTCCAAAATTACATAAGGAAATCAAAAGATGATTTCTGAAGTCTCCTGATAACACCACTTACCTTGCTAAATATGCCAAGCACAGCGACTGATTAAAACTGCTTGCAATCAGTTTGCTTGGATATTCAGTATTTAAAAATCTGAATCGCCAGCCAAATGTAAGAGTAAAATGTGTGAGTTAACAATGGAAAACAAAATTCAATGCATCAGACAAGGCATACGTTATCACTGTTTTCATTGTAACAAGAGAGATTTTAAATCGGCGACGTGAGTTGTATTACAAAAAAAAATGGAAGAACCTGTCCTGGTCACCTGTAACATTTTATCAGGGCTAGGTTCAATGCCTGGGGGCATATTGCTTGGGTCAAACGCCATTTGCTCCACCTCGGCAAAATAATTCACAGGGTTCCTGTTTAAGATCACTTTCCCCACAGGGATGAGAGGATAGTCTTTGTGAGGCCAAACCTAGAAAATATAACAGACACGATATTATCACGGCTATCTTTCGATCAACTTTCCAGACCTGCAGGAGACAAAGAGACGCACAGTATCTAGGAGACAGGAAGATGCATTTACCTTAGTTACATCAAAAGGATTAAATGGAAACCTCTCAGCTTGTTCAAATGTCATAACTTGGATGTAGAAACTCCACGTTGGACAGTTTCCATTAGCAATGGCATTATAGAGATCACGCAGGCCGTAGTCGGGATCTTCTGAAGCCAGTCTCCCTGCTTCTTCAACAGGAAGGTTTTTGATTCCCTGATCGGTCTACAAATATAAAAGACATCCATCAGATTCTAGAAGTTCAGTTGATCCTAGTGAAACAGCAAGGAATGTTAAATTATTCTAACCCAACTGACTCAGTGATAGTAGTCTACATGTGGAGAGGTTTTAACAGGGAAATCGGCTGTACGGCCACAAAATGGCTGCCACAGGAAGCGAAGCCTCCCCCCCCCCCCCCCGCCCCACCCCGAAGCACAAGTATTGGGAAGAAGAGAGGTGATAAAAATATGCTGGGAAAGAGGGGTGAAAGAGAATAAAGCAAACATTGTGGTGGCAGCTGCCACTGAAACAATGTTATTTTTATCTGCATAGCCAATCAGAACCCCTGCTAGGCACAAGCCCTCCTGGTCCACCCAAATTTGGTGGGTGCCAAGAAAGTGTCAGCAGGTGCTGTGGCACCCAAGGTCACCCTGATGGGTACCCTTGCTCAAGAAGTTACTATAGTAGGTGAAAGCTTACATTTAATTATGTAGACACAGACATCAAATTTTAGCTTTGATATTAGACTGCAGCCAACCACAACCCAGTAACACTAACAGAATATTCCATTCCTACAAAATGACTGAGCATGTTACTACTTGCAACTTTTCCTTTTTTGAAATGGGAGCAGGTAAGTGGTACAGAGGTAGTATTATCCAGTAGTGGATTGTACTTTTTTGGGGGGGGGGGGGGAGCCTTGCAGGCTGTAAGGATTCATAAAGTGATACGGCAAGGGGATAGAAGACTTCTTTGCTTTTCAAATGCACAAAGCTATAAAAGGGGGGGGGGGGTGGGACCAAGGGGAAAATACCAGTGATATTACAGGCACTATTCAATGTGTGTGTGTTCATGACATCTGACAGATATATTGCATCACCCTGAAGAAAGAACTGCAACAAAAGCAGAGCCGCAGGACGCGTTTATGGGAATAAGCTAAATGCCTAGGAATACAATGCTACATTTCCAAAATCAGGTACAGAACAAAAAAAGTTAACCCTTTTGTTACACCTTGATGTTTCTTTTAAAACTACCATATTCTTAGAAGGAAACTCTGAACGGGAAAGTGAAGTGATTACCTTGGCATGAAATTTGCAGTAGACTGCTTTACCACTGGCATTTACTAGCTTAAAAGTATGCGATCCATAGCCATTCATATGGCGGAATCCATCCGGAATACCACGATCGCTGAACAGGAATGACACCTAAATATAAACCAACAGTAAACTGATACGGGTTATCCTCATTCACTGTATTATATAAATAATGCAAATCACATAGATGGTTTTGTATGGAAGACAATGTGCAGTTCTGTCATATGCTGAATCTGTAATTGACTGTCAGCATGATACTGCGATGACATCCCATTCAACGCCCTTTCCCATACAAGAAAGACTTGCTGCCTTTCAGTAGACTTTTAACATCGAGGGAGCACAAAAAAGCACCTCCAACTGTTTGGAGTGGGCTGCCGTGTGTATTCGGTCATTATACAGTCAAGTATACATCAATGATATATTTAAAAAATCAAAAGTATGGTGCAGGTGCAGGAGGGATAGGGTGGTGGAGAAGGAAGCTGAAGGGAACGGCTGTCAGCACCCTAAAAAATCCTGGATTATTTTTGAACTGAAAAAAAAAAATGATGTAACTGGTCACTGAGGGCAAGATTTGACTGGTTGCTTCTATCCTATAATCCTGGACAAATGATAACATGCCACACCACAAACTCCTAGTAGCTAAATTCTTCTTGGGTGCAGCTGTATTTACATAACAGAGGAACTCTTTGCCAAGGACAGGCAACAGATTTTCCCCCCTAGTGTTTGTACCCTTGTGTAGAGATAGATACTTATTCAGATTTCTAGATTTATACTTTTACTAGCAAGCTGTTCCCATATGGGTGGAATGCCAGAAAGCCCAGGCACTACTACCTTTCTTTCAGCATCTTCCCCCTACCCATCCTCGTGCTATCTGAAGGAATGTATTACAGGAGCTACCTTCAGTCCTGTGTAAACTTTTTTTAAAAGCTAGAATTCCTATGTTATTTTTCAAAGCAAACTCAATTGACAATTAAGTCTGTGCCAAGTGATCCCAACAGTGGATATAACCCAACCTTTATTACAGCCTCTGCCCCAGGCAATTTTTGTCCATGCTGTTCCCATGATCTGCAGGTGACTCCCTCCTCCCTTTCCACTAGTGGAAAAGCGAGTTGGATCGAACCAAACGTCTCTTGCTTATGAACACAAGTGCCATCCTGATACAACATTCTTTACAATAACCCCAGTAACCGGCTAGTTCTCGGTGGCCCACCAGACATGCTCTACCTACCTGATTAGTAGAACAGGCTAAAGAGAGTAGCGTTTTCTCTCTGTCTCATTCCAATCTTGATCTCCCTTTCTTTAAAGCAGAAGGGAGATTCAGATTTTCACTGCAAGCTTGGATCTCAGCTTTTCACTATGCACAAAGTGGATGGAAAAGAGAGTACTGGAAATGCAGAGTGGAGTGGGTGTGAAGAGAGTTTATTCACCTGCAGGACTCCTGTTACTGATCTCTATCCTAGATTTATCTATGAGCACAGGCGTAGACTACGGGGGGGCTCGAGCCTCCCCCGAAATTTCCCGGGGGGGACTGAGCCCCCCCCGGGAAAACGTAGCACCTGCCGCTGTGCCTCCCGGGGCCCTTCCGAGGCTGGCAGCTGCTGCTGCTGGTGCCTCCCCCCCCCCCCCCCCCGCACCTGGCCACCCTTCCATCCTTCCCTCTCCCTCCCTCTTTTCCCAGGGAAGGGAGAGGGCAGGAGTAGGGGGGGGAGAGGCTCCGGCAGCAGCGGCTAGCGGGCCTCAGAAGGGCCCGGGGAGGCGCGGAGGTTTCCCGGGGGGGACATTGCCCCAGAGAGCGCGCGCACTAAAGAGCCCCCCCCCCCAGAATTTACAAAACTCTACACCCCTGTCTATGAGGTAGATATACAGTGGATATACAAACAAAGAAGTCATCGTTTTGTGCCATTTAGCCAAAAAACTATATTAGGGAATTAAACAGAGCCATTTTCACCTGGTGTAGGGACTCGGGACGGAGACTCCAGAAATCCCATACCATATCTGGATCTTTAAGGTGAGTCTGTGGGTTCCTCTTTTGGGTGTGGATGAAGGATGGAAACTAAATTCAAACAAAAATACACAGAGAATATAATTAGTATATTTATATGAACATTAGAACTAGCATACTGCCCCTCACTTTTGGGAATGTCACTGTGAAAATACATATTTGTAATTAAGGAAGTGCCCCTGAAATGAATCAAAATACATGCATTGACATTTGTACTTTATTGGGACAATTAAAGAATTCTCACTCATGAGAGCAAAAAACATTTGAAATACGGAAAGCACATAACTCTTTGAAAGGACTATGAAGAGAACCAGAACCCTGCAATACTGTATCCACTTGCTTGAATAGGGTTTTAAGGATTAGTGAAACTAACCAATCTGAGAATTGGTTGCTCCCCAACCTTGATTTGAAAGATAAAGTACATAGTCTGAGGGCTCTGTTACACTAGCATTGTTCCTAGATTCTCAAGTGACCACTGTAACCAAGATATCTGTTACCAGCTTCGGTAATAAGCAAACTAAAGTTTGTCCTAGATGATGATGAGTTGAATACAGACAACAATTTCTAATGGTTGAATGGAACTGTCCCAGTCCACTTATCTCCATGAAATACTGCTCCTGAGGGAGAGGAGAGCCCGAGAAATTACATGAGGGGAGTCGGCAGCAGGAAGGGAGAGTTGGTGGCAACTGCCAATTTCATCTCGAACCAACCCTAAGCCAGTGCTTTGGTAACCTCTGGAAGGACTACTGTGATCCCTTCTGCATGGAGGCTGGTTTTGAAGATGCCACAGAAGCGTCAATTACTGAAAAAAAGTGGCCATCTCTAATTCTGGGAGTGAGCTGGCAGAAGGGTGTTAGACTTGTGCTGAAACAAAACTGATCTCAGAAAAATGCAAATCTTTCTCCTCAACCAGAACTGGTCACTCGAACACATCTTATTTTGGTCCTCTTAATGGACCTCTATTTTTGCCTATTCCAGCATCTTTTTTACAATGTCTCCACCTAACAAAATAAACATGAATGTGAAACAATAATCCTAACACAGAAGTCAAAGTTCCACTTGTGCCTTTTTGATTCCCTGGAGAGTGTGGATCTGAATGTGCTCATCTCCACAGGATCATTGCAGAATTTCAGGAGGGAAAAAAAGGCATAAAAACCATGTCAGCCTTCAAATGATATAGAAAACTCATCTGCCCAAGACAGTGATCTTCAGAACCTAATAATATTTGAACAATTTCAACACATCTTATATTCATACATTAGAACCCATTTTAATATTCATCTGTCATTTCTCTGATTTAGTAAGACAAGTGCTGGCTAGTGGGGGGGGGGGCATCCCCTCACTTTCTTGCTGGGCCTGCCATGACTCCCAGGCTAGCCAAAGCAGCTGCTGCTGGGCTAATGTGGCTCCTGGAATCTGCTGCAGTAACCAATGACCATGCCAGAGGTAGATGCATTCTGGGAAAATGTAAACCACCCCCACCCCCAATGTATTTTGCAAGACAGTTTGAAGGAAAAATCTGTTTAGTGCAGGGCTGCCAAGTGCCGGCGACTTACCGGCGGGAGGGAGTTGTTCTCCCCCCGGGAGCTCTTCTGGCACGTGCCCTTTTGCACACGCGCCGGCGACGTAATGATGTCACCATCCCGTTGGGGGCGTTGCCAGGGCAACGCCCCCAACGTGATGACGTCACCTCAGGGTGATGTCATTACACGGGGGAAGTCGTCCTCACTGGACGACTTCTGGGGCAGGGTTCCCCCTGCCAGCCGAATGCCGGCCGGCGGATCGGGAACCCCTATAGCGGGGGTTCCCCCGCCCCCCGGGCTGACTTGGCAGCCCTAGTTTAGTGTCAGTGTGGCCCCGATCTGTGGGTTTAGATATCTAAAGATTGGGGGGGGGGCACACTTGAGAAACAGATATATAGATCCCCTAATGTTATAAAACTGTATGTTCTCGTTATGATGAACCTATGTATCATGCATATCCATTGAAAATATCAAGTGATATTACTGTTATTAATTATTTAATATCTTGGTTTATGTATTAATATTGCTTAAAGACCGAATACAATGTTTTTAGAAACTAATAAAAAGTGACTTGATGGTAGCCTGCTCCTTTAGACATGGGAACTATTTGCACTTTCTTTCTGGTGACCACTAGTAGTCATTACTCCTTCACATACCAGCATTGCATCCCGGATAAAGAAGATGGGAGTGTTGTTTCCAACAAGATCCCAGTTGCCATCTTCTGTGTAAAATTTCATTGCAAAGCCTCGAGGATCCCGGACTGTATCGGCTGAACCTGATTCTCCAGCTAGGCAATAAGAATGAAAAGCAGAAACAATGAAAACTGCACAGAGCCACAACGGTGACACGAAGCAAAGATACCATTGTCAAACATAGACTCATTTCTATTCAAGAAGTTCTAACACTAGAAACGGATGTCATTTGGGACATGTGGTCTTACTGCCAAAAAGACAGCAAGAAACATATAAATCCCAAGTTCGGAATGCACAAGCCCTACCCCAATATCATTCTGCTGTGGAAAGCATCAATTTGAAACAGATCTCCTTGTGCTGTAACTGTCCCCCAAATCTTTTCCTAATGAACATTATCTTAATATAGTTCAAGTTCAGCCAATGGCAAGGAGGATCACACCTGTACATTGTCATCTGCATCACTGCAATGGAAACCTGATGCAAAAAAACCACACAGCGAAGTCATGGACAATTTCCTTTCCTGCCCTGTTGAAATTTTAAAGTGTGGTGTCCTCATTCAACACCCTTTACCACAAAAGAGGAAAACCAATGCTGACAGTATAAGCAGAATGTGGTCTTTTGCTTTTTAGGAACTAAGAATTTGAGCAACTGATTATACAACTGCTCCTTTCCTTTAACAATAGTTATGTAAGGCAGAAGTGCAGTGATTCTGCAACAAAATCAGAGGTCCATCCAGCTTCTTACAGGAGATTTGGCTTCCCAATAACAAACATTAACTGCTCTGTGACAGAGATAAGTAGGATGTGTATTTCAGTGATGCATTTAGGAAGTGGAAGATGATTTTCTTTCTACACTTCTCTGTTTACTAATGCTTACTTTGTAAAAAAAAAAATTACACACACACACTTTACACTTCATATCAGCAGATGGAACGACCATACAAGTTAGCTTAAAACTATTTTTAAGAAGTCTAATGCGAGCATCTAGAGATAGAAAAGTCATATACGGATGCAAATTAGAGAGTATGTGCACACTTTTAAAGGCCTTACCGACTGTGGAAAATCGGATCGCAAGTGGAGTCCTTTTTCCTATGTGCTCAAATACCTTTGCTTTGCAATATTTTGTGATATCATGGGTCACTTCAAAATAACCAAACGCTCCTAGAAAAGTAAAAAGATTACTTTTTATACAAAACTGAAGAGAAGCAGAAACAAAGAATCCGTAGGCCTAGAAGTTTTACAAAACACAACAGAAATGGTAGCTGGAAAAGGGCACATTGGAAGCAAGACAAAAATTCTTCACCATTTAATAAGAATATCTGCTGTATGTAGACTTGGCTTTTATACTACAGAGCGCTCTGTACAAACCAAAAACATTCAACAAGAAAACTGGCTCTGTTCCTAATGCTGCAGAGCTCTATTATTGGCCTTGTCACTGGTCCTGTGAAGAGGTAAGAAGCAGCAAGTGTCCGTAACAAAACCCGTATAAGAACTTTATAGGTAGCCAGGCCGGAAGCAGGAAGCTCCACTGCTAGGAGTGGCGGGCTTTTTAAAAATATCCCTCTTGGTTCAAAAGTAGTACAAAAGGAGATTTCAAAAATTGTACAAGCACATTATGTTTCCAATGGAGGCAACCTAGATTCAGCAAAACAATGCTGCTCGTTAAATATTCCTCTGAACCTGGATGAAATCAGTTTATGACACACAATTAAAATACCTAAGTTACACTGTTCTGATTTTTCTAGATCATGACACATGTCTAATATTTAATTATGCATTTTCTGCAGCCTTGATCATTCAATACCCTCTCCCCTTTTCCAAACCATGGAGGTTTTACAGCATTTAGGATTTTTTTTTCTCAAGGACACAACAGCATTTAATACTATGAGGCTTGAACAAAGTGCGTTTCAATAACACAAAGACACAAAATCAGTATTAGCCTTAATATGCATTTAATAGCATTGTATTTGAAAAAACACATCTCCTTTTATGCCCTGCCATGACAGCTTCATTCATCTGAGCAGGGCCTTCTGGGGTGCCACCAGCCAAACGGGCAAGATTTAAAAAACCCAAAAAAACTACTCCTACATGTGCACTCTGTAGTAGCTCCCACCTTTTGGTATGGCCTGCTTGTGGAGGTTAGGAAGGCTCCCATGCTTTTGTCTTTCCACAAACCATGTGAAACAGAATTGTACAGGAGGGCATTTTTATAACAGGATTATGTTATGACAGAATGGTTCAAAAAAGGCACTTTTAATAAGAACAAGACTAGACTAGACAACTGTGCATAGCATGCATTTTCTGTTTCCTGTATGTACTGTCCTAGTCCCACTGTATTGTCTATTTATATAATCAGGGCTATTTTGGGGCAGGAACGCACAGGAACGGAGTTCCGGCTGGCTCCTGAGTTGGCCACACTCAGCAGGAACTTATTAGCATAACAGGCCACACCCAACAGCAGAAACTCATTAGGACTGGCTACATTAGGGATACGTGGCCTAACATGCAAATTAATTCCTGCTACAAAAAAAGCCCTGGGTTTTGACAACGAACAAGGTAAACAGAATAAGAAGCAAAAGGTGGGTGTGGCTGGTAACATGGGGGTGTGGCCTAACATGCTAATAAACTGTGCTGTCAGGGGTGTGGCCTAATATGCTAATGAGTTTCTGCTGTTGGGTGTGGCCTATTATGCTAATGAGTTCCCGCTGGGCTTTTCCTACAAAAAAAGCCCTGTATATAATACTATTTTCTGCATTCCTTAACATCACATCTAATACTTTTGCTTTGTTTCAAATTTTTGCAATCCTGGCCCAATTAAATTGTTTATCAGACATCACGTCCTACTGACTGCAATGCCTTTTACTGTTTAATGTGCCTTGGCTGTTAGTAAGAAAGGTGGATGATAAAGTAAATAAAATCTGAAATTATACCATAGAAATGGTAACAATATTCAGGGGCTGTGCAGTAGAGCATATCTCAGTGCAGGAGTTGTTTGCGTCGGAGTGCGTAACTAAGTGCTCTTTGCACTGCATTGCTTTCAGTGGTGCAAAGGTTTGGATGTGCATCAAAGATTCTATTCCAATGAAAACAAAACAGATTGTATTTATTTATATTTATCATTACATTTATATCGCGCCCTCCTTGCCTTTTGGTGGGCTCAGGTTGGCTAACAGCATATATAGAGATATATAAATTAAAACTCCAATGTTAAAACAGAATCAGACTAAAATTACAATATAAAACCATAGTAATAATGTACATAGCTATACTAAAAGATGGTGGTCTTTTATCATCATTTGAGTGGTGCCTCCAGGCTCCTGCCAAGCTGTTAATCATCCGGTTGAGTGGTGATGTTGATATTAGGGCCCTGATGGCCCACAGGGCCCTGATGTCATCTGGGGGCTCATTCCACCAGTGAGGGGCCGCCACAGAGAAGGCCCTGACCCTCATTGTGGCCAACCTGACCCCTTTAGGGCCTGGAAGAGCTAGGCGATTTTGGGGTCCCAATCTTAGCGCTCTTTGGGGCACATGTGAGGAAAGGCAGTCCCTTAGGTAAGTAGGTTCCCGACCATATAGGGCTTTAAAGATAAGAACCAGCACCTTGAACCGTATTCGATATGCTATAGGCAGCCAGTGCAGTGCTTTTAGGGTGGGCTGGATGTGTTCCCACATGGGAAGACACAGCAACAGCCTTGCTGCTGCATTCTGCACCAGCGGCAGCTTCTGGATTTGGGACAAGGGCAGCCCCATGTAGAGAGCATTGCAGTAATCCAATCTCAAGGTGACCATAGTAACTCTACCAGCATGCATATCTCATTTACCCATGTACAATTCTTGGGCTGACAAGAGAAGGTGACATAGGATATTGGACTCTAAGAACATGTACCTAAGAAAGTTATCTTCAGATAGTAAATTTGCCCCTTATCTCACACCTCTTTGAACTTGGAAAAGACCTGGAAGACTCTCCTTTTGCCCACTGTAAAGATGCATATCCACCACAGACAATTTCCTCCCTGTAATGTATGTAATGGCGAATGCCATGTGCTCCATGTAATGGCGACCGCCACATGGCCAAACGTGCATGGCCAGGCCAGCTACCTGAGCTTGGGTCAGGTAGAACAATAGCTGGCCAGATTGTAACTTGCCACCAATCTAGTGCCTAGGATCCCCAAGGGGACCTATGACATGTAACTGCAATCATAAGGTCCTATAGGGACATTTGGGCGAGGTTGGAGGTGTGGCTCCGACCAGAATAAAAGAGGGTCCCTGAGCCCAGGTTAGCATGCCTCATCTGACCACCAAATAAAGAGCTTGGTATGAACTCACTTCCACTAGTCTCCCAACTCCGGTACTTTTCACTCCCCCTACTCACATCCCAGGTAGGGTGTAGCCCAATTGCCAGCTCCTCCCTTTGGTGGTGTTCACCTGGATTTTATGTTTTGTCAACGTTTGAAGACAACAGAAAGGCAGAAGACTTGCACAGAGCTTGATTCCTGTAGGAATTTTGGTGGTTCTTAAAATTTAAAACCATGAATTTCCTCCTTATTGGAGGCTGGGGTATACAGGAAACTCCTTCTGGATTGTTCCCCCCCACATACACCCATTTTCAGCACACAGCAGAATACTGTCTGAAAACAAAGAATGTGATTTGTAAAATACCGTGTTTTTCGCTCCATAAGACGCACCTGACCATAAGACGCACCTAGCTCTGCTCGGTGCCGTGGCTTGGGAAAGGTGAGGGGGGTTTAAGACGCACACACTTTCCCCCCCACTTTTTTTGGGAGAAAAAGTGAGTCTTATGGAGCAAAAAATACGGTACTTTTTCTTTATGTAACTTTTAATTCCTACTAGCTGTTCTTAAAAAGAAATAGCTCTGTCTTATGAAGAAACATTGCAGAAGCACAAATGTGTGTGAGGGTAGAACAAAGAACTATATTCCTTCAGTAGCTACTACTTGTCCAGAGGGATGACTTTTCCCTTTATTTTATTTTTATTTATTTTACTTTATCATATTTATACCCTGCCCTCTCCGCGAGTGGGCTCAGGGCTCAGGGCAGCTTACAGAGATCGGTACGATGTCAGCATAAAACATTTAAAACAGTAAAACAATCATAAGTGCTCGCAGTGCTATGCAGCTCATTCATTACAAAAGATAGCTCTAAAATCTAGTATCAGAGTATGCACTTCAGCGATCTTCGACAGTCTTCCGGTGGAGATGTGGCTCTGTCTCCACACACCAAGGCTCTATCTCCACCACCAGGGCCTGCCTACTACCACAGATGTTCAGATGGTGGTAGTAGATGGTAACAGTAGGTGGCTCCTAGTCGAAGGCCTGGTGGAAGAGCTCCGTCTTGCAGGCCCTGTGGAATTGCAGAAGGCCCCACCGGGCCCTGATCTCCTCCAGGAGCTCATTCCACCAGTAGGGAGCCACCACTGAAAAGGCCCTGGTGGCCACGAGCCTGGCATCCCGGGGGCCAGGGATCATTAATTGGTATTGTGACCCTGACCGTAGTGCCACCAGACCTCTACACTAAATCACAAATCCTGTCAAAAACTCTCATTTGCATTTATTATTATTCTTTAAATCCCTTAAAGAAGAATTTCAGAGTAAACACCACCAAAATGAAATATATTTATTGTAAAAATTACAGAATTAGGGTAAGGGATTTATAAACCTACTTAGTGCTGTACTGCAATAGCACTGAAAAGAAATAGCATACAAGAAGTAGAGCTCTGCCCGAACTTCAAATCCTGTTTTTAAGTTTTGGGAATCTCAAATTCTATTAAGTTTTTTTTTTGGCTCTTGCCACTTCTAGCCATAAAACGGCATTTGACAATTCTGTAGCAATGCAATAGCTTTAAGCATTCCATTTGCAGAGGAAAAACAGGGTACATTCTTTGAAACTAACCTGCTCCTTTGGCATGCACAACTCTCTCAGGAATCCTTTCTCGGTCAAAGTGTGCCATCTCATCAGTGAAAACCACATCCTGAACCAGGAGAGGGCCTCGTGGACCCACCGTCATGATGTTCAACTTGTCTCCCACTGGAATCCCTGCTCCTGTGGTCAAGGCATCCGGTTTCTGAAAAGAATCAGAATTGCAACAATGAGACCTACAAGAAATATGTGTTTAGTGGTTAGTGAATAATATGGACTAGTGAAAGTTACAGTGGATCAGGGCTGCCAAGTGCCGGCGACTTACTGGTGGGGGGGAGTTGTTCTCCCCACGGGAGCTCTTCTGGCGCGTGTGCGCCACGGCGATGTAATGACGTCACCCGGAGGTGACGTCATTACACGGGGGAAGTCGTCCTCACCGGACGACTTCTGGGGCGGGGTTCCCCCCGCTGGCCAAATGCTGGCCGGCGGATCGGGAACCCCTATAGCGGGGGATCCCCCGCCCCCCGGGCTGACTTGGCAGCCCTACAGCGGATTCATTTGACAAACATCTGATGAACTGTGCTTCCTGAAGCTACAGGAAAAATGGCTTCCTGCATCGGATTCTGTCACTTCAAAAGAGGAATTACCAGGGGACATTAGGTTCCACGTAAGAACTCAAAGATTAAGAAGCAAACCAGTGTGTGAAAGAGGAAAACCATTTCAAAATGCTTCCATTTTCAGTGGCATAAAATTAGTAGTATGAAGTGTGAACTGCCAAGCCTTCAATGTGATCAGATTTATAAAGCGTCCTGTCATTAAGCCTTCCCAGCGTTTTGTGTTTTACTTTCAACCTGTCAAACAAACCTTAAGCAAACTACACTTGGTTTTCAAGCCTCAGTGAAAAGTTAATAATAGTCATACCTTAAGCTTAAACATTAATTGAATTCTCTGAATTTTTAGTCACGTGTAAGTAGTTAAGGAAAATGTAGGCCTGCTGCTGAAAACAGATTGCTGTTTTAACAGAAATTTATTGTCTTTACCATGCTGCCCTGCACAGAAACAACTGCGCTTCTTTGGCTTTCTTCTACATTCCTAAAATCAGGCCAAGTGTCTAGCGTAGGGTTTACAAGGCACTGCCTTTCACAGCAAAACATTATATTTCATTCAAGTGTCCAAACCAAGCTCCACGCTGGGCAAATGGAATCCACCCATATTTCACCACAGAAAAATTTAGGTTACACCGTTACGTTGTGGTCTGCAATCCAGGAGTCAGGGCCCTGAGCTATGAGCTCCAACAGAACCTTTTCCTGAGTGCTGCCTTTAGGATAGGGCTGCCAAGTCCAACTTGGGAAATATCTGAGGACTTTGGGGGTGGAGCCAGGAGACTTTGGGGGTGGAGCCAGGAGAAAGGAAGTGACATCATTTTGTGATGTCACATCCTGTGATGTTGCTTCCACATGCTGACACATGAACTCATGAAGTTTCCTAATACTGAATCAGGCCATTGGTCCATCAAGGTCAGTATTGACTACTCAGACTGGTAGTGGCTCTCCAGGGTCTCAGGCTGAGATCTTTATATGTCACCTATTACCTGATCCTTTTTTAGCTGAAGAGGCTGATACCTCCTGCATGTCAAGCAGATGCTCTATCACTGAGCAACGGCCCTACTGAATCCTTCCTCATCTCGGCAGAATATGAAGCACTAAGTGCTACACAAGTGCTAAATATGATTTTCGTATCATAAGAACAGGAGAGAAGCCACAGTGGATCGGGCCAACAGCCCATCCAGTACAACACTCTGTCACACAGTGGCCAAAAATACCAGGTGCCCTCAGGAGATCCAGCAGCGGGGCCAGAACTCCAGAAGCCCTCCCACTGTTGCCCCCCGAGCACCAAGAATGCAGAGCATCACTGCCCCAGACAAAGGGTTCCATTTAGACCTTGTGGCTAATAATAGCCACTGATAGACCTCTGCTGGATGGGGACAGAGAGAGACAGACAGACAGACAGACAGAAAAAAGAAAGAAAGAAAGGGGGAGGGGGAGAGAGAGAGAGAAGGAAAAGAGCTGGCAGAGGCACTTACCCCAGCAACTTTGCAAGCTACATGCAAAAGCACGTATAAAGAGCCTAGTCCCTCCTTAATCTCTGGGCGGGGCTCTCTTGCTCGCTCTCTCTTAAAGGGGAAATGTCTGTTGAGGCTTTTTACTGCAGGGCAGGCTCTCTGCAGACATTTCCCTTTTAAGAAGTTCAGGCCTGGCAGGGAGAGGCCAGGGCAGGCTCCGACGTTCCCCTGCTGGCAGCCATTGCCTCCCCCGGTGGCCAATTTTGAAAAAGCGGGGGGAAGCTTTAAAAATCGGTGTTTCCCCCGCCCTACTGGGGGACTTGGCAGCCCTACTTTAGGAAGACTGGTTTCTAGTGCCCATGTGCAGAGAGCAAGGGTTCCATATCTTTTACCTCTGTACATGTGAAGGAAGGAGCAGAAGGACTCCTTTAAGCAACTCTCTTGCTCCTGTTCAGCAGCTCTCTGGCTACCAGTGCTAGGAGGCACAACCAGCAGAAGGCCTTGCTGGACTCTAAGTCCTCTGTTTCTTGGCTCTCCAGGGTAACAATTGGCTGCCAGGTGAAACAGACTGCTGGATTAGATACACCACTGGTCTGATCCAACAAGGCTCTTCTTAGGTTGCTCAGTAGTAGAAAGGATTCCTTCATGGCTCCGACCTCTGCCTTGTTCCTTACCGGAGTAAACCTCCGGTGTTTGGTATGTGTTTTCCATGACTAACATAAAGTGCTGCACAGGGTCCTGGCCATTATGGCTCCTAGTTGCCTGTTATATAATGTCTTGTATGTGAAGATTGGGTCCTGTGCTGCTGCTGCCTAGGATTAAAGGTGGGTTCCGGATCTGGAAAGGCTGGAGATCATTATACTAAAATGTCAATTTGGTACTTATGGCTAACAGAAACAACGTACGGTATCTCAAATGCTGCAGCACTTTGAAAAGACCATGATGAACAGGAAATTCTAAAATTTCACAGCCAGATATACACGGGAATTTCTGGTTCAGACGGCTGCAATGATTTCCCAGAACAGGAATACAAGTCTAGGATTCTTTGGAATTAAGACCCTTCCACAAATAATCCAACCCCCCCCCCCCCCAAGTTTGGACGTTTGCCAGCACTATGCACTCGTGTTTTTCTTTGGCCCTGATGTTATCTGGGAGCTCATTCCACCAGTGTGGGGCCGCCACTGAAAAAGCCCTGGCCCTTGTAGCCGCCAACTGGGCATCCTTTGGCCCTGGGAGAACCAGGTGATTCTGGGATCCCGACTGGAGCATTCGCTGGGGAACATATGGGGAGAGGCGGTCCCTCAGGTAGATAGGTCCCAGGCCATATAGGGCTTTACAGGTAAGCACCAGCACCTTGAACCTTATCCGGTATGCTATAGGCAGCCAGTGCAGTGCTTTTAAGGCGGGCTGGATGTGCTCCCGTACAGGGAGGCCCATCAACAGCCGCGCCACCGCATTCTGCACCAGCTGCAGCTTCCGGGTTTGGGGCAAGGGCAGCCCCATGTAGAGAGCATTACAGTAGTCCAATCTTGAGGTGACCAATGCATGGATCACTGTAGACAGTTCGTTGTGTTCAAGGAAGGGAACCAACTGCTTGATCAACCGTAGATGGTAAAAGGCTGACCTTGCAGCGGCTGCTATCTGGGCCTCCATCGTTAACGAGGGGTCCAGGAGCACTCCCAAACTCCTCACCTCCAACACTGGTACCAATGGCACCCCATCGAAGGCCAGGAGAGGGATCCCTACCCCTGGTCCACTCCAACTCAGGCACATGACCTCTGTCTTCGTTGGATTCAATTTCAATCAGCTCTGCCTGAGCCTACTAGCCACGGCTTGCAACGCCAGGTCCAGATCATCCGGACTAGAGACTGACTGACCGCACAACAACAGATAGAGCTGGGTATCTTCGGCGTACTGATGACAACCCAGCCCATGCCTCCGGGCAATCTGGACGAGGGGGTGCATGTAGATATTGAACAACATTTTTTAAATTTAAATCCCCCCAAATATTTGAATATTTAAATCCCCCAAAAGTAAAAGTGTTCCCTGTGCATGCACAGAGAACGCTTTGGCTGTTGGGGGGGGGGCTTGGTGGGCGGCAGGCCTCACCGCTGCTGTCGGGGTGGGGAGGGGAGGGGGAGAAGAGGCTCGGCGCGCGGCAAGCCTCGCCGCCGCTGTTGTTGGGGAGAGCAGGGGAACGGAAGGGAAGAGAGAGAGAGCGGGGGAGGGAGAGGAGAGAGGCTCACCTGCGGGTGCTTCCTCCTCGACATGGAGCTCCTTCTCTCCCCCCCCCCCGCAAGTATCGCGGATCCTCCTGCTTGTCTATATATCTAATAGCCAAGTGCCCCAGTGCATGTGGATATCTAAATCTGCACATTGGGGGCACTTGGGGGGCAAAGAGATTTTTCTGCACACTTGGGGAACTCCCCAGATGTGCAGAAAAATCCAAAAAGTAAAAAAAAATAATTGGGGGATATTTAATTCTCTGGGAACTCTGTGGTGGGCCGGCAATTGGGAGGCGTCCAAGCCTCACTGCCAGTGTTGGGGGGTGGAAGGGGAGATTGGTGGCCCAGTGGGTGAGAGCCACTGAGGCCTCACCACTGGGGGGTTGGGGGGGAAATCGGAGGCCCGGTGGCTGAGAGCCACTGAGGCCTCACCACTGGGGGGTTGGGAGGGGGGAAATCGGAGGCCCGGTGGCTGAGAGCCACTGAGGCCTCGCCACCAGTGGGGGGGGGGGGAGATTGGCTGAGTGGAAGCTGAGAGCCGCTGAGGCCTCGCCACTGGTGCCAGGGGGTGGGGGAAGAAGACTTACCTGCGGAGCTGCAGCCTTTAGGAATACTTCCCCCCCGGTGAGTATCGAGGGTCCTCCTGCCTTGCTGTCGGTAGTGGGGAGGAGAAGGATTGGCGGGCCCAGTGGCTCAGAGCCATGTGGGCCTTACCATTAGTACAGGGGGGAGGATTGGCGGGTTCGGGCCTCACTGTCAGTGCTGGTGGGGGGTGGGGGAGAAGGCTCATCTGTGCCTGTTTCTCTTCCTCGTGAAGCTCCTTCTCTCCCCCCCCCCCCGTGAGTATCATGGGTCCCCATCTCTTGTGTTTATCTAATCCCCTCTTGAAGCTGTCTATGCTTGTAGCTGCCACCACTTCCTGTGGCAGTAAATTTCATGTGTTAATTACCCTTTGGGTGAAGAAGTACTTCTTTTTACCTGTTCTAAACCTACTGCTCATTAATTTCATTGAGTGCCCACAAGTTTTTGTATCATGAGAAAGGGAGAAAAGTACTTCTTTCTCTACCTTTTCTATCTCATGCATAATTTTGTAACCTTTTATCATGTCACCTCTCAATTATCGTTTCCCCAAGCTAAAGAGCCCAAATGTCTTTAACTTTTCTTCATAAGGAAGGTGTTCCATCCCCTTAATCATTTTAATTGCCCCTTTCTGCACTTTTTTCAATGCTATAATATCTTTTTTGAAGTGCAGTAACCAGAACTGTATACAATATTCCAAATGAGACTGCACCATAGATATATACTGAGGCATTATGATACTGGCTGATTTGTTTTCAATCCCCTTACGAATAACTCCCAGCATTGTATCTGCCTTTTTTATTTCAGTTGCACAATGAGTTGACATTTTCACGGAGTTATCTACCATGATTCCATGATCTCTCTCCTGGTCAGTTACCACCACTTCAGACCCCATCAACATGTATATTTGGCTCCAATGTGGATTACTTTGCACTTGCCCACACTGAAACTCATTTGCCACGATGATGCCCACTCGCCCAGCCTCAACAGATCCCTTTGGGGCACCTCACAATCCTCCCTGGTTCTCACCACCCTGAACAACTTAGTGTCATCTTCAAACTTAGCCACTTTACTGATTACTCCCAATACCAAATCATTAATGAACAAGTTAACATAAGAACATGTTGGATCAGGCCAGTGGCCCATCCAGTCCAACACTCTGTCACACAGTGGCCAAAAATACCAGGTGCCATCAGGAGGTCCAGCAGTGGGGCCAGGACACTAGAAGCCCTCCCACTGTTCCCCCCCTCCCCAAGCACCAAGAATACAGAGCATCACTTGCCTCAGACTGAGAAATTCTATCTATACCTTGTGGCTAACAGCCACTGATGGACCTCTACTCCATATGTTTATCTAATTCCCTCCTGAAGCCATCCATGCCTGTAGCCGCCACCACCTCCTGTGGCAGTGAATTCCATGTGTCAATCACTCTTTGGCCAAAGGACTTCCTTTTATCTGTTCTAACCTGACTGCTCAGCAATTTCATTGAGTGCCCACGAGTTCTTGTATTGTGAGAAAAGGAGAAAAGTACGTCTTTCTCTGCTTGCTCGGGCCTAGAACCGAGCCCTGTGGTACTCCCACTACTTACCACCTTTCACCACAGACCCAGTGGATAAGTAGGTGCTACTGCTGTAGTCTATCAGGATTCTATCCCCCAGATTGATGCCCTGTTCAGGAGTTTGAGGGCGCAGATCTGGTGCTGGGAGTGCAAGAGAGGATTGGGGTTCTCTGCCTGAGCTGATGGAAGAGGCCTTGAAGGTAGTGTAGAAGACTCCTAGGCTAGTTGTTTTGGGGGACTTCATCCAGGCTCAGCCCACCTTGCCAGGGGCAGTTCAGGATTTTATGATCTCCAGGATATCCACAGGCCTGTCTCAGTTAATAACAGGCCCTGTGCACCGTGCAAGTTATACTCTTGATGTGGTATTCTGTTCTGGGCAGGAAGAAGGTGATCTGAAGGTGGGGGATTGAAGACAACCCCCTTGTCTTGGATAGATCATTACTTGCTGGGGTTCAGACTTACGGAGATACCAAGACTCTGCAACGGTGGGGATCCGCCCCCCCCCCCCAGAGCCTCATGGATCTGACTAGTTTTCAGATGGCATTAGGAGATTTGCCTGTTGATATGGTAGGTATGCCGGGTTGACCTCTGGAATGAGGAGAAGATCCGGGCACTTGTTCCTAGACACCCTCTCTCAGGGCTAAGGGCCTAGGCGGCCCCTTCGTCTACTGAGGAGCTGTGGATGATTAAAGGACAGGGGAGATGGCTGGGGCAAGAGCAAAGAAATGATGAATCCAAAAAGGTGTGGGCTAGAACTCGCCATAAAGCCTACTCTGTGGCAGTGATGGCAACGAAGAAACAGCAGTCCACCACCACTACATCTGACCTGTGGAACTCTTCTGAGGGCTTAGTGCAGTGGTGGGCAATTGTTTTGGCTCGGGGGCCACTTTGTGGAAGCGGAGGTTAGCGGAGGGCCGCACCTTTTAAAATGATTGCATTCATTAGTTAACTTTGCATTTCAGAAAAAATATAAATTGTATCATAAAAATCAATAAATATAAATTAAATAAAATAGTGGTAGTTTTATTCAATTTATTTATTGTGCTAATTTCATATCATCTATAGCTGCAAGCACATTTAATTTTAGAATCAGTTTAATGAGACAAACGTACCCTATCACAGACTGGGAGCAGGGGGTGGGGCTTGGTAATGTGCCCGTCCCCTGGACACTTCACTCCCGGAGTGCCGCTTCTCAGCGCTCCGGGCCCAATGGATGCCTGATTGAAACTACGTGGCTGACTGTCTTGGCGGGCTGCAAAAAACTTTGTGGCGGGCCGCATGTGGCCCGCAGGCCGCAATTTGCCCACCCCTGGCTTAGTGGATTCTGCCCTACAGGAGGAGGTAGAGTGATCTCCAGCCGGCTGCAATAATTTTGCTTTAACACTTTTGGGGATGAAATCTCTCACATCCACTCTGACTTGGGACTCTACATTGGCAGTTGACAGGTACTGATCTGTCCAATCATATGGGAAAACTTCCAGCTTGTCCAGTCTGAGGATGTCGAAAGGTTTCAAGAAAGTCACCTGCTTGCGTGACAACTGCCATTCCTGGCTGCTTAAAACTGCTGGGGGGCGAGAGAGAGCTGGTGGACTGGGTCTGAGAGATAGTAAATGAGAGGGTGGTCCCCCGTGCCTTGAAGTGAGCAGTGGTGCTTCCACTCCTAAAAATCCCACAGATTCAAACGTACCATTCTTGAGCAAGGTGACTGAATGAGTAATGGCCAGCCAACTTCAAGGATTACTAAATAAAGTGAAGAGAAGAAGAGATTGGATTTATACTCCACCCTTCACTACCCGAAGGAGTCTCAGAGCGGTTTACAATCCATTTCCCTTCCCCTCCCCACAACAGACACCCTGTGAGGTAGGGTGGGGCTGAGGGAGCTCCGAGAGAACTGCCCTTGAGAGAACAGCTCTGAAAGAACATGACTGATCCCAGGTCACACCAGCAGCTGCATGTAGAGGAGTGGGGAATCAAACCTGGTTCTCCCAGATTAGAGTCCACGCTCTTAACCACTACACCAAACTGGCTCTGGATTGTTTGGATCTGTTCCGGTCTGGCTTCACGCCTGGTCCCAGGCCTGAAATTGCTTTGCTTGCCCTGACGGATGTCTTACATCAGAAGCTGAACAGGGGGACTAAAACTCTATTAGCTCTCCTGAATCGCTGGGTGGCTTTTGATCATGGTATCCTTCTGGACCCCATTTTTGGGTCAGGAATAGGAGGCACTGTTTTGCAGTGGCTTCAGTCCTAGCTTGAAAGTCTGTAGCTTAAGAGTCCATTTCAGAGTGTTATGCTGGGAGACTCATGCTCCACCCCACAGCATCTGTCCTGTGGGCTTCCACAAGGTTCTATCTTTCCCCCAAGTTTTTCAACATTTATGTAAAACCACTGGGGAGATATTCCAAAAATCCGGGCTGAGCTGGCACGGAGGTACGACCAAGCATGCATCACAGCACATGACTATGTACTATAGTGTACATCCAAATGCAGGAACAGGGGTTCTTTTATTGCTTGGTCCCACTGTACAACAGCAAGACAGGAAAATTTAACACCTTTCTAAGACAACTGGACAATACTCCATTCTGCTGTGCTGTACTATAAGAGCAGAAAATAAAACCATCTTCACAGAGTAGGAGAAAAAGACTGTCTTGATATCCTAGTGATGTGATCTCCCCTCCCAAGTGAAGGAAACAGCCTGTAACCCCAATTTATGGTCAAGAAACAACTCTCATTTTATTAAAATGCTAAAAACCCGAATGTCACAACAAGCAGGAGTTATAAAGGTCAAAAAGGCTTCCTAAAGTAGGCAGTCTTGGCTCCATATGTGGGGAAAGGAAGGAGGGGTGTGCCAGCCCAGGCAAACCAGACCCGGTTCAAGATTTCTGAATACAGTCATGACAGTCATGGATTCAATATTAAGAAACAGACTTGAATATGGCCGAATTAAACACAAACTTTATTTTAAGTCAGGATTTAAAAAAGAAGAAGAAGAAGACAGTATGTAATAGAAGTAAGTCAACATGTATTTTGTTTGCAAATGCAAACCGTTTCAGGAATCTTTAAAATCTTACCATAAACAGGAGTGTAAATAATTGAGGAAAAGATGCTGGGGGCAGGGTTATATAAAGGAGCTTCCCTTCCACATTCATAGTTAGTCCACATTTTTATTCAGTAAAGCTGCTATGCAGATTAGTCTACAAATGTAAAGTCTACCAGTGTACTGAACGACCCTGTTAGGGAGTTAGTGATGTCTACTGACCAGAGAAGCTGGATGAGGTCTCAGGAAATCCAGGTTAACACCCTGTTATGTCTTGGATGCAATTCCACGGACAACCAGGCTACGATTCTCTATGTGTACGCTTGTATGATTCTTTGATGTGACCAAACATGTAATGGCGCCCGCCATGCAGTCTGACCGCATGGCCTGGAAAAGGTACACGCTTGAGGTAAAAGAACAATAGCACCCAGGCTCCTAAAGATCCGCCTACCAGGGGCTTAGCATATTCAAATGAACCAATGTAATCTCTGGTGGGAAGATTAACCTATCCCGCAGTGTGGGTGTGAACGGGGGGTGAGGCTCTTCTGTGCATATAAACTGACCCCTGGCCACCTCAGGTATGCTTGTTCCTGACCTACAATAAACTTGATCATGCTGAAACTCACTCCACCGGCCTCCAGACTCCAGTACTTTTCACACACCCTCCTCATCACCAAATTACAAATCATGTCTGACATGTAGACTTGTAGCTATACAACAGATTTCCCTGTAGGACCGCAATTCAGAAGCGCCATGGGGGCCCAGCTCTGGTGAGGGGTTGCACACACACTAAATCCTTGCACATGCAGCCCCCCAACAGACCAAATACCACCTCTGGCACCACTACAGTTCAGGAAACTAGGGTGGGTGAGAAGGCAAGAGCCCCTACTTCTCCTGTGCCATGGTCCCAACCAGAATCAGGCCCCTGTTATGCATCAAAACGGAGTTCTCACAGGGAACTCATATATATTTTATATATATATATGAAATTTCCTGGATGACCTCAGGTCTGTCACTGTCTCAATCTAACCTACCTCACACTGGCACTCGGAGGATTAACGTGGAAGGAGAGAACCATGTATGCGGTCATATGCTCCTTATGGAAAAGACAAAATTAAAGTGTGGGAGTCAATAATTTGGTAATATTTTAACAGGTAAGAACTCCCTCATCATCAATATAAGATAATTAACCATGTATCATAAAGTATAAAGTCTTTGCATACATAGTAAACAGGGGTCATTTTGTAGAAAAAGAGGTGCAGGAGCTCATTAGCATAACTCATTAGCATAAGATCCACCACCTGACATCACCGGAAGTATGTCAGAAGGCAAGGAAGGAAGGAAGGAAGGAAGGAAGGAAGGAAGGAAGGAAGGAAGGAAGGAAGGAAGGAAGGAAAGCAAGCTGGCAGAGAGGGGACAGCTACTAATCCAAGCCTCAGAAATACCACTATTCTGGGAGGATAGCTTCAGTGGAGGCTGAAGCCTTCAGAAGGCTGGTCAGAGGAACAAGGACCTTTCCAGGGGACGGGGTCATTTTGCTGCAGCTGTGACACAAGCAGGCATTCCCCCGTGGGGGGGGGGCTGGCACCAACTCCTGGAGCTGAGCTCCACCAAGCTCCTGCTCAAATATGACCCCTGATAGTAAATATGAATTTTCTTATAAAACTCAGCAAAGAATAGCGCAGAAATAAAGCCATCTACACAACAGTGTCCAATTTAAAATATTAACACCAAAAACTGACTTCTGATTTTAAATTTTCCAAGTTTTTACCTGAAGTCCAACAGACCTAGGCAATAACCAAAATCTTAGGAATCACTAGAAGTCACCATCTCAGCAACAAAACTCAGAGTAATGTCAGCATTCAGAGACCAGGGATAAGAGAGCTTTACCTGTAATCTGGGGGTTTTCTGTAGAAACAGCCCAGCAGGAACTCATTACCATAATAGGCCACACCCAACAGCAGAAACATATTAGCATATTAGGCACACCCCTGACAGCACAGCTCCCTCCCAGGATCGGCTTCCCCAGGTGCCCCGTAGCTTGCGGGGCGCATGGGGAACCCAAGGGAAGGAAGGCAGTTTCTGGATTGGCTTCCCTAGGGGCCCCGTGGCTTGCAAGGCACCTGGGGAACTCGAGGGGGGGAGGTTGTTGGTGTGGCCAACTCAGAAGCCAGCCGGAACTCCGTTCCTCTGCGTTCCTGCCCCAAAATAGCCCTGCCTGTAATGCACACAAACATGGATCCTTGACATTATTTTGAATTCACATGCTTCTGTCCCATCACAAGAAGCAGAATTAAAGCCTCCAGAACTGGGGAGGTCTGAATCAAGGTCCAGTGGATTTGGGACATCTTAAAGGTCATTTCCCCACAATTTCCAAACCCAGAAAATCTAGGGTTCTCTGTGGAGATGAAGCACTCACACAGACTTCTGTGTGATTATACAATATAAACCAGGTGATAAAACTTAGTGGGAGAGCTAAACCACAACAATATTAAATTTTAATCTACTTACGGCTAAGTATTCACACCTTTACTACCATTCATTCTTATAATGTTCAATCTTAATCTAACGTGGTCACCATGTAGGAGTTCTATGATACACAAGTCTTACACTCACGTAAATGTGCAAACAGGTTGTTGCCTCTCAGCTCCAGGGGTTCTTGGAAGACATTGATTTCCTGGGCACATTTCAATCTGGCTTCAGGCCTGGATTTGTAACAGATTCTGCTATGATTGCCTTGATTGATGACCTCTATGGAGAATAGATGGGGGAATATGACCCTGCTAGTTCTGCTGGATCGCTCAATAGCCTTTGATACTATCAACCACAGTGTCCTACTGAACCACTAAAGGGCACCGTATTATGGTGGTTCAAGTCCTATCTGGGGGTTCTCAGAAGATAGTGTTGGAGGAATCTTGCTCTGCCCCCATGGCCATTGACCTGCAGGGTTCCATCTTAACCCTCCATGCTATTTAATATCTGTATGAAGCCACTGGCAGAAGACATCAGGAGGTATGGGCTGTGTTGTCACCAATATGTGAATGATACCCAGTTCTATCTTTCTTTTCTACTTAAATACAAGGATGCTGTTTACGTTCTGAGCCAGTGCTTGGAATCATTAATGGGCTGGGTGAGCGTGAACAAGCTGAAGTTTAATCCTGACGACAGAGGTTCTCTGGGCAGGGGATCTGAGATCTCCCCTGTCTTGGGGAAGGTTATACTCCCACACAGTTCTGGAACAACCTCCCCAGAGAGGTTCCCCCCCTCCATTGTTGATCTTCAGGAAGCAGCTTTTATTTAAGACGGCATTTTAATTGATTTAGCTTTTAATTATTGGCAGTACTAACTGGAGTTTTTAAATAGTGACTTTTATGGGTTTTATAGAAATGTTTTTACTGTGTTTTTACTGTGTTTTTACTGTGTTTTTATAATGTCTTATTTATATTGTAAGCTGCTTTGAGTTCCAGAAAGGAGAAAGGTGGCAAATAAATGTTTTAAAATAAATATGCTCTTATAGGACTGACAAAATGAATATTACTCCAGAAAACCCTTCTAACAGCATTGCTTGCTATCTTGGACATTAGTGTCTATAAATGAGAATTTCTACAATTTGAGTTTAATTGTGTTGTCCATGTTTTCATTCAGTTGAATTAGGACCATCAACAAATTACAGTGGGTAATATTTCTGAGCCAGTTAATTGATTTACTCCAATCCAGTTTATTACATTACCAAATCTCAAAAGCAGGTGGGGGAAGAGAAACAAACTCGATAAACAAAACAGCCCCTCATAGCTCGGAAGAAACCCCATTTTTAACATCTTTTTCTGCATTCTATTAGGACACCACACCAGAATCAAAAGAGATTTAATACTGGATGTGTCCTTAACAGACATTCCTATCAATTAAATTGACACTCTGCAGAAAAACTGGAGGGGGAAACAACCCCTTCCCCCTCGAAAACATCCCTTCTCTGATAGAAAAACTGGAACTATTGAGAAAAACTGAAAATAATTTTTTCCTGAAATATGTGATCTTTTAGAACGAGAAAAATGTTTTTCAAGGTAAGGTTCTAAATCACTTTGTTAATTTTTTTCTCCTTGACAATTTAAGAATCAACAGTATGACAGCTCCTATACACTTTCAGTATTCAGATTCTCCTGCCATTGTTCTGCAGTGCATGAAAGGGTAGTCATTCAGAGGAAATATGCATATGAAATCAAGAAGGCAGCTACCATGAAAGAACCGTCTTGTTTCAATACCATCATAAACAGAAGCTATTTGATTTTTCAGGAACACGCTGATTAAGAAGGGGGGGAGAGAGAGAGAGCATAGCATATTGAAGGAAATATGCATGGATACAGATGGTTAATTTTGTTCTCCGTGTTTTTAACACTTACTGTGTTCGGAGAACATTGTATCTCGGCAACACAGAGACCCAGACAGCCCTTTAGCTTACTTCCAATTCTCCAAAACACATTTTGGAAGAGGGGTCGAACTTCATTTTTAGGTCCCAACTTTTAGTTTCAGTATCCAAGGTTCGGAATAATCAGTTTAACTCCCAGGGAGACTCTGTAAATAGTAGCACATCTATTGTTCTACTGGTAGGAAACCTTTGCCTCAGTGGCCTTTTCCTTTACAACTATTTCAGTAAACTCCCACTGAAGCAGCTTCATGCTACTCTAATTTGCCTTTATGCGCCACAGACTGCATTTCATCTCACTTCCATATGCACTTTCTCCCACATTTACCAAAGCTTTGGCAACTGGAATAAACTTCATTATATTCTACTTAGAATCGTATTTCTCATATGGATATATACCCTACTAATAGCACTTAATACAGCATTCCCCCCAGAATAAGCCTCCCAACATTTCTACAGTACTTAACATCCTTGTCGGGGACTACTGCACGCTTGACCCATGTAAACACGTCTTGTCGGCCTGTTTGGCGTAGGAACACATTGGCAAGCACAACCCATAAAAGACACAAAACATGAATTACTGTCCCAAAGGGGAAAGTTCATTTCCTTCCGCAGTTCTCAAACTGCAAACAGCAAAAAACCAAGACCGCCTGATGCTCTACCCACTCATTTCTGCTAACATTTTCATCTGCCTAGATCAGAGGTGGGCAAACTGTGGCTCGGGAGCCGCATGCGGCTCTTTCACATATATTGTGTGGCTCCCGGCAGGGCGGCTGGGGAAGCTAAATATCATTAGCAAACAAATATCACTGGACAACTTAATATCCTTATCAATATCTGCTTTTACCCCTTTTGTTATTATCTTTGGCAGTCTCATTTAACGTTAACAAAAAGCAAATTTGCTTATTTCCCAATAAAAGCAGGTGATATCTGTTCATCTCTCGCGGCTCTCAAACATCTGATGTTTATTCTAAGCAAGTCTGGCCACCCCATTCCAGGTGGTTCTTACGCTGAGCAAGTTTGCCCACCCCTGGCCTAGATCAAGGCGGGTAGCCCCGTTACCCTTGTCCATAGCAGGAAGGGAAAAAAGCAAGAGTCCAGCAGCACCCTAAAGACTATGGCGGTGGGGCACGAGCCGCCGTGAGTCGCTGCTCGCTTCTCCCATCTGCACTTTGCTCTGCACCCTTGGAAACAAACTGTCCCTCCGCGGCGTATTCCAGAAAGTAGCCGTGCACATTTTCTGCAGCCGGAATGGCAAGGGCTCTGGGGGCCCCTTGGAAATCAACCAGCCCGAGTCTGTCACTGACAGTACAAAGAAAAACCATCTTCCACCGAAATGCACTAAAATGAAAACAGCCGTGGGGAGCAGCAGCGGCACCACATTGGGCACTGCCAGAGGTCAGAGCGGAGGGCGCCAAGCACGCACGCGCGCCCAGGGCAGAGGCTTGGGGGTATATATGTGTGTGTGTGTGTGTGTGTGATGGGTCCTGGTACCTGGGAGCCCCGCAGCTCCTGCCACCGCCTCAGCTGCTCTTTCGCGCAGTCCCGCTGGCCGGCCATCTTCTCAGACCCGGGAACGCGGCTTCTTGCACGGGACTCGCCGCGGGCTCCGACGGGGCGCAAAGGGCGCTCCACTCGCGGGAAAAACAGCCAACCACCTCCTCCGCCAGGCGAATCAGCAGCAGCAGCAGCGAGCGCCGCCGCTGCCACGACAACGGGCGCCTCCACCAGCGGACCCGCCCCTTTCCTCGCTGGCCAATCGCGCGCCCGCCTCGCGCCTTGGGCGGACCTATCGGGACTTTCGGCGACGGGGGGGGGGGGAGAGAGAGAGAACCCTCCGCGGCGAAGGGCTCTGTAAGCAGCAGCTTACAGAGAAGCGCAGCAGAAACGGAGAGGCCGGCCGGCGAATTGTCCCTCTCCCCCCACCATCCCTCCCTCCCCTGTTCCCTGGAATAAGTTCCGTTGTGTTGAGGGGTACTGACGCGTTAGGGAGGTCGTGTTTCGGTTCACCCAGCCTGGATCTAGACCCCCCAAGGGCAGCCGCCTGCCTTCACCGAGAAACAGGCGTTATCCGCGGTGAAATCCAAAGCCCCAGGTGGACAGACCCTGCTTAAGGGTCGCAGCGCTGGAAGTGGTTCAGTTTGTAGGGCGCGGGCGCCAAGCCCAGCTTTCAGGGTTGGCTTCTGTTGCTCGATTTAGCATCTGCAGGAAGCTTCACACAGCCTACTTGATGGTGCTGTATAAACTCCAAAACAAGAGGCTCCTTAAAAGTACCTGTTTCAAAACACACACACACACGCCTTGCAGTGGGATTTCAGTTGGGCTTACTCCCCAAAGTAGGTGCACGGGAAGGACATTCGTGAAATGTATAGATCGTATTATCACAACCATGTGTGGTCTCAGTTTTGGGCGACGCATACAAAAAACATCTGGAAGATATGACCGCCAGAAGAACACGATAAGGCAACCTCTTAATAAATACAGCCCCAATCTTCTAGGGCTTTCTGCTTCCCACTATCATCCTACTTCATTCCCATGAATCAAATGATAGCTTTTGTTCCTTTTCCTACATTGAACTTATCTATGTGGAAGAAATACACAACCTGAAGCGGTTTGCAATTAACCACTGAAGATTTTGGAGCACTGTGTAATAATTTCAGGTGAAGCTTAAAGAGGTTGATAAGCTTCTCAAGAGAGCAAACTGTCATGGCAGTCTGGAATTTCCAGCCACTATGACAAATAAAAGAATACTGCTAGACTGTAAAGTTGAGAGGCAGAGGGGTGCAAACCTTTCAGCACTAACAGATCCTATACCAGGTAAACTTTCAGACTGAAGAAACCCACATCCAGGGCTAACAGTATATTGATGATGGTTTATTCAAATTTATGTGTAGTCTCTCCAGACAGTCTCATATAATGCATGAACAGTGGCTGAGAAATCGGATGAATAATCCCTGAAGAATAACAAGCAGTTAGACATTACCAACTTTTGTCCCTGTCCACTACATTGCATGTCTAAGAACAATCCTTCAAATACCTATTGCCCCTTGCTCAGCAGTATCAAAGGTCAAACAGAGCATATTTACTCAAACTATCTCTGTTCAAGTCTTCATTCTTAATCAGTACATTTCAAAACAGTGCAGATTTGTTTACAAAGTATACATAGTTTACACTATAAACACTCCTCTTATTTAATCCTGTAGCTCATTTGTAACATTACGCTAAACCATGGCAATTTAAGTGTGGTTTAGCATGATGTCTGAATTAATATATGGATGTCACAGTCAGCCAAAGCAAAATTAGATTACAAATCCTTTTCAGATCATGTTAACTCTGGATTGTGCTGGTTTTGCTTCGTGTTCAGATTGGTAATCTATATTTATGGCCATTGCCTCATTCCAAGAGGCTGCTTCACCATGCAGATAGGAGTGAATATGAGAGTATGAACTTGAACACTGAGAGGAAAGAAAACAAAAAGCAGTTCTAAACTAGTCTGTCTGTAGTACATTTTGAAATTCAAACCACACGTCCTAAACTATGGTTAGTGCAAACTGGTGTGTTGCAATGTCTGAACTGGCCAAGCGTATGGACATTTGAAATTACCCCATAATTCAATATCCAAAAAAGGTCTAATGACCAACCTTTTTGCAGTGAGAAAATAATGGTTTGTTCCTGCTACCACATTAATATTTCAAAAGAGAGCTTGGCAGTAAAGTCAACTATTTTATTTAGATTTTAGATTTATAAATCACCCAGTCCCTGTGTACACAGGGCTCTGGGTGATGTACAAGTTAAAATCAAATGCCACAAGTTAGAATTCATAGATTCAATCTTAATTATACAGAGCACAAATATCCCAAGGTCTAATCTATTCTCAAGAGTGGCAAATCCACTTCTTCACAGGGTATAGGATTCTATAATATCACTTTGGGGTTTGTGAGGTCCTGATGATAACTAAAGATCTATGTGAAATGAAACTATGCAATAATCCTCTAAACTTTTGAGAACAGAAATTCTTTGAACCTTGATAGAAATTGGTGGGGCTATTGGGGAAGTGATAATTCTTTGTGAATTATACCTGAACTTTGAGTGACCGGCTCCTTATTCTAAGTCTGAAGAACTGGAATCACTGGAAGAAACGAACAGCCAGGTACTTGAAAGAAGGGTTGGGTAAATGTATTTCTTGTTTATTTAAAACATTGGTAATGATGAGATCAGCACTATTGGGACAGATGACAAATACAGAATACTGCTTTCTCATGTTGGGGAGGAACCAGCAAGAAGATTTTAACAGATACCCCACGAATGAAAAAGTAGTCTGTTCCCACTCACCCTTCTGCTCAGATACATCTAAAAACAGTGAGAAAGAATCACAGAGCTCTGTTTTGTAAACCAAGAGCCACCCTTATGCTTGAGCAAGAAGCAGAGATATCTGAATCTGATTTCCTTAGGCACACATCCCTTGCCCCCCCGAAAGGATCAGTTTACAACAATAATTCTTTTTTCTTCTTGCGCATATCCAGACTGTGTATTTGAAGGGAAAAAGCTGGTACAGTATACTGTACATGGAGATAAATATGTAGTAAATGATGCATTAAGTAGTTGATGCAGATAATGACTTGGAAAAACTATCCAAATATGACAATTATTTTTACAAGGTCATAAACTGTGATTCTTTTGTTTCATTAATGGAATATAACCATTAACCCTAAATGTAATCTGATTATATGTATCATGACAAAGTTCCTTATACCTAGACTCCAGCTTATCTCCCTTATATATAATTGTATTTCCAGGTGTTACTGTGCTGAACATTCCATGCACTCCCAAATCAGTTGGCTCCATGATGTGTCACTCAAGCTGTCCCTAACCACCGGCTGTGTTGCCTGAGTTTCGCCTCCCACATTCTAAACAGTTTGCTGTTCCTCTCCCCCCCATAGCGTGTCGGAACACAGGGGTCTGGGTGATGTACAAGTTAAAATCAAATGCCACTAGTTATAATCCATAGATTCAATCAATACGTTCAACAAATTCTTTTTTAAAAAGATAATTTTATTTTCAGATTATAAAGGAAGACATTACAAAGAAAAGAACATACAACGGATAACATCAATGAAGCATATACTCTTATCCCTACTTAAATTCAACAATATGAGAACTAATCGGATTCTTATACACCAGTCCTTTGTTAAATCATTGTTTAGAGCGTTTCACTTGAGTTTTTATGTTTGATTGAGTAGTTTTCCAAAATCTTTCTCAATCCATTTATATAGTCTCAACCAATTGCTTTCAAAAATTTCTTCTTTTTTGTCTTCTAACTGTAAAGTTAATTTGTCAATTTCTGCAGCATCCAGTAGTTTGTAAATTATTTCTTCTTTTGTTGGTGTTTCTTCCTTCTTCCAGTCTATTGCATACTATAACAACCTAGCAGTTGTTACAACTTGTATGATCATATAGGTATCTTGTTTCATGTAATTTTGTGGTACAATATTTAATAAAAACAGTTCTGGTATAAATGGTATATTTCTGTCTAGGATTTTTTGTACTACCTCATGTATCCATACCCAGAATGTTTTAGCTATCTTATAAGACCACCACATATGATAAAAAGAACAAGTCTTTAGTTTACATTTCCAACATAAGTTCGACATATTAGGATACCATTTAGCTAAATTTTCCAGGGTCATATACCATCTATAAAACATTTTATATATGTTTTCTTTATATGAAGTAGCTTTAGTAAATTTCATATTTGTTTTCCATAAGACCATTGCTCCATTTGTATATTGTGACCTATATTTTGTGCCCACTTAATCATTGAATCTTCTACAACTTCATCTTGCATGTTCATATCCAGTAATAAAGTATAAAACAATTTTATAAATTTCCCTTCTGAATATAACAAAATCTTACCCAGATAATAGTTTGATCTTTTGCATACCTAGAATCTAATTGTGCCCTTTCCCACCAGTTCAAGTAAATACGTTTTTTTCTTGAGCTCATCTTGATTGAAGGGTTCAAGTTTGTTAGGCACTGGGATGCTTTTTGGAACAAGAGCTGTACAAGAGAGACGGTCTCCACTTGTCCCTGGAAGGAACCAGGCTGCTGGCGCTTAAAATCAAAAAGGTGGCAGAGCAGTTTTTAAACAATATTGGGGGAAAGCCAACGGGAGATGAAAAATCTCTGGTTCGGGATGGTTCATCACAAAGAGATTAAGAGGTAGCTGTTACTTTCCTACAAGAAAATGGATTAGAATTGTTCTCTGAGACTGTGGCAAATGATAGGAACTGCCTGGCAAAGTCTCGAGGCAGCAAGAGGAAGGTTGTGAGCTTAACATGTATGGGAAACTATAGATGTTTATATACTAATGCAAGAAGTGTCCGAGGTAAAATCAGCGAGTTGGAATGCTTGGTGTTGGGGGAAAACATAGACATTGTGGGTATTTCAGAAACTTGGTGGGGAGGAAAATCAGTGGGATACAGTGATTCCTGGTTATAAACTATATAGGAAGGATGGGGGGAGGGAGTTGGAGGTGGGGTGGTTCTGTATGTCAGAGAGGGTATACAGTCCAGTAAGATTGAGAGGGTAGGAGAATTGGATTCACTTCTGTAAATGCTGTGGGCTGAATTAGTGGGCCCAAAAGGAAGCTTAGCATTGGGAGTTTGTTATCGCCCACCAGATCAAAAGATAGAGGCTGATTATAAAATGATGGATGAATTAAAGATAGCGGCTAGACGAAATAACTGTGTTGTAATAGGTGAATATGTGTTCAAGTCGGGAAAAAGAGGCTGAGTTTCTAGACACTCTCAATGACTGTGCTATGGAGCAGATAATTATGGAACCTACTAGTGGAGAGGCAATCCTGGATTTGGTCCTAAGTGATGCCCAAGACCTGGTGAGAGATGTTAAAGTGATTGCACCACTTGGGAACAGTGACCATAATGTTATTGAGTTCAACATTTGTATAAATAGGGTGTTGTTCAAAAAGACTGACACAACCACTTTTAACTTTAAAAGGGGTAACTTCTCTGATATGAGGGGATATGTGAGGAGAAAACTGAAAGGAAAAGTAGAAAGGGTCAAAACCATTGGGGAAGCTTGGAGACTATTTAAAATTACAATCCTACAGGTTCAGAGAAAATATATACTACAGGTTAGGAAAGGCACAAATACGTATAGAAAAAAGCCTGCATGGTTAACAAAGTAATGAAAGCTGTAAAAGGTAAGAAGGATTCCTTTAAGCCGTGGAAAGCTAGTCTCAGTGAGGCTGATAAAAGGGAACACAGGCTGTGGCAAATAAAATGCAAGTCTGTGATCAGGCAGGCAAAAAGGGAATATGAGGAGCAAAAAACATAAAGACCAACAATAAAACTTTCTTCAAATACATTAGAAGTAGGAAACAAGCCAGGGAAGCAGTGGGGCCCTTGGGTGACCAAGGGGTAAAAGGTGTAATGAAGGATGATAGGGAAATGGCTGAGAAGCTGAATGCATTTTTTGCCTCTGTCTTCAGTGTGGAAGAGGAGAAGTGCCTGCCCACTCCAGAACTACTGATTTTGGGAGGGGTGTTGAAAGACCTGAGTCAGATTGAGGCAACAAGAGAGGAGGTCCTACGACTGAAAGACAACTTAAAAACAAATAAATCATTGGGCCCGGATGGCATACATCCAAGAGTTCTGAAAGAACTCACATGTGAACTTGTGGATCGCCTGACAAAAATATGTCATCTTTCCTTAAAATCTGCCTCCATTCCTGAGGACTGGAAGGTAGCAAATGTCACTCCTATCTTTAAAAAGAGTTCCAGAGGAGATCCGGGAAATTACAGGCCAGTCAGTCTGATGTCGATACCGAGTAACTTGGTGGAAACTGTTATTAAGGAAAAAATTAGTAGGCACATTGATGAACAAAATCTCTTGAGGAAGGTTCAGCATGGGTTCTGTAAGGGAAGATCTTGTCTCACTAACCCGTTCGTGTTCTTTGAGGGAGTGAACAAACATGTGGACAAGGGAGACCCAATAGATGTTGTTTACCTTGACTTCCAGAAAGCTTTTGATAAAGTTCCTCATCAAAGGCTCCTAAGTAAGCTCAATAGTCATGGGATAAAAGGGTAGGTCCTTTTGTGGATCAAAAACTGGCTAATTAAAAGGAAACAGAGAGTGAGTATAAATGGGCAATTTTCTCAGAGGAGGGAGGTAATCAGTGGGGTCCCACAGGGACCAGTACTTGATCCAATGCTTTTTAACTCGTTTCTTAATGATTTGGAGTTGGGAGTAAGCAGTGAAGTGGCTAAATTTGCAGATGACACAAAGTTGTTCAGGGTGGTGAGAACCAGGGAGGATTGTAAGGCACTTCAAAGGGATCTGTCAAGGATGGGCGAGGGGGCATCAACGTGGCAAATGGAGTTTAATATGGCCAAGTGCAAAGTGATGCACAATTTATAATTTCTAATTACTTTCTCATCTGTATCTGGCTTATGGATACATTCAATAAATTCTTAAAATGGTCTCAAGATGGTGTAATTAATCTAATCCTTAAAAACCCATCCTGGACCGTGTCGCTGCCTCACAGGCAGGGCATGAGGAGGGAAAGACAAAAAAAAATAGAAGAACAGGGGAGGGTGCCAGCTATGATGGAAAAATGTTGCTGCCCTCAATCAAGAGCCTGTCGGAACATCTCTGCCTTACAGGCCCTGCAGAATTGCATCAAGTCCCGCAGGGCCCTGGTGGTTTTAGGCAAAGAGTTCCACCAGGTTGGAGCTGGGACCAAAAAGGCCCTGGCTCTGGTCGAAGACAGCCGGATATCTTTGGGGCCAGGGATCACTTGAAATATGTAAAACATGACTAGCTAGGTGTGTAATCTCCACCCTCTCCCCCTGGCCAGACTTTCATGGTTTTCATTGTCTGTGTATGTTCTCCCTTCCCAATATTGTTCCTGAGAACATATAAACCAGAGTCAGAAACTTACTTGCAAAGGTCTTAATTATACAGAGCACAAATATCCCAAGGTCTGCTCTGTTCTCAAGAGTGGCAAATCCACTTCTTCACAGGATATGGGATTCTATAATACCACTTTGGGATTTGTGAGGTCCTGATGATAACTAAAGATCTATGTGAAATGAAACTATGCAATAATCCTCTCAACTTTTGAGAACAGAAATTCTTTGAACCTTGATGGAAATCGGTAGGGCTATTGGGGAACTGATAATTCCTTGTGAATTATACCTGAACTTTGAGTGACCGGCTCCTTATTCTAAGTCTGAAGAACTGGAATCACTGGAAGAAACGAACAGCCAGGTACTTGAAAGAAGGGTTGGGTAAATGTATTTCTTGTTTATTTAAAACATTCCTAAACTCACCCTTCTCCCAGGTAACTGGTAGCCAAGGCAGGTAATGATGAGATCAGCACTATTGGGACAGATGACAAATACAGAATATTTTTTACACCACCTTTTTTCTAAACTCAAAGCATCTTCAGCATGATGGGGGTCAGAGTGGGAAAACACACAATAGAGGATGTTTTAACTCCTTTCAGCTGAAAATCAGAACTGCTTTCTCATGTTGGGGAGGAAACAGCATGAAGATTTTAACAGACACCCCATGAATGAAAAAGTAGCCTGTTCCCACTCACCCTTCTGCTCAGATACAGCTAAAAACAGTAAGAAAGATTCACAGAGCTCTGTTTTGTAAACCAAGAGCCACCTTATGCTTGAGCAAGAAGCAGAGATATCTGAATTTGATTTCCTTAGGCTCACATCCCCCCCCCAAAAAAGGATCAGTTTACAACAATAATTCTTTTTTCTTCTTGCGCATATCCAAACTGTGTATTTGAAGGGGAAAAGCTGGTACAGTATATTGTACATGGGGATAAATATGTAGTAAATGATGCATTAAGTAGTTGATGCAGATAATGACTTGGAAAAACTATCCAAATAAGACAATTTTTTTTACAAGGTCATAAACTGTGATTCTTTAGTTTCATTAATGGGATATAACCATTAACCATAAATGTAATCTGATTATATGTATCATGACAAAGTTCCTTATACCTAGACTTCAGTTTATCTCCCTTATATATAATTGTGTTTCCAGGTGGTACTGTGCTGAACATTCCACACACTCCCAAATCAGTCGGCTCCATGATGTGTCACTCAAGCTGTCCCTATCCACTGGCTGTGTTGCCTGAGTTTCGCCTCCCACATTCTAAACAGTTTGCTGTTCCTCTCCCCACCATAGCAAGTCGGAATACAGAGGTTGGAACACAGAGGTCATTTACATATGTGGCCTGATTGGCCTTTGCCTCTAACATTCTAAACAGTTTGCTGTTCCTGTTGGGTGTCATTGAATGAGTCCTGAGGTAAAATACATATCCCAATCTTCCCTTAAATGGTCACTGGAGTCAGCCCCGTAGCTAGGGATATTTTTGCAAGGAGCTACAAGCTAATTAAATTAAAGTTAATTAGTGAAACTCCTTAGAAACCAGACTTCTTCTAAGGCAGCCCTGCACTCCCGCCAGACTTCAGGGCAAGTGAGGGAGGTAATGCCCAGCAACTGCAGCTTCCTCTCTCCCCCAAGCACTGCATACCTGCTCAAGTTGTGAACCTAGGCAGGGAGAAGCAGGCAGTGGGCAGCAGCATCCAGGAGGGGGATTGTTAGGGAAGGGGGGAGAAAGAGATCTGTCGGTGGGAGTGGGAAGAGGAAGCAGGACACTTTCCCCAGCCCACTCACTCGGGCTAGCCCACCTGCCCACCCACCACACCACCGAGCAAGCCAGGCACCTCCTGCTGCTGGAACTGCCGCCAACTCCACTGTGGCTGTTCTGGATGTCTCTGGCTGGGAGTGGAGCGAGGCCGGTGGGGAAGCAGCCAAGCCGCTCAGTTGTCTGGCAGCCAGATCAGAGGCAGCACAGCACAGGCAGCAAGCTGAGGTACTTTGGTGCTAGCCTGGGAGGGAGGGGCCCAGAAGAAATGCTAGGGGGCCGGTCCCTGTGGGCCCCATGTTAGCTACAGGCCTGACTGGAGTTGCCAATCTCCCTGTGGGGCCTGGAGAGCTCCCAGAAATCACCCGGTTCCCCGGCCACAGCACATAATTTCCCCTACTGAAAATCTCCCAGCTATTACAACTGATCTCCAGATGACCAAGATCAGTTCTCCTGGAGACAACGGCTGCTTTGGGCAGTGGACTCTATGGCACTATACCCTGCTGAACTCCCTCTGCACCCCAAACCCGGCCCTCCCCAAGCTTTACCCCTCAAATCTACAGGTATTTCCCAACCTAGAGTTAGCAACTCTATAATTGGCTATGGAACCGCTTTCCAGACCCTTGGAACCCAGAAGACATGGCATAGGAGGAGGTGCTTTTCTACCTTAGCTGCCGCTGCTTAACCCCAAATCAACATAAGTTAGGGGTGGAGGGAACCATACCTGTTACCATGAGGCTGTCCTCCCATATTACCCACTTGGGGCAGCAAAATGACTTGAGACAGCCCTGCCTTATAGCTAAACAGAAGGAAATAAACACGGCTTGCCTTCCTCTATTTTCCCCCTCCCTCTGCCGCCCCATCAGCCACAGCCGGGACAGTCACCTGGAGCTTCCTTCTAGAGCCCGTTGTTTTTCTTCCCACAAGACACAGAGCTTTCTTGATATTAGTGATTATTACTAGACTATTCTTGAACTGTAGCTATTGTTGGTCTGGACATTAACATGCAATATTAGTGTTAACTTTACTTTTATGTCAGTGGTCTATCATCCCTGCAACACTTTTTTTTGCAGTAAACCATGACTGTGTACCTAGAACTAAATATGTGACTGAACTTGGTTGTCCTCACTCTCTTCCCAGGGTTGCCAAGTTATGATCAGGAGCTGCTAGGGTTGCCAGCCTCCCGGTGGGGCCTGGGGATCTCCCGCTTTTACAACTGATCTCCAGCTGACAGAGATCAGCTCCCCTGGAGAAAATGGCCGCTTTGAAGGGTAGACTCTATGGCATTGTACCATGCTGAGGCTCCTCCCCGCCCCAAACCCTGCCCTCTCCTGAATCCACCCCCAAAGTCCCCAGGTATTTTCCAACCCAGACTTGGCAACCCTAGGAGCAGCGGTACCTTAAATAATTGCATGGAACAAAAGAATTTTTCAGACACAATGAACCTTGGACCCTAGTGAGGCTGCCCTATTTTAAAAAATTGCCCATTACACATTTTGAATAAAGAAAGCCTCTTGCAATTGCACCAGCAGAATATGGGAAGGTACACTTACACTCATTTTGTGTAGGGATGCCCATGATAACATTGAATTGGCTGGATATCCATTATTATTTTTAAACATAACCATCCAAAAGCTAAAATTACTGTGGCATAACAATACTATGTTATTATTTAGTAAACTTAAAATCCTAAACAGAGTTATACCTCATAAGTCCACTGATTTCAACTGCACTGAATTGTGCTGTATATGCCACCTTTATAAGTCAACAAAGGCATTTCGCAGTCCTATCAAACATAACGCTATTAAACAATAATAAGATCAGTAAGTCATCATAAAACCGCCCCACCTGATCAGCATATCTCAGGGAGTTTTAATACCACCTCTCCCTTGGTCATTCAACAGCTTTCCAAATCAAAAATGGCTTCAATTTTCTCTTCCTGTAAAAGCAGTCAGCATTGTCTCTGGGGGAAGGTTCAGCAATCTGGGGGGTGGTAGCTGAAAAAGCCCTCCTGCAGATTTCTGTCAGTCTAACCACAGAAAATGCAAGTTTCCACAGGAAAGCCTCGCCCACAGATCTTATTCGGGCAGGATGATATGAAGGCAGATGGTCCTTCAGGACATTTTAGCCAAGTTGTTTAGGACTACTTACTGATAACTGATAACAAAAATGTGATATGGAGATATAACTACAACTAGTCATTGCCAAAAGTAAACAAAAGCTAGATGGTTACTTCCACTTTGAATCCAATGCATAATACTGTACTATGGCTCCAATCCAACTGCGCACTAATTAGGGCTTTAATCAGAAAAAGTATTAAGCAGGGAGGTACTTGGTGTTGTGTACCAACAGGAAATATTTATATAATCAGGCTGAGTTACAGAATACTTGAAATGCATGAGGAAATCTTTTGGTGCAAAAAGTGTTGTGAAGGAAAGAGGTAAATATTGTACCTAACATGACCTTGTATCTAATGTTTCCTGTTACAGAATACGGAATTCTGGCACATGCAGGCTCCGCTCTTCCCCCAGTCACATTAAAGAAATTAGACCTGCACATTTAAAGAAAAACAACTTTTAAAAAGAAAGCGGAGAGGGAGTCAGAGGACTCACTAGAGTCACAGGAAAGTATGTATGGCTTTGATGGCTCAGAAAGTGGAGAAGAAGCATTGGACTCAGAAAAGGGAGCTGCTGCTCCCAAGCTCAGCAAAGAGACTAAAAAGACAAGAAGAGGAACGAAGAAGAAATAATGTTATAAACAATATGTAATGGTGGTACACTATGTCTAAATGTAAACGGAATAGTAGGCTTTTTCTTTGTTGCTATATGTGCCAGTTAATCAGCTTTGTTATGTGTAGAAGCAGAAACATGAACTTAGAATGTTTAACCAAGAAAGTATATTGCTTTTCAGTTTTAAAAGTTAGTTAACTTGACTATTGCAAACAGTATTCTCTGTATAGGATAATATAGTGTAGTTATTAGCAATAGAGTTGTAGAAATAGTAAAAAATCAATAAAAAAAAAGAAAAAAAAGAAAAACAACAACTTTGCAATGGGAGGGGAAAAAAGAGATAAATAATGTATACCTGGGGATAACTCTAGCAAACATTAAATATAAACCTCTGTGTGTGTGTGTGCACGTGTGTAAATATATACACACACACCTGTATGTTTATACAAAAGTATAGGGCTGTGCAAGTCTTAAGATATTTTTAATAGAGATATTAACAGGCTATGAACACACTCATAAAAGACCTCATTTTAACTATAGAAGGTGCTTTCCCTACTTCAGATACTGAGGTTATTCAAGTGCGTGTATTTATTTGTCAGTGGCAGGCCTGCACAAAGAGGCGTTCAACAACTCACCTAGTTCATCTGCCTGAATGGAAATGCAAAAAGAAAATGACACTCTTGATGGGCTACCACACTTGCATGGATGGTAGGCTACATTCAGGTTGGTGGGTCACAAATTGTGGAAGTTTGGTCTAAAGTTCCTGGCAAATTACAAGTAATTTCTGAACTATAGTATGCATAAGTAACTTATTATTCCAATAAACCTTATGCAAGATGATGCTGAAACAGCATTTATCCGTTTTTTAAAAAGCACAAATCATGTCAGTGATACGGAAAGCAGCTGCCAAATATAAGCTAGGTTAATAAGAGTACTTAGTATTTCTGTAGTAATTCTCATCTAATTCTTTGGAGTTTAGGCACTGAGATAAGATTTCATTCATGCATTAGTAAATAATTATTAATAATGGTGATCTATATTTTCTGCCGATAAGTCTTTTCCTTATTTAGGTGAAGGCAAGTTCCAAAGAGCAGCCAAAGTATTTTCACATGTCCAATGGGATTTTTGTTTTTCATCAATTCTGATTTTTTTTCTTTCATTCTGTTCGTAATATTGTTGCTCAATTTAGAAGAAAACTTGAGAGTAACCTATTCAACATACATGCACATCCACTGCAAATTATTCTCAGCTTGGACTACCAACAGTCAGATACTAATACTCAGGGCTCTTTTTGTAGAAAAAGCCCAGCAGGAACTCATTAGCATAATAGGCCACACCCAACAGCAGAAACTCATTAGCATATTAGGCCATGCCCCTGACAGCACAGCTTATTAGCATATTAGGCCACACCCCCGTGTTACCAGAAGAGAGGTCATCCAGCCACACCCACCTTTTGCTTCTTATTCTGTTTACCTTGTTTGTCGTCAAAACCCAGGGCTTTTTTTGTAGCAGGAATTAATTTGCATGTTAGGCCACATACCCCGAATGTAGCCAATCCCAATGAATTTCTGCTGTTGGGTGTGGCCTGTTATGTTAATGAGTTCCTGTTGGGTGTGGCCAACTCAGGAGCCAGCCGGAACTCCGTTCCTGTGCGTTCCTGCCCAAAAATAGCCCTGCTAATACTATTTGCACTTAAAATTTCCAGAGCAAGGCACTTCATACATGTGAACGTTGTGTCATGACTCAGTAGATCTTTTAGATAAAAAGCAGCAGCCTTTAGTACAAATGCAATCTAAAAAGCTATATTAGCGCTTGGAGAAAGTTTTCTATCTTAAGAGTGCTTTCACTCTGTGACATCATCCTGTTTCAAATCCATTTCTGCCCCAATTCTTTTGTAAGCATGGTGGGATTGTTTCCTTTCAGACAGCAAATAAAACTGTAAACAAAATAGAAATGGAACAGGTTGCACCACATTTTTCAACAGTACCCCCCCCATTTTAAAACATTTTTCTGCGATATAGAAATGGTGTTTTTTTAAATCATTAACGGAGGGGTTAGTTTCTTTCTCTCTTGCTTATTTCCCTTTCTGTACTGCGAAACTGCAATACAGGAATACCGTGGAAAGCTGCCAAGAAAAAATAGATGGGAAAATTAAAAGAAGGCACTTTCAGAAGCACTACAGACCTTTCAAACAATAATCTACCACAATTCAGAAGTATACTAACCATAAAACATAGAATAATGTTGTTGTTGTTTTTAAAAAAGCCCAGCTCTTCATTAAAAAAGAGACAATGATGCTTGCCCTTTAAGGTGTTTGAAATGGGGGCAGGGGGAGGACCTTCAGTTTGGAGTCAGAAGTCAAACTGGTTTAGAGAGCCAGTCCAAAAGCACCTTTAGTGACATGAGTTGTTTGGAGCACAGAACCGTTCGGAGAAATCTTAAGAAAACTTCCTGTAATTGCTAATATAGTTCTTTGTACCTTAACTGAGTGATCTAAAGAGCTAAATTAGCACCTAGAAATATTTTCTATAGCAACTCCTTATACCACACTAAGGCCACGGCCACACGTGCGAGATAATCCGGAGGGGAAGCGAGGCTATTTTGCCCTGGAGCAATTCGCCCTGCAGTTGCATGATCACACAGGTCTGTGGACCTGCCGGTGCAACCCGCCGCTGCGTGATCAGCAACTGCGGGGGTGTTTTTTTGTATGTGTGGTTGGTTTCCGATTCACTTAAAAGGGGGATTGATGGATCACTCCTCCACCCCAAGGCCTTTCGATGATGCGCACACTGAGAAGGGGAAAAACAACAGCAGCAGCATGGTGTCGGGATAGCCTGAACAGACTATCCCCGATGCCACAAGTTTGCGCTGGCATGATCACACGGGGAAAGTCCAGCTGTGGCCTGCAGCAAACTGTTTGATACTGGAGTTTACCTAGTGGTTTTTTACTCTGCTTTCCTGGTGGAGCAAAATGGCTTGCGATGGTTTGACAATGGATGTGGGACGCTTCCCAGATGTGCTGGTGTAATCACACCGCTTTGAACCGCAGGTAAATCGTCCCTCTTCCGTGGCTAATGGGTGCATATGATCGCGCCCTAAGTGTCACAAGAGGACACTTGATGATCTTATAACTTGGCGAAAAGGTGGAGGGATAAGACTATTCCCTCTCTGCTCCTGGAGTTATGCTCCATTATAGATCATACTTTTGAAGCCAGCTCTTTGGACTGACTCCCCAAGAGCAGGCAGAGACCAAATCCTAACACCCTGACTTCTGGGAATCTTATCATTGCTAATCTTGAAAAGACTGTCTATGTATGTTATGTGGCAAACGGAACTGTGAGAGCTGTAGCCTTATTTTCTGCCAATTTGATGGCCTAATTTATTGAACAAAACTGACTTCCAAAACATAGAATTATCCTTCAAGTTTTCTGAGTGTGCAAAATTTAGGAGTCTTGAGCCTTGACTCTGAGCAACTCTGAGAATCAAACAAGTCACTGCAAGGGAACCTTGAGGTTTTCATATTATTCATAATACCACTGCAAGAAATGGAAGGACATTTGCAGATCTGAATTAGTAGTTGGGGGGCTTAAGCCTTCCCCCTACCCACTTCACTAGATCCTACAGATGTCATCCCTAGGTTGGGGGCAGGGGACAGAACAATAGCCAAAGGCGGCGGGGGGGGGGGGTCCAGGAAGAATCAATGCAAGTGATTGCCCTCTTTTTCCCCATATTCTCATAACCTTGGAAAATATATAGCAAATGTATTACCAACATACTAAATTTCTTGGCAGCTATTTATAGCCCTCCCCCTCCAAAAAAAGGAAACTATTGTTATAAAGAAATGCTGAGTGGTCTACATTCATGTTTTACTTTTGCTGAATTAGAAAAACTAGGAATTATCATTTCTTTATGCCATATACTTCAGGTATGTTTTTTTCAGCGTCAAATAGGATAAGAGGATAATAATGACATTAAAAACATATTAAACTCCACCTTGCTGAATGTCCACTTAACCCAATTAGCTTTTAACTGGGGTTAAGACTGCATTGAGTTTTTCCCTTTCAAACATAACACAGATCCAGATGGTCAGCCATGTTGGTCTGAGGCAGTAGAACAAGTTAAGAGTCCAACCTTTTTGTTGGTCTTAAAGGTGCTACTGACGCATACATCAACCACATACCTTTCCGGAGAATTACTTGTGTCTTTTGTTTTGGAACTTCTGTGGTATCAACAAATATGACACAAACTCTCCTTATTAATGTGAGAGGCAAGAATCATCTGTGTTTGGTTTATATACACACAGCAGTGGTCCTCAAAACACACTAGATTGTCTTGAACAATCCTGTACTCAGTTGCCATGCCGTCTGTATTAGGTACTTCCCCCAGCCAGTCTGGGCTTCTCACGGTGTACCAGAATACCCCATCCACTTATCTTCTCCTCTTGCAAAATAATATAACCCCTAAGTCTAGACACATTAGCATGCGCTGTAGCTACGATGGTTTAGAATCTGGTTTAGAACCTTGCGAAGTTATTCCAAATTTGCCAATTTCTATTTAGCCTGCCTACCTGTAACCTCTTTTTGAAGCTACTGCCGTGCTAGGAGAATTAAACATGATGGCCAGAATAATTAGCCAAAAGAAATGGCAACTGCTTTGGACCCCCTATAAACTTCTTAACATTTACTGTCTTTTATGATAACAAGTCAGGGTCTGCAACAAAATGTCGCAGATGGTTGTGGTATAACCACAGCTGCTTCTAGCACCCTGGCTTCAGTCTTGGCACTCAGGTGAGGGGAGAGTTCTTATAGGGGGGCTGAGGTGATGGCACAGGAGGTGAATGGGTAAGTGGGAAGGAGCTGCCTAGTCCAACTGCCTGCCTCCAGTGCTGTTGTCTCAACCTTTGGCACGCTGCAGCTGAGGAGAGAGTTCGGGAGGGTGACTGAGGTGATGGTGCGGCAGGCAGGCAGGCAGGCAGGCGAGTGAGTGAGTAGGAGCCTCCTTGCCCCACCGATCTGTCTGCAGCTCTGTTGCCTCATATGCACTCCCCAACTCTCACCTTGGTCAGTGAGTGTGGAGACTGAAGTGACAGCACTGCAGGCGGGCGGGCAGCAAGGCACTGCTTCCCTATGTGTGGGGAGGAGGCTCCCAGTCCAACCCAAATCAGGATGTGGGATTCCCTGCCCTGCTTTATCAAATGGTTGGGCTTAAAGTCTTAAGATGAATTTTGAAGACTGCAATTTAAATCTATATCCGTTTGGCTTCTAATTGGCGTTTGGGGCTGATACTGTCTTGGATTCCCTGGGTAATTTCCTTCCCAGGGTGAGAGTGACTGTGCTACTTCTGAATCTCTCAGCGGCTTCTAATCTTTCTGAACCAGAGCATCTGAAGCACATCAGGGTGTGTGTGTGTTTCACTGTTACCTCAAAGAAGTGCCAGAAGGCAGACTGCTCTCCACAGGAGTTACTCTAACCGATCCTGAAGGATGGTAGTCAGTCCTCCATAGTACTAAATGCTTACATGAAACTGCTAAGGTGGTGTAATGTAGTATGCTCTGTGTATAGGCCTGCCAAGTCCCCCGCTTGGGCGGGGGAAACACCGATTTTTAGAGCTTACCTCCCGCTTTTCCAAAGATGGCCACCGGGGGGACTAAATGGCTGCCTTAAAAGGGAAATGTCTGCAGAGAGCCTGCCCTGCAGTAAAAAGCCTCGCCAGACATTTCCCCTTTAAGAAGTCAGCAAGAGAGCTTCTTCCACAGCAAGAGAGCCCCGCCCAGAGATTAAGGAGGGACTGAAGGAGCTGCTTTTGCATGTGGCTGGCAAGGTGAGTGTCTCTTCCAGCTCTTTTCATTCTCTCTCCCTTTCTTTTTTCTGTCTGTCTGTCTGTCTGTCTCTCTCTCTGTCCCCATCCAGCAGAGGTCTATCAGTGGCTATTATAGCCACAAGGTCTAAATGGAAGTAAGTGCCTCTGCCAGTTTTTTCCCCTTCTCTCTCTCTCTCCCTCTTTCTTTCTTTTTTCTGTCTGTCTGTCTGTCTCTCTCTCTCTGTCCCCATCCAGCAGAGGTCTGTCAGTGGCTATTATTAGCCACAAGGTCTAAATGGAACCCTTTGTCTGGGGCAGTGAGGCTCTGCATTCTTGGTGCTTGGGGGGCAACAGTGGGAGGGCTTCTGGAGTTCTGGCCCCGCTGCTGGACCTCCTGAGGGCACCTGGTATTTTTGGCCACTGTGTGACACAGAGTGTTGTACTGGATGGGCTGTACTGGATGGGCCGATCCACTGTGGCTTCTCTCCTGTTCTTATGATATGAAAATCATATTTAGCACTTGTGTAGCACTTAGGGCTTCATATTCTGCCGAGATGAGGAAGGATTCAGTAGGGCCGTTGCTCAGTGATAGAGCATCTGCTTGACATGCAGGAGGTATCAGCCTCTTCAGCTAAAAAAGGATCAGGTAATAGGTGACATTAAAGATCTCAGCCTGAGACCCTGGAGAGCCACTACCAGTCTGAGTAGTCAATACTGACCTTGATGGACCAATGGCCTGATTCAGTATTAGGAAACTTCATGAGTTCATGTGTCAGCATGTGGAAGCAACATCACAGGATGTGACATCACAAAATGATGTCACTTCCTTTCTCCTGGCTCCACCCCCAAAGTCTCCTGGCTCCACCCCCAAAGACCCCAGATATTTCCCAAGTTGGACTTGGCAGCCCTATCTGTGTAGCAACCAGCCTGACATGTGCTCCCAGATAATGGCGCCTGCCGCATGGCCAGAGCACATGGTCAGGCAGAGAGGGGAGCTTGAATCTGGAAGAACAATAGACATTCCGATTCAAAGCCTCCACCAATGTGGGACCTAAGTTCTCCCTGGAGAGCCAATGCACTCAAAGGTTCCTCCAGGGAACCTATGACAAACATGCGCATATGTTAAGCCCCTATCAGGTCTTTTGGGTGTGGCCGGAGGTGTGGCTCCGGCCAGCATATAATGAGGGCCCTGGAGCCCTGGAAGCATGCTTGTTCTGACCATCTACTGGGCATGCTGAATCACTCAATAAAGGCTTCATGATTTCACCATTCCTGGTCTCCCGAGTCCAGTACTCTGCAGGTAGGTTGTTCAAAGGCAGGGTGGGAGTGTCATCACTGGCAGTTTGCAAGCACTTCTGAATCCAACAACACTCTTGAATGCACGGCACAGAGAGAGAGAGAGAGAGAGAGAGAGACTAGGAGAGCTCTGTGTGCCAGAATACACCGTTCACTGCTCACTGCCCCTAAATTTTACTCACCCCTGGCTGTTGCAGCAATTTTTGCTAAATCTACACCTAATTGCCCCCAAATTTAAAGACCTTATTTTCGAAGTCAATAAGCATCAAATTCAAAACCTCTAGATATGTGGTCAGTATCAGTCCCAGCTGAGTACTGTTGTATTTGATAGTATTTCAGTAGCAACAAGAGGAGCCAAAAGCCACTAATTGTCGTAATTAGGTAACTACTCTGGTCTTCAACTCCACCTTGTCCATTCAGTATACACCCTAATGCCCTACACTAGCACAGGATAAGAAGCAACAGAAAAACACTCCAGAAACTCTGAAATTAGGATAGCAGACCAAAAGGCAGCTCTCATAATAGCTCATTACGTTGCATGCCAAATGGCTGTTGCTGTGTATTTTTTACATCTTCATGCATACTAGCACTATATCGTAAATATTACGGTCATCTTTATTAGAGTCATTTTGAGACTAACCTGTGTGGATGTGTTTTGTACATTTAAGCTGCAAAACATCGTATGATTTGTGCAAAAAAACCCTGTTCCATGTATCCTTGAACTACCTTTGAATTCCTAGTTATGAAGACTATTGAACATGAGAAAATCAGATCGTTCTATCTGAAGAGTACTGGACTCGGGAGACCAGGAATGGTGAAATCATGAAGCCTTTATTGAGTGATTCAGCATGTCCAGTAGATGGTCAGAACAAGCATGCTTCCAGGACTCCAGGGCCCTCATTATATGCTGGCTGGAGCCACACCTCCAGCCGCACCCAAAAGACCTGATAGGGGCTTAACATATGCGCATGTTTGTCATAGGTTCCCTGGAGGAGACTTTGAGTGCATTGGCTCTCCAGGGAGAACCTAGGTCCCACATTGGTGGAGGCTTTGAATCCGGATGTCTATTGTTCCTCCAGATTCAAGCTCCCCTCTCTGCCTGACCATGTGCTCTGGCCACGCGACGGGCGCCATTACCTGGGAGCACATGGCAGGCTGGTTCGAACACAGAGCATACTACATTACACTATCCTACATACAATTGTAGGTGTGGCTGTTCTCAGAGTAGTAAAGACCTCTGTATTGTTTCCAGATTTGATCTACATTCCATAGAGAGCCTTCCAGTTTACGTGGTGTTCCAAGAAAGGATCACATATTTATACTAGTTATTACTTTATAAAAGTGCTTTCTTGAACAATATTAATCTCTCTCTCAAGGACTTGCTTGTTTTACAATAACATTGAGAATGCAATTAAACCCAGACTATATGCAGTGCCTACAGTCTTCATATGCAGGTCTGACCCAATCATATATAATGATGTAGAGAAAAGTCTGATATGAAAAGCAAATACAGTGAGGGGAGGTCTTGTCAAAATCCCCCCTTTATATACCTGCAAAAGTACACAAAACGCATCGTATACTTTCATAGGTCCTCAGCAGTTCCTGGACCCCAGCTGGAGAAACACTGAACTAAATGTTAAAAACAATATTGCAAAAGTCTTTGTGTTTTATTCAAATTAATTTGTATCCTGCCTTTCTCCCCAATGGAGACCCAAAGCAGCTTACAACATTCTTCTCTCCTCCATTTTATCTTCACAACAACCCTGGGAGATAAGTTAAGCTGAGAGTGTGTGACTGGCCCAAGGTCACTCAGCAAGCTTCCATGGCACAAGTGGGGATTCAAACTTGGGCCTTTCAGATAATAGTCCGATACTCTTAGCCACTATACCACAGCTTGCTTTTCGTGGTGTTAAGAGGTGTGAGTTAGTACTGGGTACAGGTTTCTTACATAATCAGCCATATTCCTGTTTATTCAAATGGTAAATGGCTTATGTAATGTTCAAAACCACCTGATTTTTAGGAGCAAATGTGTCAGGATTGTCCATAGAACAGTTTAGAATTCAGTCTCTAAAAGATGGTTCGGAGAACAACAGTTATTAATGCTGCCAGAGTAAACGTCACTTGAGTCATGTTATCAATTAGTACACGGTCTGGGTGTGGTATTTATTTTGCAACATTTCCCAAAACAGTCGAATCAGTACATGGAAATAGGGCACATGATTAAGTTCTATGTTCCAAATGGCGAAAGAACTCCTGAAATGCTGAGCTCAGTAGTAGCGTGGTTTGATATTAAGATGTTCAGCTACCATTTAATTTCCACTTTTAACTTTATTGCTTTGTACTTTTGTTGTTTTGAATGTTTTTTGTTGCAAGGTTTTGTTGTGAGTAATCGTTGTAAGGTTGCTATGAAGTTTACTGTTATTGTGGCAATTAGAGTACAAACAAGAGGAGACATGCAAGAAACTTGCGGGATGGTTATCCTATTCCTCACACCCTGCCCCCCAAGTGCCCCCCCCGGCACGGATTTAGATACCTGCACGGAGGTAGCTATTAGATATACAGATATATTAGCAGGGAAACCTGAGAGACTTTCAGGGGCAGGTTGGCCATTATAATCCCTTGGAAAAGTGAAAATATTGCTACCAGGCCTAGTCACATAAAATTGTGCAGAGGGTTCACCCCGGGATGCAACCACACCAAGCGAAGGGTTCTTAAACAAGATCTTCTTTATTGGAGGGCTATCTTCGGGGTACACGTGTTGAGTTAGTAACGGAGTGGAGGAATCGTGTTAGCGCAATTATAGAAAAATCAAATCATACTGTCATACATAAAACCCCCAATCAGTGGCTAGGACAAAGGCGCCTAGCACAGTTACTTTATTTTATTCCCAGGCTAAAAGTGGGAAAGGAAAATCCCAGGTTTCCAGAAAACATTTGAAATCTAAAAAAAAAAAAAAAATCTAAAAAACCCTCAAATGGTAAAGGGAGCACCTGTAGCTTTAAGAAACAAAAGCCCTCCATGGGTGTTGCTAGGCAACGACAGAATTCTTGGCTCAATTTTTGTCAGTAAAAGGCAGGGGTTGGGGGCAGGGCCATTTCCAGGGTTGTTTTGGTCTTTGAGGGAGGACTCATTGGGCCAGGCCTGACAGCAGCCACCAGTCTACCTGATACTACCTGATGTGATGGAATTAAAGATCTGGGACCAGCAGGATGTAAACAAGGAACACTGCTGAGTCACATGACTGAGTGAGGAGGGGGCCGTTTGGCTCAGAGCACCCAGTGAGTGACACTTGACGGGCACAACTGACAGGTTGGGGCGGACAGTGGAGAGAGAAAGGGAACAGTCCCCTGTAGCTCTGTGTGAGCAGCCTGAAATACCAGCTGAAGCAGACAACTGGGGGCTGGATAGTCTGGCTCAGGGGACAGTGAACAGACTAGTGAAAACAGAGCACATAAGCGGTCACAAACACAAAATGCATCACTCCTGAAGGACCTGGGATAGGTGGTTAAGTGAGGGCCCAGGAAAGAGTCTGCACAGCTGGTTGGTGGCCACTTGGGATTCAAGGGGAAAAAACGGCCAGGAAGCCAAAGCCAAGAGGCTAACCACTAAGCAGGACAGGAGAGAGTAGATATGAAGGTCTTGAGTGAACTTACGGACATCTAAAGAAACTGGAAACCAGTTTCCTGCCTGAGTGTAATCCAAGCCAAACATGCCAGCCTATAAAGAAATAGAGTGTCAACTGTATATACATCCCCCATCCCTCTGTTGTGTTCTGAAAATAAAGTACGGTTTTGTTTTGAAGTGAAAACACATTAGTGCCTGACTCTTAAAACCAACAAATATATCTAGCAGGGGTCCTCAACATACCTATAACGAAATTTAAAGCAAACCCCGAAGAGACTATTAGGAGACAGAGGGAGCTGGTCAGTACAATAAAGGCAAGCCTGATCGGTCACCTCACAGAACGTCACAATACAGCAGATTATAAGGTCGTGCGTCATACCCGACTTACATGATCCACCTAGGCCTGGCTGCTTGCTGCTGTTCAACAACAATCATCCTATAAGACCCACCTTGGCATAGTGGTTAGAGCTTCATGTTAGGATCTGGGAGACACAAGTTCAAATCACCAGTCTACCATGGAAGCTTGCTAGGTGATGTAGGGCCGGTTACATGCTTTCAGTCTAATCTACCTCATGGGGTTGTTGTAAGGATAAAAAGGAGAGGGGGGGATAGGTTTGCCAACTTCTAGGTGAGGTTGGAGATCTTCTGGGACCACAACTGATTTCCAAGCAACAGAGATCATTTCCCCAGCAGGAAATGGCTACTTTGAAGGGTGGACTCTATGGCATTATATCCCTCCCCAAGTCTGAAGTCAGTTCTCTCCCAAACCCCACCCTGGAGCTGGCAGTCCTAGAGGGCAATGATACAAGGTGCCTTGGCCTCTGGGGAAAAATGCAAGTTCTCCTGGGAGGCTGGCAAGAAGCAAAGCCTCCACTTGGCATTTTAACAGCTTTTCCTCCCCTCTGGGCTGGGAACAGGTCGCCGGGGGGGGGGGGGGGGGGCTATTGGTGCAAAGGTTTTCCAGCTTACCTGTATACATATGCTAATAGATCTAGCAGGAGAGATAATGGGTGGGTAAAGTTCTTCCTCCTTCTCCAAACAGGAAACATACAGGTTTGGAGGTATGAGAATGCTTAATAGTCTCCAGGAAAGAGATTCCTGGCTATCACCTGGAAGCAACTCTTTGGCCTGTGCTGGCCGGGTCAGTGGGAGGGGGATACCAGAGATGATAAAATCTCTCGGCAAGAGTAAGACGGGCTCTTTTCCTACGATGGGGAGGACATGAGAGCACGCACACAAACTTCTCTTCTGGGACGGCAGCCATTGACCATGTGCTCGCCTACAGAAGGAAGGATCTTCAAGGCAATGGCAACTTTTTAGGGATTTGTAACTTCCTGAGCTTAAGTAGCCTGTCCTATTTTAACATCAAATACGGCATGTATAATGAGAAGGACAAAGGATTTGCTTTTTACCCATTTCTTTTGGTTTCCTTGCTCAATCTGATGTTGTGATAAAAGTATGCTTGCAAACATTTTCTTTTTAATAAACACTTCATAACTTTTGATCCTGGCTATGGTTCTCTGTACCACACAGACCTCCACCATCTTGAATGCACTATTTTAAAAGAAATGCCAGGAGGGGGGAAAGGCAGTCAGTTGGCAAGTGGCTGTTCCCCTAAGGGCGCACAAGGCAGCGGGAGACACAGAAGCAAGGCCTCAGATCTTGGAAAGGAAGTCCTGTCCCTCTCAGTGGGCAATTCCATGCAAAAAAAGCAGGTGGTAGCGGTGGGCTACCCTAGAAAAAGGAAAAGCCCCTCCGGGGAGTTGGAAACCCTTGGGAGGGCAAGGCTGAACAGGGCCTGCAGGCCAGAGCAGGCATATTCTGCCACAGCCCCCACTGTGGATAAATGAAGAAATGAAGAATATAAATGAAGAAAATGAATAATAAATCTAGCTGAAGATGGGAGGCAGATAAAAGATAGGTTGATGAATAACCGAGGTGAGAAGGAGGCGGGGAAAAGGCAGAGGATATGGGGGTTGCCAGGAGAAGAGAAAAAGGAAACAATGTAAAGAGGGAGATACAGGGGAAAGTGATGTGCCCCCCCCCCCGATCCTTGAGGGTTCCCTAACATGCAAGTGGGCCCGGCCCAGCAGATAGCATCACACATCACCTTAGTTTTCATAGGTCGGAGGGCAGCTGAAGATGGGGGGAAGATAAAAGTAGGTTGTTGTGCAGGAAGGAGAGAAGGAAGCAGGAAAATGGGAGAAACTGTGGGGGCTTTTAGGGAGGGAAAGAAGAACTAGTTGGGGAGAGGAAAATTTGATGCTCCCCACAAGACCTGTGGGTTCCCATCTGTCCATTATATTTCCGCTTAGTTGTGCAAGTAAACCGTGATGGTGATAATGTTACTTTAACATGCAGTATGTTTTTAAGGAGGCAGATATAATACATGTGCCAAACAGAACCACTGCATTTTTGTTGTTCTATATTTTCTTTCATCCAATTTTGATCCAGTTTTAGCTATCCAGGAAGGGAGCTCTAGAACAGGAGATAGAAGGCAATTATACATGTCTCCAGAAGGCAATTATACATGTCTCCAGACTTTCTACCATTAAAGTAGTAACAATCTGAAAAAACTACATATTACACAGAGCCTGAACTGTACAACTTCAGACTGAAGAGGAGGGATTTTTTAAAATGCACAACATATTAAAAACTAAAAACCTTGCATGTACCCTAGCACAGGGGTGGGCAAACTGTGGCTCGGGAGCCACATGCGGCTCTTTCACATATATTATGTGGCTCCCGGCAGGGCGGCTGGGGAAGCTAAATATCATTAGCAAACAAATATCACTGGACAAATTAATATCATTATCAATATCTGCTTTTACCCCTTTTGTTATTATTTTTGTTAATAAAAAGCAAATTTGCTCATTTTCCAATAAAAGCAGGTAATATTTGTTCATGTCTTGTGGCTCTCAAACATCTGATGTTTATTCTATGTGGCTCTTACGTTAAGCAAGTTTGGCCACCCCCGTTCTAGGTGGCTCTTACGCTGAGCAAGTTTGCCCACCCCTGCCCTAGCACATCAGGATGTTTTTTACTTGGAGGACTAATTAAAAATGCTATCTCCTTCTGACTGGCTGAAATGGTACTGAGAGCAAAATTATCCTTTAGCATGACTAACACCATTTTATAATGCTGCTTGTTCTGTTTACTTAAGAATGCCCTCTTGTGCCCTAGGAACTGGCAGAATAGCTGGAAGCGTCAGAAGCCCTTTCAACTGGCTGAGCACAGCTCTTACCAGTAGATAACGACCCCAAGAATGTGGGAAAATATTCTGAGACATGTGCAGTACACTACTAGCATGCTAGCAAACTTCTGAAAGTGACTGGATGTATTGAGTTACCATGCTGTGTAACTGGTAAAATGAAAGTTATGTAAAGAGGACAAAAACTGGCGTATATAAACGTAAGGTATCATGGATGAAGAAGGTAGAAGAATGCTCTTGTAACATTTGTAGTTAGAAAGGACAAGCCGGTGGACCCACGATACTCGCGGGGGGGGGGAGTGAGTCTCTTCCTCCTCCTCTCCCCCAGCGCGCTGAGCCTCTACCCCCTCCCCCTTTGGCAGCTTCCCCCCTCCCTCCCTTCAAAACGGCAGTGGCGGCAGCAGGGAGACCGCCATCCGCCGAGGCTTCCCCCCTCCCCTCCTTCCTTCAAAACGGCGGCGGCAGGGATACCGCCGTCTGCCGAGGCTCTCCCCCCTCCCCGAAAACGGCGGCGGCGATGTCTCGCCACGCCGCTTCCCACCCCCTCCCCTACAGTGGCCAGAGCTTTCTCCGCGCGTGCACGGAGAACGCTTTAACTTTCGGGGGATTTAAATATCCCCGAGAAGTTTTTCAAACTTTTTGGATTTTTCTGCAGGCGGGGGGGTCACCCCCCACCTGCAGAACCCCCCCCCCCTGTCCTCCAAGTGCCCTCCCCCACACGGAATTAGGTATCCGCACGCGGGGGGGGGGGGACTTGGCTATTAGATATATAGATTCTTTGGCCATAGCACAATAAAGTTGTCTTTGAATTTTTTTTCACTGCCTCAGTGTGACTATTGGATTAAGAACCCCTCATTCGGGACCCAAATATTTCACCATCGGTACATTCTAGAGTTCTGTCACCTCAGTCTAAAACTGAGCTAAAAATGTGTAGATAAACCTTAAGGAAACAAAGCAGCAGCCATCCAATCCCTCAGACGAAGTTTGTGCATTGGGTGCTTCCTTTACGTAGCCAAAATGAGCACTTGTATCTATCAACAACATCGAGATAATTCTACAGTGTAATCCTAAAGAGTTCTACACCCTTCTAAGCCTACCGATTTCAATGGGCTTAGGAGGGTGTAACTCTGCGTAGGATTGCACTGATAGTGATTTACTTTATGAGCTGCCAAAGATTACGGAGATAATGTATGTGAACCAATTTGAACACTTGAAAATGCTAGTAATAGTACATTTAAGTGAGTTGTATACATGGCTGCATTAGAAGGCTCTCGTACAATTTTAAACTCAAGATATTTAATCCAACTATGTTTGCAGGTACCTTTCTTAAAACTGGGAGTGGGGGAATCTGCTGTCAAGGAAGTGTTAGAATTAGCATCATAAAAGAAAACCTATTTTATTGTCTTTTTTTTTTGGCCCCTTTCTCTTTGCTGCCTAAGGAAGAATTGTGTGTGAGTTGAAATTTTTATTTTGAACAGTGTTTGCTCCTCAAAAAAGGGTATTATTTTTCTCATTCTGTAATTTTCATTCTGTTGAACACAACCTTCTCATTTTCATACACAGCTGCTACAGATATTTTGGAAATATTAAACCAATTCACCATGCTTCAAAATACTAAACATATAGCCCAGACCTAAGTATGCAAAAATATGGTTCCTAATACAACTAGTTTATATAGACACATTAACATAATGGCACCTGCTTATGGAAATGAGTTCATGCATACAGCAATTACTACTTTTACACTAATACTTTCCCAGGATTTAGAAAAGACGGACCACTTTATATCACAAAAGTCCTGGATATAACTTATGTCTTTCCTCAATGATGTTGGCAACATACAATAACAGTAACAGTTTGCAATTCTACATTTTAATTCTTTTCGGGAGGCCTTTACATCAGCTGCTTTTCTTTCATATTATCTTGTTGTTACTGAAATACTATGTGTATTTATGTAATACTGCCAGATTCAGGAAGTATGATACTCCCATAAATACCATCATTTGCATATGAAATTTACTGGCCTTTTATAGGTTACACTAATATGAACAACATAATCAGTGCATAATTGTGACATCTTAATGCAGCCTCTGACAAGGAGGCGCAGTGGGCATGCCAGTGGAATTATAGTTTTAAAGTGCAATAAGAGCGGATCAAAATATCTTCTTCCTAAGTGCCACCACACACAATTATCAGTGTGTCAGCCATAATGTTCTTATACAGATACCAGCCAGCTACGCAAGTTCTTACACAAACTCATCTCAGCTCTTATCTTTCTGAATGCACATTAAGAGTTTCAACTGCCTGCCACCAACAAACTGCTATTGCTGAAATGTTTATCAGCCTGGGCTTTGGAGCAGCATGCTACTTGTCGTTGCAAGCACATTTCAATCCAGTATTACAAACAACATTTATTTATTTTACTTCATTTATAACTTGTCTTTCTCCCCAGCGGGGACCCAAATCAGTTCACATTGTTCACCTGTCCTCTTTTTTATTCTCACAACAACACTGTGATCCAGGGTTGCCAGCCTCCAGGTGGGGCCTGGAGATCTCCCGCTTTTACAACTGATCCCCAGCTGACAGAGATCAGCTCCCCTGGAGCAAATGGCTGCTTTGAAGGGTGGACTCTATGGCACTGTACCATGCTGAGGCCCCTCCCCTCCCCAAACCCCACCTTCTCCTGGCTCCACCCCCAAAGTCCCCAGGTATTTTCCAACCCGGACTTGGCAACCCTACTGTGATCCCAAATCCTAGTTGTACACTCTAACCAACGTACCACCCTGGCTCTCATGAAAATATATTAAAGCTAGAATTAACGTGTTCGTCACTACTAGACCATTCTTTTGACACTGTACTAGCGATGATCCATCCACTGAGACCTCTATTTCCTGTCACCTGGACTAGTACACCGGGGATATACTTGTCTTTTGCACTGATTTTAGGCATACCAGCTATGAAAGATAATTGTGGGTGGGAAATATTTCAAGGGTGCTATGTGCCATCAAACATCATTCCAACTATGAAAAGTTTGCACTGTTGTATACAGTAGCACTCCCAATCACGGGAACAGATCCTAACACAAAGGTTATTTACTTTAAAACATTTTTATGCTCTTTTCACCCAAGGTAAGGCCCTCAAAGAGGCAAAAAAAAATCACACACAAACATATTTAAAAGACATGAACAGGAATGAGGGTTAATGAGGGAACATCAAACGAAATAGAGGGGGATGAACAAATCTCCTTGGGGGGAGGAATTTCTTTATTTACACACACTGCTCAGGAGAGATAAATATACATAGATGGGGAATGGAGCCAGCAACACCTGGCTACAAACAGGAGGCAGTGCCAATGTGGACACTCCATCCCACTCCATGCTACATGGGACTGTTGTGGCTTGCCGAAGACCGCCTAGTGAATTTAGGGCAGAGGCAAAAATACAAACAAGGCGCTTCCCGATTCAAAGTTCAGTTTCTTAGTTACATCAGTTTGCAGAGAAGTACTTGTTCAAATTTATAGCACCAGTCTCTGTGAACCGAACACATGCTTTTCAAACGATACGGATTAGAGTTTTTACTTAATTTTTTTTTAAAAAAACTTCTGCTGGAAAACGTTAATCCTTCATGTGATGTTCTTCCACCTTCCTTGATCTTTGTGTTTTTTTTAAACAATCATTTTGTTTTACCATTAAGAAAGTGGTTTTCCCCATCATTAAACTGTTTTTTTTAATAAGCAGACAACCAGACATCAAAGTGCACGCAGTGAGGATGGACTCATTAAAGATCAGGAAAACTGGTGCTTATTGGAAAAACCATGCAAGTTCCAAGTAAATTGATGTTTACACTGAGAGAAGAACATCACAAGAAAAAACATGGTTACAGCTGAGGATGCATAATTACCCCGACTTCCAGACTTTAATAAAAACACAAAGAATTGACTATTGCAGAATTTAGGAACTGGTGCTACTTCACAAATTCTCCCAAGAGCATAAGATACCTTTAAAAGCTTAAGCAGATTCAAAAACTACACAAGGACTTAAACAATGGCGTTTGGAGACATTTGCAAAGGCAATAAGAACACAGTGTAGGGATCCTGAATGTATCCTGGTGACAAATCTAGAAGGCTTCTGTTGGCATAGCTATAGACCTATTAACAAGTTATAGAAAATTATATAATAGCATCGTAGAGTTGGAAGGGACCTCCAGGGTCATCTACTCCAACCCGCTGCACAATGCAGGAAATTCACAAATACGCCCCCACCCCCCACCCCCCACCCCCAGTGACCACTGTTCCATGCCCTGAAGATGACAAAAAATCTCCAAGATCTCCAGCCAAACTGGCCTGGAGAAAAATTGCTTCCTGACCCCCAAAGTGGTGATCAGAATTTCCCTGGGCATGTAAGAAAGGGCCACAAGAACTAAGCACTGAGGCAACCCTTCCTGCCCTCCCTCTCATGATCTGCCTAAGTTCACAGAATCAGCATTGCTGTCAGATGGCTGTCTAGCCTCTGTTTAAAAACCTCCAAAGGAGGCGCGCCCACTGCCTCCTGAGGAAGCCTGTTCCACTGAGGAACCGCTCTAACTGTCAGGAAGTTCTTCCTCATGTTTAGCCAGAAACTCTTCTGATTTAATTTCAACCTGTTGGTTCTGGTCAGACCTTCTGGGGCAACAGAAAACAACTTTGTACCATCCTCTATAGGACAGCCCTTCACGTACTTGAAGATGGTTATCATATCACCTCTCAGTCGTCCTTGATTTATTTTAAAGAAGAGCAGCTGTGTATGGTTAAACATGATCCTCTCCTCCTCTGCAAAAGTCACAAGGCTTGAAAAACATGCTGGGGCAATGCTGCCTCCATTTAATCCCATATGATTATCCTATCATCGGAGCTATTAAGCTGCAGTCACCAACCATTAGCCTCAGGCACAGAGCACTACCACCTCTCTCTCTCTCAAGAACTCTTTAACTTAAATCCTCAATATTCTTCATTCTGGTCTGAATAATACTAATATTCCTTTGGTAACAGATAAGCTTCATGTAAGACTCAAGAGTTCATGCATTATTCCATTAGTTTATTATTCCATATGTGTATTGCAGTGTTTAGGGGTAGGTTATCACCTTGCTTTCACTGCATTGTCTTCCACCTTGGTCATCTGCTTTCTTCACTGTGGCATGACATGCCTAAAGACTTTTTTGTTTGCATTGTTTTCTGTTAAATTCTGTATTCCTACTCCTTTTGCTTTGCTTAATGGATATCTTATGCGGTCTGATTGTTCTTCGTATTCTGTAATCCACCTTGAGTCTCAGAGAGAAAGCCAGCCTATAAATGAATAAGCAAACATGGTTTCTTAAGGCATGGATGTACTTCCTGAAGGGGTATTCCAAAACAAGAGGCCTCTAAATAGTAAAGGCTCAAAGCACTGGTTTACAGCCTTACTGAAATCACTAAAACAGACACGATCACTGGATACACAGTTACCTAATGCTTAAAATTTCAATGAGAGATAGGGAAGCCAGCCTCCAGGTGGGACCTGGGGATACCCCCACCCCCCCAGAATTACAGCCCATCTCCAGACTACAGAGATCAGATCCCCTGGAGAAAATGGATGCTTTGGAGGAAAGACTCTATGGCATTATACCCTGCTGAGATCCCTGTCCTCCCCAGGCTCTGTTCCCAAATCTCCAGGAGTTTCTCAACCTGGACTTGGCAACCCTACCTGCTCCTATCCCCTGCCGGTGGCCAGGGGGGACTTGGCAACCCTACCCGGAGGGAAAATGTAGTTGCCAGAATGGAGATATGGGGGTTGGATCCTCTGACTCTCTTCTGTTAAGGGTCAAACTAGATGAGACACACGGGCTGGCAATAGTTTCTGTTAGAACTCCATTGAAAAACCCTGCAGGGGCCCAATTCAGATTGGGACCGTGGTGCATGGGGGGATGGGACTCTTGCCTCCCCCCCATGCTGTTTTCCTAACCTGTACATACATTGAATGCTTGCAGTCCCTTGATGGTACAAACACTATCTTCTGGCGTTGCTTTGGGTCAGGAAAATGGTGCAAAAGGAAGGCAGGGCCTCTTCCTCTACCCTTGCCACAGTCCTGACCCAAACTGAGGCCCTGTGGCACTTCTAAATGTAGTTCCACAGGCATCTTGCAGCTGCAGTATGGCTGCCCGTCTCCATCACAAACTCGTGTAAAATGTTAGGGTGTAACTGAGCCCTGACAAATGGCTTTACTGATTAAGGAAAGTTTTTCTTTTTCAAACGAAGTCTTTCTCTGTTGGAGAAAAACTTGGAAGGGTGTCATAGGATCCAACATAATGGGAAAGAGTCATAGGATCCAACCCATGGGTTCCTTAAAAAGATGGGCACACTGAAGTGGCACCATGTACCTATGTAAGAGCACAGAATTTAGTAGCAGCCCTCCCGCATTCGCCCCTAGTAGGTAGTAGCAGTTTACAGTCGCCAGAAGCGCCTTCTATCAGCGGCATTTGATTTGCCAGCTCTCTCATTACTAAACTCAGCCAGTCTGGTCACGCGGACCCATGCTTCTGTAACCGCACGGTTGGATTACCACAACATGCTATACATGGGTATCAGGGCAGACCCCGTCCTGGTGCAGTAATGTAACCAAGCTGTACCTCGGCTTAGTCTCAGAAACTACTCAAGTAACACACACCAATAAAGCAAAACAGAGCTTTATTGAAGAAATTCAAAAAAGAAGAAATTGGATCTATACCCCACCCTTCACTGCCCAAAGGAGTCTCAGAGCGGCTTACAATCTCCTTCTCCTTCCCCACCCCACCACAGACACCCTGTGAGCAGTGTTCCCTCTAAGCTGAGTTAGTGCGAGCTAGCTCACAATTTCTTAGCCTCCGGCTCACACATTTTTGTCTTAGCTCAGGAAGGAGGGCTCCAGAGCAAGCTAATTCATGCAGTAGCCAAGTTGCTCGCTCACAACTTGAATGCCAGTAGCTCACAAAGTAGAATTTTTGCTCACCAGACTCCACCGCTTAGAGGGAACATTGCCTGTGAGGTAGGTGGGGCTGAGAGAGCTCTGACAGAAACTGCTCGTGAGAGAACAGCTCTGAGAGAACTTATGACTAACCCAAGGTCACCCGGCAGCTGCATGTGGGAGAGTGGGGAATCAAACCTGGTTTCCCCAGATGAGTCCGCACTCCTAACCACTACACCAAACTGGCTCTCCAAACTGGGTCTCCAGTTTAAAAACAAGGCAGAACTTTAAAAACAAAGCATATAGCTCAATGGCAGTAAAATGTACAGAGAAACAAGAAAGCGAACTTGCTTCGTCTTACTGGAGTCCTAACACAACACACTTTGTTCTGGAAGTGAAGAGTCCCTGAGCATAACACAGATGTCTTCCGGACGGAACAGAAGCATGGAAAGGAAAGGGTCAAGAGAGCGAGACAGATGACACCTCTTCTCACTAACTACTTTTATTAGAAAACCTGCAGGCCACCGTCTCCTGACCTCCTCAACCAATCACTGGACAGTGTCCATGGAATCTTCCAGGTGAGAAGAAGTCCCGTCCCCCCCCATACCAGATCCACGGCTGAACTAAAAATGAGCTCAATTAACAGGCATGGACGGGCGACCTTGATAAATATCTGCCAGTGTGTGAGGTACCCAGTACCTGCAGTAAATCAAGGGACTGTGTAGAACAGTGAAGTAATTCAGGGAACAGCGTAGCTTCAGCTGGAACAGACTAGAAAAGTCTCTTCTTGGTGTCTGCCTTGGCACACGGGCCTGCTCGTGAAGACAACCCAGAAACTACAACTGGTCCAGAATGCAGCAGCTCAACTGCTGTCAGAACTTATGTTGCCCATTTTGAAAACAGCTGCACTGGCTGCCAGTCTGTTTCTGAGTTAAGTTCAAGGAGCTGGTTATGACCTTTAAAACCCTTCACGTCTTACATATCTGGAGTACCATCACTTTCCATATGTCCCTATACACCAGCTATGGTCATCAGGCAGCCATCTGTTGGTTATCTCTCCACTTGGGGTGGCCCGTCTGGCATTGACCAGAACCCAGGACTTTTCCATTGTGGCTTCAGCTCTGTGGAATGGCTCCCTGAAGAGGTAAGGGGGCCCCGGGCATCCTTGGAGACCTTTAGGAAGCACTGCAAAGCCTGCCTGTTTGTTAGGGCTTTTCTGAGGGAGTCTGAATTGGAAGGCTTTGGGACCCAAGGTAAGAAGAGCACATTATAATCTGATTCACAGAGTACTGAATATAGTAAACATCAAAAGCAAGCACAGGGAAAACAAATGCTTCCTATAGAAAAAAGGTACTACATGTGGTAGCAGTGCCCTTAATTTTAATGAGCTGATATTTAATGGGTGCTAATGTAACACACCCCTCTCCCTTCCAAACATACAAGCTGATAAACTGTCGGCACATCTGGGGCAGGGAGTTATGCAACAGCTATCCGCACTGCTACAACGGGTTGGAGCAGTTGCAAGAGTTGCCAGCCAGAAAGCTGAACTTGTGGCTCTTTGCCAATGCTTTCATGGCACCGTTGTTTATCAGTCCCTCCCAGCAATATTTCAAGACAGTTGCGTGGCCGATAAATCTTGTAATCCAAGTCCCAGGTGTGCATTAAAATTTTCTGTACTACATAAGAACATAAGAGAAGCCAACGTTGGATCAGGCCTATGGCCCATCCAGTCCAACACTCTGTCACACAGTGGCCAAAAACACCAGGTGCCCTCAGGAGGTCCAGCAGTGGGGCCAGGACACTAGAAGCCCTCCCACTGTTGCTCTCAAGCACCAAGAACACAGAGCATCACTTGCCCCAGACTGAGAGTTCCTATCTATACCTTGTGGCTAATAGCCACAAATATAATATTTGTATATGCCAATGCAGGGAAGGTTAAGCTAGTTCCTCAGGAAATTTCAGTTCATTTGCAACAAAATTATTTTCATAAATATATTGGATGGGGCACATAATATGATCTATATTAATTTTAGTAAAGGTAAAACGTTACTAAGTTGCAAATAAGGTCTTTAGTTTTTTTTAATTGTTCAAGAGCGTTTTCCAGAATCTTGGGATCTACAGTCTGTTTCTTGCTGAAAGTCAAGGTGGATTACGAGGTTAGAAAACGGAATAAAACACGGCACAGGACATGATACAAACAGTGAGGGACTCACTATTTCAATTAAGTTAATGGAAAAAGATCCTCGTGATCATGCAAACAATGTGATTTCTTTATAAACAGAAGTAGAGATCAAAGTCTCAACTAAAAATATTTTATTTTTCAAATCAGTTTATTGATTTTTATAATTCAGGGGAAACAAAGCTGTTACATGACTTGGTCCTTGAAAATGAAACCTCATTACTCCTCTTGATTCTTATTACAGGAAGACTTCAAGACATGTTTTGTAAGCATATATTTAGTAACACTTTTCTGAAATTAACAAAAATCCTATACGGTTTCACCATATAAGTGAACATTCTGTGATGGCATCTGCAAACTTTAGCATGATATGTTTGGGTTGTGAACTGAACTGATGATGGACTTATTTTGCATACATCCTTAAAGGACGAAAACGACTTGCAAAACGATCTGGAAAATTAGAGCCGGTGTAGTTCTCATCAAAAGAATGATGAGTAATGCCCTCTGGTGGCGAAACCCAAAACCACTGGTCGGTTTTCAGCACTGTGGAAAATGCTGAACAGAAAATCATTTGTTTAAATTGTATTTATAACAAATTGGAGTGGCAGTTCATTTTTTTTAGACCCAACATGTATCAGAACATGCTGTCCCAAAAGTCCCATGAAATATAAAGATTCATTAAGACGCGGTTGTTCTATCAGATAAATAAATGTTAAAGACCTAAGAGCAGCCACGCTGAATCAGTTCAATGATCCATCTAATCCAGTCTCTATTTTATAATTATTAAAGGCTAACCAAAACAATATGAAACTACTCACCAATATTAACACAAATATTATCCTACTCACTGGAATACTAGAAAGCACACATAATAAGCGTAACTCAATACTCCCTCATTCATAAGGTGCCTAAATTAACATCAATAAGCTGTTCCTTAAATATGACACCAACCTAGCTAATGTTTACAATTAAAGAGACAGTGCATACTGCTAACATTTACAATTAAAGAAACAGTACATATATTCGCAAATAGCATCACAGGTCCATTTCCGTATTTAAACCATGAGGTTGCAAAGTTTTCAAATGATATATCCTGTAAGATTCACATCTCTGAAGTAATTTCTGACTGTCCACTTTATTATACCTATTGGAATTCAAGATTCCCAGCCCTACTAACCTAAACTCATCCCAGGTGTGCTTTTTATCCACAAAATGGGAAATCCATTCTCTGCTGTCTTATGAGAGATTTATGTTCAATAATCCTAGTGCGCACCCTCCTAGTGGATAACCCTACATAACACAATCCACATAAACATTGAATTAAATAAATTACTTTCTTTGAAGAACAATTTGAATAATGCATCAGTTTTAAATTAAATTAAGGGAAATTTGTTTCAGTAGTTCTCCAAGCTTGTGGACAGACTATACATCTACCGCAACTGTAGTGCCCAGGGTTGGCCACCAGAGGTTTGCCTAGGTCCTACAGCTATCATGTGGCTTGTTTAGTTGATGGCAATTGCAAACATGGCTCTCTGTCAGCCACTGCTCTATGCCATGCATAATTGCATAGATGTCTACCTCAGTCACATTTTTTTCTGGACTAAAACCCCTGGATGCTGCAGCCTTGCCTCATAGGACAGGTGTTCCAGCCCAATGTGACTTTACTATATACCCAAGTTTGAGTCCAGTGGCACCTTTAAGACCAACAAAGTTTTATTCAAGGTATGAGCTTTCGTGTGCATACACACTTCCTCAGACACTCACTATATACCAGTATTGCTTTCGAGGAAGCAAGGACTACATTAGAAACAGTTTGGAGCTCTCGTTCAATATTGAAACTTCCTGCTTTTTCCTAATGGAATTAGTGGATATTATCCTTGAGAAGAATTACTTTTGGTTTGATGAGCAGTTTTATTATCAAGTTAAGGAGGCAGCAATGGGTAGACCTTTCGCCCCAAGTGTGCCTAATTTGTTGATGACTTCTTTGGAAGATACAGGGGAGAAATCCTTTCTTTAAAGAAATATTGTTTTACAAACTTTATATTGATGACATCTTTATTGTTTTTGCAGGTGATAAATGGAAGCATTTTTTCTGGATTAATAAAATTCATAATAAGTTCTCTTGTCAGCACAGTAGGATAGTTCTTCTGTTTTTGGATACAGAAGTACATATGAACAGTATTGTCAGTAAAGACGCTTGTAAAACAACAGATAAAAATTCACTATTGCATTTTAAATCATTTCATCCACCTTATTTACATTACAATCTTCCATATGGACAATTTTAAAGATTAAAACATAAACTATCAGAACTATACACAGTATTTCAAAGTACAGGGGCTTCTACAATAATATTACTAGACAGGCTATTATATTCTCAGTCTTTTTCCTGATGATCACTAGCATGGAATTTTTTTAAAAAAAAATTGCAACTATCCAGTGAGTTAATGTTTTCAGCAAGTTGTCCACCATACCGCCCCTCAGTCTTTTTTCTGGTCTGTCACCACCTACCACCAGTTCAAACACCATCAGTGTATATAAGAAATAAGGAGTGCCATGCATGGCTTTAATTTTTCTTTCAAAAAGTAGGGGAGGGGTCTGGATTATTAAAATTTCCTTTCACTTTATTTTGTAATTGCAAGCATTTGGAACAGTTAATTGGATCTGAATAAAATAGACTTGAGATTATAGCTTTTTGAGAAAGTTGAAGACAATTTGAAAAGGGGCTCATGGTTTATATACTTATTTATAACCCACTTTTGGCTACTTGCTAGGGAGAAGCAGCTTACAATTTCAGTCTCCCCCCCTCCATTTTACCTTTTTCTCCAGGGGAACTGATCACTGCCATCTGAAGGGCAGCTGTAGTTCTGAGTGATCCCCAGCCCTCCCCTGGAGATTGGCAACAATGGTTCCCCAGGAGGAAATGGATGGTAGTGTACCTATCTAAGGTCTCACCCCTCCTCCTCAGACCCCACCTGTTCCAGGCTCCACCCCTCAAATCTCCAGGAATTTCCCAACTTGGAGTTGGCAACCCTATCTCCTTCCCAGCCAACCATCAACCTACCTTTATCTGCCCCTCTGACTTCAGCTTTCCATCTCCTCCCCCCTCCCTGAAGCCTCTGCCTAGGAAAAGTAGTCTTTCTCTGCAGTGGGGACCAATGCAGCTTACATCATTCTCTTCTCCCCCCCTTTGATCTGCACAACAACCCTGTGAGGTAGGTTAGGTTGAAAGTCTGATCTGAAATCACCCAGCCAGCTTCCACAGCAAGAATCTGGGTCTGGCAAACCATGCTCTGAAGTGCTGACTGCTCTGCCACACTGGCTGTCCTAGGTGGGCTGGTGGTGGTGAATAAGAGCAAGCAGCCAGGCCTAGTTAAGTCACGCCAGTCAGGTGGCATCAAGTCACCCAGAGGGTGCTGCCAGGCCTAGGGTAGCCAACCTTCAGGTAGAGCCTGAAGATCGCCTGGTATCACAACTGAACTCCAGACAACAGATCCCTCTCCCCCTGGAAAAAATAACTGCTTTGGTGGGTGGACTCTATTCAGCTGAGGCCTCTCCCCTTCCCAAACTCTGGCTTTCATAGGCTCCACCACAAACTCTCCAGGAATTTCCTAACCTGGAGCTGGCAGCCCTAGTCAGGACTAGCCTTAATAAGTTCTCCACAACAGCCAAAGTAGGCCTGGAAGAGCCTCCTAACCCCGCCTTTTTACTGACAAAACCAAGGTTGGTTGCCTAGCAACAGCCACTGAGGGGAAAGTGAGCCCCACAGCAGGAGGAGAAGGGAATGGTTTGACAGCCAATGGCTCACCTCAGTAGCCAACCCGGAGAAGCGGCAACAGTAGAAGCCTCTTCCCGAGCAGGGACCAGACAGTTTCAGTAGCCAGCCAGATGCAGAGGAGTGAAACAGCAGTAGTAGAAGCATCTTTGTTAGGAGAGACAGCCATTTTGGCAATTTATTCAGACAGGGAAGAGTGGCCAAGCCAGCAGTGGGTGGGAGAGAGAAGTGGACCCAGCACCCAGCCAACGACATGCAAGTACATTTGAGTGGTGGTTGACGGGTCAATGGCTGATGGGAGCGCACAGCACACCCAGTGGGAGAGCCAGAAAGTGCTAATAGGCTAGGGCAGTATTTTTCAACCTTTTTCGAGCTAAGGCACATTTCTTTCATTGAAAAAATCCCGCGGCACACCTGACAATATCTCACGGCACAGTGGTTGAAAAACACTGAAATACAAGATAAATGGGTCATTAGTTGCCTCAGCTCAAGTATTAACTATGGCAGTATTACAAATACACGTAATAGCCACTCAACTTGAAATCGTAAGTTACAGATCCAAAGTGAGCCTCAACGGCGGCTCCCTCCTACCTCAGGCCGGCCACAGAGCGTGCGAGCGGAATCAGCGAGAGCGCGCCACTGTTCTTTCTCGCATGGGCAAAGGCGTCCCGGAAGGTCAGCCCAGAAGGCACATTTCTTTCATTGAAAAAATCCCGCGGCACACCTGACAATATCTCGCGGCACACCAGTGTGCCGCAGCAGAGTGGTTGAAAAACACTGGGCTAGGGTATATATATATGTAGGATGCCTTGGACTTCTGTGCTTCCTCCACTTCTCTCTTCCCCTTGCACACAGCTCAGGAACTGAAGACTCCCTGGTTTGCAGCTCACGACGGGCGGCTCTTTAAAAAGCTTAGAAGTGTTGTGCAAGCAAGTAAAGGACTGTAAAGCATTAATCTCCCAAAGTCTCCAGATATTTTCCAACCCAGACTTGGCAACCCTACACCATATTCCCCATTCAAGTTCCAGTTGACCCCTCATCCTGTGATCCGGAAATAACAGAAACAGAGGAAAGGGGGAAAACCGGTGGTGCTCAGCTGAGGAGGAGCCACCCCTGCCACTTTGCTGTCGGGCCTCAGCCTCCCAGAGGGAAGCCGGCTGCCACCCAGGGCCATGAGAGGCTGTGGGTCAGCCCAGGCTGTGCAGAGCAAAAGAACCGTGCGGCAATCGATATTACCCTGCGTGTTTACACAGCAGTCCCTTGGGACTGACCTGTCTGAAACCGGAGGCTCCCCATCTGACAAAACCAAGGTTGGTTGCCTAGCAACAGCCACTGAGGGGAAAGTGAGCCCCACAGCAGGAGGAGAAGGGAATGGTTTGACAGCCAATGGCTCACCTCAGTAGCCAACTTGGAACTGACAGCAGTTCTGAGAATGCTACCCTTGAGTTCTTGGCCTTTCATTTTTTTGTCTAGTAACTTCAAGACAACATGATTACATTTCCCAGTGTAACTGGTTGGGATGTGCACCATGACGGCTGATTTCTCCCCAGCACTGTCAACCTACCTAGACAGTGTGTGATGTCCACAATGTTTACCCAGGCAGGTAGGTCACCATGCAGTCAGAATGTCTGTCAGATCCCTCCCTCTATACTCCTAATAACTGAATCACCCACTCCCAAAAGCCAACCTTCCCCCAAACACAAGGGGTATCCTCAGTACAAGAGGGTATTGGCTCATCACCTAAGGAAGGGCTCTGTTCTAACCCAGAAACATTCATGGTCTAAATACCTGAAGCGCCACTTACAACAAAGAGTCGAATGCTTTCTAAAGAGTCTACAGGGGAGTTATCTGAAAGTATTTGCTTTTTTAAGAAAGGAAAACCTCGCATGCAATCCAGTAAAACTTGGCATTGCTAGAAAATGAATGTCAAACAAAACAGTTGTTAATATACATGAAGAAACAGTTCTCATTATCTAGTTGATCAACATTTTACCATTTATTTATTCCAATATTTTTATCTACCAAACAGCCAAAGAGTCTCTTAAGGTAGGTAACAACCTAGTTTAAATAAACGGAGGAGTCAATGAAACATTAACGTTGTGAGTAGGATCTGCAATAATAAACCGCAGCTGCAGTGTTTTTCTAAAGAAGAAGCTTTTAGACAGTTTCCAAAATAAACTCAGAAAGCTGGCCATAGGAGCTTCTCTGAGCAGAGCGGCACGAAGAGGATTTCTTTCTAAGGACAGTGGCATGTTAAGCAAAGCCTCGCCCAAAGACCTCAGAGTTCAGGTGGAAGGATATATAGGAGAAAGCATTCCCTTGGTTATTTTGGTCACATGCCATTTCAGGCTTTAAAGGTGAAAACCACTATTACAACTTGGAAACTAACTGGCACAAAGTATAAGTGAAACTCATCCTTCTATTGTAATCCTTAATAGCATGACCCACCGCATTCCTGATCAACAACTGTTGTCAAATCCACAGAGTGTGCATTAAAATAACTGGATCTGCAGGTGGCCTTGACATATTCTATGAAGGCCAATCTTCTGTCTTCCAGTTTGAGACATAAAAGTAAAACTATTAGAAACCACTTCCACACACATGAGAATTAAGTAGCACATGTGGAACAAGAAAGATTGTCAGCGCATACCTAGTCCTTAATAGACGATGTAGTGTAGTATATTATAGCAGCTAAAAAAATTAGGGATTAGGAAGTATTAAAAGTTTGGAGGCTACTGATTCAAACATCACTCTACCATGAACTAATGAAGTGGATTTAGGGAGGCTTCAGTCCACATTTGAAATGTGGGAATATTAACTTCCCCCAACAATAGCGACCTTGTTGTAAGGATTACAGGACGATAATATACGCAACACACTTCGGTTGTTCCAGAGCGTCATACAGATGATAACTAAAATTACTATTACATTAAGGGAACGTGTGACAGGCTACAGTTTTTAGCGATAAGATGGTTTCTGCCCCCATTAACACCAAAATGCAACTGATCTGTGGAGAACTGCAATTCTTTTGATAGATTTTGATCGTGTTCTTGTGTGAAAGTTGCATTCCAAAAAGAAAGCAGACTGTGTGACATTTAAGGTTAGAATTCAAACCTTTTTCAGAGTATCCTACAATAGGGAACAGAAACAAACAGAAACAAAACAGATACAGAAACAAAATGTCCCACATTATGGAGCTACTGTTGCTCAACTTTCAAAGAAGTTTGGTCTTACCAAAAGGTGGCGTTCTTGTACCAGATAAATACATGCCAGGAAAACTAAACAAAGTGCTCATTAAAAAAAACAGTTAATAGCAGGAACTAAAATCAAACTGCAATCAAATGGCATACAGACTGAGAGAAAACAGTGGCTAAAATCAAACTGCATATAGACTGAGAGAAATCCCCTATGTCATATCTGGTTCTAGGTCCAATGCAAAGGCCTCCTTCAGGGTCTGGCTTGCGGCCTTCATCAAATGAGCTGACAATCTGTTTGTGTTTATGTACGACAGCCATGGCAGAGACTATCAGCTTGATCCCAATGCAAATTCATGCAAAGGTAAGTTCCACTGAGTTCAATACGATTTAAATTTTCTGATCAGTGCTGCACCCTGTTATCCCAAGCAGTTACCACTTTTAATTCCGTTGAAGTCAATGGGTTTAGAAGAGTTCACATCTGTTTAGGATTACACTGTTAGTTAATTTACACCCAGGAGCACCTTAAAGACCAAGAAGACTTCCAGGAAATATGCTTTCAAAGTCAAAAGTTCCCTTGACAAAGGGAGCTTTGACTCTCAAAAGCCTGGATCCTGGAAATCTTAAGTCTTTGAGGTGCTACTGGACTTGAATCCATTTACTTATTAAAACATTTATATCACACCTTCCCTCGTGGTTCAAGGCGGCTTAAAATAATAGTTAAAAACATTTCCAATTTAAAACCACAAATAAAACAGCAAACTCCCAATTCCCTCCCCCCCCTTAAAAGATGCCTGTCAACTCAACCCCCCTCAAAAGCCTGGAGAAACAGGCAGGCCTTGCAGCGCCTTCTGAAGATCTCCAGGCAGTGGGGACCACTGCTCCCGCTAAGCTGTGGAGTCTTGTGAACCAAAATTCTACTTTGTGAGCAACTGGCATTAAAGTTGTGAGTGAGCGATTTGGCTACTGCATAAATCAGTTTGCTCTGGAGCCACCCTTCCTGAGCTAAGATGAAAATGTGTGAGCTGGAGGCTAAAGAACTGTGAGCTAGCTCACAGTAACTCAGCTTAGAGGGAACCCTGGTGGGGACAATTTGGCCCCTCTACTGTGAAAGTTTCTACCCTGAAAATCTTGCCATTCTGACTTTAAGGTGCTCCTGGACTCAAATCTAGCTCTTCTGCAGTGGACCAACACAGTTACCTACCTAAACTTTCTAAATGTCTAATGTGACTCTCAAAGCTCTATGGGTCTATGCAGCATTATAGGAAATATCATTAAGGCATTTGCTTCAGGGTCAAAAATGGGGAGGCGAGTCTCAGCAAAAATTGAGAACAAATTTCAAGAACATGCATCTTTGCCCTAGAAAAAGACTACGGCTCCTTGAGGACAACAGAAACTTGTTCATTGCTTGCCCAGAAGAGTAATTTTGTCCTATAGCCTACCATATCCTTCATAGCTTACGCCCCTCACCTAATCATTATTACACCAGGTGCTATTTTCTTCATTCAAAATATTCTGTTTTGCTAATGGAGGAACAGACCCACTAAATTTGCACAATGACTTTACTAATGAATTCCAGTTTTGAAATCATTGCTTATGACGTTGTTTCCAGCATATTATATTTTTTTAAATCTCTATTTTAAAATGTATGGTGGCCAAAATAGTTCTACAAGCAATGCTAAAAATCTCATTAAATCCATGTGTCACTCCTGAAAGTTTCCACTATAGGCTAAAAAAAAGTGGGGAAACAAGTTTCAAACCCTATAGGACTAGTTTTGCTTTTAAGTTGGAAGGTTCCTAAAGACCATCCAGTCCTAATCCCTGCGTCTACCTAAAGTATCCCTGATAGATAATTGTCCACTCTCTACTTAAACATCTCCAAGGAGTGAGAACCCACAACATCTCTGGGCAACTGATTCCACCACTGAACTACCTTTATTGTCAAACATTTTTCCTACTTTCCCACCAATACTTCCCTGCTCACAATTTAAACCCATTATTATGAGTCTTATCCACAAATACCAAGTGAAACAGCAACCCATCCTCCTCTAAATTATAGCCCTTCAAATACTTAAAAAGAGTAGTCATACCCCCTCAACCTGAACAGTCCCATTTCCCACAGCCTTCCTTTTCCCACAGCTTACTCTCCAAACCCCCAGTCATCCTTGCCAATCTCCTCCACATATCTGCTGTAAAGTTTCTCTGCTTTTTCTATAAAAACGCCTCCCGAACTGGACATAATACTCCAAATGGGGTCTAACCAGGGCAGTATACAGTGGTAGTATCATATCTTGTATCCTAGACAGTACACATCTCTTGACACACCCTAAGATTGAATTTGCCTTCTTTGCTGCTGCATTACACTAGCTACTCATACTCAATTTGCAGCTCACCAAAACCCCAAGATCCCATTCACACAGACTACTACTCCGAAGAGTATCCCCATCTAGTATGCACACAGAACATTTGACTATTCAAATACTATTTACTACATTTATCTCTATTAAATTGCATCTTGGTCACATCTGCCCACTTTCCCAACATATCCATCTGATTGTATTTTGAATCCTCCAGTGTTTGCTGTCACTCCTAATTTACTGTCACCTGCAAAGTTAATCTTCTCACAGTGCGTTACACAACTCCCTCCCCCCCAAAATTTACATTTCACATATACAAGAGCCTAAAAGCACTTTCGTGAGAAACCAGCCTCACCCAAATTCAAGCAAACACAAGAATCTGAACACGGTTTCTGTAGAACAGAATGAACGAAAGGGCAACTCGTCAAGTCAAAAACACCCTCTGGCGAAAGCAAACGGTGCAACCGAATATACAGGTATGCGAACAAGCCCACAAAGCTGCACCTTAGGTCAACAGACGAGCAGCCTTGATGCCACAGAAGCAAATCCCAGCGAATTCAATGGGGCACACCAACTCCCAGGTAAACGTGCAGGGCTGGAACTCTACAACGAGCCCCTCCTTCCAAATAACCCCAGTTGAAGGCCCAGCCTGCAAGGCCAGCAATGCATACTCTGCACAGGGGCTCAGAACGAGCATGATCAGCACGTCAACTAGCCGGGGGCTTCATTACCTCTGCTCCGGGCAAGCGGGACATGACGACGGCACCGTTCCGACAGGTCTCCGGACCAAAAGGACTCCTTCTCCCGTCTCCCCCGCCGTCCTCGTCCTTCTCGTCTTCAAGCTGCTTGTTTTCGTCCCACCCTCGACGTCTTCCTCGCTCCGCCTCTCCGCGGCGTGAAACTCACCCACGGGCCTCCTCCTCCTCGCTCGCGTTCCAGCGGCAAGTCCAGCCCCTCGTTCCGAGGAGGCCGCCGATTGGTGCGTCGGCCCGCAGGTCATTTGCATGCCGCCTGCGGTCCGGCCGCCCGCAGAGGAGAAGTTCGCGCAAAGCTTCGGCAAGTGTCTGGAGGGACTCGCCAGCCCGCGGCAGCTGCCCGGGGTCGCCTCGGAGCCGGCTCCCCGTTCCTCCGCGCGGCTCCCGGGAGGCGTCCGCTTTGTCCTCCGCATCCTCCCTGACCTAAGCCCGCCGGCCCCGTGGGGGAATAGCGCGGCCGGCGCGAAGAGGCTCTCCTGCGGATCCCCCTCCTGGCCCCAGCGCTCTCTTTCCATCCTTGCTCACGGCGGAAATGAAATGAGCTCACCCTGACTGTGGGATGGAGACAGCTGGCACCCGGGAGAACCTGAAGGCTCCTGGGGCGCGAAGGAGGCGCGCCGGGGCCTTCCGCGCTGGGCGGTGAGAAGGTGGGAGCGGCGGGGTGCGCGGGGGGAAGCCCCCGCGTCTCACTCTGGCGTCCCTGGATCCCGGCCCAGCGCCCTCGCGTCCGGCACCTTGGAGGGGAGGAGGGGGCTCGCCGCTCTTCCCTATGGCCGGGCTGTACAGCTCTCCGCTGAAGACCCTGGAAGACTTAACCTTGGACTCCGGCTATGGGGCAGGGGACTCCTGCCGGTCCCTCAGCCTCTCCTCCTCCAAGTCCAACTCGCACGCCTTCGCCTCCTTGTCCCAGCCCCGAGGCAACTGGTGGTGCTACTCGGGCTCCATGACCAGCTGCAACAACAGCTGGGAGACGGTGAACACGGTCCTGCCGGAGGATCCCGAAGTCGCGGACATCTTTGCCAGATGCGCCAAGCTGCCGGACCTGGAGGAATTCCCGTGGGCCGAGGAAGACGTCGGGCGGGTTCTCGGGAAGGGGCAGGGCGGCGGGCGCCCGAGGGACTTCTCGCCGGACGCCGTGAGGAGGCTGTCGGTGTTGCTCCGGCGCCCGCTGATCCGGATTTGCCGCGAGGCGCAGCGCCTGAGCGTGAGGCACGCCAAGTGCACGCGCGTCGAGATCCAGAGCGCCCTCCGGCTGATCCAGAGCTGGGCGCTCTCGGAGAGCTGCGTCCTGGCCACCGTCAAGGCCCTCTCGCTCTACAGCATGAGCGCCGGCGACGGGCTGAGGAGCGGGAAGTCGGCCCGCTGCGGCCTCACCTTCTCCGTGGGCCGGTTTTTCAGGTGGATGGTGGACACCAGGATCTCGGTCCGGATTCACGAGTACGCGGCCATCGCGCTCGCCTCCTGCCTGGAGAACCTGGTGGAGGAGATCGGGGCCCGGGTGCGGGCGAGCCAGAGCCCCGGCGGCGGGAGGGAGATCTCCGCCGAGGCCCTAGAGACGGGCATCAACAACGACGCCGAGCTGTGGGGAGTGCTGCAGCCCTACGAGCATCTCATCTGCGGGAAGAACGCCAATGGTAAGGGCAAGCTCACGTCGGGGGGGGTCTCCATCCCGGGAAATCTAGCCGGGGGGGGGGGGCTTGTGACTCGGCTCACTCACTTGCTGGCCTCGGCTTGACTCCAGTCCAGTCTCCAGTTCATGTTCATTTTGTTCTGTTTGGATGACTTCGTTTTGTTGTGCGGTTTTATCACAGCTGCGATAGGCTGTTTTTACATCTGACTTTCCCGCTGGAATCATTCTAGTTCCAAAAAAAACCCTGCCCACACCTCTGTGCGGTGTGAAACCCTGCTGCTACTGAAATGTCCACATCTACTAATTGCCCTCCTGTGGTCAAGCTAGTATTCAACCGGCTTGATTCTGCTTTAAACAATTGCTGTTGGTTAGTGCACTTAGACCCCCTGGAGTGAAATTTCACACCACTGTGAAATCAGCACAGGAAAAGACAGCAGTCAAACTACTTTAGAGGGGAGGTGTAAAATGACCCTTAATCTTTTTATCTCTCTAAGCCGCCTTGGCAGTGCAATGCTATAGGGAGTTACTCTGCTCTAAGCCCACCGCAAGGTGCTAGCTAAGCTTGTTGATGAGTGGGCTGGCAGGCACTCTGGCCATTCATACAGGTGGTTTTTTTTTTCAGAAACAGCCCCCCCCCCCCCCCGGAAATACAACTTGCAGAGATGCAGCTTGCTCCAACATATGTGTATTCAGAAATAGGTTCAATCGGCCTAACTTACGCAGTCACCCAATTCATGGTCCTGAAAGTTCTGAGGAACGGTCTCTGTGGCACCAAACAGCCACTCCAGGAGCAGCTGGAATCCAATGGAGTACTTTAGGTTGGTGAGCAGTAGGAGTCCCCCCCCCCCCCTTTTACTTCATTATTTTGCTGTTTTGCAAGCTGCTTCTGGAGACTTTGTCCCTGTCACAAAAGTTTTCCGTTGCATAGGAAACAACTGTTCTTATGAACCATTCTTTGAACTGCGGACGGTAGCACTAGCAGGTTACCTCTCTTATACATAATTCTCTGCTGGTGGTGGCACTCTCCTGAACATTCCACACCACCCCAGCCTTTGGTCCCCTGGCCTGTCAATCAGAAGCTGTCCCCATCCACTGGCTGTGAATACTCACATGCCATTGGCTGGGTGCTGGGTCTGCTCCTCTTCCCCACCCACTCCTGCAGCCTCTGTGCCCTGTCAGAATTTCTGGCAGACGGCTTTCTCTCTTGACGAAGACGCTTCTCCTGCTTCCCTCCTGTGGGGGGATTAACTGTTACCTCAGTAGCTGTTGGTAGGTGAAACGAAATGGCAGTTACCTGTGTTTATAAGACGGCTGCTGTCTGTGGTTTGTTTAAAATGTTCCCCCATAAGGTTCAATTGAGCTGTAGTTCCAGAGAGGGGCCTGCAGAAGTATCACTCGCTGGGCTGAATGGGGCCTCCTCATCTGCTGGCCGACAGTTCCCAGCTGCCCCCAGGCCAAAAAGTGTGGGAAAAGAGGGACCGTCCCAAAGGGTGGGGCACCATCAATATAGACTCCAGCCCATCCAGGGAGGATTGTTTTTAACCCCTGTTTTATTTATTTATTTATTATTCATCTTTATATCCCGCCTTGCCAGGCAAGTTGTTGATTTATGCCCTGTTGGCTCATAGTGTGTGCTTACTCCTACAGTTGTGACTTATTCATTTAGTGTGTGTGTGTGCTCCATAATTGCGTAAATGCTAAAATAAAATTATTCTGTTTTGGCCAATAATTTGTGTTGTGCTCTGACCCCATAGCCCCCCCCCCTCTGCCAATACCAAAGGGAGGGGGTAGCCAGAGAAGCAAGGAAAGGCCAAACCCTTGGGTTTCCAACTTTCCAGGGATCCCCCAAAGATTGGGGATTTTAACTCTAAATAGGGAGATTTGGCCACAGGGGTCTCACTGTCCCTCTAAAAAGGCAGTGACAATTCAGTGATTGGTGGCAGGGAACTTAAGGAGTGAGATACGCCCATGGTACGAGGGTGGGAGGTGAACAGCTGAGTTGTAAACTGGAGCCCATTTTGCCACAGTAGGCAACCAAGCTTGGTTCAGACAAAGGAAGGAAACCCTTCCCAGGCCTTTGTGAAGAACTCATTGGGACCAGTCCTGACTAGGGTTGCCAGCTCCAGGTAGGGAGATTCCTGGAGATTTTCTGGTAGAGTCTATGGAAGCCAGGGTTTGGGGAGGGGCCTCAGCTGAACAGAATGCCATAAAGTCCACCTTCCAAAGCAGTTATTTTCTCCGGGCAGGAGAGATCGATTGTCTGGAGTTCAGTTGTGATCCCTGGCGATCTTCAGGCTCTACCTGGAGGTTGGGTACCCTAGGCATGGCAATCAGTGCTTCAGAGCAGGGTCTGCTAGATCCAGGTTCTTGCTGTTGAAGCTGAGTGGGTGATTTTGAACCAGTCACAGACTTTCAGCCTAACCTACCTCACAGGATTGTTGTGCAAGTCAAAAGGAAGAGAGGAGAATGATGTAAGCTGCTTTGGTCCCCATTGCAGAGAAAGACCACTTTTCCTCCTGGGGAATTTATTTATTTAAATTTCTATCCCGCCCTCCCAGCCAAGAAAACCATTGTTGCCAGTCTCCAGGTGAAGGCTGGCGATCACTTAGAATTACAACTGCTCTCCAGATGACATTGATCAGTTCCCCTGGAGAAAATGGTGGACTCTGTGCCCTTATACCCTGCTGAGATGCCCCCTCCTCCATGACAGCCAATGTGATGTGGCAATCAGGGCTTCAGAGCATGGTAGAGGCTGCAGGTGGGGGGGGGGAGATAGAAAGCTGAAGAGTGAGGGGGAAATTAAGGTAGATTGATGCTTGGCTGGGAAGAAGATGGTGTTGCCAAATCCAGGTGGGGAATTCCTGGAGATTTGAGGGGTGGACCTGGAGAGGGTGAGGTTTGAGGAGAGGTGGGGCCTCAGACAGGTACAATGCCATAGACTCTGTCCTCCAAACCAGCTATTTCCTCTTGGGGAACCACTGCTGCCAATCTCCAGGTGAGGACAGGGGGTCACTCAGAATTCCAACTGTTCTTCAGGTAGCAGGGATCAGTTTCCCTGGAGAAAATGGTGGACTCTGTATCTTTATACCCTGCTGAGGTTGCCACAGCAAATTGATGCTGAGTTCCCCCAGGCCTTGGCACTCTCCAGGAGCCTCTTTCTAGAGCCTGTTGTATTTATTCCCACAACGGGCCTTATTCCTAGTACTATATAAAGGGTACGTGCAAGATACAGCAAATGATCTTAAACTCACCAAATAGGTGAGGACAGCATTTGTGTAATTAGGATGACATCGTGTTAGGATCCTTATCCGTATTGTCTGATAACTACTTTCTAGGTAGTTAGGGAAGTGCCTGGCCACTTTCAATGAGATATTATCTCTTCAGTTGTTTGAAACTGCAGTAGTTATTCATTCGTTCCAGGGAAACTAAAACTCTGAATCAGCTGAAGTATTACTAAGTACCATTGAAAACAATGGGATGTTAGCTTGTCATGACTAATGCTTCATTTGTTTCACTGGCCTTGTTCTCAGGAACAGCTGATGTAGTAAACCTATCTGTAGATGATAACTGCTTTACTGTGAAGGTGCAGGATCAGAGTGGAATGCTCCTTTAAAGAGACACCAAAAAAATTCCCCTGAATGTGGGAAACTAATGTGCCGGGGACACTAGAACCATTCTTTCTGGCTTTCTGGTTTTCTTTGTGCAGGGATTTTAGCTGGCTCAAGGCAAAGTCTCTGCCTAAAGCAGGGTTCCCTAGGGATCCTTTCAGGTGTCGCCAGGTCTTCATAGAAAGTGGGTGGGACTCTTCTCATCAGGGCTTCTGAATGGCCATTGAAGATCTGACCAGCTGTGCAGATTAAAATTGCATTGTTTCAGTAGGGCTGCCACAATAGTGTTTGTTTTATTCTCTTTCATTTCTCTTTCCCAGCGTATTTTTAATTTGCCTCTCTTCTCCCCTATGCTTGGGCTTCCTCTGTGTATGTGACTCTACCTCCTGTGGCAGCCATTTTGTGGCTGTGCCCACCACCCTGTGTCAGAATTCCAAAGGTGCCTGTAGGCTGAAAAAAGTTAAGAACTTAAGAAAGGCCCTGCTCAAGCAGACCAGTATCTCCTCTGCTCCAGCATCCTGTCTCACACACTGGCCAACCGGTTCCTCTGGAGGCCCAACAACAGGGCATAGAAGCCAAGGCCTTCCCCTGATGTTGCATCCTGGCACTGGTATTTGAGGTTTACTGCCTCTGAATGTGGAGGCTCCCTCTCATCACTGGATCACCATGGCTAGCAGCCACTGAGAGACCTATCCTCCTTGAATTTTTCTAAGCCCCTTTTAAAGCTGTCCATGCCTGTGGCTATCATTATATCTTCTGGCAGCGAATTCCACACTTTAATCACTTGTGGAGTAAAGAAGTATTTCCTTTTGTCCATCCTGAATAAAAAGGCTGGGGACTATGAAGTAACCCTTAAATTATGTAGATTTTTCGAAGCGGTCCTACAGCTGGAAAAAAAATGCAGCTCTGCCGTCATTTTCAGGTATAAATTATTGAGTTAATTATGGTGGCCTGGATGTTTCTGATAGCTGTCAATCCTGCTCTCTTTAACCAGATTTATATTGATGAAGTGTTCTCAGCTGCACAGATCCAGCATGGGGCTATTCCAACCATATGTAAATATCTGGAGGAGGAAGCTGAAGCAGCTTACCATGCTTTCTGCTGTTGGCTCTCATTAGTTTCCTTATGGATTTTCTACACTTGCTTGTTTGTTTGTTTTTTCCTTTGTTCATTTTATGTCCTTGCTTTTTATTGTGTGTGTGGGGGGGGAAGGGATGACAAACTCCTTTAGGGGAGGGGAAACTGGTCAACAGCATAACGTGGCTTTTTCATGCATCTTGTCACAGCTTTCTCAGCCTATGGTGGCTGTGGGAAAAAGTACAGCCCATTGACAGGCTTATCCAGTGCACTGCCACACCCAGATTCGTCATAGATCCTCATTTTGGCACAGTGACAAGGCTTGAGTGACACACCAGAATTTGAACTGAATTCAGTGCACATCACTGCAAGCTGATGAGGCTGGAACTCAGAAGTAGCTGAGCTTTCTTCCTGTGGCTACCGTATGTTGAGGTAGCCACGAAGAAGCCTCTCATTGTTTGGGAGGTTAATATACATCAACTATTGTAGATTTGGAAGCCTTCCCCTTATCTGTCTTCCACCTATACTTACTAACTGGAAATTTATTCTCCCGCTATGGTGGCACAGATATTTATTGCCATCTAACTTTTCTTGTCAAGGCGGGGGATGTCTTCTGACATGTCAAAAGGAAAGCCCCTAGAGGAAAGAAGTTTTTTCTTGAAAACCAAAGTGAAAGAACAGAGGTTCATGTTACATGAAAAATAAATAGACAGGAACAAGAATGGCTATAAATATTCAAAACATTAAGTGGTCAGTTATGAGAGTTGTATGCAAAGCAGTGATTTGTCATGGGAAGAAGAGGTATATGTATTTGGCTGTTGTGTACTTCTTTAGAGCATTTAGAGAGCAATCCTAAGCAGGTCTACTCTGGTTCAAGTCCCATTTCATAGGCGTAGAGTACGGGGGGGCTCGAGGGCTTGAGCCACCCCCAAAATTTCCTGGGGGGGGGGCTCAGCCACCCCTGGGAAAACAGAGCACCTGCCGCCGCTCCTCCCCGGGTCCTTCCGAGGCCCAGGCGCCGCTGCTGGAGAGGGAGAGGGAAGGGGTGGCGGGGGGGGGGGGAGAGGCACCGGCAGCAGTGGCTGGCAGGCCTCAGAAGGGCCTGGGGAGGCGGGGCGGTTTCTGGGGGGGGAGAGAACATCGCTCCAGCGCGCGCGCAAAGCACGCACACTAAGGAGCCCCGCCTCCCCGGGATTTCCAAAAGTCTACACCCCTGTCCCATTTTATTCAGTGGGTCTTACTGCCAATAAAGTGTCTGTAAGCTTACAGCATTGTATTTATCTAGTTATAAATTCTCCTTCCCTGTGTCTACATGTGCATTTAATTCAGTATCAGGAATGTGTTTATTGTGTTAACAAATAGTTTGGTCATGCTGAAAGACCTAGTGAATCTTCTAAGGACCATTACTTACACTTTGGAAGACGAACGATCTTGTGGTACTTGAACAGGAAAGAAAACCCTGGAATGAAAAGTACTAGGAAGCACTATAGCCTCACTCCTAATGGATTTATTACAGTGGATTGACTTTGGATGTCTGTTCAGTGTAATATATATGTTCCAGACTGTTCAGGATACTGAAATGAATAAACACATTCTTTATTTCCCTCTTTTGGTACTGACATCATTTTAATTCAGTACTGACACATTATGGCATTGTGAAATATTTAATTATGTGGTATTACCATAGGGCTGCCAAGTACCGGCGACTTACCGGCGGGGCGGAGTTGTTCTCCCCCCGGGAGCTCTTCTGGCATGTGTGCTTTGCGCGCGCGCCACGGCGACATAATGACGTCACCCGGAGGTGATGTCATCACATTGGGGGTGTTGCCAGGGCAACGCCCCCAACGTGATGACGTCACCTCCGGGTGATGTCATTACACGGGGGAAGTCATCCTCACTGGACGACTTCTGGGCCGGGGTTCCCCCCGCTGGCCGAATGCCGGCCGGCGGATCGGGAACCCCTATAGCGGGGGATCCCCCGCCCCCCGGGCTGACTTGGCAGCCCTATACTACCACCATGTGGCACTGGAGATGGTATATTGCTATGGGCAATCTGAACTCGGTGTGGGAGCTCTGCATTCAATTTTCCTGGATTTAAAATATATATATATATCTGCAGGGGCCTCTTGATTGGAGCAACAGTCTTTCCCCTTTATTGTGGGAGATTGTGAGACTCAAGAGACCTGCCCCCCGCCCACTAAGGCAGATGCATCTCCCCTCTCACCACTCGCCAGTCTTTTCCCTATGTGAGCTGCAGACAGCAGAGTGCGTGAGTGAGTAAGGGGTGAAGCCATGTCAGTCTGTTGGAACTATCCCCAACATGTCTAAAGAGGTGAACTACATGAAAGCTCCAAGGGCACTGCATGCCATCACTCTTTAAGGTGCACCTTCTAAGGGCTTCCGGAGTCTCCTACTGTCCCTGACGTTACTACCGCTCTTTGGTGGAAAATCCAGAAGAAACGCAGGCTAGATCTACGAATATTCAGAATTCTTATTGCTTTACCATAAGAGTTTCCAGGAATTCCTAGTGCTACCCTGTGTCACTTCTGGGGTTTTCCTGGAGTAGCAATGTCACTGGTAGCGCATGCTCCCAACCGCTGCTCAGCCCAGCGACTTTCCCTCCTCCCTTCTGTTCTCATTCGCCTTAAAAACTGACAACATAGACCCCAGCATGAAATTCCTAAAAGTCAAAGCTCACCCCCATTCTAGGGAGCCTTATGGCGGAATCACAGAAGAAGGGGGAGGAGGAGGAGGACTAGGGGCAGAAAGTAGTGTGAGAGGGGCCAGAAAGCATCTCTCACCTGGTCAACAGCGAACAGACAGGGAGAGCATTGTCGATAATCCCAGACTTTATTGAACAGCTGCGGGGAAATAGTAATGAGGTGTTTAGTATGACCCTTGTGTCTTTGCAAGCCATGGGGAGATTGGGGGGGGGGGGGTTCTTCCTATCACAGCATGCCTGTCAGTGGGGTTGACTTGCTGGATTGCTGGCTGCCCGAATCAGGATGTTGCAGGAGCTGGGCTGGAACTGGTGAGATGGCAGCCCCATGGCAGAGTGGCAGGATCCACACTGATCACTGCAGCCAGCTCAGACTGCACAGGGAGTGCTATCCACCCAGGTCCGCTCCCTGTTGAATCATCACCTGCACGGATACCAAAGAGATAACTCAGCGAGAGCAACATATGCAGCATATGCAACAATGACAAACAGGACAGTGGTAGTGATCACTGCAGCCGTGCCAGTTGGGTCGAATACCCACCGCCCATGGCCAGAGGCTCCATTCATCGGGATTATACCTATGAGGCACGGTGCCGAGGCCATCCAAATGACACTTACCCCTCCACTGTGTGAGCTGTACCTCCATCTGCTTCTGCTGCTGCTTAGGACTCCAGTCCTGCAACGTAATGGGTGCCATGGCTGCATGGCCAGCAGTTCCACAGAGCACACTGGGGCAGCTGCCAGTCACCCTCTGAACTCCAGTTGCGTACGTTCTCCCTGGCTGGGGGGCAGGGGGCACTCTGGCAAGCAGCTAAGGAAGAAAAGCAGCTAATAAACGTGTTGGATGAATGAAAATAAATGTATTCATTTATTTATTATGCTTTTAGCCCACCCTCCCCGCGAACGGGCTCAGGGCGGCTCACAAGTGGCACACAGTGCCAATCCAATAACAGCTAAAACGTTCTAAAAGACAACAATGCCTACAACAGTAAAACAATTCCCACTAAAGCGTTCCCAGTAATGGTGGTAGTAAACAATCAGATGGCGTCGCCGCAGGGACGGTATCTCGCCCTCCCCCGTGACCGTCTGGCCTGGGCTGTGCTCAGAGGCCGACCCTCGTCGTTGATGTTGCTCACGGTGGCAGGCAGTGTTGGTGGTGGCGGCTCCTAGTCAAAGGCCTGGCGGGAGAGCTCCATCTTGCAGGCCCTGCAGAACTGTACAAGATCCCGCAGGGCCCTGATCTCCTCCGGGAGCTCGTTCCACCAGACAGGAGCCGCCACCGAGAATGCCCTGGCCCTGCTTCCGGCTAGCCTGGCCTCCCTGGGGCCCGGAATACAAAGCCGATGTTGCGACCCCTACCGAAATGCCCGCTGAGGTATACGCTGACTGTGCGAGAAGCCTGTGCTAACTGTGCTAAATAAACTGTGCTAACAGCCTGGTATGAGGCTGCCACCCCATCCATGCCACCCCCTCTCCCCCAGTATCATAGCCAACACTCCAAGGTACACTTTCTTGGCATTGCGGGGCCTGGGGCATACTGCTGGGTCCAGCTGCCTCAGATTGCCCCTATACATACAAACACACACACACACACACACACACACACACCTGTTTGCCTTGGCTGTAGTTGTAGCTGTAGTTTCTGGGTCAGGTTCAAGGGCAGCCCCATGTAGAGCAGGTTACAGTAATCCAGACTGGAAGTGACCATTCCTGGGAGGTGAGATAGGGGGACCAGCTGCCTGACCAGCCAAAGATGATAGAAGGCTGACCTGGCAACTGCAGCAACCTGGGCCTCCATATGAAGCAAGGCATCCAGGATCACCACTAGGCTTCTCACCCTCGGCGATGTTAACACCACCCGGCCAAGATTTGGGAGCCGAATTCCCAATCCCAGACCCCCGTGGCTCAGGTACAGGACCTCCGTCTTCACTGGATTTCGTTTCAGCTGGCTCTGCTGTAGCCATCTAGCCACGGTCTCCAAGACCCCGTCCAAAACATTAGGAGCAGAGTATAGCTGGCTGGCCATCAACTGGTAGAACCGGGTGTCATTAGCATACTGATGACAACCCAGTCCAAATCGCCAGACCAACTGGACAAGGGGGCACGTGTAGATGTTAAACAACATTGGTGAGAGGACCTCTCCTGTAATTGTAATTGACCGTGTCAAAAGTTGCCGTTAGATCAAGAAGCAACAGCAGCGCCGACCCGCCTGGATCCAGGTGCCTCCAGAGTTTCCACAATTCTGTGAGAAATCTCGAGTAAGAAATTTGCGTACATATTATTTCTTGTTCAAATAGTTTGTAAGACAACACTTTGTGTGTGTGTGTGTGTATTACACACACACACATTTGTAACAGTTCTAATGAAAATAGATTCAGGTGGGTAGCCATGTTGGCCTGAAGCAGCAGAACAAAATTTGAGTCCAGTGGCACCTTTAAGACTAACAAAGTTTTATTCAAGGTATAACCTTTTGTGTGAAGTGTGTGTGCACATGAAAGCTTATACCTTGAATCAAACTTTGTTGGTCTTAAAGGTGCCACTAGACGCAAGCTTTGTTCTAATGAAAAACTGTGTTATACCCCACAGAGCTAAAGGGAAGTCATTAACATGACAAAGCTTCCTATTGGTTCCTCTTGCCAAGTATTGTCTTCTTTGCCTGGCCATGGCTCAGAGTTTTAGACAGAGAAAGATCTTTCCTAATACGTTAACACCAAAGATCCTTTAACAGGAGGTGCCCGGGGTTGAGCCTGGGACTTTATGCAAACGAACTCGACCACTGAACTGTGGCCGCTCCCAAAAGTCAGCATCTTTTGAATGAAGATCTCCTCAAAACTCTTAAGAGTTTGCTGAATGAACACTGAGGTGAAAAAACAAAATAGTTCAGAGGGTTAAGAAACTTTCTAAGTGTATGTTTGGGAACAGAACGAAAAAGAATCTGAAAATAGATTCCTCCTGACAAAGCTGATGAAGCTCCGCGCGAAATGCATAGGGGTTGTACAATTATAAAGATTCTCATTTATAGGGGTTGTACAATTATAGTTATAGGGGTTCTCATAGGGGTTGTACAATTATAAAGATGCCTTTGTGTGCCCCCCCCTTCTGAATGAACACAAAGCAATGCGCAAACAGTTATAGAGTTTTAAAGATCTTAAGGACTGATTTGTAATTTGATAAACTAAGCTGGAGTCAGTGAAGTAAGAGGTAATATAAAAACGTGTGTAAATGATGAACAAATCAGTTGATTTATTAAAAAAAATAATATTTTCTTTGAGCCAGGAACTCTAATTGGAATGCTAACTGTCTCCCTATTAATCTGTCCTATAGGCATCAGCATGATTCATCATTAGATGTTTGGTGGTAGTTATTGCCAGCAAGCATCTTCAAAGATTATATCTTGAAATAATTTTTAAAACTATTTTTTTAAAAGAAGGGGGGGGGGGAGTTGCAGGGCTGGAGGGGGAAACACCCCAGAATCTGCAACTTTGAGCAGTCTTAAGATGGAGTACAAAAGGTGCTATGCAGACTTAATTAGGTTAGGCCACATCAAGTGCAAAACACATTTCAGGTTGCTGGGACATAAAAAACAAGCCATGGCTGATTCTCCTTTTGAAAATGTAAGTCAGCAGTAATGCAGATCTGTCTCTGGATAATAGAATATCAAAAGGCAGCTGCATTCAATTTTTATGGGGCTGATCTTGCACAGTATTTTTAAAAGAAAAAAAATAGGACATACTGTAATGGAAATGCCGCTGTGCTGGTCAAGTGAATAGTTAATTGTATTTTATTTAACGTGATAGCTTATTAGTGGGCATTGATCATCATCTGATGTTTCTACAGCTCAATAGCTTTTGATGGATAGGAGAATTCTAAGTGAGCATTGATGCTTGGTGACTAGTGAGCTGGGATACCCTACAATGGGAGCCACATGTGGCTATTTAGTATTGCACCTTTGGCTCTTCTGATCCCCAGTCCCCAGTGTGGCACCGGGGGAAAACGGCGAAAAAAGGGTGATTCTCCAGGGCAAAACCTAACCCCGCAGCAACTGGTATGAAATTGAACAAAAGATCCGGGGCAAGCCTGAGGGCAACCACGGGGCAAACACTAGTGTGAAATTGGTCAGAGTGAGTACCACTGCACGACATAGTTGGGCTAGAAAGGCAGCTGATAGCAAAAGAGACAGAGTTCTAGAAAAGGCTTGGTGGACTCTAGCTGCAGCCTTGGGAAGGTGGATGCAGGTCCTGTCCTTAGAGGCAGGCCCTGTCTTTCTGGAGGCGTGCCAGCTCCCATATGCTTAGCTTGCACATACACAATCTAACATATCACTACCACACTGCCAGTCTCCAAAACTCTTTTTAACAGGGAAACATACCTTTTAGAGGCTGCCTGTTGAATTTTGGGGCGGGGGGGGAGTGGAAGATTTGTACACAGGGGTCCTTTCGTAGAAAAAGAGCTGCAGGAGCTCATTAGCATAACTCATTAGCATATGCCACGTCCCCTGACATCACTGGAAGTGTGTCAGAAAGGGAATGTCAGTTTCAGCCCCATTATACCCTATGGGCCATTGAAATCAGTGGCAAAAACTCATAGGGCATATGAGGGGCTGGAGGAAAGGGGGTTTGAGAGAGAGTCTCCAAACTTGCAGGGTAGCTGCTGGGGCCTCTCCTCGAAATACCCACCAAGTTTCAAGAAGACTGGATCAGGGGGTCCAATTCTACAGGCCCCCAAACAGGTTGTCCCATCCTCTCCATTGTTCTCTATGGTCGGAAAAAATGTTACCTTTTTTTCTACCATAGAGAACAATGGAGGGAATGGGGGCAACCTGTTTGGGGGCCCGTAGAATTGGACTCCCTGATCCAGTCTTCTTGAAACTTGGTGGGTATTTGGGGGAGAGGTCCCAGCAGCTACCCTGCAAGTTTGGAGCCTCTCCCTCAAACCCCCTCCCCTCCAGTGGCTTTTAAAGTTGCCACTGAATTTCGGCGGCAATTCGGCAGCAGGCTGAATCAGATCAGAGAATCTGATTCAGTCTATGGCTGCCCTAGTGGCCACTCCTGAGCTGGCGGAGCTTTGCTCCGCCTCACTCTGGCCCCAACGGACCCCTGTTTGTACATGAACTAATACTTTCATGGTCTGATACAGACCTTGCAAGCTTGGCAGATTGAGATTTTTCATAAAATGTTACCATGTCTGCCAGACAAATACTGTTTCATAAACTCAAAAGGGACAAACCAGATTAGAGGGTATATACAGTTTTTCGGAATTAAGCGTCTAGACAAGAAGAGCAGATTTATAGCAGGCATGCTGTTCTTGGATCTTCTAATGACTTTAAAGCACCAACAGTATCCCTTTTCAGATGTTCTAAGTGAGTGGAATGAAGCTTCATGATGGGAAGTGGGGTTGCAGATGCCAATCTATGCATATTCATTGGAGTGTACGAATAGAGCATACAGAATCTGAAGTGTATGTATGTACACAGGGCTGGCTGTATACGAGGGGGTTCCCATTCATGTGGAGAGAGCCTGTGAATGTATATGTACTTGCGTAAAGTCTATACACATGTTCAAAATTAATTTGAACAGGAGGTCTGAAGAGAGCTTGACACCACAGTTGTACTCCCTGCGCTGTGTTTGTTCTGTCAACAAAATAACTCAATAAGGGCTATCGTTAATGTCTGTTCTCCCGAGATCGACACATACTTAATGTCTGTTCCAGTTTTACTTTTGTCAGTCCATAAAAACATCCTAGCAGTGTGTGCTTCTTTATAAAATGTATATGCTGCCCTTCCAGAGACTTTATGGAGGTGGCCTGTAGGTGAACAAACTACAAGGAAATAATAAAAACAGCGCTCTGAGCAGAACTTTTGAAGAGGCTCTCAAGGGGCAAGGTGTATCATATGGGAGAAGACAGCCTTACAAGTACCCTAGCCCTGTGCTGTTTTGGGTCTTAAAAGTTAAAAAAACCATCACTTTGAGTTGTGCGCAGGAACAATTCAGAACAGTAGTGTGTCTATTCCAGTGGTAGCTGATTCAAGTAATTACAATGTCCTTGCATTGTATTTTGCAAAGGGAGGTGAGGTAGGGTTGCCAACTTCCAGGTGCTGCCTGGAGATCTCCTGCTATTACAATAGATCCCTAGACGACAGAGATCAGTTCTCTGGGGGAAATTGGTTGCGTTGGAAGGTGGCATTATATACCAATGAGGTATACCAACTTCATGGCATTAAATACCAACGCGGTCCCTCCTCAAACACTTTCCCCAGGCTCCACCTCCACCCCAAAATCTCCAAATATTTCCCAGCCCAGAGTTGGCAACTCTAAAGGTAGATGGCCTACTTTGGAAACATTGGAAGACAGTGATTTAGAACAAATGGTTCTGTTCACAGTCTAAGGAAAGTCACACTAGAGCACCATCGTGTCATTTTATTTCCTTTTACAAAGAGGAAGCAGCAAGACGAACAAAGAGAAACACATCACAGAGAAGTGAGAGGAAAAGGAAAGACACACTTAGCAGCATTCAAATGTCACACTAAACCTCAGTTTAGTTATGGTGGATACCAACATGGTCTGTTGCCATTCTTGTGAAGGAAAAGGGGGCTTCACCAAGGCAAAACAAAGGTGAAGAAACAAATTGATCCAGAGGGAATTAGAATCTTTAATAATTATACAACCCCTACACGGTTCATGTGCAGTTTCACCAGGGGGGGAATCTCTCAGATTCTTTTTAGTTCCACTCCCATGCATAGACAAGTTGTATTTCCCTCTGCCCCAATTTGTTTCTTTGCCATTCTTGCAAGCCTTCTAAAGCAGGGGTGGGCAAATGGCGGCCCGGGGGCCACATGCGGCCCGCCACAGAGTTTTTTGCGGCCCGCCAAGACAGTTGGCTACTGTCAGCACCTGAGGAGCTGCAGCTTGAACTTATTGACATGCAGTCAGATCACACTGTGAAAGAAATGTTTAATGCTGTGACATTAGTTGACTTTTACAAATCTTTGTCTGCTGAGAAGTTTCCATGTATGAAGAAATTTGCTGGGGAAATGTTCTCTGTATTTGGGTCTACATATATTTGTGAGCAAAGTTTTTCTTGCATGAAGATCAACAAGAGTAAATATAGACATTAACAGACATTTGACAGACATTAACTTTCAGGCTGTGATGAAAATCTCAACAAGCAATCTCACTCCTGATTTCAAAAAAATTGTAGAAAAGTGTGATAGGGTACATTTGTCTCATTAAACTGATTCTAAAATTAAATGTGCTTGCAGGTAGAGATGATATGAAATTAGCACAATAAATAAATTGAATAAAACTACCACTATTTTATTTAATTTATATTTATTGATTTTTATACAATTTATACCTTTCCTGAAATGCAAAGTTAATTAATGAATGCAATCATTTTAAAAGGTGCGGCCCTCCGCTAACCTCTGCTCCCACAAAGCGGCCCCCGAGCCAAAACAATTGCCCACCCCTGTTCTAAAGGCTTTCAGAGCCTCCTGCTGTCACTAACATTACTACCTCTCTTTTGCGGAAAACCCAGAAGTGACATAGGATAGTTCTACAAATATTCAGAAATGTTATTGTTTTACCATAGAGTTTCCAGCAATTCCTATTGCTACCCTGTGCCACTTCTGGGGTTTCCCCAAATGTGAAGTATAGGGTTGCCAAGTGTATTAAACTTATCGGCGGGGGTGGGGGGAAGCTCTGCTGGCCGGGCGGCGTCACCGGAAGTGACGTCATTACGTGAGGGAGGTCGTCCAGGCTGGACGACCTCGGGGGTGGGGTTTCCCCTGCCGGCCGAATGCTGGCCGGCGGATCGGGAACCCCTGTAGCAGGGGATTCCCCGCCCCCCGGGCTGACTTGGCAGCCCTAGTGAAGTAGCAATGTCACTGACAGCATATGCGCCCCAATTTCTCTCCCCCCACACACACACATCCTACTCTGCCTAGCAACTTTACCCTCCTATCTTCTGTTCTTATGCACATTGTGTGATTAAGGGCTTCCTGGATTTATGTCTATGCCTGTCTCCCATTTGCTGTGATGTTCAAATGTAGGCCATCAAGCCCTACTGGAGAATGTTGTCTATCCAAAACCAAATTCTAAACCATGGTTGATTCCCAGTTTTTGAGAAGGAAACGAACTCCAGTTGGTCCAAGCACCCACATCAACAGCAAATCGGAGTTTGATTGACTTTTCCTAGACAAGTCAGTCTACGGGCACAAACTGTGAGTGAGAAGGAGATGGGAGCATAGGAATAAGCCATATTTATGCCCATCAGGAACATATAGAGATTTGTTGTGACATCTGATTGCAGCTTTTGTAAAAAAAAAAATTATAGGGGGTTCCAACAGAAGTTGCAGGATACAACATGTAGGGCCCAAGTTAAAGATGAATTCCCAGTCTGAAGACGTTGAAGGCTATTGCTTTAAAACATGGGTCATTCCATCTCAGTTTATCAGGGGTCCTTTCGTAGAAAAAGAGCTGCAGGAGCTCATTAGCATAAGTCATTAGCATATGCCACACCCCCTGACATCACCAGAAGTGTGTCAGAAGGCCACGCCCCCTGACATCACCGGAAGTGTGTCAGAAGGCCACACCCACCACTCAGGCTCCACCCCAAAATTCTGCAAGGTATTTCCGAACTCAGAGCTGGCAAGCCTATCTGATGGCACACGTGGGGGAAAACAAACAAACCACCCATGTCACATAAAGAGGGGGAATACCAGGATACCAGGTCAATATATTTTTATTCTCTTTGGCATTGATGGTGCTTTTAGTGTTCCTTTTCTGTTTGACTGGCAGCTTTCCTCTCTGTTACAGTCGACTGTGGATTTTATATCACTGCCATTTAGTGTTATTTTTGTCAGCCACAACAAGGCCACTTTCAGTCTGTTGGTTATGGTCCAGCTCTCCCTCTTCCTGTCACATGACTGACTTGCAGCTCACAGGATCCTGGTTCAAGAAAGAGAAGGAGAAGAGACTGGATTTATACCCCACCCTTCACTACCCGAAGGAGTCTCAGAGCGGCTTACAAACTCCTTTCCCTTCCCCTCCCCACAACAGACACCCTGTGAGCAATGCTCCCTCTAAGCTGTGGAGTCTTGTGAGCAAAAATTCTACTTTGTGAGCTACCGGCATTAAAGTTGTGAGTGAGTGATTTTGGCTGCTGCATAAATCAGTTTGTTCCAGAGCCATCCTCCCTGAGCGAAGACAGAAATGTGTGAGCTGGAGGCTAAAAACCGTGAGCTAGCTCACACTAACTCGGCTTAAAGGGAACACTGCCTGTGAGGTAGGTGGGGCTGAGAGAGCTCTTGACAGAAACTGCTGTTTTTCAAGAACAGCTGTGCCAGAACTATGGCTTGCCTAAGGTCATCTAGCAGGTGCAAGTGGAGGAGTGGAGAATCAGATTAGAGTCCGTGCACTTAACAACTACACCAAACTGGATCTCTGATACACTTGAGTTTGAGCAAAATTAGGATGCAGTGTGTTCCAAGAGGATTCCAGTAGGAATTGTTTCTCTTGCTCAGTTGATGGAAAATGCAGAGTTCCTGGTCTAACCATTTCTTTAACACAGCTGCTCATAGGAAAGCAGGCTGTGTGGGAATGTGACACTGCACATTAAGGGGAGCAAAGTGCTGCATTATTTTAAAAACTGTGAGGAACCTGTTAGTGTTCCACTTCCAGCATTTTGCTGAAGAGTAATCTGTCTACAGTGCCAAGGGACCCCTTGCATGGAAGCAGCCAAGGTTAAAGGAACACCACCCACTCGTATCTGACATGCAAACATTTCTGTCTCCACTACAACACATCCAAAGAGGTTTTCCAAGAACAAACAGTTTCAGTGTGTCAAGACACATAAGGACTTGCAGTTGCATCCAAAAAGGTGTGTTTGTGTCTGTGTAAAGTGCCATCAAGTTGCAACTGACTTACAGTGACCCCTCAGGGTTCTTGAGGCAACAGGCAAATGGAGATGGTTTGCCATTGTCTGCCTCTGTATCACAACCCAAAAAACCCCCCAGGATCTCCAGCCAAACTGGCCTGGAGAAAAATTGCTTCCTGGCTCCAAAGGAGAGATCAGCATTTCCCTGGGCATGAAAGAAAGGGCCAGGAGAACCAAGCACTGATGCAGCTCTTCCTGCCCTCCCTCTCCTGATCTGCCTCAGTTCACAGGATCAGCATGGCTGTCAAGAGGGCCATCCCGCCTCTGTCTGAAAACAGCGGCAGCAGCGAGTGGGGCACGCTGCCCTCCCCTCCTCCTGCACGGCCAGGAGGGGAACAAAAACAAAATACTCTCACCGGAGCAGAGGCCAGCTGAACCCTCCCCTCCTCCTGCAGCCAGGAGGGGAACAAAAACAAAATGCTCTTGTCGGAGCAGAGGCCAGCTGAACCCTCCCCCCTCTACCTGCACGGCCAGGAGGGGAACAAAAACAAAATGCTCTCGCTGGAGCAGAGGCCAGCTGAACCCTCCCCCCTCTACCTGCACGGCCAGGAGGGGAAATTTTAAAAAATGCTCTCGCCGGAGCAGAGGCCAGCTGAACCCTCCCACCTCTACCTGCACGGCCAGGAGGAGAAATTTTAAAAAATGCTCTCACCGGAGCAGAGGCCAGCTGCACCCTCCCCTCCTCCTGCACGGCCAGGAGGGGAACAAAAACAAAATGCTCTCACCGGAGCAGAGGCCAGCTGAACCCTCCCCCCTCTACCTGCACGGCCAGGAGGGGAACAAAAACAAAATGCTCTCGCCGGAGCAGAGGCCAGCTGAACCCTCCCACCTCTACCTGCACGGCCAGGAGGGGAAATTTTAAAAAATGCTCTCACCGGAGCAGAGGCCAGCTGCACCCTCCCCTCCTCCTGCACGGCCAGGAGGGGAACAAAAACAAAATGCTCTCGCCGGAGCAGAGGCCAGTTGAACCCTCCACCCTCTACCTGCACGGCCAGGAGGGGAAATTTTAAAAAATGCTCTCGCCGAAGCAGAGGCCCGCCGCACCCTCCCCTCCTCCTGCATGGCCAGGAGGGGAAATAAAACAAAATGCTCTTGGAGTAGAGGCCTGCCGCCACCCTCCCCTCCGCCTGCCCGGCCACAAGGGGAACAAAAACAAAAGGCCCCGGCTGGAGCACTCCCCGGAGCGCTGAACCCTTTACCTCCTTGCTCTTCTGATCACTCCTGCAGCACTGCTGGGAGGAGGGGGCGGGGCTGCCGCTCTTCACTGCCGGAGCGACGCTCCTTCGCGCCCCGGCTCGAACGGAGGCCTGCAGTTTATTATTCCTCTTTTAATGAATCCACTGAAAGCAGGAATGTGGTTGATGTGTTTAAAACACATTAAATACAAAAGTCCCAACTTTCAAACCTCTTTAAAATTCCAAAGGTACATTTGATTAATGTCATGCCTATTTATATTTGTTTCCCTTCTCATGTTTGCAAGTTAAACACAGAATAACTGCCATGATATATTTTTATCACATCTGTAGGAACGTGCAATTCTTATTTTAACTGATTTTTAAATTTTAATGTCAAAGTTGGGAAATTAGTTTATTTCTTATTATAAATCCACAGTTCTAATTCTCTGCTGAGAGTTGCGCATAGAATGGGGAAATTACCTTTTAATGCATGTTATGTATTCAAACGGCTTTCTGGTAAGCGGGACTGAACTAAGTGAAGTGACTCATTAATTTTAATAAGCTATTATTGTCACTACTACATTCTGTGGGAGAATATATACATGCTGAAATAGCTTCAAATGTAATCAGTAAGCTAGCAAGGTGGAAGCTCATTCAGCAATTATGGCCGTTGCATTTGTCTGAATAGCAGCATCACTGTTGCTACAGAACCAACCATCAAAAACTTGGGTGGGGGTGGGGCCTTCTGACCCAGTTCATATATTACCCTGTAGTGCTGTGACTAGGGTTGCCATGTCGGGTTTGGAAAATACCTGGAGACTTTGGGGGTGGGTCTAGGCGAGGGTGAGGTATGGGGAGGAGAGAAGCCTCAGCATGGTACAATGCCATAGAGTCCACCCTTCGGAGCAGCCATTTGCTCCAGGGGAGCTGATCTTTGTCAGCTAGAGATCAATTATAAAAGCAGGAGATCTCCAGGCCCCACCTGGAGGCTGGCAACTCTAGCTGTGACTAATACTAAGCTGAATCATGTGGCTGCCCAACTATGAGCTTCTGTTTTTATGAAGGGCCATGTGTTTAGGGCGACATGTCAGAAACTGAGCATTGTTCCTTGCATGGTTACCATCAACTCAGATTTCATGGGTAGCTCTTTATACAAACAAGTGCCTAGCTGGGTAGGGTCACCATATTTTAAAAAGCAAAAGAGAGGGCATATTTCCCGAATGACTACTTCAAACAAGGGATCATTGTGACAAATCTCATTTTAAATACCCCCACTGTTTCAGCTGTGATAATTGCGACTAATTAGGAATATTCCTAACCTTCCAGCCCAAAAAGAGGACATTTTCATTTGTTTTTTTTAAATGAGCCCAAAAGATGATGGATACCAAAAAGGGAGGACATGTCCTCTAAAAGGGGGACATCTGGTACCCGAGGCAATCCAGCAGCAACCAGTCTGTGGATAATATATACCGTATTTTTTGCTCCGTAAGACTCACTTTTTCTCCCAAAAAAAGTGGGGGGGAAAGTGTGTGCATCTTAAACCCCCCTCACCTTTCCCAAGCCACGGCACCGAGCAGAGCTAGGTGCATCTTATGGTTAGGTGCGTCTTATGGAGCGAAAAATATGGTAACTTATTCACACATGTGTGTCCATGACCTAACTGTGACATGAAATAATGCTTGTCTGCTGTTGTCAAATGGCTAAGGGGGAACAGGCTGGACCTTAGGCCAGAGTACAGCAGAGGTGATGCTGGCTGGAAAAGCTGGGGCTCTGGAATGGTTTGTACTGCTCACCCTTGATGGGGTAAATATGTCACCTTCAGACTTCAGTTGGGGGTGGTTTTAGACCCAGTTCTTTTATTGGATAAACAGTTGGTAGCAAAAAATGCCTTTATCAGTTGTATCTAGTTTGAAAGGAGTCATCCTTCTTGAACCCCAGGAATTTTGCCACGCAGTTTCGTGGAGGCTAGGTCTTTCCAATGACAACAATTCAAAAACTTCAACTAGTGCAAACTGCAGCAGCCTGCTTACTAGGTGGAACTGGCCACTTGGCACATGTTACACCTATTTTTGAAAACTCTGCACTAGTTGCCGGTTTGTCTCTGAGCTCAGTTCAATGTGCTGTTGAAGCACAATTAAACCAGAAACAGAACCAACCCAAGGATGAAGGTACTCAGACACCAGGATCAGGAGAAGCTGTTTTACTGACGTCAGACTCGGCCTTAATACATTTCCAAGAACAAGTGCCGAGCCCCGATTTCATGCAGGCTTGACCTTAAATACCGGGGGGCAGGAGTTTACAGAAGAGAAGTGGTCAGTGTCATTTGTGTACATTCTGCGTAATTCTCGTAAGCAAAGCATTCAGTTACAATCCTGCGCATGTCTAACAGAGTCAAACTAGCTGGAATGTCCATGTCAAGAATGTAGCGAGCTGCCAGAATTCTCACGGTCTCCTGGCTTAGGCTATCTTGCGATAGTAGTAAGCAAGACAATGGGCGCTTGTGTGTTTTTGCGCTCTTACGCATGCGTCTCATATAACAACAGAGAATCTCGTGCTTTGGCCTTGCGGTTTCATAGCTTGCTGACTAAACAGTGGTTCATGATTATGGCTTTTGAAATTCTATCCCTTAACTGTTTGCTAACTTTAAAGTCCTTAAATCTGCAAACCTGCAGGACCACCTTTCCTGTATCAGCCCCATGAGAGAGCTCCACTCCTCTGACTAACACGTGTTGGTTATTTCCTCCTGTAGAATAGTTAGGACAATCACTGTTTGAACTAGAGCTTTTTCAGTGACTGCCCTTATCTTATGGTATAATCTTTCTGAACCTGTTAGAAATGGTTCCACTTTGTCCAGACTCTTGCAAGCTGTGGTAGGTGGAATTATTCAGGCAGGCTTTACACTGCCACTGAATTTTTAACTTCATACTTTTGTTAATTTTCATGAATTCTTAATTGTGTTTTTCCCCTACTGTACCCACCTTGAGTCTAGTTTTGGAGAAAGGCAGGCTAAACATGCCCTAAATAAATATTATGTGCACATGGGCCACGATATAACTGACGGGACATAACACATCTTCTCAAATACTATGTTTTTCAACATTCTCACATTCTGCAGTCAACAAGTGTACAGCAATTGCATTTTGAAAAATTATGACTCCGTCTTTTTCAATATATAAGTGAAAACACTAAGACAAAGGTCATTATTTGTCAATATATAGTTATCTTCCATATGAAATTAGCAGAACATCCTATGGTTCCTACAGATGTGATGAAAATACATCATGGCTGTATTCTGGGTTTAACTTGTAAATATGAGAAGGGATTCCTAAATCCAAGATTCCTAAAACCCGAAGCTAGCCAGGTTTAGGTGCTCTCATGAAACTACTATCTTTCATAGTCATGATGATTATAGTCAGGTTCTAGACATGATATTTGCCACATGGCAAAGTGCTGAAAAATACTGTGTGGTGTTCTAGAATGTCACCCACTTATTTGTGGTAGCTGTTCAAACCCTTTCTTAATCTGGTAATAATGACATGGTGGTTTGCCATTAAGGCTGTTTCTGCCTACACATAAATTCTTAGATAATATTCCTCGCTGCATTCTGCATCCCCTAATGACTGTAGATTACACAGCAGGGTTTTGGTTGTGTTTTTTTTTTTTTTTTGGCTTGTCCATGATCCACAGAGTAGAGCTCAGTTGCTCTATGGAGGAAGGATGGGATAAAAATTGAAAGAAATGGGAAATGCCCCTGTGGACCTACAGAGTTTTACATAAGCCAAAAAAATAATATAACAAACATGAGGGTCCTCTCTATTTTGGTAAGTGGAATGAAGGCAATTTGTGTCAGTTCTGTAAAAAATGAGCAAATTGAAATCTGTATATCTAATTCTCAGCAGTCCCCTATGTGTGGATATCTAAATCCACAGATAGCAGGCATACTTACCCAAAAAAAGTTTTTCCGCAAACTTGGGTGACCCCCTAGGTTTGCAGAAAAATCTGAAAATCTGAAAAAATACATTGGGGGGTTTAAATCCCCCCCCCCCAAATAAAAAGAGTTGTCTGCGCATAGGCAGACAATGCAACTTAACATTGAGGGCCTGGCTGCTGCTGCTGCTCTTGTGCAACCAATCTGGGCCTAGCTGTGGGGGCAGGGGATTCTGGAAGCCTCTCGGGGCTCGGTCATGATGACAGGGAATGCCAGGAGATGCTTCAGGCTTGGCCGCCACCGCAGGGAATATTGGGCCTGGTTGTGGCAGTGAGGAATGCTAGGAGAAGCTCCAGGCCCAGCTGCAGTGGTGCAGAACACCAGCAGAGACTTCGGGCAGGGCCACAACAGTGAGGAATGCCAGGAGAGACTCCGGTCCTGACCGCAGCAGACACCAGGAGCTGCTCTGGACCTGGCCACCACCAGGAGCTGCTCCAGGCTTGGAGCAGCTCCCACACACTGCCACCACTGCCGGGCTCAAAGGTAGGGAAAAAGAAGGAGGGAGAAAGAAGGGGGGATTGGCTTGGGAGAGAGAGAGAGAAAGACAAAGAAGGAGGGATTGGCTTGGTGGTGGGTTGGAAAGAAAAAGAAGGGGGGATTGGCTTGGTGGTGGGTTGGAAAGAAAAAGAAGAGGGGATTGGCTTGGGGAGAGGAAGAAAGGAGGAGATAGGGGAGAGGGAAGGAAGCAAAGGTGGGGGGATACCCCCTCCCCACAAGTTTCTCCATGGAGCTCACAGCATGCCATCTACACTAACCAGTCACAGAGTGACATGTTGGCAATGTCTCCATGTTAGCCATATATGGAATCAGACAATAATGCCGCCATTATTCACTGGCATCACTCTGTTCCCACCCATAGAAATAGTCAAGAGAAGGAACAAAGACAACACAGGACCTTTTGCTGTATGGTGAACTGTGGTTTGCTCAGTGTGAGACTTCCTGGATGAACTCACCCCACGCAAAGGATCTTAAACAAGACTCTCTTTATTGGGGGGAATTTCTTCAGGGTACACTTGCTGAGTTAGTAATGGATTGGAACAATAGTGTTAGGATAGATATAGTGATTTCAAACGTGTATTGTCACACGGGTTCCCCAGTCCCCGCCCCGGGATGAATCCCGCCTAAAAGCTTTCCCAGGCTAAAAAGTGGGAAGGCATTAATAGATGACACCTGCAGAAGAAGCTAAAAACACTAAACATGTCTGTGAGAAGTTACCAGTAGCCTTGACTAGAGATAACAACCCTGTGAAGCCAGCAAGCAGAGGGAAAGGAGTACATTCCAGTGGGAGGAGGGGGGAGGAGTGGAGTTGTCTCGCCCAGCCCAGTAAATCACATCTCCCACCCTGGAGCGTGGCAGGATTACCTGACACTCAGTAGGTGGCCTGTTAACTACACTCCTGAGAGTTCAGCAGATCCAGTTGAATCCCTTCCCCCAAAGAGCTAACCTTTTGACATATATCTATATGTCAAAATCTATATCTGTATATCTATATCTAGAGGACAGCTTCTTGAGTCCTAGGAATGTGCCCTCAAAGATCATCGAGGGGGGCAACTATGCATACAAGAAATGAAGGATAACTATTCCATCAGTTAGGCATCTGCACAGACTAAACCCACAGGGATTTTTTTTTTTGTCTGTTGAAGCTAGTCAGTACCTGTGAAAGTGATTTGTGGGCTGAATGCCTCCGTGCTAACATTCTCTAGCCACAGGACTTTTACATCTCATCTGTTAGGCAGATCTGAAGTAGTGGCAAAACCAGTTGAGTTCTGACTTTGTACAACCTTCCTGAAGTCAGGATTGAAATTTTTTTTTTACTGAATCTCTGAATAAATTTATAATGTCAGACAAGAATCATTATGAAACAAAATACCATATTTACAGGTGGGACCAACAAAGGCAATAAATCAGTGCGGCTGAGTCCAGGTAGTTATTTCTTCAGTGAACCTGTTGTTGTTGGCTATTTTGTTTTTGTTTTTGAATATTTTTTATTGATTTTCTATACCTACATCCAACTAAAAATACTACAATACCCCAAAAAAGTAAAAACCTACTCTACCCTAAGGTATACAGAAGTCAGAACTATATTCTGGTATGTTATTCTTGCTATAAACTGTTCAAGAAAGTGTTAAAAAATACAGGCTTCAAAACATTAATCTTAAAAGCTTAAGAAATACATGGATGGCTGAAATTCAAAATGGGATACAAAAACATATATGACTTTTAACAAAAACAGGTTATTTTTTTTTGTGCTTTCTCTTCTTCTTGTTTCCTCTCTGGAGTTTTGGTGGTGCTGCCCCCAAAGCTGAATCTGACACTTCTTTTTCTGAACTTTTACTTCCAGATGCGTCCGAGCTTTCCAGTTCATAAATGCTCTCTTGAAGATCTAAAGAGTCCTCTGTTGGGGCTTTATATTTTCCTTCTTTGCAATAGTCCAAACATTTCTTTACCTTTCCAGCTGAATCAATTCTTTACTTCTTGTCTTTGTAGTTAAATACCACTCTTTCAGGAGTGAGCCACCGATACATGATGCCCTCTGTTTGGAGAAACATAGTTAAAATTTTGTAGGGTTTTCTCTTCTTCCTGATTTCAAATGGAATGTCCTTTAACACTTTAATGTCCTCTTCTTGGATCTTCAGGACATTTCTATTTGTGGCCTTCAGCACAACGTCTCTAGTTGATTTTTTTGGAAAACCTCACCGTAGCTTCTCCAGGCATATTTTTCTTCTTTACAAATTCAGGATAGGTACTATAGGCCATATCCAGATTGCTTTGTAGTTGATCCGCTTGAAAATCTGTCGTTGGAGCCAAAGCATCACTCAGGATCTTTTAAAGGTTTTCACCTTTTTGTTCAGGAATACCTTGAAATCTCAAAAAGAAAGAAGATCTCTCCATCTGAAGTTTCAAAAGATTATTTTGGTCAGAAATCCTTTCTTTTTCCATCATGTCCAGCCTTGAATCAGTATTTTCTACTTTGGTTTTATCTTCTGCCATTGCATTAGCTGTATGGTCAGACCTCTTGCTTGAATCTGCAACTTGTTGCTACAAAGTATCCAGCTTAGAATTCACAGCATTCAGTTGATCCATCAGAGGGTGCAAAGCTATTGCCAAAGCTGCAGTTAGGTCTGTACTGGTCTCAGACTTTGTAGCTGGAAGCGTAGATGGAGCTTTAGGAGAAGGTCTAGGTTTCCCCGCCATCTTTTCTCCCTGTCCAGTCATTGCTTTTTGTTTACATTAACAGCAAGTTCCCAAAAGTTAGTCAAAAGTCTTTTTTTTTCAGTTATACAAGCTAGATTAGTCCCATTTGTTCTTCAGCCGCTCCACAAACATGCACATTCTCTGCAGTTCTGTTTCTTTAAGAGGAGGAGGGGGTTTTAAACTTCAAACCCCCCTTCACTTGGAGCTCACATCAGAGAATCTTCACATGGATCATTCACTTACAGTTTTGCTGTGCGTTCCAGGTAAGCGAATCCTTTCTTGCTGCCTGCTGACTCCTGCAGCCGTCCGGTGTGTGCTCATGTGTGCCCAGAGGCTCTGCGATGGCCGAACCTACAGAGGCAAAGGGGAGCCTCGATCCTGAGATTGCCATCTCCGGGAGAGGCTGCCCCTTGCACCTCAGGCAGGGTCCCCCTACAAGGGTCCCTGGGGGTCTGAAACCAGTTCAGCACCCCTTCAAACCACCAATTCAGGGTTGCATCTCCCAGAGCCATGGGAGATCGCGCCCGCCATTGAGCTAGCCGAAACCGGATCCTTGTTTTTGTTTTTTAAAGAAAGAAAAACAAGATAAAGTTATACGTTTGAGAGAGATGAACAGGGCAATGTAATCCCTGAATGTGTAATTCATATGTCTTCTGAGGTTGAAAACAATTGTAGAAAAACAACATAAAAATGGATTTAATGATTTCTTTCTAATATCAAAGGAACATTTGTCCATGTCAAGAAACCTGCAATGGCTGGTGTCATGGAAGTGCAGTTGTTTAAAACTAGGGCTAGCAGGACCGTTGCAGCAGGGCTGGCCTTCACTGGCAGAGCTGTGTGGGTGAAGTATTTGCCTAGACAATCGCTGGCTTCACACAGCGGCAAGTTTCTACAATTTTATGAGCACTAAATTTAGAATGAGCATTGTACTAGTTCCTTGGTATGATGTATTACGCTCTGCTGGAACTGAGGCTTGGTCATTGGATGCTGAGGTTATTCAGAATAATGATTTATTCAGATGTTTAAAGCCAACGGTTGTAATAAGGAAGCCCACCTCCAGACGTTATCTATCGAATCATTTTCTATTCCTGTCATAGACTGAAAGAAGTTCAGAAATGGTGAGAAGCCAGGAAATCAGTTATTACCTACCATCAGATATAGAGGTTTCCTTATCAAAATCAAAGTATATCCTTCACTGGCTCTTGTTCTTCAGTTGGGTAATTGAGCACAAAGGGCCTAGCGGGAGTGAATCAAGTCTCATTTACTCTGCAACCTAATGCAATTTCAGTTTACTCTGAGTGACTCCCTTTTAGAAGCAGCCCAGAATAGGAGGTTTCGTTTTCAGCTGTGCTACAGATCTTAGGATATCTGATAAGCTCTGTCTTTGAGGCTGTAGCTTGGCCCAGCAGTCCACTACTCTTGTCTGCTTGTCCCACTGGTGGTAGAGGGGGATGGGAGACATGTGGCTGAGGGATGGTTTACAATTCCTCACCTTTACTGTTTTGACACCCAAATCCATGATTAGATTTCCTTTTTCTCATGTGTAAATCAAATCTGTGATTATTTTTGCACCATTTCCTCCACTCTCCACTTCGATGAATACATTAAGTCCGTTAAGGTGGTATTAAACAAATCCTTGTGAGTATCATGCTTTCAGGTTTCATGATTTGTGGTGGAAGCCTGCTACCTCAATCAAGAAATGTCCAGCACAGCAATACATATCGTTTTCTATTTGTGGAAGAGACTGGAAGCAGTTTACACATGACAGAATGGTAGGAGATCTGAGCTTTAGCCTCAGTGGAAGACTGATTTGCTCAGAGAACAGGTGAACAGAAGGACTCCTGGAACAGCTTTTAACTCTCTTAATAAAAGAAAAAGTAACTAGAATTACATGACAGAGAATGTTTTATCATAGGGATCTCTTGACAGCCACACACATTCGTTTCTACTGGACCTCGCCCCTTCTGCATCATCACTGGTTAGAGTGCAGGTCAGTCTTCATCCAGTGTGAACAACACAGGAGGCTGCATACATCTCTTGAGTTGATTGGTGGGTCCCTGGAATAACAGTGAGGACTATTTTTCATAAACATGTTTGTTGGCTATTTCTCCATGAATCTTAAAATACGATAGGAATGAGACAAAAATTAGTGGTGCCGAGATGTAAATACTGGGAAGAGATGTAAATACCGGGAAAAATATTGAAAAATTGGGGACAGGATTTTTTCCCCTTTTTAAAGGGCCCCCCCCCCCCATTTTTCCAATGAAAACCTCCAGAACTTTTGGAAAACTGGAAAAAAAACACCCTCCCATGAAATATTTCACCCCAGTCCACTGACAGGTCAGTGAAAGCAACCCGTACATTTACTCCCAGGATATGCTTTATATGTGAACGAGACAGATGCATGAATGAACACACACGGTTGCCATATTGTACTTAAAAATAATTTTCGTACTTCAGTGATCTGTATGCTTCACAACTTGTGATCCATCAGACTAAACACTGCACATGCCCCGAGAGAGCAGGGCTGTTCACCCCTTGGCCGTGTGCAAGTCTCGCCTGCCGGAGACACGTGGGGGAGCAGGCTGCAGCCCAGCCCGGGCGCCTGGCAAACAGCTGGGTGACAGCTGTCGAGGGCCGGGCGCTGGCAACGTGGCACCCCCTGTCCCTGGGGAGGCTCTCTCCTCCCCCTTTCCCAACAGGGTCTCCTTGCCACTCCTGGTAAGGAGACCTTCGGGTTCCCTTCCCCACCCCGCACGTTGCGAGGATACCATAGTAATAGTGGGCGATCCCCCACCTGGAGGTTGGCACCCCTTTATGTTTGACAGTTGGTGGCCGCACTGGGGGCGGGGGGCGCCAGAAGGTATCCTCGCCTAGTGCACAATAAAACCTGGGGCCGGCCCTGATCCTAGTTAGCGCTGAGAGCATCTTTACCCATATAAACCTTCTTAACATTTAACATTAGCCAATGAGAGGCCCTGTTCCAGGTTCCAGCATTTATCAAGGCCAGACTGGTTTTTCACAAGAAGAGGGCCTGGAGGTCTGGCATAGTATTCCAAAGGATATCTGCTTATCTCACTCTGTCAGCATTCTGCAAAGAAGCAAAGGCATTCTTGGGCAGTATTCAAATGGTATGCAAAATTACTGTTTGTAAACCATTAACAAATGAGGACTTCTGAACAGACTCTGGGTCATTTCAATTGTCTCCTTTACAAACCATATTGATTTCAACAAAACATGGTTTGAACTATAGAATGGCTAGGGTTGCCAGCTCTGAGTTGGGAAATACCAGGTGATTTGGGGGGTTGGAGCCTGAGGAGGGCAGGGCTTGGGGAGGGGAGGGACTTAAATGGGGTATAATACCATAGAGTCTACCTTCCAAAGCCGCCATTTTCTCCAGGTGAACTGATTGATACATATCACCTGGAGATCAGCTGTAATAGCAGATCTCCAGCCATTACCTGGAGGTAGGCAACCCTAAGGCTTTCCAGCTTCAGGTTGCAGAATTCCTGCAGATTTGAGAGAGAAACCTGGGAAAGGCAGACTTTGGGGAGGGGAGGTTGCCCAGCAGGGATCTGATACCACAGAGGGGATGTGATGCCGTCTGACCCTGCCATTTCCTCTGGGGAAACTGATCTCTATAGTCTGGAGAAGAGTTGTAATTCTGGGATTAGGCTGGCAACCCTATTAAACTAACTGGTTAATCAGACTGTAGCCTTATACTGTCATGTTTGAGATCTACAAGGCTTTGTAAATGGGTGTCACAAATAAATAAACCCTTGGTCAATATTTATGCCCATGCTGCATTAAGAGCAGTTCAGTGATGCAGACTGTTCAGAGAGCATTTTCATAAAGGGGGTTGGGAATTTGTTAAATAAGGATGTAATAAACAGGATGGTGCAAAGGGCACAATCAGCTACTTCTGTCCTTCTTGTTTCCAGGGGACAACAGTTGCGACCACATTTTATGGTCAGTGTATATCAATGGAATTCAGGCATCTCTGTGGCGGTACTGATTTGCAGTCCTGTTCTAGTGTAATAGTGCCTGTTTGGTGTAGTGGTTAAGTGCGCGGACTCTAATCTGGGAGAACTGGGTTTGATTCCCCACTCCTCCACTTGCAGCTGCTGGATGACCCTGGGCAAGCCATAGTTCTGTCAGAGCTGTTCTTGAAAGAGCAGTTCTCGAAAGAGCTCTCTCACCCCCACCTACCTCTCAGGGTGTCTGTTGTGGGGAGGGGAGGGGAGGGGAAGGGAAAGGGGTTTGTAAACTGCTCTGAGACTACCGAGTGAAGGGTGGGGTATAAATCCAATCTCCTCTCCTCAACAGAAAGTTTTAAAGAACCCTTCGATGGAGATCATGCAAAAAAGGGCAGGAAAAAGCATTATTGCAGGAAGTGTTACAGGGCATTTCACAAAGCACCCCACAGCGCTTCAGAAGTGGAAGAAAGGGCAGAAAACAGAAGAAAGGCCATTTGCAACCACAAGGGTTCAGGCATACTTCCTGAACAGGAGACAACTAAGATTGTGTGAAAAGGTGAATAAATTCCATTAGCGGCTGGTTACTAAAATGGGTGTGTTTGAAATGACAGGAAAAACCCATTACTAACCAGTTACTATCATGGAATAGAAAGGCTGTCTAAAAAGTCTCATGGTGACTTAGGGGAACCTCTACATTCAGAGGCACTGGTCCTCCAGAGGAACTGGTTGGCCAGTGTGTGAGACAGGATGCTGGACTAGATGGACCAATGATTCGATCCAGCAGGGCTCTTCTTATGTTCTTAGAACACTAACAATGTGCTTTCAAGACAGCATTTTGAAAGTTTCCCCATTACTCCCAGGTATCATCTGCTAACTCATGGGGAATTCATGCGGCTTCTCCGATTCTATTTTGCATGATGAGCAATCCACAGGAGTGGCCGGGTTGTAGCGAAAACCAAACCCGTGTGAACCGTGTTGTGTCACATCACACTGTAATCTTGAAATCCAGTAATTACAGGGTTGACTGTCAATAGGTATAGTTTAAAGCTGTGAAGTATTGTTTTTTTAATAGAAAAAACAGTCCTATCATTTTGTTTTGAAGATGTACAGCTGATAGGTGGTGAAGTTGGTTGAATGGCGCCCAGTTTCAAATAGGAAAGTGCACCCAACACAGTAGGGTGGAGATTGTGTTGTTTTTTTTATGGTTGTGGTAGTGGTTTCATATTTTTATAACCAAATCTCATTGTGATGGAATTCCTTAATTAAATAAGTGATGTTAGAGGAGTGTTCCACAGGATCTCAGGAATAGGAATATCTCTGCGGTTTACCACACAAGAAACTAGGTTGGCTGTTCTTGTGGGGACACGCATTGAGATCTGGATCTCATTTTGGGATCAGGATTGCTTTCACATATTCATATTGTGAGAAGTTATTTAGGGGAACTGAAAAGAAGTGGACACATATACACTTCTTTATGCAGTTCAGACGATCAGACCTGAATCTGAGCTATACATCTAGTGGTCTGATACAATTTGCAAGAATACTTACAAAGATCTTGTAAAAGGCCACTTGTAAGGTCTACTGGAGGGAGAGGAATGTCATAGGCTCTATCCATGAACTAGTACAGGTAAGGATGTAGGTCTTTTCTTCTTTATTGTAGCCCTGGGGTGGGTTTGGCCGGGGCTCTCTCCTTGATTTTCAGACTACCCCTTGGCAGCCAGCCAGGGACTATTCTTTCACTTCCTTGTCTTTTTCTTCCCCCTCCCTGTGGTTAGCTTTTCTCCCCTTTTATGGCTTTTCATCTTCCCCTTTGACTTCGCCTACCATCTCTCCTAGGGTTGCCAACTTCCAGGTGGGGTCTGGAGTTCTCCAGGAACCACTCCCAGAATCTCCAGTTCCACTGGAGAAAATGGCGGTTTCAGAGGACAGACTCTATGGTATACCATAGATTTGAGGTGAAATCACTCTCCAGATTCCCCCCTCCACAGGCACCCCTCTCAAATTTCCAGGAATTTCCCAGGCCAGAGTTGCAAACCTACTCCCTCCTTCCCACCTTGTATCCAGTCCCAGTTTGGTTCCTTCTCCTCTTCCTCCTTGTCTCTGCCTGCTTTTGCTGTGTTCCCCTCTTACTCCACCACTTCCCTTTCCCTTTCTGTTTCTTCTTGCACAGCTCCTCTTCATTCCATGGTGCTCCCTGTGCTTTTCCAGGCTGCCCTCTCACAGCAGGCCCAGAACCACCAGACCCTTTCTATCCCCACTCTGCTGGGCGATGAAGCCCCAGCCAGGCCTGGACAAGGACACACTTCTCTTCCTGCATGGTCAGTAGGGTTGCCAAGTCTGTATTACTCACCGGCAAGGGGGAGTCCTCCATCCGCTGGCAGCTTCCCCGGCGCGCGCAAAGTGCGTGCGTGCCCAGTGACGTCACCAGAAGTGACATCAGCACGTTGGGGGCATTGCCAGGGCGACGCTCTGGCAATCACCCCAAAACTCTATGGTATCATAGAGTTTTGGGGCGATTGCCAGAGCGTCGCCCTGGCAACACCCCCAACGTGCTGACTAGGGTTGCCAAGTACCGGGGACTTACTGGCGGGGGGGAGTTGTTCTCCCCCTGGGAGCTCTTCTGGCGCGTGCGCTTTGCGCGTGCGCCACGGCGACGTAATGACGTCACCCGGAGGTGACGTCATCACGTTGAGGGCATTGCCAGGGCGATGCTCTGGCAATCGCCCCAAAACTCTATGATACCATAGAGTTTTGGGGTGATTGCCAGAGCGTCGCCCTGGCAACGCCCCCAACGTGCTGATGTCACTTCTGGTGACGTCACCGGGCGCGCACGCACTTTGCCCTGGCAACACCCCCAACGTGATGACGTCACCTCTGGGTGACGTCATGACACGGGGGAAGTCGTCCTCACTGGACGACTTCTGGGGCAGAGTTCCCCCGCTGGCCAAATGCCGGCCGGCGGATCGGGAACCCCTATAGCAGGGGATCCCCCGCCCCCAAGCTGACTTGGCAGCCCTAGTGCTGACGTCACTTCTGGGTGCCATCATTACGTTGGAGAAGTCTTCCTGGCTGGACGACTTCGGGGGTGGGGTTCCCCCCGCCGGCCGAATGCTGGCCGGCGGATCGGGAACCCCTGTAGCGGGGGATCCCCTGCCCCCCCGGGCTGACTTGGCAGCCCTAATGGTCAGGCCTATGCCCCACAACTACCTTATTGCTGGAGGCACCATTTCCTGCAGTCCTAATTGCTCAGGGGTCCTATGTTGCTGTGGCACATCCCTTCCTTATTCTCTGAGCTCCAGGTAAAGAGGTAGGTCATTGAACACTTGGGAAGTTAATTCCTGGTAAACACCCTCAGGACCAAATTGATTATATAAGATTTAACATTTTGTACTGCTAAGAGTCTTTTCTTCAAAGTACTTTGTCTACTCATAGATCTAGCTCTCAATGGTCTAGTTAAGTATACACTTCCATAACAGTTTATATTTTTGTTAATATTCATCCCATAATTTTTGAACTAAGGCCATGATCATAGCCTAAACGTTTTAATGGGATTGTATTGCTATTAGTACACTACGTGTCTTCTGAATAACATCTTGTATGGGGTAATTCTTTTCTTATGCTTTGTCCTTCACTCACTTTATCTTATTTGTTTAGTCTGGACATCATTTGCGTGCTCTTGCCAAACTCTTGCCTTGAACAGTCGCGGCATTGAATGGCTAAATATACCTTAGCTTTCATGAAGATCCAACATTCATATTCATCCAGTTTAATGCAAAAATAATCCTTAATTTTGAACTATTTATACGATTATCTTTATTTATTTTGTATGGAACAGTTGTTTTGCACTGCTGTTATTAGAGGATTTGGTGACAGAATCTTGCCCTGGCCAAGAACTGTGTATTCATTGGTGACATTGTGATATTTCTGTAACTGTGCTCAGTTAAACCCAGCATGCATACTTGGAATTTGTTAATTCTCTAATAATATTCAGCGACCAGTGTCATTGGCTCTGGCCCACTGTATGGAAGTAGAAATTTAGAGAAATGTAGGCATGCCTAAATTTCTCTGGAAGGAATCAATGGAACATAAGCGTACAATTTTGCCAATACATCAAAGAACAGGAGTCATTTAGATATGTGGTGCCAACCTAGGCCAGGAAGGAAAGCGTGATTAGGCTTCTAACTTGTGTCAGGTTCCAGGGCAGAATGTTCTCCTGCAGCCAGATTCAGGAATTGGTGCCAAGGACAGAAGTAAAGTTAAAATAGGCTGGGATCGAGTTCAAACAGCAAGCAAGATCCAGTGGGCTAATGGAAAAAGCTGCAGTCGAAATGAGGCAAGGGCCAAGACCAAAACAGTCAACAGGGTAGAGGAAGACCAGGAGCAATGTTGCTTGGATTGATGAATAAGCTTTGAAGGGCTGCCAAGTCTAATGGACTCACCGGCGGGGGGAGTCCTTCTGTGGCTGGGAGTTTCTTTTGCGCACGCGCCCGGCAGCATCACCAGAAGTGACGTCAGCACGTTGGGGGCGTTGCCAGGGCGACGCTCTGGCAATCGCCCCCAAACTCTATGGTATCATAGAGTTTGGGGGCGATTGCCAGAGCGTTGCCCTGGCAACGCCCCCAACGTGCCGACGTCACTTCCAGTGACGTCATTACGTCGTCCTCGCCGGATGACTTCGGGGATGGGGTTCCCCCTGCCGGCCGAATGCTGGCCGGCAGATCGGGAACCCCTTTAGCGGGGGATCCCCCGCCCCCCGGGCTGACTTGGCAGCCCTAAGGTGCAGAAAGAATGGCTGTAAAGACTAGATACTCAAGCAGAGTGAATACAGCAGCCTTGGTGGAACCCTTAAGCCCTCTGTCTGGGGGTGAAAGAAGAGCTGTTACTACAGCCAGGTGGTACCCTGAATCCCAGACTTCTGCCTGCTAGGCTGGCAGTAAACAGATTGATGGAGGTATAGGCAGTGAGGTGCTAGAGCCAGGTTGCTGGAATCTCTGGCTTGAAAGTCTCCCTGGCACTTTGTACTCTGCGTGCAATATATACACACTAAAACGGATTCCTTGTTTGTACCTTCCTTTTTATTTTGTCAGTCCAGATGGCTGATAGCGTTGTTCTCTGTTGGTTGGTCTGTGTTATGATGGGATTGGCATCTCTGTCTAAAGCAGCACTGATCCACAGGAGCAGCCAGACTAAGGACAGTAGTTGCAGCATGGAGCACTGACTCACAGGACCTACCCATAGCCAATTAGGGTTGCCAAGTCGTTGAGACTTACCGGCGGGGGGGAATCCTCCTCGGTCCGGGAGCTTCCCTGGCACGTGAACTTACGTGCGTGCCATGATGGTGTCACCCAGAAGTGACATCATCACATTGGGGGCGTTGCCAGGGCGACACTCTGGCAATCGCCCCAAAACTCTATGGTACCATAGAGTTTCGGGGCGATTGCTAGAGCGTCATCCCGCCAACGTCCCCAACGTGATGATGTCACTTCCGGGTGATGTCATTATGCTGGGGAAGTCATCCTGACTGGATGACTTTGGGTGTGGGGTTTCCCCCGCCGGCTGAATGTTGGCCGGCAGATCAGGAACCCCTGTAGAGGGGGATCCCCCGCCCCCCAGGCTGACTTGGCAGCCCTATAGCCAGTATAACATGTGCACCCTCTCTTACACAAACAGTGTGGAAACGATACTTGAATGAGCAATCTGCAAAGCTCAGTCCGTATTTGCATCAGAGATACTGTTGTTTATAGATACTGCCCAGACAAGTTAGGTACATTTAAGTTCTCTTGATTTTATTTTAGTAAGAGTGTTAAGAACGAGATAAAACCTCTAACTGAAATCAGCATGAATGTAAAAGTGCTTAACTCTGGCTGGCTATTACATAACATTTTTTGTAGGAGGTACTTATTAGAAGTATCCTGTTGTGGGACAGAAAAAAGGCTTCACTGGAAAAAAAACTGTAGCAAGCCTAGAACTTTCCTTCCCTTGTTCTAAAGCTGCTCAGTGGTTTTAAAAGAAATTATTTCTCCACCACCACTGTGCCAGCCGAATCTCACCCAAGCTTTATTTATTCATTTATTTATTGAATTTATAGACTGCTGTCCCCGAAGGGCTCTCTTAAAGCTACCTTATATTGAATCAGACCACTGGTCCACCAAGATCAGCACTGTCCACTCAGACTAGCAGTAGCTGTCCAGGATCTCAGGCAGAGGTCTTTCACATCACCTACTACCTTAACTTTTGAACTGGAGATGCCGGGATTGAACCTGGGACTTTCTGCATGCAAAACTGGGGACCTGACTCAATCAGGGGTCCCATTTGTGGTCCTGCAGTGGGGTGAGTCGAAGAAGAGGACTGTGGCGGGGCCAGCTGCATCTGGCTAAGGAGACCCAGTTGTGTGGCCAGCTGAGGGGCTGGGCAGCTGCAATGGTGCAAGTTTAAGTCTGCCCCTTCCCAGTGCATGGCCTGTGAGGCCTGGAACTGGGTTGTGGGTGAGGGCAAAAAAGGGCGGGGCTGATTGGAGATTTAAAGCACCGCACTACCCAGGATCTCACCTGGCCACACGGTATTTTTGTCCACCCATCCCACCCCTTGTGTTTTTGCCTTTGGGAGGAAAAGCATTTGGGTCTTGGGGGCTAGGGCTGCCAAGTCAGCCGGGGGGGGCGGGGGATCCCCCGCTAAAGGGGTTCCTGATCCGCCGGCCAGCATTTGGCCGGCGGGGGGAACCCCACCCCCGAAGTCGTCCGACGAGGATGACGTAATGACGTCACCAGAAGTAACGTCAGCACATTGGGGGCGTTGCCAGGGCGACGCTCTGGCAATCGCTCCAAAACTCTATGATACCATAGAGTTTTGGGGCGATTGCCAGAGCGTCGCCCTGTCAACGCCCCCAACGTACCGACATCACTTCCGGTGATGCCGCCGGGCGCACGCGCGCCCGGCGCCAGAAGAAACTCCCGGCCACAGGAGGACTCCCCCCCCCCCGCTGGTGAGTCCATTAGACTTGGCAACCCTATTGGGGGCTGTTGCTATGAGGGAGGTAACACAGTGGTGGGTGCGGAGGCGATGTTACGGTTAAGAAGATTTGTTCCAGTTTTATCGTCATAACATGGGGAGCCAGTGTCACCGTTTTAGGAAAAACCGGCCCGCATGCCCATTTTCCCTGAGTATGGGGACCCCTTAAGGGAACTTTGGGTGAGGGTTTTCAGGGGTATGCCCAGCTCTGGGGTTGCCGGGGTTACCCTCATGCTCAACTCACCACTTAGTGGTGGTCGGCCTTGTGGGATCCAGCATCCTGTCACCCCAGCAGGCAGGCTGGGCTGGGGCTGGAGTTCATCAACTGACAGGCAGGTCAGTCGATGCCAAGATCCAGGGCCTCATGCTGTGCCAAGGCTTCTTACAGCTGTAACCAGTAATGTTGTGGCCAATTTTATTTCAAAAGCTGAGTTGTAAGAATGTTTATTTAGGTAGAAATGGAGGCGGGATTCCTCACCTTCTTTTCCCTCTCCCCTTCCCTTGGCATTGCGACCGCAAGCAGAGGCTCTTCCACTGAGCCATAGCACCTCCCCCTGAGACTATTATTGGCATAGGTGTCCTTGAATACTCAGTACTGATTCTTTGGAATGATAGTTGTCCCTTGCTTTTATTGCATAAAAATGTTCCATATAACAATAGTGACTGCAAAAATAAAACTCTGTGGACTGCAAAGGGATATTTGCAATGGAGGAGGAACTGCATTTAATTAATATAGGAGGCAGCAAAGTCTTCTTTTCTATCTGTCTCTCTTTGCAGTATGGGGATCATTTATACATTTTCACGAGTTTTTGCCCACATTACCTTTAAACTGAGTGTATGCTTGTAAAGTACACATTTGTACCACACTCCATGAATGTACGAATAGGGAAAAACAGGTTGGATCAGGAAAAAATAAATTAATAAGGAAATGAACCCCCCTCCCACTACAACAAGATATGAATGATGGCAAAGGTAAAACTTGGTGAAGATGCTGGGGAAGGGGGTAGCTGAAATGGTTTTGGAAACTGCACCTGGCTACTGATTGGCCATCTGTACTCCAGAGCAGAATGCTTATCTATAGATGGCTGGGCATTCTGTGGCTTCTGAGGAATACAAGAGTGGAAAGAATTGCATTGGTCCATGGGCGTCAACTATGGGGGGGCTCGAGGGCTCGAGCCCCCCCCGAAATTTCCCGGGGGGGGGCTCAGCTACCCCCGGCAAAATGGAGCGCCCAGTGGCCAGTCAGCCAGCCGTCGCCGCCTCTCCTTCCCCCCCACCCCCGGCCTGCCCTCCTGCCTCCCTGGGGCGGGGGGGAGAGAGGCGGCACTCATCTGCGCGACCCCCATACGCCCCGAGCGCAAGGCGGAGCGGGAGCCGGGGGCCTGCAAGGGCGACGCACTGGCTGCTGGTGCCCAAGGTGAGCGGGGAGAGGGAGGAAGGGGGCGGGGAGCACGGCGGGCGGGCACGGCCCGGGGGAGGGAAGTGGCAGCGGTGGCTCCCTGGGGCGGGGGGGAGAGCGGCGGGGACATGGTCCCGAGCGTGTGCACGCACTTTGCGCGCGCGCACGAGAGAGCCCCCCCCCGGGGATTTAAAAAGTCTACGCCCCTGCATTGGTCTCTGGGTTGCAGAGAAGGAATACGTGTTACCAGGGGTCCGTTGGGGCCGGAGCGAGGCAGAGCAAAGCTCCGCCAGCTCAGGAGTGGTCACTAGGGCAGCCAGGGGCCGAATCAGATTCTCTGATCTGATTTGGCCCGCTGCCGAATTGCCACTGAAATTCGGTGGCAACTTTAAAAGCCACTGGAGGGGAGGGGGTTTGAGAGAGAGGCTCCAAACTTGCAGGGTAGCTGCTGGGGCCTCTCATCGAAATACCCACCAAGTTTTAAGAAGATTGGACCCGGGGGTCCAATTCTACAGGCCCTCAAACAGGTTGCCCCCATTCCCTCCATTGTTCTCTATGGCAGTTGCTTTCAAACTGCTAGGTTGGCAGGAGCTGGGGCCAGAGACGGGAGCTCACAACATCATGCAGCACTCGGGTCTCGAACTGCTGAACTACTGACCTTCTGGGTCTGACAGTTTAGCATCTGAACCACTTGAGCCACGGCAGCCCCTAATCACAGCTCCAGTGATTCCCATTCTGAAATCTACCCTTAGAACCCCGCTGGATTGGTTTCTGGCATTGTTGACCTGAATATAATTTGCATATCTTTGTTGGTTTCCCCAAAATATTTGACACAGGTTGTTGTTGCGTAGAATGATTTATGGATCTAATATAAGTAAGAGACTTTTTTTCCTGAAAGCTCATTGTAGCCAGTGAAACACCAGAGTCACCACGAATGATAACTTCAATTTTCCTGTTTATAGTGTGGCTACTTCCGAGGGGTTTTTTGTGCTTAGGGTGGGGTTTTTTTTCAAGTCCTGGCCAAAGGTCAGTGCTGCCTTCAGGCAAACAGCACCTCAGAAATCAAGAGAGATTGATTTTACTAGCACAAAGCTAACTGCAGAGACCCAGCCAAGACCTAGGTAATGGGTTTGTTATGAAAGAAGATGCTAGCCTGGCAAGACTCAGCTGGACTGGAGCCACCTGCGAAGCCGGTACAATTTTCTCCTGTTGCCATGGGCAGCAGACTCAGACAGGGAATCTTGGTAGGATGGGAGAGGGTCCAAAACATACGCAACGAGTGTCAGGTTTTCAGTTAAAAGAACATGAGGGAACAGCCTATCCATTTCCGTTAAGCCAGCAATGGAGAGTGGTTGGTTAAAGTCTCTTTATGTTGTATACTTTCATTTTAAAGGCAAGAATATTTTCCACCTCAAGCGCTATGTGTGGAATTTTACATGATGTTTTTCTGTATTTTGCAGTTGCAATTATACAGGGCGGTGGTATGTTGAGTTAATTTATACCCTGCCTGGTAGCCATAAATTTGGCTATCTGGGACGGGGGCAAACACCAACCTGAAGTTGTCCAGCAATTCAGGGCTGCAGTAGTATGCGTGCTTATTGGAGTAAGCTCCAATTGACATAGTGGGCCTTATTTCTGAATTGACATGCAGCATAGGAGTATTCAAGAAGAAACTGACCTCTGCCTTCAAGCTAGTTGAGGCCATCAATGACAGTGCTGACACAGTGTCTTGATCTGGACAGTTTTGTTTTGGCACTCAGGGTGCGATCACACGGGCATTTACAGCGGGGTTCGCCGCTGTTCCCCATCGCATTTAAAAGGGCTGACCAGATGACCGCATCTGTCTCCTGTTTTGAAGCCCGCGCCCCCCCACCGCAATCTACCACATTCGATCTCGCCTTTCCAAACACCAGCAAAAACAAGTATTTTACGGTTTCTTCTGGTGGGAACCCGCAGTTGTGCCCGTCTGGACTTCCGCTCGCAACGATCCCGACTTCCCTCTTGCTGGTTTAAAAAAAAAAAAAAAAGATTGCCGTTCTGCGCATCTCCTGTTATTTGTAAACGCGCTTGTGCGCATGCTCAGGGAAGTTTAGGGGGAGGAAAAAAAAAAGCCGCGCCGCCGCTTTGCCGGCGCGCCAGTCTGGACAGTCCATGCAGCCCAGTTGCGGGACTGAGGCGATTTGCTGAGGGGTGTCTGGTCACCCCAAACCCGGGTTCCAGCCATCACACTGGAAAAAGCCGTGCATGAGAGCCGAGTTTAAATGCCCGTGTGATCGCACCCTCAGTCTCCTAAAACTGTGCCAAAACAAAACTGTGCCCCCACACCTCAACCCTGCAACGGTAGGAGGAAGCACAAACTGTTCATTCTGCTAGAAAATGTCGTTCTCTTTTTGAATTTTTTTTTTTCAAATTCCTTCTAGAGATCAAAGCAGTTGAAAAATCTATTGGACTTGATGCGACTTGATGCATTATTAGAGTTATACCCCCCTTCTCCTTTTCATAGTCTCTTCTCCCCAATTGTTTTTATTACCCCGTTCCCCTCTTGTTCTTCTTTATTTAACATGCTCATACGATTCAGCTGGGCTCTCCCGATAACTTCTAACGCAAGGGTGTCGGACTCAAATGTTATGAGGGCTGGATCTGACATAGATGAGACCTTGTCAGGCTGGGCCACGTGTGTCATAAAATGTAATACCTGGTAGTGGACATATAAACTTTATAAAGGACGCAAACAATCACATTAAATGGGTTTTTTAAAACTTAAAGTGTGATTTAGAGAGCCTGGCAAAGCAAGCTGTAGGGCTGCCAAGTGGTACTTACGATTTGATGGGGGGAGTCCTTGCCGGGTCTGGGAGCGTTCTGGCGCACACGTGCTGCAATGACATCACCCGGAGGTGACCATAGAGTTTTCCCTCGAATCATAGAGTGCCCCCCCCGAAACATGCCCGACGCGATGATGTCACCTCCGGGTGATGTCATTTTGCTGGGCATGTCTCCGCAGCCCGGTAATTTGGGGGTGGGGTTCCCCCCGGCAGCCCAATATGGGATGGCGGAGAGTGGGCCATTTGAGTGGGGTTTTCCCCACCCCCGGGGGGACTTGGCAACCCTAGCAAGGTGTGATGCAGAAGGAAGCAGGAGAGTGGGAGAAGGAAGCAGATGAGAGCCAGTTGCAGATCCATAGCCAGGATTTTAAAATTTGGGGAGCCATGCACATATACCCCCCAAGCGAGTGGCCCTCCTCCCACCCTTCCCTCCAACCACTTGGCTTTAGGGTAGGGCTTGGGAGCGGGAGGGAGGAATCTTGTGCCAGCTGCTGATTTCTTGGCACAGGCAGGTTTGGTGCCTTAGGGAGGGAGGTGGAGAGGGGCTGGAGGAAAGGGGGTTTGAGGGAGAGGCTCCAAACTTGCCGGGTTGCTGCTGGAGCCTCTCCTCGAAATACCCACCAAGTTTCAAGAAGATTGGACCAGGGGGTCCAATTCTACGGGCCCCCAAACAGGTTGTCCCAACCCCTCCATTGTTCTCTATGGTGGGAAAAAATGTTAACTCTTTTCCTCCCATAGAGAACAATGGAGGGGATTGGGGCAACCTGTTTGGGGGCCCGTAGAATTGGACCCCCTGGTCCAATCTTCTTGAAACTTGGTGGGTATTTCGAGGAGAGGCCCCAGAAGCTACCCTGCAAGTTTGGAGCCTCTCCCTCAAACCCCCTTCCCTCCAGAGGCAGCGGCAATTCGGCAGCAGGCTGAATCAGATTAGAGAATCTGATTCAGCCCGTGGCTGCCCTACTGGCCAATCCTGAGCTGGCGGAGCTTTGCTCCACCTCGCTCCGGCCCCAACAGACCCCTGCTGACTTCTCATCTCTTGCTGGGGACATTTTTTTCCTATACCCTACAAAGTTTTTTAGAGGGGATCAGAGACTCTTTCTTCCTCTTCCTTTTTGCAGTGCAGAAATCAAAAGCATTTCTGTTGTTCCCACTCAGTGTCGAGGGCAGGAGCTCTTTGCTCCTTTGTAACTTCACTATGTGACTCTTTTACTGAGGGGAGATGGTGGATCAAAACCCAACTCCCAGCTATCGCCCAGTTAGCTTTGTGTTGCCTTCAGACCAACACGTATCTACAGACTTCTTGGGAAGCTATTCAAGTTGCTCAATGCAGTTTGAACATATCCCTGATTGGCTCACAATCTGATTGTGAGTGTCAAAGAGGGTACATTTAGCTGTTGAACAGGTTTACTGAGGAATTCACAGCGTCCCAATTAAAACTGATGTAAATGTGTATGTTCTAGGTATCCTCTAATTATCCTTGTATGAATCAGCAGCTACGAAATAACATGAAGTTCAATGGTAGTATTCTAGAGGGGTGCAAATGTGACATAATTGGGTTGGTCTCTGTTTGGTACAGCTGTTCTTAATACAGTATTTTTATCTCATGCAAGTGAAAGATGCAAGTGCCATTACATGGTGTCGTCAAGATGCGGCATTGCCCGTTGCCATCATGCCTTCTGTTTTTGTCATGTAGTTTGTTCTGTTTCTAAGTGAGCCACCTCTGTTTTTCCAAAACCAAACTCTGAATTGAAAGGAAGGCCTCTATTCTCCATTTTCTTTCAATCTATACAAAGCAGATCTATGTAAGCACGTTTATTGTATGGAAAGATAGCATGACGGACTGAAGCACTACATAGTGGATATGCTGCTAAGAAACCATCCGTGCCTCCATGATAACGTCTGCAAACGTTAGTCAAAAAAGCTTGCATTTACCACATTATTGATAAATCTTCTGTTTTGTTTGAAGCAAGGTTGCCCTTTCAGGTTGAGAAAGCAAAAAAAAAAGATATTGAGGAGCAAAATTCATAGTGAACGGTAAAAGCCTACTTTGGGGTATATTTAAGATGAATTTTTAAAAAAACCATCTATCCACATAGTATTTTAAGACCACATTGTGCTGTTAGTTTTCTGAGTCATTGAAACACAAGGATGCCATCACCCCAGCCCTCCATAATGGGGCCATTGTTTTGAATGACAAAACAAAATCTCTCCCTTTGTTTGAGAACATCTCCTTGATTAATGATTTATCCTAAGATAGTTACGACTCAATTCTTGCTCAGATCCCGAGATTCTTCTAAAATTCCTGGGCAACTGGTTGGCAGCTACATGAAGCAGAATTATGGACTAGAAGGATCACGGATCTGATACAGCAAACTTTTCTCATGTTCTTAAAATCAGGAGAATTTTTCATATTATGGTCAGACCAAATGGAATGGTTAATCATTATCATAATGATGTATCATTTCTTTTTACGAACTTTTGTGAACTGATTCAATGCAGTTTAATCAAAATTGTCCCATTGATTTGTTTCCAAAGAAGGGTGCATATGTTGCAGTCTAATAGGCAAAGCACTCTAGTCTTTCTCATTCATCTTTTGGATTACTACCTTTATTTTCTATCAGTCTCTTGGTCCTTTAACATTTTCGTGAGAAGTAATAATTCAGAGCCTTTTCCAGCACAGAGATGTAGTTATGGCAAAATGTGCACCTGTTGAATTCTCTCATGCTGTTATGAAAGAAACCTGCCCATCTAAAGAATGCAAACCTTTTGTATTGTACTTTACATCAGCCTTTTGAGTCATATCAGAAGTTATTTTTCTACAGATGAACAGCTGAAACTGAGAAATGGGTGACCAAGCAAGACATTTAAACATCTCATTAGTGTAGTTTGACTCAAATCCCAATAAACACAATAACAAAAGTATGGTGATCTTGCCCTCTTCCCTTTCTCACATGCAGGATTTTCCCTCTGTTTTTTCTTCTTTCCCTTTCTGACTGAGCAGTCCCTTTATCTATTTTCTTCTTATTTGAAGGTCTGTGGCTGTCCCACCCTGTCACATTATTATATTTTGATGCTGACTCAGCCCAGGGACTTGAGGGAAGAGACAAGGTCACCTCCTTAACTTATACTTCTGAAAATGGTGCATGAGAGGCTTTTGAAAGTTCAAAAATTAACAAGATTTTATTCAACGTAGAGAGGGAAAGGTCAGGTGGAATTGGCGATAAGATATCTGAGGTGAATCAGGAATAACTCTGAGATAACTTAGTAATTGCACACACTCCAGTTAATATGTTTCCATCAAGTGAGAGTTTTAAGCTTTTCACAAAGTCTTAGTCTTTGAGATGAGAAGCTTGGGTTTCAGTGTCTGCTAGTATAAGTTCTTGAGTTTAAAATCTTAAGGTTTCAGAAGACAGGGATACACTAACAAGCACCCAAATTCCTTCTCTGAGCACACCAGGGATCATTCCACTCTTTAAAGCTATCTCCATTTCAACTCAGCAGGGAATTATTTCTATAAACTAGAAGCTCTATCCCTTTTCTGGCCTGAATGGGGGTCTTCAGTGATCCTCCCACTCCTCCTTGGCACCCTTCCCAGTCCTCAGTCAGTGCAAAACTCAATTCTCCTCAGGGGTCAGTTCCCAACTCTTTCTTCTCAACTGATACTATCCAATGAAATCCGTTTGAGCAACCTGTCACTCAAAGGCTCTCTGGCTCTGTGGGACATTAACCCTTCACAGTCCATCACATGTTTATATGGCACTTATGAGCTTTTAAAGCACAGTCCATCGCAAAAAGATTGGGACACTATGTCCCAGATCCACATACAACTCTTAAGTCACCCTGATGAAAACTTTCAGCACAGTAAAATTTAAACCTTTGCTTCAGAGCATCTGCTAACCTAAAAAGATTATATCTATTTTGGCATGTAAATCTGAGACAGGATTAAAAGTGCCAGATCATGTTTGCCTAGTGAGCTCATATTTGTCCCCTGGCTGGATTTGTGCTTCATAATTTCCATTTTAGAAATAATGTATCCCTATCTTCTACCATGTGAAAACATAAATAATTGTAATAGCCAAGAAACTGTATGGGGGGGAGTGTTGTAGTTGTTGCCTTTGCTAAACCAGTAGTCTGTTAGGAAGATGTGATTTGAACCTTCAGGAGTAAGGATCTCAGGTCTCTGACCAAGTTTCATGCACTATCTGCTTGGTGATTTTTGTTGATACAGTTTTATATTGATCATTCACAGACTTGCTTTTAAGAGGGAGGGATGGTCTTCTTCAAAACATGAGCCACTTTGGGATTTCAGTTGTACAGCTATGAACACAAACACAAGTCTGACTGGGTTACTTGTCAGAGGATGACATTTCAGTCTATTTCTAAGTAACACTTTTGCTTGACCTCTTCCATCAGGGGAATCAACGGTGGTTTTCTTTGGCTAGCTCCTCACAACAGTTTACAGAACCAGGGGTTCTGATTGCTTATGGAATGGAACCAAAATAAAATGTCATTCTGTTTGTTTGTTTTTTCCTTTCTTTCTTGAAAGACTTGACTTCTTCAACCTGCTGCTCAAAGATGGCGGGTCAAATGATGCAGCACTGGCACACATAAATTCCTGGCACTGGCTCAATTTATCTTCATCTCCTAGTTTCTTCTCTCCTATGTGCTGACTCCAGCACTGGGATAAACCCTCTACATAGTACCCTTCCGCAGGGATTCTTGTCCAAACAGGATGGGGCCGTGGTTCTAAAGGACCCTGCTGTCCCAGAGCTTCTGAAGGAGGTGTAGCGTTGTGGCTGTCAAAGAGCTGAAGCGGATTGTTTTGTTTATTTAGTAAGGTTATTTTTGTGCTGTGTTTCCTGGGAAACCTGCCCAAGGTGGTTTTACAAAATGAAAGGAAGTCAGGTACAGCTTTACAGTTCTACCCCAATAGCCATTCACAACGTGCTTGTGTAGTTCTGCAGCAGAATCCTCCACTACAGCTAGCAATAGAATCATGCTGGGAATCTAGAATACTATTCATACATTTGAAATCTAGCAGACTTGTACTTTTCGTCCAGACACAAGGGTTTTTACAATCCAGGGCATAAGTTGTGTGATGTAGGTGGTAAATTGGCATGGTAGGAAGTAAGATATGTCACAAGATTTCAAATGTGTAAGTTTGCCCATAATATTCATCCTATATATTCATTTATATGTGTGACTCATTGTGTAGCAATACCCTTTCCTATCACCTGTGCTGGGAATCATTCTGCTGAAATCATTTACTTTGCTTTTAAGTAAGCAAAGGGATAAAATGAGCATCTCTGCACTCAGGAATGAAATAATATTATAGGCTTTCCATGTATTCAAGAACACTGTTACATCTTTTATAGGAGCGAGACACGGTACCAAATTTTAAAATGTGCCTCTATGCACTAATTCCATGGATGTGAAGCAAGCTGTGTTCCCACGTATCAGTCAGCAAGATAGTTCCATGGGCACTAGGGTTGCCAACCTCTAATTGGGGCCTGTAGATCCCCCAGAATTGCAACCGGCCTCCAGATAACAAAAAACAGTTTCCCTGGAGGAAGTGGCTGCTTTGGAGGGTAGACTCCCAAATTTCCCAAACTAGAGTTGGCAATTCTAGAGTTGGCGCCAAACATGCTATGGTGGGGTTTCCAACTGTGAGTTGGGAAATTCCTGGAAACTTTGAGAATGGATTGGGGGGGGGAGTTGGGGGAGGACCTCATAGGGTTGCCAGGTCCCATCTTCTCCCTGGAGGGGGAATATGGGGGGCATTCCAGGAGGGGGCAAGGCTGTCCCCAACATGACAACATCATGCAGAGTGATGTCACCATGCTGGGGACACAGCGTCATGCACGCATGCCCCCAGTTTGGTGTAGTGGTTAAGTGTGCGGACTCTAATCTAGGAGAACCTGGTTTGATTCACCACTCTTCTACGTGCACCTGCTGGATGACCTTGGGCAAGCCATAGTTCTGGCATGGCTATTCTTGAAAAAGAGCAGTGTCTGTCCGAGCTCTCTCAGCCCCACCTACCTCACAGGGTGCCTGTTGTGGGGAGGGGAATGGAAAGGTGCTTGTAAGCTGCTCTGGGTAGTGAAGGGTGGGGTATAAATCCAGTCTCCTCTTCTTCTTTTGTTTAAATGATTGTGGGGAAAGGAGGTGCCGTGGGTGCCTGCCCTGCAAGCTGCAAATTTGCAGCTTGTGGGGCATGCGGGCATGGCACCCGCTCTTTTATGCAGGGCCACAGATTACTGTTGGGGGCAGGGCTTTCCCTGACTGGCCAGCATCTGAGGGGATCCCCCAAAATTGAGGGATCCCCCTCCCCCACCTGGAGACTGGCATCCCTAGATCTCAGTGGGGTATAATACCGTAGAGTCCACCATGCAAAGCAGCCATTTTCTCCAGGGGGACTGGAGATTAACATCACCAGTCTGTATTTGGAGGTAAACAACGCAGGGACAGCATCTGCCTTGCCCAGCTCAGTGATCAAGAAACACCAGCCAAGTGTCAGGGGATCCAAGAGGAAGATACACCAAAGCTGGGATGATGCTGTCAAGTGGGGCCAGCGCAACACTCCCCCCCCCCCAAAACTTGCTTGACTTGGCAGCCTGCCAGAGGCCTCCCTCATCCTTCAGTGGCCATAGGAAGTGTGTCTCCCACTGAACTCCTGTGTAAGGTAAAAGGGTTCCAGCACCGGCACAGAGTGGAAAGAAGGACGCTGGAACGTGACTCTGTTCCTAGGGAGCAGCAGCAAACTCCAAGTCGAACTGGAGACTCACTTCCCATCATGATATTGTAGTCTCTGAGCCCCAAATCATGCCCCTTCTCATCTTCTCTCTGAAGAAGCAGCAGCAGCACCCCTGGGTGCCCTTGGTTTCCTTTGCCCACTACACCTCCAATAAATGCCCCCTTAAGACCCATGTCTTTCACAAACCGTTCCACCCTCACCTTTGCTTTGCGCCACCTTATCTGTTCTTATCCTCAGTAGCCCTTTAACAAGCTCTTAACTGGCAGGACTCAAAAAGGGCGAGGAAGGCTTCCCAGGGGATCTCCAGGCTCTGCCTGGAAGCTGGCAACCCTATGCTATGGTGCATTTTTGCAGTACATATAGGGGTTGGAAACTTTGCCCACTCTCAATTGCCAAACCATACCTTGGGATCTTACACATTCAGTCTCATCGTCATGTGGGATCGGATTGTCGACAAGACTTCAACAACATCTCAGTGTCCCGGCTGCATCGTTAAACAGATTTATGTCACAACCTAAAACGGAAAAGCACTGGAAGATTTTCTTATCCATTCTTCTGACACATTATGGGTGTTTTAATTATTAGTTTTAGTGCAAATTACAGTTGCTGATAGTATTTTTGGCATGAATGCAATGCAATGATTACTCTGCTTTACTTCTCCTGACATGAAATGGATTCAGACAGATTTGCTAACTGAAAACACATAGCATTGTACTCAGGGGAGCTGTATATGAACAGTTCTCCTGTGCTTCTAGCGTCAGACTTTTGTGTAGCTATTGATCCCTTCGGATATTTGAGAGAAAACAAAAACAGAAGAAATGAATCCTCCAGGCTAGGAGCATAATTCAGCTGTTTTTAAAATCCTTTATCTGAAACTGTTTGATGTGATCTGCAGTTTACAGGAAGGGATCTGCCCACCACAGTTTTTTTGACCTAAATACTGTCAGGAGAGAGTCCAGTTCATTAGTGGAACTAGCTTCTTCCACAGGACCCAAAATCAGAGGTCTGTTTGGGTTGGTTCCAGCAGCTGCTAACAAAATGTTCCTAGGAAATAGCAAATAAACTGGAAGCACACCGGCCAGACTGTGACTTTTTTTCATAGCAAAATGAAACCCAGTTCAGAGTTCAGAGGCCTTGTTTCAGATATTGGATTACGATATATTTTGCATTTTAGAGGTTCAAACTGGAGAGCAGACTGATGTCCTCAATATGCATGTAAACTCTCATTTGGGTATCCCAGTCTTTAAGGCAGATCTTGCACTCAACTGTGTTTCACATCATTTCCCGGACCCACTGGAGATAACAGGAATTCGAAGTTCGCTCGGGAAGTTCAACTTTCCTCCTGATACTTCAGTCTTCAAAGTTCATTATCACATTGGGATCCTAAGGTGTCCTTGGGTGCGTTCAGACATGCCATTTGATTTGGTTTCGTCACTCTTCAGTAACGGATTTTATGAGTGCGTTCAAACTGCAACAGCTGCCTCCCATCCCCAGCCGTTGGTTTCCGGCTCAAAACCCCCTTTTAAACCAGAAGATTTTGTTACCAGGTCCCAAGTGGTGTTTTCTCAGCTCTCCCGGTTAAAGCCACAGTTTTCCCCTGTGTGATCGCTCCTCTGTTGTCAAGCCACTTCCGAGTGTTTAAACCCCCTCCCTGCTTGGAAGCCCAAGGCTTCCGGTTTTCGCCCACCATTTTTTTTGTGCTTCGGTGGTATGCGCAGAAGCAGAGCTCCGCTCCCACATTTATAAAACCAACGTTTAAATGATCAGTAGTTTTGAGTTTGGGATTCCAAAGAGGCCAGTTTCGGGTGGAAAGTTTAAAGGGAGGTCTTCTGTCACAGCGATGAAATTACAGTGCTCTTGCAGAACTATCAGATGAAAGCCATGATTCGCCCTAGTGGTTCTGCGCATGCACAAGGATAAAGTTTTTTCAGTTCTACAGATGAGCAGTTATGTGCATGTGCAAACTGAGGAAAAAATAAAAAGAAACCCCAGACACACACTCCTGTGCGATCACGATTGTCCGAAGTAAAAAAAACCCGCAATGGAGCAGGGGCCATTTAAACTGCCACAAGCATGCCATCTGAATGCACCCCTTGACTCGGTGAAAGGCTTGTGCAAGTGAAACCTGTAGTTTTTGTTTTATTATCTGGGCTGGCATAGGAGGAAGTAGGAAAGATCCTACTAGCTAGCTGGCTTTATTCTCCTCTGAGCTTATTCTCCTCTTGCGTACAGGGATTAATGCCTTGAGTATTCCCAGAAGGACTCAGAAGCCTCCCCCCTGCCCCCATTTGTCCTGGTTGCTTCTGCTGTATTTTTGTCTGTATTGTTAGCCACTTTTGGTCCCCAATCAGGAGGAAAACAGAATATAAATAAATATATATCTCACACTGTTCCTGGGGCTGTCCTGATTTTCAGAAGAAGCTTTTCAGATGGTGCAGAGACTGAAAAAGATGGTGAAGTAGAAAGGATATGTTCCATAAGCGGAATTCTGGATCTCCTTTGGATTGAATCCACTGTGAATCCATCTTTGGAAATGAGTCTTGTATGCGTGCGGATATCTGACCTTGTGCCCTGGGTATATGTACCACTTTAATTCTGCTATCTCAGTGTTCAACGGCAAGATAAGAAATGGAATGCCAGATTAGTTAAACCAAAGGACTCACTTTATTTGGCCAACTAATATGGAACTAAAAATTGCAGGCTCTCTTGCCGGAGTAAAATGCTTAATCCTTCTGAAAAATAAGACCAGTGCCTCAGGTATGCATTGAGTTCCCACAATCTGTATTTCCCACCCAAATGCTTTCAGATTCACTGCTGAATGTACAAAATAAAATCAACCACGTTAAAATCATATCTGTTCTATCACTGAAATCTTGAGTCCCATTTAGCTGCGGTACAGAGGAACTGCATGTTCCATCTTGCACACCTTCTAAAACTCTCAGCTGAATTCCTTTGAGTGAAATGGATTGTATCTACAGCATTCATATCTATGCCTTTTTAAAAGGCAGTGTTAACATTTCCATTAGGTAGTCACATTCCGGAACATGTCAGGCTTTGTTATTTGGCTGGGGAGGTTTCTTATGTCTGAGAACTGGTCTCAGCCCCAGTGAGTTATTTTTCCCTCGTACACAAAACATGTTTGGCCGCTTAAAATGCAATGATAGGGAAGTAGTTTGATATTGTTATAAGCCTGAGATCTCGAGGTAGATCATTTTGTGTCATACTAAGGTGAAAATTCTGCTTGCGCTAATGGGATTTCATACTAGGTAAAAGTTAGCCAATCTGATCCCTTGCTACTTATTCTTCACTTTTTCAATTGACTCACTTGAAGAGGAAGATAACATCATTTCTATTATGGGATGGATTGATAAACTAATGATGCTGTCCAGATCCAATATTTGATATGAATGCTGCTGTTACTCACTTCAAAGGAATGTGAGGTGTTAGCTGCAGCTAAGTTTAAAAATAAAGTTGAACAACAAGTGCTGCTATGAGCATGAACATTTAAAGATAGCATGGGCATTCTTAAAAGTGTGATATTAACATGGTGGCATCTCCTTAGATAATGTTATGTACCTGTACAAAACGGGGGTTTTATTAGATTGTCTGAAAAATGGGAGAAATTCATTACATGTGGCCAGGATCCAGCCCAGCATGAGTGGCTAAGGATTCGACCTGACAGACGCTTGCAAGAAAATGAGGTAAGGGAGAAGAATGCTGAGGTAGATTGTCCCACAGACTGCAGGGGAAGGAACATGGAGCTGCCTCTTTTGGAACGTTGTCCTATATTAAGAACTCCCTGCAAACAAAAAAAACACGCAGCACAGCCAGCAAAGAGAGGAGGTGGGAGAAGCTTTTCTCCTTGCTATGCTAGTTCTCTGTTGTTTGGACTCTTATATGTGAAGGAATGTTGAATGAAAGCTAGGATTGCCACCTGAGGGCTAGCAACCCCCAAGAGAGTCCATGGCTGCCCTGGTGTCACACCATGATGTTACATGTGAGTCACATGTCACTGGGACACTCTAGCATGTTACTGGGACACTCTAGCATGTTACTGGGACACTCTAGCGTTCCAGCTCTATTTTTTGCTTCGGTTTCTCCTGCTGCTGCACTGAGCAGCAGAGGGGGACCGGAGGAGGAGACCTGGTCCCCTTCTGCAAGGCTGAAATCCATTGCTTGTCCTCCCTAGTGACACATTCCATTCTACTTCCTCAGTATTCTGCCACCTCCTTCTCTACCAGGTATAAATCAGAGACTCCTACAGTGTTATCTTAAGCCAAGTTACACCCTGCCACGTCCATCAAAGCCAAGGTCAGGGAACTTCCAGAGCAGGGTACTTATACGGATGTGGGGCTGCCTTAAGAAGGAAATGTTGCCCAGTTCCCCTGAACAAGAGGAAGTGCTTCCTTGTGGGGTGGTGATGATGTGACTGGATATCACTCCTTATCAGTAATGCCACTTAATGTAAAGGTCTAATTCCCCAGCTACATCTAATTCCCCAGCTACATCCCCTTTATGGACAAAAGAGGCATGTAATTTCAACACTGAACGCACTGTGATAAGTGTAATGGTCATGTTTATATACCACCAGTGTTCCCTCTAAGGTGAGTTAGTGTGAGCTAGCTCACCGTTTTTAGCCTCCGGCTCACACATTTTTGTCTTAGCTCAGGAAGGATGGCTCCAGAGCAAACTAATTGATGCAGTAGCCTAATTGCTCACTCACAACTTCAATGCCAGTAGCTCACAAAGTAGAATTTTTGCTCACAAGACCCCACAGCTTAGAGGGAGCATTGTATACCACAGTAGTATAACTCTTCAGTGCAACTTAAAATGCAGCGAAATAGCTGCAAACAGACATAAGACATTAACCATGATTTCATTTTCAACCTAAGCAACCTACTGGATGGTTTAAATGATTTTTTTTTTTAATTAAATCCGGCATTATTTTGAGCTCTTTGGTGACACATCTTGAAAATCAGGGAACAGTAACTTTGTGCTCATAGACTCTCCTCAGCTATTATAACAGTGAAGCAGAACTTAGTGTATTTATGTGGTGAAACACAGGAACCCTGTCCTGATGGTTTTAATCATAGCTCACACTATGTTGTGATTAGGGGCTCTCTCCTTCAGCTGTTTTTACTTAAACTGTGCTTTGCCGTTTAGGTTTTTGGAGATATTTGCCGTTGGTACAACTGTATTTACATGCAGATTTCCCAACAGAAATGGTGGTGGTGGTGGTGGTAGAAACTGCCATCAAGTCACAGCTAACTTATGGCGACCCTGTAGGGTGTTCAAGGCAAGAGATGTTCAGAGGTAGTTTGCCATTGCCTGCCTCCATGTCATGACCCTGATATTCCTTGGAGGTCTCCCATCCAAATGCTAGCCAGGGCTGACCCTGCTTAGCTTCTGAGATCTGACGGGATCGGGCTAGCCTGGGCTAGCCAGGTCAGGTGGCCCAGTTTATATTCAGGCCCAATTAAGGACATTTTGAAATATTCCAGCCCAGTTACGACTACTTCACACATTACAAAATTCATTTTGAAAAGTACATCTGTGCAAGAATGATCATGCACCACACTGATGGCTCCTAATTATATGTTTGACATTATGATAATACAAGAGGCGGGGACCTGCGTTACTCATGGGGGAGCTCCATGTGAAGAGGAGAAAGCCCCCACAAGTAAGCCTTCCCCCCCACGGGCACCAGCGAGGCCTCATCGGCTCTCGCCGAGCCTGCCGCTTCTCCCACCCCACGGGCACCGGCGAGGCCTCGTTGGCTCATACCGGGCCTGCCACTTCTCTCTGCCACCCTCCCGGTACCGGCGGCAAGGCTTGGATGCCTCCCAATCGCCGGGCCACCACAGTTCCCAGAGCGTTCCCTGGGCATGCACTCTTTTACTTTTGGGGGGGTTTAAATATCTCCCCAAAAGTTTTTTTTTAACTTTTTAGATTTTTCTGCCCCCCAAGTGCTTCCTCCACACAGATTTAGATATCCGCACAGTGGGGGCAACTTGGCTATTAGTATATAGATTGCCTGAGTGGATATGGGAACGGAGTCAGTATCTGGGTTTGTTGCATTGCCTGATCCCTAAGTTTGTGGCTCTGTCAACCCACTGTTGTAGGTAACAAGCTGTTTTCAATTAGATGATAGGTCTGTAAACCACCAGATATGACCTACCACCCATTGCCTATGACGATGAACTTGTTTGATCTTCAAAAATAAACAGGAGTAGAGCCCATGTCTTCAGAAGGACTGAGTAGGTCCTTGCTGTGCAATCATTTTACACAGGGGCATGAAAAGTGGATTCAAGGGGGCATGAAATGCAGGAAAAACAGGGCAAAATATAATTATATAAACTTCAGAGTCAGTCAAGACAAATGCAAAGACCATTCACAGTGATGCTAAGCTAGCAAACACCTGTAATTGGTAGATTTTGCTAAGTTGGTAAACCTAGTGGGTTAGAAATCCTAACATTTTGTTCAAACCAAGGCAAAGATAATGAGAAACCTCTTAATGAATTCCAATTCAACAGTGTGATACTGAAGGCTAAAGTTTTGTTGTTGTTGAAGAAGAACTTTGACTTTCAAGTTAGCAAGTGAGTGTCCAGGGATACTGAAATGTTTTCCTACTGGTTCTGAATACTGCCATTTTTGATGTCAGCTTTGTATTTATTCCTCCACATGCATACATATTCTTTTACATACTGAGCTGTTTACCCTGCATAGACAGCAGGGCAATTTTGATCCATGATAGCATATATATCGTTGGAGAATGAGCAAGTGGATGAACCCAAGATGGTGGTGTTAGGCCCTATGATAGTATTGCCTGTGTGTATATGGGGACTATGTTGGCATATTGGCTTGTCGCACAGCCTAGTCCCAGGGCTTGTGTTTGGTGGCCCATTAGTAAGAAACTGATTCAGGTTAGAGGGGTATCTGTAAGCAAGGAAAGGCTGCCACCAAAGGCCTGTGGGAAAGAAATGTCGTTATTTAAGATGGGCTGTAGATCACTGATGCACTGGACTGGTCTGAACTGGGACCTATAGGTGACAACCAGTAGAGCTCTGTTGCTTGATGTTTTGAGCTTGCTTATAGTAAGCTATTACAGGTTGCCATTCCAGCACTGACAAACCAAATCTTCACTTAATTGGGTGGGAACTGTAATTGTCAAAATGTCTGATGCAGCAGACTTAAGGGTGCAATCCTGAAAAGACTTTCCTGGGAGCAATCTGAAGGTTGCCAGTCTCTAGGTGGTGCCTGAATTTCTCCTGGAATTACAACTGATATCTAGACTACAGATTTTCTCAGGTGACTAAAAGGCCAAATCTACATCTGACTTTCCCGCTGGAATCATTCTAGTTTTTTAAAAAGAAGTCTATACCTGTTTCTAGTTTCAAACCATACTTGTTCTAGTTTTAAAAATTCCTGTTTACATTCGTTAATTGCCCTGCTGTGGTCAAGCTAGCATTATACTACTTTAAACAGATCCTGTTGCTTAGTGCTCTTCAGACCCAGGGAGTGAAATCTGAAACCGGCGTGAAATGAGTGTAGGAAAAGACAGCAGTCAAACTACTTCGGAGGGGAGGTGTAAACTGGGCCTAAGGGAAACCTCCATGTTCATAGGCAGTCAGCCTCTGGATCCTAGAGCCAGGAGTCAGCATCAGGAGAAGGCCCTGGCCTCTATGTCCTGCTGTTGGCCATCCAGAAAACTGGTTGGCCACTGTGTGAGACAGGATGCGGGACTAGTTGGACTACTGGTCTGATCCAGCAGGGCCTCTTCTGATGTTCTAGGGAGAACAGCAGCTTTCAGCGGCAGACTCTATGGCATCGTTATCATTCTCTGGATCTCTTCTAAAGTGGTTTTGTTGGAAGGTATAAATGAAATCTTTTAACCTAGTCTGAACCAACGCTCCCTATAAGCCGTGGATTCTTGTAAGCAAAAATTCTACTTTGTGAGCTACTGGCATTAAAGTTGTGAGTTATTTGGCTGCTGCATAAATTAGTTTGCTCAGGAGCCAGCCTTCCTGAGCTAAGACAAAAATCTGTGAGCCGGCGGCTAAAATATTGTGAGCTAGCTCACACTAATTCAGCTTAGAGGGAACACTGGTGTGAACATAATTTCTGTGATGGAAAAATACTTGGTGTATGTGTTTTTTTTTTCACATTTCCATTCTTCAGGAAGCTATCTAAATAAATATCCTGATCCATGTACCTTCTGTATCTATATATAACAAAAAAAAAATGTTAGAAGGGGGTTGTAATTTGAATTTCCTTACCCACAGGGAAATTTCAGGACTGCCTCATGTATGAAGAATAACCCAGCCCAAGTTACTTGCAAGTAGATCCTGCTGAAAGCAATGGAAATCAGGTTTCATTGCCATTTAATTTTAAACCCAGGTTAGATTTTGCTGCATTGTTTTTCCTAAACAAAGATTATCTCCATGCAAGCAAGAGTGGCCACTGGCCAGGTACAAAAGTGAGGTACATACGTGGGTTTGTCTGGGTTTGCCTGGATAGGAAGCAAACAGCAGGGAAATCTAAATGGGAGCTTTCTTCCCCAGCTAAGAATGTATACAGATTCCCTAGGGTAGAAACAAGGATGTATGCTTGATGTATTTCGAGACTGCATGAATGAAAGCCCCATATCTGCACATCTTTTTAAAAAAACATTTGGGATGGCAGTCTTTACATCTGTCTCATTAGGAATTATTATTTTAATCTGGTATCTTCTATACATTTAAGAAACTTCATTGTTGGCAAATGTTTTCAAACATTCACCAGTTTTTTCTGAAATTCCTTTTTGCTGAAGCAGAAAATATATGGCTAGTTTACGAACTCACTTTAAAAACCATTTATATATATTTTGCACTATGAGCACATATGCACAGCAAGAGCACTTTGTTAAGTTTGAAACCTTAGAGAACACTTTAAAACAATTCAAGCCGATGTAATAAAAAATTCCTAATCCATTTCCTCACAGTGGATTAATCTTCCTGTTATAATGTTTGAGGGGTTGTCCGAGTTGAATCACCTTACCTGCTGACATATTTCAGGGCTGCTTTATGCATGAGGAACAACTAGGGTTGCCAAGTCTGGGATGGAAAATAGCCATGACTTTGGGGGTGGATCCAGGAGAGGGTGGGGTTTGGGGAGGGGAGGGGCCTCATCGTGATACAATGCCATACACTCCACCAATCAAAGCAGCCATTTTTTCCAGGGGAGCTGATCTCTGTCAGCTGGAGACCAGTTGTAAAAGTGAGGGATCTCCAGGTCCCACCTGGAGGATGGCAACCCTAGGAACAACCCAGCAAAAATTACTTGCAACCATCCTTTTCTTTCTCTTTCAGAAGGAGGCTACTATTATTATTGTTATGTTTAAAAAATTATATCCCACTTTTTCTTCTCAGATTCAGACACAGATTACAGATGAACAAAGCCCTCGAACTTTAAAATATGCACATAATCAGAATCACACAATTAAAAATGTTGAAAATTAAAATCACAGAGATATTTCACTGGTAGATAAGTGTTCATTCCGCAGTTCGAGATCTAGCCATTTTCTTCACAGGAACTGATCTCTGCCATCTGGAAATCAGTTGTAATTCCAGGAGATCTCCAGACTCCACCTGGAAGTTGGCTACCCTAAATAATAGTTACAATAATCCTAAAACCCCTTAAAATTATACATAATGGCACCAAAAAACCATTAATTTTCCAATAATTGAAACACCCCAACAAGCTATCTAGGCCAAATACCTCCTTAAACTCTATACTGCTTTGCAGCCTCTCCTAAAGGCAAGCAAGGTGGAACCCGCCTCATCTCTAGGAAGCCATTCCAGAGCAGGGGGGTATCAATGAAAAAAAGCCCCAGATCTGTGCTGCAGCAGGCAGGATATCCAAAATCCCCTGATAGGCAGAGTAAAGTTGCCAACAGGCTGGGAGAGCAAGGCAAGTGCTTTTCCTTCCAGTTGTCGAAGTGAGTTTTGATTTCAACCATTTTGTAATTGCCTTTGGTTTCTGTAACCTTAATTAAATCTGCCTTGTACGCTTCAACTAGAAGCTTTTCTTTGCTTTTCTTGGTGTAGTCATTCAGTGCTCGTTTTTCTTTTTCAACTGAAAAATGCTGATTTGGATGGTGGACTCTATAGCAGTCTGCCTTGTTGAGGTCCTTTCATAGGCTTCACCCCCCAAATGTCCAGGAATTTCCCAACCCAGTGTTGGCAATTTTATTATCTTGAGTTCCTGCTGCACCGGAAGACAGTTTCATAAATAAATAAATAGCACCACTCACATTATTCAGCCTTTGTTCCGATGTTCTCCCAGGACAATTAGTTTGGTGACATGACACTTACCTCTGCAAGCAAACACAAAATACTTTGCCTAGTTTACATCTGGGCTATTTTCAGGTGCCGTGTGGGCTGTAGATCTGGCCTTAGATCCCTGTGACTCTGACTGGGGGAGAGAACTACAGAGACCATTTGATTCTGCTACAGCAGTCCTTTTGACTTGCAAACCGAGTGATGCTGGAAGGCCAGTTGGTTCTGCTGAAGGAGACAAAAGCTCACAGGCATACTGATCCCTCAGTCTGGACAGTCCTTGCAATGGGAGACCACCTCCTCCTCCCTTTGCACCTCCCGATACTTGGCTTTCAGCCAGTCTGCTCCCAGCATGAAGTCTAACTTGCATCTGGAGTACTTGCCCAGCCCTCAGCTGAGCAGATGACTATCTTTGAACCTGAAATGACCAAGGATATTTGTCACCACTCTGTCACATATGTAAGCAATGTTTTTGTAGGACTTGTATTGCAAACCGCTTGTAGTGCATAGGAGTCAGTAGACAAAATGTGTTCATTCACTTCCCCACAGATCCCTTCCAGCCACAACCTATGTGTAACTCATCCTGTGACAAATGATTGCTCAGCTGAACACCAAACTGTCTGCTTTGACTTTTGCTTTTGATGGTTAACCAAGGGAGCTTCCGTACTGAAAATTGTGGGAAAGCCACTCTGTAATGAGAGAGTATCACTTGTTTATATTAGGTCTCAGTGGTTTTATCACATTATTCTTAGTCAGAGTAGTGTGTGTAGCAAAAAAAACACAACACCCTACCCTCTTCAGCATTTCCTCTTATATGGATTATACTGCATTGTGTTGGTAAAGATCACCAAAGTTCTCTGAGCACATAAAAAGAGTTGGAGATTTTTCTCAGGATATGAAACAAAACATACTTGTGTTACCATATATTTCCGGCTGGATAGCCAGTGAGGTATAGTGGTTAAAGTTTCTGACTAGATCTGGAAGATTCAGGTGTGACAAACTAACCTCCAAAACCAGAATGCTTAGGGTATCAAAAACAGTGAACTGGGAGGTTAGGGGTTAATGCCGCACTATAAAGCACAGTTTAATCGACAGGCTGCTGCCTGCATGCACCCCTTCACTCTGATTGGTCAGCACCAGCTGAGGAGAGCTTTAAAAAGCCTTGTCAGTCTTGTCGGAGGAGTCAGTCGTCCTTTGGACTTTGGCTTGACAGTAGCCAGTCAAGAGGAGTGTCTGTCTGTCTGTCTGTGTCTCCGTCTGAGGGAAACAGACAAGTTCACTTGGGAAGTGAAGGGACATAACTCCTTGCCCTTACTGTGTACCATCACATTTGAGGAAAAGTTCAGAAATTATTTAGAACTTGAAGTACTAGTGCCAGCCCTAGCTGAACTCCATTTTATTCAGTCTCCAGAACTAGTGTTTAGGTTTGACAGAAGAGACTGGACAGTAGGTTGAAATTGCCAGTCTAGCCAAGCAGAAAAGGATTATCACTCCTAGAAAGAGGATTGTAGGCTCAGGTTGCTTGCCTCTGCTAGCGTAAAGGTCTCAGATGGGCCATTAGATTCCTGGCATATATAATCAACAAATCTGGTAGAGTACTTGCTTTGCATACAGAAAGTCCCAGTTAAATTCCCATTCTCTTGCTAAAGATGCCTGAGAGAGATCCCAGGGGGATCTGTGACAGTGTGTGCTTTAGCTTTTTTTAAAAAAAACCAGCCATGGGGGATCCAATTTAGATTGGGACCATCAAGGGTCATTTAGTAGAAAAAGAGGTGCAGGAGCTCATTAGCATAACTTATTTGCATATGCTACACCACCTGACATCACTGGAAGTATGTCAGAAGGAAGGAAGGAAGGAAGGAAGGAAGGAAGGAAGGAAGGAAGGAAGGAAGGAAGAGGGGGGGAGTGACAGCTACCAATCCAAGCCTCAGAAATGCCACTATTCTGGGAGGATAGCTTCAGTGGTGGCTGAAGCCTTCAGAAGGCTGGTCGGAGGAACAAGGACCTTTCCAGGGGACGGGGTCATTTTGCTGCAGCCATGACACAAGCAGGCATTCCCCCGTGGGGGGGGGGGGGGCTGGCTCCAACTCCCGGAGCTGAGCTCCCCCGAGCTCCTGCTCGAACTGACCCCTGGGGACCATAGAGCTGGGATGGGGTGGGTGTGTAAACCCTTTTCCCTGACAAAATCCCTCCTGACTCATTATTAACTTTGTGGGGGGAAATGTAGGTAAACCATGGGTAACTTCCACTTTCCCCCCCCAAAAGCAGCTCAAGGGAGATGGAGAGATTTCTCTGGGGAATGAGCACAGGGGAAATGATTAAATGAACCCAGGAAGCTGCCTGATATTGAATTAGAGCATTGATCTATCAAGGTCAGAACTGTCCACTTTGCTGGCAGCCGGAGGCTTTGTCTGCCTACCTCCCTACGCTGGCCTTGAACCAGACTGAGGGTCTCAGTGACTGTTTTTTAAAGTTAAAAATACATTACGATGTCTAAGCACAGATTTCTCACATAATATAATTCTGCGTTTAGTTGAGCAGTAACAGCGCTAGATTAGTATAAGGCAATCTCTTATATAAGGCAGTACAGCAGTTTCTGATGTCTTACCTCTCTTGGGGACAGCCGTAGCTCAGTGGTTGAATGAAATGCAGAACATTTCAGCATTCAGTATCTGGCATGTCCTGTTACAATGATGCTTGGTAGTGAAGGTAGGGGAGACCACTACACATAACATGCAAGCCACTGCCATTTAGAGGATGCAGTACTGGATTGAATGGAACAATGATCTAACTCTACTAACTCTAATGATCTAACTACGCCAGTTTGGTGTAGTGGTTAAGTGCGCGGACTCTAATCTGGGAGAACCGGGTTTGATTCCCCACTCCTCCACTTGCACCTGGCTGGATGACCTTGGGCAAGCCATAGCTCTGTACCAGCTGTTCCCTCAAGGACAGCTTGGGAAAGAGTTCTCTCAGCCCCACCTACCTCACAGGGTGCCTGTTGTGGGGAGGGGAAGGGAAAGGAGTTTGTAAGCCGCTCTGAGACTCCAAGTGAGTGAAGGGCGGGGTATTTATTTTATTTATTTTATTATTTTATTTTTGAGATTTATATCCCGCCCTCCCCGCGAACAGGCTCAGGGTGGCTTACATGGGCCCACGGCCTAGTCAAAACATTAAAACCTATAAAATCAATAAAACATTCAAGATAAATACAATTAATACATATAAAAGCTTCCATAAATATCACTTCTGATGGGAACTTGATGGCAGGTCCAGCCCCCCCCCCATGCCAGGGCCGTACAGGACCAGGGTTACATCACAGATGTTGAGGTGGTGGGTGGTATCATCGGTGGCGGCTCCTATTCGAAAGCCTGGCGGAAGAGCTCCGTCTTACAGGCCCTGCGGAACTGCAGCAAATCCTGCAGGGCCCTGATCTCCTCCGGGAGCTCGTTCCACCAGATGGGAGCTGCCACCAAAAACGCCCTGGTCCTTGGAGATTGGTATAAATCCAATCTCCTCCTCCTCCTCCTCCTCCTCCTCCTCCTCCTCCTCGTCTTCTTCTTCTTCTTCTTCTTCTTCTTCTGTATAAGGCAGCTTCAGACGTGTGGTGCTGTCACACAGAGTGGACTGTTAAAATAGCTTGTGATGCTACATTGTTCTGGAACATAATTTTTACAGATTATTTTTTACAGATTTTAAAGGAAAGAAGAATGTTTTTTGGTCCATAACTCAGCTTTGCACTTAGCTTTGAGGTCTGAGTGGTTCCTTCATACCCACGTATCAATCATAATGGTTCTGCTGTTAAATAGTGCCCTTCGTCGCATCAGGGTAACTTCATCATTGACTAATTAAGCCCTCAGGGACTCTGGAGGCATTCATGTATAGATTTGGGAGCTAAGTTAATCATTTTATTGATGTGTGGGGGCGGGAACGGTATCTCTTGTTTTTCTCTCTTGTGTCAGTTTTATTAGGGAAGAGTTGTCACCAAGGTCAGTAGATGTGACTGTGAATGCAGACAGAATGATATAGAACAGATCTAGTGAGGAAGAATTTGCCACTTATGCGCAGTCAGTTCCCAGGGGAAAATATGCTTTAAGAACTGAAACACGAAAGGTTCTGAAACCACTTGTGACGGAACATGTTTGTCAAAGCCAATGTAGAGCTACAGGCGTCAAGGTTCACAGCGATCTGTATCATGTAACATTTTGGTCGGCTTTCTGTTAAGTTGATATTCTTATCAAAAGTTGGTTTACCAGAAATCATCCCAACAGTAACGCTGCTGGAGGATAACAAAGCTGAGAAAAATTTAACTGGCTTATACCCTTCCCCCATGTCAGATTAGAAACACATTTGAAATCAATATGCCGGCCTTTTCAAAAAATGTTTATGTTCCCAACTGATTTTCAGGTGCTACGAGTGATCTTCAAGGCACTGAGCCACGCCCAGATTTTGGAAAGTGCTTAAGGCTAGAACCCTTCACAGTTCTTCTATGAAATGCAGTAAAACACTGTGAATGGACTGTGGGCTAGAATGCTCAGCATCTTGCCCATTCAGTCCTTTCGGTTACACTTTTCAGACCCTCCAGTCTGTCTTCTACATTTATGAACCACAATAAGAAATTTCAGTAATAGAACATACTACCCTTACTGGTACCAACAAAACTTAAGAAACTATTGATGAGGCATCAAATGATGAAACAGTGAATCAGAAAACAATACTTAGCCCACAATTCAGTACATAGTTAGATGCAGTGACCTATCTCCGACTCAAATTTCTGGCCTTAATAACAACTGGACATGTATATCTCTGTTGCACATAAAAACAGTTGGGTGCAGATGAGCATCACAACAGAGTTTGCGTCAGGATCTGATAAGATATATCAACTACACACAAAGAGAGCTTCTTCCATACTTTGTATTTTTTTTTAACTTAAATTTTTTATTATATATTTCAAATACAACAACAACAACTCGTAAACAATAAGAATAGCCAGATAAAGCAAAGAAATCTCAACAAATAAGTGTACTACAGTGCTGAGAACTAAGGTACAGAAAAAACAGAGACTTGAAGTTATAAAAAAAGACATTTGTTGGTACAACTTATTAACAGGGATAATCTTCTGATCAGATAAATATTTTAAAACAGGAAACCAAACTGCCACAAATCTGTTTTGATAAAGAGAACTCTCTGCAGGATATAAAGAATACATAAGTTTAGGCATTATAAATTGGTCCCACACCTTTGAGTGCCAATGAGCAACCGTGGGTCTCATAGAATTCTTCCAGTTAGAAGCAATGACCAATGCTGCTGACAGTAACAAAATTGCAATCATTTCTTTCTGAGCTTTGGAAGCGATTAAATTCGGCGAATGGTGTAACAGTAAAGCTTCAGGAGAAAAGGGAAGCTCCACTTGAATAATAAGTTTAATTTGTGCAAAAATTTCAGACCAAAATAATTGAATATACCTACAACTCCACCAGCAATGATTGTACGAGGCAACCTCTCCGCACTGTTTCCAGCAAAGAGGAGAACAAGCTTTAAACATATTCTTCCATACTTTGTAGAGAACATGTAGAGAGCTTCATCTCCTATGCAGAATCAGAGACCCCAGGTTTAACTGCAACCAATGTTGTGTCAGATTTTTTTTTGGCATAGGATGAAAACTGTGAGAGATAAATTTCTAATTTAGTGGGCTCTCCCCTTGCTTAAAAAGTGTGTTTTTCATTTTTAGAAAGCAATAGGGTGGTAGTATTCGCGTGCCTCCTCTCTGTTTATCCGTTCTTTGACATCCTAACACCAGTTCTGTTTTTTTGCTGAAGCCAACTGTTGAAAGGTTTAGACTTAAAGAAAAAAATAAAATGTATACATTTGTGTATGTGCTTTCAGTCCAAAGCATATCAAAACACTTATAGACGCAAAAAGAATTTCACCTCTTTGTGAAACACAGCCAGCTGTGGCAGCAAAATACGGCAGCTGTTTTACATCTCTAGATTTAAAAGATTTTTTTTAAGTCTGTTTTTCATTTACAAAGGTGGTGGTGATAAAATACCCACCCAGTCTGTTAGATAAACCTGACTGTAATATTCGTTATAATATCATGATTTTAAAGCAAGCCTCAAGAAGTTAATACAGTTAGCGAATATATTGGGTTGGGTTCTGTCTAAATTTCTTTCATGGAGGTGCAACTTCTCTACCTCCCCCTTCCTGTTGTAGCTTGAAATACTTCCTGAAATGCTTCTCTCAGGAGATGGGGGGCTCCTAGTTGTTACCTGTACAACTCAACTTCGTTAAGAAAGCTCTGTTGCTTCTGTTGCTTTTGATTTTCTCTTCTGAATGAAACAGAAGTCTAATGACACTTACAAGGTTAACAACATTTGATTCCATCTTGATTTTTCATGAGTCAGAGCTCTGGCTCATGCAAGTTGATGCTGGAATAGGGTTGCCAAGTCTTAGGAACTCACCGGCGGGGGGGAGTCCTCCTCCGGCTGGGAGTTTCTCCTGGTGTGCACGCTTTGCACGTGCACCCAGCAACGTCACCAGAAGTGACATCAGCACATTGGGGGTGTTGCCAGGGCGACGCTCTGGCAATCGCCCCAAAACTCTATGGTATCATAGAGTTTTGGGGCGATTGCCAGAGCGTCACCCTGGCAATGCCCCTAATGTGCTGACGTCACTTCCGGCGACGTCATTACGTCGTCCTCGCTGGACGACTTCGGGGATGGGGTTCCCCCTGCCGGCCAAATGCTGGCCGGCGGATTGGGAACCCCTTTAGCGGGGGATCCCCCGCCCCCTGGGCTGACTTGGCAGCCCTATGCTGGAATAATTTTTGTTAGTTTTTGAAGTGCCACAAGACTTCTGTTGTATTTTGTTGATGGATTAAAAGGGCTAGCCCTCCACAATTACTTTCTAGTTAGCCTTTAAACTTCTTTTTATGAACTTGCATAGAGCTAGTGCAGTGGAATGGAATGGACAAACCGGGGGAAGTATATTGATATATTGTGTAGGCATTTCCCTGTGCTCTCCTATACTACTTCTGGGTGATCCTGGTTGGACCAGGTGGATTCAACAAAGTGGGCTGTGAGGAAATATGGACTAAAACAAAGCTTATCTGTTTTGCTCCAGAGGCAGCAAGCTCGACTATTAGGACTTGGTCGAATACAGCAAGGCAATTATATGTTTTGATGTCTGTAGAAAGAGATGTCTGCGCGATGATAACCAAGACAGTCAAGGAGTAAGTCTCAAAGTTCATCAGGGCCCATCTACATTGCAAAAGTAGGTCACACATAGAGAACAATGGAGGGAATGGGGGCAACCTGTTTGAGGGCCCGTAGAATTGGACCCCCTGGTCCAATCTTCTTGAAACTTGGTAGGTATTTCGAGGAGAGGCCCCCAGCAGCTACCATGCAAGTTTGGAGCCTCTCCCTCAAACCCCCTCCCCTCCAGTCGCTTTTAAAGTTGCTGCCAAATTTTGGCGGCAATTCGGCAGCGGGCCGAATTAGATCAGAGAATCTAATTCAGCCCGTGGCTGCCCTAGTGGCCACTCCTGAGCTGGTGGAGCTTCGCTCTGCCTCGCTCTGACCCCAAAGGACCCCTGATTATAACACTATTTAATTTGTAAATATTGGGGATACAAAAGGGATTCTTCATATTTGGCTCAGCAGACCTTATATTGCTGAAAGACCATAATCCTGCCAAATAATGATCTTTAGATTTACCTTGACCAGTGCTAATGGGTACAGTTAAGCAACAATAGATGAAAAGTTTAAAACTGGAATAACAAAGAACATGAAAACAGTTTCCAGAATGGAAACAGCCATTGCTCACTTTCTGAAAATATTATCTAGTTAGTGATTATCCTCATTGGATACTCAACATCACAGCTCAAAGTCTACCATTAAATAAGACTACTGGAATTCATATTTTTAATATCCCCATCATTTTCAGTCACACCTAGCAAGACACAAAGGTAAAAAATTATTCCATTCATTCATTGTTTAAAATTTATTAATCATAATAATTTTAGATATTTTCATTTGTTAGACTATAGAATAAATTGGAAAGAATTAATGTCATTTCCCCCCACATCCTTATGCAACAGTGCAGATTTTTACAGCAGTGTAATGGATGGAGGTGGCAATGGAGCTGTCAAGGGAGAACCTTGATTCCAGTTAGACTTCCTAGCCAGAGACCTTTCTGATACTCTCCATAGAGTGACATCCACTTAAGGACATAGCTTCCCACTGGTGACCCACCTAGAGAAGGGAGACTTCCTGTTTTGCCCACCAGTGTACCACATTTCCCAGTCAAGATAATGGAAAACTGCTTTGGAAAAATATTTGCACAATACCTTTGACTCTAGTCACCCTATATCTTAATATTAATGTGTTTTTGTATTGTGACTAGAATTGCTTATTCCTTATAAGAGTAGAAAGTGGTAGAGAGTAGGTGCATCACCACTGGCCCTTTAAATATTCACAACAATGCATAGTTATCCATCAGGTTGGAACAGCCAGGGGTGGATAAGGGGTTTTTGTGGCAGTGCATCATTAGTAGCCCCTGATATTTTATTTGTGATGTAATTGTTCAAATCCAATAAAAAACACTGCAACCCTACAAGAGTGAAGAGTGATGGAAAATAGTCCAGATCTGGTGGATGATTCTATATATCCTTGGTTTTGTGTATTTGCAGAAGAGAGACAAAGCTGAGTAAATGGAACAGACCATTTATTTATTTTTAATATGTGTGTTTTAATGCCTCTTCTCTTCCCCCAAGAAACTCAGAGCTGCATCCCTGGTTTCTTTTGAAATAAGGAGCATTTGTGTGTAGTTGTGGTGGCAGTACATCTTCCCAGGCTGCTTCACTGAGCACTTTCCCTGACTTGCTGAAAGCTTGCCACTGACATTCAGGAGAAACCAGATCAATTTTTGCTTTTGAAATGGCTAGCCTCATTGTTTTCCGGGTGGAATGTTGCCAAAGTTTTCTTTCTAAGCTGCTCCTCCAAACAAGGGAATTTAACATGCTAAGAAATCTTGGCTCAGAGATCAGACAGATTATTCATTAAATCAGTTTTCATTCAGTAAAGCACTTCCTTGGTTTGCACTTAATAGTCAAAGATGCTTTGCATTTGGCTTCCTGCATTGTTTTTGTAACATTTAGAATTTAGTTTATGATCACTAAGTCCACTATTTTATTTTTCTTCACTTTTTTAAATAATTTTAGTTATCATTTCTGTTTAGTGGATTTTTATAGACAACAGGTTTAGCAAAGGGCATCTTTTAGAAAGACATTTGCATTGCAATGAGCACATACCTAGTTAGTTCTAGCACTGTTTGAGCTTGGAACTGGGGAGGCTGGATAAATGGACAGAGCAGCTTGCACCAATATGGTGACAGTTATGCCATCCCACATAAGGCAAATGGAGTGACTCTGCATTGCTCCATGTCAGTGCCAATTCTGCTGTAACAGATTCTGTTACACAGTAGGCAATAGGCATATAGCTTTTAGTAATGCACATGGTTATGTAGTACCAAAATCTCTTTAAGATGGTGCATAGGCAATTTGTTCCCAGTTCTGCTCCGGTCCAAGCCCATCTCATCCCACAACAGCCTTATGTGACTAACAGTGCAATCCTACCCAGAGTTACACTTTTCTAAGCCAATTGACCTTCAATAGACTTAGAACCTCAAGAGCCTCTTGCTGAGGTTAAAAGAGGAGAGCGCAAAAGTTGGCTTGAAACTCAACATCAAAAAATCTAAGATTATGGCATCCGGCCCTATCACTCTTTGGCAAATAGAAGGGGAAGTCGTGGAAGCAGTGACAGACTTCACCTTCCTGGGATTCAAGATCACTGCAGATGGTGACTGCAGCCATGAAATTAAAAGACGCTCCTTGGAAGAAAAGCAATGGCAAGCCTAGACAGTATAACAAAAAGTAGAGACATCACCCTACCAACAGAAGTCTGTATGGTCAAAGCCATGGTATTCCCAGTAGTGATGTATGGCTGCGAGAGTTGGACTATAAGGAAGGCCGAGTGCCGAAGAATAGATGCTTTTGAATTATGGTGCTGGAGAAGACTCTTGAGAGTCCCTTGGACTGCAAGGAGATCAAATCCTAAAAGAATTTTAGAGATCAATCCTAAAAGAAATCAACCCTGACTGTTCCCTGGAAGGCCAGATCCTGAAGCTGACGCTCAAATACTTTGGCCACCAAATGAGAAGGGAGCACTCACTGGAGAAGACCCTGATGCTGGGAAAGATTGAAGGTCACAGAAGAAGGGGACGGCAAAGGGTGAGTTGGTTAGACAGTGTCATCAATGCAACGAACATGAAATTGAACAAACTCCGGGGGGACGGCAGAAGACAGGAGGGCCTGGCGTGATGTGGTTCATGGGGTCGCGAAGAGTCGGACTTGACTGTGCGACTGAACAACAACAACAACAACAACAACAGGCTTAGAAAGGTATAACTCTGCTTAGGATTGCATTGTGAGCTGGGCATGCATCTCTTACTGGACATGGCAGTACCATCCTTCCCTGATATGATGACCTGGAGCATCTCACAAGGAACACACAGCTTTGTTGTGACACTGTACTGGCACCACACTTGTTGCACCACATGCTAGCTATTACCTGATGATAACCCAAGTAACAAGATTAGACTTTCCTTGTGATTCCAAACTGTTAACTCCCTACGGTTTCTTTGCAGTTGCTCCGCAGAAACCAAGCAGTATCTCAGCATGAAATGTCTTCCATAGTCAGTGGGCCAGATCAGACGTCTGCCAAATGCATTAGGGAGAGCATGTCGTTGGCAAGGGATTCCCTCCCACCACATTGTCTCTCTTCCCACAAGGCCCTCTGATCTGTATGGTTCTGTATAGCAACAGCACTAACAACATACAGCGGATCCACAAGCCATTACAGATGGGCACAGCATGCTATTTTGTATGTGCCACAAAAATAGACCACCATTTGAATATCTAACATCATTAGTGTCTTTGTATCACTGATTGCCACATTATCAGCACTCAGATGTTGCTCCTTCACTCTTCCATTTCCTTTTTTTCTACTGAAAGAAAGCCTTTTTGACAGCCAGGAACAATTAACCATGACTTTCTTTTGAAGCCATTGGAGCAAACCACATTTTCATTTATCTGAGGCCAGCCCATAGATCTGATGCTGCCTACCTTAATCGAGTGCTCTTGGTGAATGCTCCTCTTGTTAATCTCTCCCCCCCCCCCGCTGCTAATACAGTGCGGCGGGGGGGGGGAGCTTGTTCTATTTCCCTCTGTTGTTTTCTAAATATCTTGATAGCACTTTGAAAGTTTCCACATTAAGTCGTTTTGCTAAGGCCTGAATTATTCCACGCGCAGCCTGATCGTAATGTGTTCAACACAGAAGTCTAGTTACACTGAATGAGGCTTGCTTCCAAGTAAGTATGTGTTGGAGTCTTAAGCTTGATTTCCTCAAGTGCCATTCATTCATTCTCATTACTGGAGATAGCAAGCACCAAGGTGATTATGTGAGATGAAAATCCAATATTACCAGAGGAACAGGATCAGAATCTTAAGTAGGCATTATTTTCATATTGCAGTACGTTAGGATCTCTCTGGCTCTTACTATATAATGTTGGCTTCACCCTGCTAGTCTTTTTGATCTAGGAATGACTAAAGCTAAATCTATAGTATTCCAGCGTTTAATGGATATAGAGGCCCAGACAGAAGAAGCGCTTCTACCTCCGAGATATGGAGCTTTGAAATCTTGGGCAGGTTTTGTTCCCGCTCCATATCTATCTAACATCATATATGATGGCTATAGATGGGCTTTTTCAAGAGCACGTTTTGACGCCCTCCCCTCTAATCTATTACAAGGAAGGTTTTTGCGCTGGCCGATCTCTCAAAGATGTTGTCCTTGTACAGATCTTGAGACAGAGTCGGTCTCACATATCCTATTACATTGTAATTTTTATGTTATGGAGAGACAGTTGTTAATCTTCCCATTGTTGTCCAAATTTAAACCTTTGGATGTTCATTTGAAATTTGCGGAATGAAGGATTTTAACTTTTTTGTTGGAAGATCGGAAAGAGAGGATATCTTTAGCTGTGGCAAAATTTTGTTTCCTGGCATTAAAGAAGAAGAAACTTGTATCCTAGATAGTAAGTTAATGGTAAATTAGCATCGTTCTGTTCCCGCTTTAATGATACATTGCGCTGCTCCCATTTTGTATTACTGCCTTTTAAAATATCTACTTGAATTTTATGTATTTATTGTGTATTTTATATCAGTATTCCCTTTGGAAATGTTTTATTTTGACTGGTCGCTTGACCATACTAATAAACTTGACTTGACTTGACTATATAATGTTTTAACTAAAACAGAGACACTAAAACTGGGTGCTACCTAGATTTTTATATTGTATAACTGCAGAACATAATGATTTGAATGTTTGCAGTTTAGATTTTTTTCAAACAGAATTACAGTTTGATATATTACAATTCAGTCTGTCTGAGAAAATTGAGGCACTGACCTTTCCTTCCCCAAGAATGTACACATGTGACTGTTTCTTCTCCATCTCTTTAGTAAACATTAGATGGGTTATACAGAAAGGAGTTAACTGATCCAGTGCGTGAGGTCAGCCAACAGTATGCAAGCTAGTCCATTTGGGCAAAAAACATCAAAGCCATCTTCTTAATATGGAAAGGATATTATTGTTACCTTCATACTCTTGTGTTTATCTCAGTGTTATAAATGGTAAAACTGTTCCCGCTGAGACTTGTGCAAGTCTGACTCAGATCTGAAGTTCATTAATATACAAGTTGTAATGAGAAATCCCCGGTGAACACAGACGGGCTTGGAAAGGCTGGCAAAAACTTCCAATCCCAGCTTCGTTTTCAAGGATTGCTGTTACTATAAATTGCTGCTTTCCTGTGCAAAGCTTTTAAAAGGAATTTTGCTCTCTTATACCTTGCAAAGTACAATGGATTTTTATTGGTTGTTATAATGATAATTGTATATGATTCTTATTCATTTACCTGTGTAATACTTCGGGAAAAATAGGGTAATTTTGGATTGCAATTTTAGGCTGTACCCTTAAGCACGCATAAAAGCATGCACCCTTAAGTATGCATTCGTTGTCAGGAGTAAGCACTATTAAAAGCATTATAGCCCACCTGGATGCCTAGCCGGAAGGGTGTGTTGGATGGGGAGGTGAGGCTCACTTATATTCTTGCTTCAACTCCCAACATTCACATCTGCATTGTGGAGAGCATGACCGGAACAGGCCATCACATGCCTTGTGGCTAGGCGCATTGTAAAGGGGTGTCCTTGAGGCTAAGCAGCATCTTTTGAACCTGGTAACAGCCAGGGGTCATTTTGTAGAAAAAGAGGCGCAGGAGCTCATTAGCATAACTCATTAGCATAACTCATTTGCATATGCCACACCCCCTGACATCACCGGACCTGTGTCAGAAGGCAACACCCACCCCTCAGGCTCCACTCCACAGGTGAGTGAAACTGACCTGCTCTTCCTCCATTCCCTTCCCCATCCAATACTTTGTGCAATAAAAATAAGCATAAAGAACACACCCTCATTCTCTCCCTGCTCCCTTGAAACCACCAGGTTTCAAGTAGACTTGAGATACCCAGGACATGTGTACCACCCATCCCTTGTCCTTCCCCTCCCCACAACAAGACACCCTGTGAGATAGGTGGGGCTGAGAGAGGTCTTTTGAGAACTGCTCATGAGAGAACAGCTCTGAGAGAACTTGTGAATGGCCCAAGGTCACACCAGCAGCTGCATGTGGAGGAGTGGGGAATCAAACCCGGTTCTCCCAGATTAGAGTCCAACTCCTGACCACTACACCAAACTGATGGGGTGGAAGCTGCTGAAGTGTTGGTGAAATTTCTCCAGTATATAATTATGTGCCATGTGCCCAGATAAAAAATGGGATACTTAGAAAATGTATATGCCCCCTTGAGCAAGTCTCTGGAAAAGCAGCACACAGTCATAAAAGGAACAATGATAAAATTATCAATATTAAAACAAAACATTAAAAACAATAAAGACCCTAGCAGGGCTTTCCCCGGGGCGCTGTGCCTCTGCACTGCTCGGGGAAGCCAAGGAGGGGGCGGGGCTTGGTCATGTGCCCACCCCCTGGGCTCCTCACTCCCGGAGCTGCGCTCCTGTGCGCTCCCGCTCCAACGGACCCCTGAACAGCATTGCAGCACATCAGGGGAGAGGGATGAAGCGTGGCACCTCTCTGCACATGGGAACGTGCGGGGAGTGATAAGCAAGGCTGGTGGAAACACCGGCCAAGTTTGGAGCCCAGATGGATCTGCCCATGGAGGTGCCAAGCACAGCCCACCCTAAAAATCATCAACTTATTGGAATAGGCCATTTACAGCAGCCATTTACTTAAGCTGAATACTGTTAAATAAACTAGTTGCGTCCACAGTTGGTGTCTCGTGTCTTCATTTGGGTGGTGCCAGGGCAAATATTATGCCCCACATGGATGCCTGGGTATGCTGAATGGGGGAGATGAGATAAGACTCACTTGCATTCTTGCCTCCACTCCCCCACCATTCATAAGGGAGTGATCTGCCAAAGTGCAGTCTTATTTGGCTCAATGATTGTTCTTTTTAAAAGGGGCAGCTTACTTTTCTAATATCTCTGCTTTGAAACAAATTGCTTGTTTTACAACGAGAGGGTTTGAGCTCTTTACAGCACAGTCTTTGCTTATAGATATTCAAAGTTCAGATCCTGGCATTCCCAGTTAAGGGGAGTCAGAATATCAGTGGTGCAAAAGATCTTTGCCTAAGACTTCAGAGAGCTGCTGCCTGTCAGAGTAGACAATAGAAGGGCAAACGGGGTATATAAAAAACATCTTCATTTAATCAGGAGAACTGGTCCTAAATACCCTTTGGACACGCTGATTGATGATACAGTCTAGTTTTGCTTCTGGCATCACTTGACACTGTAGTCTCTTTCGCTGCTTCTTGACACCCAGCAGATGCCTAGGAGTCCCTTGCTACAGGACAAGCCGAGTAAAGAAAAGGGAGTGAAGCTTTCTTATGGTCCCGTCACCTAACAGCTCTCAGCTAAAACCTTTTCAGTGCATTATCAAGGATCTACAAAAGGTCCAAGAAAATGATCCTTCCCTTTCACGGATCTTGGATGGAAGGCCTGTCCTGGCTTGCGTAGCCTGACAGTTTGAAGCAGTTACTCAGCAGCCGTCACTAAGCCATCAAACTGAGATCTAGCCTCTGTAACTAACCGTGATGCCACCCCAGTCCCCGTTTACTTGGGCAAATACTGTCATGGGTCCAGACAATAACAGGCATGAGGTTAAGGGCTTGTCCACCTGTACATCTTCTGATGTAATGTATGGCATCAGCTGCTAATAATGCCCTTCTGCCACTGACACAGGCCAGTCTCTACCAAATAACCAGGTAAAAATCAAATGTTAAAAATGGTTAAAAAGGTTCTAAAGGGGGAACACTTCAGTCTCTCAGGACATTCTGCAGCGGATCTCAAACCTAACATATTTCAACAATAAATGTTTCAGAGGTATACTAGCAACCTTGACAGTGCAGAATTAAGACTAAATGGGAACCGGAATTGGCTAGCTGTTCACAGAAAGTAATTGCCCCTTTTTGAGTGTGGACTGACTTATTTGTGTCTTGGTACCCCAGTCTGGGGATGCAGTGGCTCAAGTGGTTAAGACGCTGAACTGCAGTCTGAAAGGTCAGTAGTTCTTCAGTTCGAGACCCGAGTGCTGCATGACAGAGGGAGCTCCCATCTCTGGTCCCGGCGCCTGCCAACCTAGCCGTTCGGAAGCAAGAAATTGCAAGTAGATTGCCACTTTGCTGGGAAGGTAACAGGGTTCCCTGCACCTTGGCATCTAGTCATGCTGGCCACGGAAACATCTTCAGACAGCGCTGGCTCTTCAGCTTGGAAACAGAGATGAGCACCGCATCCCTAGAGTCGTATTCGACTGGCTTTCGAGCAAGGGAGACTTTTACATTTGCCTTTTACCTACCCCAGTTTATCATGAGGGACTATTAGCTGGGAATGGTTCATAACCTTTCTGGTTAAATCTCATATTCATTTGTTTGCACCTTCCATTTGTTTGTGCTCTGCACAGTAATTTTACATATGCTATTGCTATTTTTTGCATTACTTGGCCTTTTGATCCTGATTTTTTTTTTCTCGCAACAGGCTAACGCAACTACCTGTTTGGAATTTGTGCAGGGTCATTGTATGCTGTCTGACTGTTTTTATTCTTATCTGCTCATTTAAGTTTCTTGAATTCTTTAGTTCTGTTTACTACAGACAGAAATTCCGTGCCAAAGCTAGCCATGCATCTCAAATTACCACACAGGACTTCACATTAAAAAGCTTTCTGTGCTGTCCTCAGTCTTCAGTGCCTGACAGTTTGTCTAATTGGTTACTGCTGCCAGTTTCACAGTATGCATACGTGAAGTTTCAGTTTTGCTCTCTGAGGCTACGAACGAATTTATCCCTTGGTAAATTCCCAGAGGAGTAACTTAAACTCCTGTGGTAACTATATAAGTTATACCATCTGCACTAATTTAAGATTCCAAGACAAGAAAATCAAGTCAGAACTGCCAAGTAATGCATTTTCTCCCTATAAACCAAATTTCTATGTTCTCCTGTGAATTTAGAAATAAACAGTTTCTTAATTTGACTACTTTCTGGGTTGTGCCAAACAAATTGTTTGCTTCACAATTTGTGCTGTGCCTTAACTACTGGAGAGTTGATTGAGGGAAGAAGGAAGAGTTTCTTTCAGGGAAATCCAGAGGTGGGGGCCTGGTTCATTGAAACTACATCTTTACCAGACTGAATCCTTGCTGGTTGATACCAGACATCTTTGCTTGTCTGAGGAATTTATGAAAGATTTGGTGAGGATTTGGGTGGCCTTAAAATGGCAGGAGATAACTGACTAGTTAATTCCCTTTTTTACTCTGGATTACAAATCATCCCTGGTTTGCTATATAAACATGATTTAATTGCTTCGTTAGGACTCCAGATCTGTGACATATTTTTAATCACAGCAATGTACAGTCCCAATTGTTGCATCATAATGTTTTGTTAATTCTCTCCACTCAGACAAATCTTGTCACTGTAATGGCTGCACGCCCACAGTATGTCTAAGAAAGGATTCTGGAAGGCTTGCTTCCATAACTCCTGCTGTACTGTGTATTATTTGACAGTTAAAGATCTGTAGCGTCACTTCTTCTTTTTGCAACAATAGCCTAAGATTTACTCAGTCAAATGACTGCTTCAGGTGCAGCCCTCACATCTCACTACCCCACTGCAGCACTGAGCTTAACTATGAAAGAGCCAAGACTCCTCTCTCTGATGCAGATCGAGAGGCGGCACAGCAGAAGGTCAAAAAAACAGGGTTCGATAAATAAATAAAAAGACTGTAGTGCCAATTAAATTAAGATCTGGGAATGATACCATGGCATTAACTCCTTTTATGTCTTGACTACTCCATATCTGAGTTGGCCCAAATACAAAGCAGAAGCAGTTATTCAAAGCCAAAGTGCCACTTGAAATGCCCCATTTAATAACAATTGTAACTACTGCTACTGATATCACTATGTACAGGGGTCCTTTTCATAGAAAAAGAGGTGCAGGAGCTCATTAGCATAACTAATTAGCATTACTTATTTGCATATGCTACACACCTGACATCACCAGAAGTATGTCAGAAGGCAAGAAAGAAAGGAGAGAGAGAGAGAGAAAGAGAGAGAGAGAGAAAGAAAGAAAGAAAGAAAGAAAGAAAGAAAGAAAGAACTGGCAGAGAGGAGATAGCTACTAATCCAAGCCTCAGAAATACCACTATTCTGGGAGGATAGCTTCAGCGGTGGCTGAAGCCGTCAGAAGGCTGGTCAGAGGAACAAGGACCTTTCCAGGGGACAGGGTCATTTTGCTGCAGCCATGACACAAGCAGGCATTCCCCATGGGGGAGGGGAGCTGGCACCAACTCCTGGAGCTGCGCTCCCCCGAGCTCCTGCTCGAAAGGACCCCTGACTATGTAGATGAAAAACCGAAGTACAATGTTAAAATTGATGCACCACTACACAAACAGCAAACTTTCTTCATGTTTCCATTAATCTCAGTAGGATCTTCCTGATTCATTAGGACTGCTGGGGATGTTCTGGAGTGACTCGGCAACCCTGAGTGAGCTTCTTACCGGTTCTGGCCCTTCTGTCTCCATCTTTTCCATTGCTGGTAATGATGAGTATGCATGCACTACCCAGAAGCCAGAAACCATAGGGATTTCCTGTTCCTACTCCCTGCACATAGTGAATATTCTCAGCTTTATTTGTTTGTCCAAGAAGGCTGTCTTTTAGGGTTGCCAGGTATGGGTTGGAAAATACTGGAGACTTTGGGGGTGGATCCAGGAGAGGGCGGGGTTTGGGGAAGGGAGGGGCCTAAGCATGGTACAATGCAAGAGTCCACCCTTCAAAGCAGCCATTTTCTCCAGGGGAGCTGATCTCTGTCAGCTGGAGAGATCTCCAGATCCCACCTGGAGGCTAACAACCCTATTGTCTTTCTCCCTGCAAGATGTGATCAAAATGACAGAAAGACTATTTAAAGTATTGAGGCGGAGGCGATGAATCCAGTAAGCAGGCTTTTATTCATAACATCGTTCAGCTCTAAAGACAACTCTAAGAGAGCAGCACTCTAATTTATACTGTTCCAACAAATAACTTTCAACAATGTAACTATATACAAGTGATGTTATTGGACCCAAGCAGGGCTCAGCGATTGGGTACTGTACTTGGCTTAAGGACCAATGGGAGTCTTTATTAGTCAGCCAATGAGAATTGGAGCATTAGGATACCAGAGCCCTTTCATAGGTAAACCATAATTGTAAACCATAATTGTAATGCAGCATAATCAAGAACACAAACACAACAGACTATAAACCCACAGGGCTTTTAAAAAAAAATCTGTGGGTCTGCATTGTGTTTTCTAGATTCCTTCATCAGAGCCAAGTGTGTTAGAAGGCATAACTTTTAATGCTTTTAGAAATTGTTTTTGCATTAGATTATTATGCTTGCATTTGTATTTAATTACTTTGTGAGCCACCCTGAGCCTGTGCTTGAAGTGGAAAGCCAGCCTAAATAGACGAATAGCTGGCTGTGTCCAGACTACATTTTCCAGTGGCAGAATGGAACTTCCCTGCTGTCCCCTCCCATTGCAGCTTACCGATCTTCACAAAATGCCACTGGGGGATAGGGGTCCCTAAGTAATGAGAGGAGGGGAGGCTGCAGCAGGAGGGGGAGGGGTTAACGACATTCCATATACATACAGCTTCTGCCTGTAATATCAGTTTGGTAGGAAACAAAATATTTTTGCACTAAGCTCCAGTACTGTAAGTGCCTTCTTCCCCTAACAATGCCATCCGTGAAGAACTAATCAGAGTCTTAATAGCCTGGTGGCACATTGTTGATGAATACCATTTCCGAATGGCATAATCCCCATCAGCTCGCAATTCTAAAACAACCGCATAAAGATATTCTCACATGACATAGAAGCAAATTCAGTGACCCTACCCTTGGAGCCAGTGGATACCTTTTTCGAAAGCTAGTTCCCCGTATTTTTACCTTCAAAGAGTTAACAGTTATACGTGATGAAGGAGCACCCACGGACCCTTCAGAGTTTTGCAGGCAGCTTGGAGGCCACACAGACTTGTGTGGTAGATTCTTTCCGAAACAATTTGCAGTCTTTATGGGATTTCTCCTAAAAGATCACACAGGATTTTCAGAGACACATCAAGCAGCTTTCAGTTAACTAAAGAAGTCACTTGCTAGTGGTGTACTCATCTCTTTCTTTTATCCTGTTAAGAATATTGAATTTCCAAGAAATTCTCACACAGGTTAACACACTTTCAAATCATTGTGTGAATTCTTCCACCTACTGAACAGTGGTATTCTCAGAACAAGAGAAGAACATTAGCTCTAGGCTGTGGGATACTTTCAAATGATACATATATCAGTTTACCATCATAATGGATCACAAAGAGAGAAGAAGAAGAAGAGAAGAAGAGATTGGATTTATACCCCACCCTCCACTCCCAAGGGAGTCTCAGAGCGGCTTACAAACTCCTTTTCCCTTCCCCTCCCCACAACAGACACCCTGTGAGGTAGGTGGGGCTGAGAGAGCTCTGACAGAAATTGTTCTTTTTCAAGAACAGCGCTGACAGAACTATGGCTTGCCCAAGGTCATCCAGCAGGTGCAAGTGGAGGAGTGGGGAATCAAACCCGGTTCTCCCAGATTAGAGTCCGCGCACTTAACCACTACGCCAAACTGGCTCTCCTACACCAAACTGGCTCTCCTACACCAAACTGGCTCTCAAACAAACCCATGTTCAGTTATCATTTTACATATCATCCTGCGTTAAAAGCTGGATGTTCGAACTATGGCTATGGACAGACCTGAGTTCTGCCGTGTCTCCGCAGCGCAGCAGAACAAGGCGGGGGGAATTGCCCCTGCCGTGCAGCGTTCGCATGCCACCAGAAGGAAGCCGCCCGCAGCGTCCAGACTGCAGGTGGCTTCCTGCGGCGGCGTGCAAATGCCGCGTGGCTCCCCCGGCTGGCGTGCGTTCACACCCACTGGAAGCGGGTGGAATGCGCGCCGCAGCAGCCGGGACACCACTTTTAAGTGGTGCCCGGCTGCTGCGGGAGGAGCGTGGTGCTGGACGCATTGCGTCCGTCCCGCCTCCTCCAGGCAGATGTGGCAGTCTGGACTGCTGCTCTGCCTCCGCTTTCAAAGCGGAGGCAGAGTGGGCCAGACTGCCAGTCTGTCCTCGGCCTATATTACTAGTGTCACTGACTGACACTGACAAACCTCCAGAGCTATCTATTTCTCCAGGCATCCTATTTCTAAAATAACCACCAACTGAGAAACTGTAAGTAAAGTAGAAGTTATTGTCACTTCTGTCTTTCATGTACCATTCCTACAGTTCTTCCTTTATATTAAATAAAAGTTGCCACGAACAGTGACAAGCATATCGAGAGGATTATCTAAATTATGTGGAATGGCCACTGGAAAAGCCTTCTAAGTAATATACAATATTTTCCATGCAGTTCTGTGGTCACTGTTATTGGTAATTTATTATCACAGACAACACCCTCCTTTTTGAAGGGTACTTGGTGGGTCATTCCACATAATTACACAATGGATTTAGCCCATGAAGAAAGGTAGTAGGAAAAACCAAAGTTCTGCTAAGGGGGGGAATCATGTTGACAACCTCAGCAGTCAACCTGTGAAATCTTGCATATTACACCAGGCAGCAGTTCTGGAGAGCCACTTTATAAAAGTATCTCCTTCATCCATCCTCATGTATAGAAATCAGTGTTCCTGGTGTAAGAGAGCCAGTTTGGTGTAGTGATTAAGTGCGCGGACTCTAATCTGGGAGAACCGGGTTTGATTCCCCACTCCTCCACTTGTACCTGGCTGGATGACCTTGGGCAAGCCATAGCTCTGTACCAGCTGTTCCCTCAAGGACAGCTTGGGAAAGAGCTCTCTCAGCCCCACCTACCTCACAGGATGTCTGTTGTGGGGAGGGGGAGGGAAAGGAGTTTGTAAGCCGCTCTGAGACTCCCTTGGGGAGTGAAGGGCGGGATATAAATCCAATCTCTTCTCTTCTTCTTCTTCTTCTTCCTTCCAAACTCCCCAATGAAAGCAACTGTTAGATTTCAGGGTATACTTCAGTATTCAGATTCGACCAGTTATCTTTGCTTATGAAATACCTGCTGTTGGCACAAGTAGCAATGCTATATGGGTGTCCAAGTATTATAAAATCACCCAACATTAGCTACAACAAATGATGAAGCTAAAACCTTTTATAGACACACCGACTGGCCACAGCAGAGGGAGCTAACATGAATGAAGAATTCTTTCAAATTCTCTGTAGCTATCAAATAACTTCATATTATTCAGTGAACATAGCATTGGAAAACTGCTGTGAACCAAGCTATCTCAAGCTGATATTTCCATGGAGGATACAGTGGGTTTTTTCTTTTGTTTCCATGGTATTACGTATTATTCATAAATATAGACTACAGCCAGTTTAATAACAAAACAACAACACCAGAATCAGTTCTGAATAACATTGACCTTTCTGTAGTTTGTTCCAGTGGAGATGATTTGGCTTTATGCCAGAATGTCATACAGCGATGACTTGGAAGCAGTTGATTCCGCTTTGCTTTTCAAAGACAACTCCGACCTCTCAAGGATTCTTGTCAGGTTTGTGTCATACTTAACCAAAATGCTGACAAAAATGTCACAGAATAGTGCTGAATTCAGCACTTCTGCTGCTCTTTCATCCTTCCGACCAATTTCCTTTACTCCATGTCATCAGTGAACAAGACTCCTGGTTGGAATGTGACCTACTCCCACTGAAGTGTAGTGTTGAGACCTCTGTTGCTGTATGTTTGATTTCTTTTTTAAATACCTGCTCGTTTTTTTTAGGTTATCTAGAAGTACTTCCAACACTAGTGTAATATTGTGGTGGGAAATAGCCCCATTGCTGGATCCGACATGACCTTGCACTACTTATGTTATTGGAGAAGCAGTCTCAAGAGAAGCAGTGGGTCAAGCACTACTGAGGTAATGGAACAAAGGTTGTTCTGTCTCACTGACATCTATGGGAACAAGTGGGGCTGAAAGTGCTGAGCTACGGCTGAATTGCACCCACGGTTTCTTTGCTGCTCTCTCTCTTTATAGTTTTATCTAGGGTAACAGCCTGCCCTACAGAAGCAATACCTTCTGTATGAATTTCCTGATGCACAGCAGTGTTAGAAAGAAAGATAAATGATAAGGGTATTCACATTAAACTTGTGCTATAAATAATATGTTATCTTTGCTTTATAAAGATTAAAGGAGGATCCAAGCAAACGATTAATTTAGAGAGGCTAGAGGCTAAAAGCAAAAAAGAAATTAGCCGTATTTCGTGTTGGGAATTTGTTTAGTCAGATAGAAGCAGTTCTGTAAGCACTAGAGCTGAACCAGCCTTGTCAATGGGTAGAAATTAACTTCTGGTACATCAATGTATTGCGCTTGAAGGCATCTCTTATTTTGCTCCGCTTTTTCCCTTTGACCCCATGTCTGCATACAGTGGTTTTGCACTGATAAATAAAAACTGAGGGAGCTCTGAAAAAGAGGTACAAGATCGTAAAATTCGTAGGAGACAGAGATCGTTATTCCAGGCGTGCAGTCGTAGCAGGAGGTGGTCAGAAGTTTACATTGGAGAGATACAGTAAAGCTCCTGAATTTAATGGCCTCTCGGTCCTAATAAGAGACTGGAAAAAGCTTTTAAAATGCTGGGTGAGCAGGCGTCAGCACCAATGCACTCCATCTCCATTTCTAAATATCCCCCCACCCCCAGATTTTGCAGTGTCTGTTCTTACCAATTGGTTAAACAGGAGTTCACAATTCAGATTGCATTAATGCGTCACGCCTAGTTCACTAATCACTGAAGAAGATTTCTGAATTTGCTTAAGGGGAGGAAGGGAAGTAGTTCTGACAAATCAACTGTGATGTGCATGTTGTGTGTTTCAGCACGGCGGTGGGTAGCTGCTGACAGTAATCCACTGTTGCCAGTACCCAGTGTCAGCAAGACGGCCATCCCAAAGGAATTGTAATGATAAGATAAAAGCCATACGTAGCAGGGACCAGGGCACATAGAAGCTTCAAAGGAATGTTCTGCAGAGCCTGTTAGTTTGTTTAATTTCTGTGGGGTCCATCCAGCAAATTTGCAAACAACTCTTTTAGCAGGGCTATTTTGGGGCAGAAACGCACAGGAACGGAGTTCTGGCTGGCTTCTGAGTTGGCCATGCCTACAGCCCTCCCCCCCAGGTTCCCTAGGCGCCTCGCAAGCCACGGGGCGCCTGGGGAAGCCAAACGGATCCAGGGAGGGAAGGCAATTTAAACTGCCTCGCCTCCTGGGGAAGCCGATCCAGAAACTGCCTTCCTTCCCTCGGGTCCCCATGCGCCTCGCAAGCTGCGAGGCACCTGGGGAAGCTGATCCTGGGAGGGAACTGTGCTGTCGGGGTGGGGGGGGGGGGTGGCCTAATATGCTAATGAGTTTCTGCTGTTGTGTGTGGTCTGTTATGCTAATGAGTTCCTGCTGGGCTTTTTCTACAAAAAAAGCCCTGTCTTTTAGTATAGCAGAATTATCTTAAAAGAAGCTACAAGTGAGCTGCAAATATAGGGCTTTTGTTATTAGAATAGATTACTTGACAGAACAACAAGGAAATGCTTATAGCGCTAAACAAATATAATAACTGGGGAGTGCAGGGGGGAGCTCACAGTAGAACACATGGCTTGCATGCAGGAAGACCCAAGCCCAGTTCCCTAGTTTAAAGGGGAGGGGGTTGTTTTTTTAAAAGAATCTATCACTTTCAGCTTTTCCATCACTTTTCTGCTGTGAAAAACAGCTGAATTATCATGCAGTGGATTCACTGTGCAACTTCACTTAGGCTGAATTTGGTCTCACTCTGAATATTAAAAATGCAGTTAGCTCCAGCTTCTTTTTTTCACTTCCTCCTTTTACTGCCTGAGTGTATTTATTCTGACACCATGGAATACAGGATTTGTCAAATGCTTTATCCTAAATTGACATAGATATTGAAAGCTGTTAACTTTCATGGTCTCTACAATGCAGATGTAAGGGACAGTGGTAGCATCAAATGAACAATTTTTTTAGGCTTTTTGCCCCTTATTTTTCCCGTTGGTATCATACTGCCATAGTCTTATCACCATGATCCGAATCATGTTTAATTTTCAAGGTACCTTTGGATGTTAAAGTACTGTCGGGGTCAGTATATAAAGGCTGACCTCCAAGTGGGAGGAGCTAACCTACCAGGTCCTTTCTACATAATTGTTACTGAGCAGAGTTACCTTGGGCCTAAAGTCTTAGGGAAGAGCTCTGCCCAAGCACCCAGCTGAGGAGAAGGGACAGGAATGTGTCTGTGTGAAGAACAAGCAGCTGAGATCGATCGGAACCTCGGGAAAAGCTGGGCTGGAGGAACAATAGTGTTATGAACTTTCTTATATAGCTCTTTAAAGGGTCTTTTATGATGTGTTATGGTCACAGATCAAGTCTCAGTTATTTGTCCTAAATCCACAAGTATTCTGACATCATCTCACTGGATCCTGGATTCTAGTTCCTTGTTTCTCCTAACTCCATTGTATAAAGTTTATGGTAGGGAAGGAATTTCACTCCCAAAGGCTTCATCACCAAACCTGCAAAAATCCCTTCACACCCCATAATAGAATATCAGAGCCAAAGTTCAAGTAGAGACTGGAGCATAGGACAAACAGTTTGACTAGCATTCCTTGCCTGTATTCCCACCTTACACCTGGTTCCTGTAGTTTTACGGAGTCCCAGCCCAGTAGCCAAAAAGAAGCCACTTCCTAAAATCTGCTGACTTCCAATTAGGGCAGAATGTCTTAAAACTACCTGAGGTAAACAACATTCTCTGATCTTTCTTGTCAAAAAGCCCTATGAACCATCACCAAACACTTGCTGAGCCTGTCAATTTGTGTCTGAAAGTGCAGTGTGAGCAACCATAAAAGCACATCGCAACAGACACCCTGAATAAGAGACTGGTCCAATTAATTGAATCACCTGACACATGCTTCAGGTTTGCTCAATTCGTTCATTAATTGTGCCATCCATTTGCTTTTGCAATTGGTTCCATAAATCATATTATTAGAAATCAAGGAAGGTATTCAGACAAAGGGAAGATGGAAGTGTCATCAGGGTTCCGTTGGGGCTGGAGCGAGGCGGAGCAAAGCTCCGCCAGCTCAGGAGTGGCCACTAGGGCAGCCACGGGCCGAATCAGATTCTCTAATCTGATTCAGCCCGCTGTCGAATTGCCGCCGAAATTCGGCAGCAACTTTAAAAGCGACTGGAGGGGAGGGGGTTTGAGGGAGAGACTCCAAACTTGCAGGGTAGCTGCTGGGGCCTCTTCTCGAAATACCCACCAAGTTTCAAGAAGATTGGACCAGGGGGTCCAATTCTACGGGCCCCCAAACAGGTTGCCCCCATTCCCTCCATTGTTCTCTATGGGAGGAAAAAAGTTAACATTTTTTCCCACCATAGAGAACAATGGAGGGGATGAGACAACCTGTTTGGGGGCCCATAGAATTGGACCCCCTGGTCCAATCTTCTTGAAACTTGGTGGGTATTTCGAGGAGAGGCCCCCGCATCTACCCTGCAAGTTTGGAGCCTCTCCCTCAAACCCCCTTTCCTCCAGCCCCTCATATACCCTATGAGTTGTTGCCATTGATTTCAATGGCCCATGGGGTATAATGGGGCTGAAACTGACATTCCCTTTCTGACACACTTCCGGTGATGTCAGGGGACGTGGCCTATGCTAATGAGTTATGCTAATGAGTTATGCTAATGAGCTCCTGCACCTCTTTTTCCACGAAAGGACCCCTGAGTGTCATTAGGGTAAGGGTGGGTAAGAAAGTAGTGGCAAGGGATGAGTACTGGCTTCTGTATGGCCCTGAGAATGGATGGTCCAGCTGATCCTCAGCCATTTTCCCTTTAACTGGTTAAAGAAATAAACACAGTACTGGGACATTCCCAGTGGGAGATGCTATGGCTTCCAAAACGCTTCTTCTGGTTATGCTCAACTCTTCACTGCAAAATTTCCTTGAAAATTACAACACAGTTTTAATGTAAACAGAAGTCAGGTCTGCAGACCAGGCACATGGAATATATATCACAAAGGATAACAGAAGGAAAGAAAGCAACACAGTTTACAGAATGACTGCATTTTAAGTTATAGAATGTGGCGGGGGAGATGGAAGGGAGGGAGGGAAAATAAACCCCCCAGCACATCAGCTAATGGAAAAAGCAATGTATGAATAGAAGTATTGTATTCAGCTTGGGGGGGGGGGGAGAGATTCCCCTGAGAAAGGTTAGGTTGGAAGATAAGTGAAAATACCCTGAGATAGCATTCTGGTCCTGTCTAGCTCAAGACATAATGATTACTTTTGGGGGGGGGGAGGGAACAAAACAGAATATGAATATGTATAGCCTAGCAACTAAATTATACCTTTTTAAAAGTGTACAAGAGAGGGTCAGTCTCCGACGAGGCCCTTACATGAGAAATGCTGCCTAGGCCTCATGCATTTACTTGAAAAAGAAGCCTATTGAATTTTATTGGGATTACTTCTCAGTAAATGTGCTTAGGGCTGTAGCCCTAAATATCCAGAGTCTTTATTATAGATGTAATTTGACTGTTCTAATGTTAAATGTTTCTTTGTAATTATTGTTCATAAAAAGTGAACCAGACAGGGAAACTCCACCCCCCCCCCCACCCACCCGGGCTACATTTCAATCTGGTGAGACCAAGTCTTTCCCCCGGTTATAATTTTTGTTCTGCAAGACTAAATTCTGAAGAAACTAGACTATCCACGGCAGCATCATTTCAGTCCACTAGAAATGAAACCAAGGCTCTGAATTAATTTCTCCCAACTCATTTAAAGCATATCAGATTTTTGTCATGACCTTAGAGGCATTAGAGGCAAAGTTGGTTTCTGACAACTCATCAGATAATAACTTCTGCTCAGATGAAGTCTTCGGATGAAACGAGTTTTGTATTCTGGAAAACCTCGTCCAAACGAATGAACTGAAACTGAACTGACTTGTTGGGAGTCATTACAAAAGACTTGGCATGTCTTTTAGATTTGGCATGTTTCATGTAATACTTTCGCTATATTTATATTATAACTGCGTTTACACAACCTTTATTATCTTTGTTGTACTCACCAGTATGTAGATGACACTCGGCTCTTTGTGCCTCCAGAAGAACCCAGGGAGGATGTGGAAGCTGTGAACAGTTGTCTGGGAGAAGAGCCGGCATGGTGTAGTGGTTAAGAATGGTGGACTCTAATTTGGAGAACTGGGTTTGATTCCCCACTCTTCCACATGCAGCCAGCTGGGGGACCTTGGGTCAGTCACAGTTTTCTCAGAGCTGTTATCTCAAGAGTAGTTCTCTCAAAGCTCTCTCAGCCCCACTCACCTCACAAGGTGTCTGTTGTGGGGAGAGGAAGTTGCTTTGAGGCTCCCAGTAAAGGGCAGGGTATAAATCCAACTCCTCCTCCTCCTCCTCTGGAATGGATGGGGGCTAACAAACTGAAAATCTTTAGGAAATGGTGCTGCTACTGGTGGGGGTAAGGATTTTACTGAGAAAGTGGGAAATCTTTTGTTCTGAGTGGGCTTGTGCTCCCCCTAAGCAAAACAGGTTTATAGCTTGGGGGTACTGCTGGACCCGGGCCCCCTTTGGATAAACAGGTGGCAACAGTGCCCGGGGATGCCTCTTCCCAGTTTCAGCTAGTGAGCTAACTTCAGCTGTTTTGGGGCAGGAAAGATCTTGCTACTGTGGTGCATACCCTGGTAACATCTAGATTAGATTACCTGAACTACACTCTACATGGGGCTGCTTTTGAAGACTGTATAGAAGCTACAGTTGGTGCAGAATGCAGCCAGAGTGTTGACTGGATTTGATTGTATGGACCGTATCATTCCAGTCTCGTTCCATCTACACAGACTCCCAGTTTGCTTCTGGCCCAATTGAAGGTGCTGGTATTGACCTTTAAGGCCCTATGTGGCTTGAGTCCAGTGTACTTGAAGGATCGCCTATTCCCATATGAATCTACCCATCCACTCTGGTCATCTTCTGCGGCCCTGCTTCAGGGACCCCTGCCATCTGAGGCGGCCCTCTCAGTCATGACACCAAAACTTTGGAACTCCCTCCATAGGGCGGGGTATAAATCTTTTGTTTCCCTCTATGGTTGTATTCCTTCAGCAGGTGAAGACGTCTCTGTTTTGCTTGGCCTTTTCCCACAAACTGTTATCGGCCCTCCTCCCTGGTTGTATAGTTATGTGTGTTTGTATGTTTTACTTAATTGTTTAAATAGGTTCGTATATATTTGTATTTTAAATGCTGCTTTAATGTCTTGATATCTCAATCTTGAAACGTTTTAATGTTTTGATACTCACCCCCTTTGGGACAGTGTTTCTGAGGAAAGGCACCACGGAAATGTTTTACATAAAGAAGTAACTGGGCCAACTCACTCTACTGTTTTTTTAATCCAGTTGTATATTGATATAAGATGAGTTAACACTTCCCTGTGGGCTTTTCATATTTGGAATATTAGGAAGACTAGGAATGAGGCCCGTTGTGCAAATAAATACAACGGGCTCTAGAAAGAGGCTCTGGGAGAGTGCCAATTTGCTATGGCAACCTCAGCAGGGTATAATGACACAGAGTCCACCATTTTCTCCAGGGGAATGGATCAATGCAATCTGTAGAGCAGTTGTAATTCTGAGTGATCTCCAGCCCTCACCTGGAGATCGGCAACAGTGGTTCCCCAAGAGGAAATAGCTGGTTTGGAGGGCAGAGTCCATGACATTCTACCTGTCTCAGGCCCCACCCCTCCTCAAACCTCACCCTTTCTGGGCTCCATCCCTCAAATCTCCAGGAATTCCCCACCTGGAGTTTGCAACCCTATCTCCTTCCTAGCCAAGCCTCAACCTACCTTTATTTCCCCCTCACTGTTCAGCTTTCCATCTCCCCCCCACACCTGCAGCCTCTACCATGCCCTGAAGCCCTGACTGCCATATCACATTGGCTGTCATGGGGGGGCATATCAGCAGGGTATAAGGACACAGACTTCACCACTTTATCCAGGGGAACTGATCAATGCCATCTGGAGAGCAGTTGTAATTCTGAGTGATCTCCAGCCCTCACCTGGAGATTGGCAACAATGGTTTCCTTGGCCAGGAGGGCGGGATAGAAATTTAAATAAATAAATTTCCCAGGAGGAAAAGTAGACTTTCTCTGCAATGGGGACCAAAGCAGTTGACATCATTTTCCTTTCCCCCTTTTGACTTGCACAGCAATCCTGTGAGGTAGGTTAGGCTGAAAGTCTGTGTCTGGTTCAAAATCACCCACTCAGCTTCAACAGCAAGAACCTGGATCTAGCAGACCTTGCTCTGAAGCACTGATTGCCACACCTAGGGTAGCCAACCTCCAGGTGGAGCCTGAAGATCACCAGGTATTACAACTGAACTCCAGACAACAGATCTCTCCTGCCTGGAGAAAATAACTGCTTTGGAAGGTGGACTTTATGGCATTCTGTTCAGCTGAGGCCTTTCCCCTCCCCAAACCCTGGCTTCCATAGACTCTACCAGAAAATCTCCAGGAATCTCCCTTCCTGGAGCTGGCAACCCTAGTCAGGATTGGTCCCAATGAGTTCCTCACAAAGGCCTGCGAAGGTTTTCCTTCCTTTGTCTAAACCAAGCTTGGTTGCCTAGTGTAGCGAAACGGGCTCCAGTTTACAACTCAGCTGTTTGCCTCCCACCCTCTTCCTGTGGGTGTATCTCACTCCTTAAATTCCCTGCCACCTGACACTACCTTTTTAGAAGGACAGTGAGACCCCAGTGGCCAAATCTCCCTATTTGGAGATGGAATCCCCAATCTTTGGGGGATCCCTGGAAAGTTGGCAACCCAAGGGTCTGGCCTTTCCTTGCTTCCTTGGGCTACCCCCTCCCATTGGTATTGTGCAGAGCGGGGGAGACTATGGGGTCAGAGGACAACACAGATTATTAGTCCAAATAGAAGAAAAACAGGTTGCTTCTCTGTAACTGATGATCTTTGAGTGGTCATCTGTGCATTCACACCATAGGTCTGTTGTGCCTGCGCAGAAATCCTTCAGTGTAGTAGAAAGCTTTTAATGGATTTTCTCACCCCGTGTCCTCTGGACATGCGCAGAGGGCTGGGTGCAGACATCCCGCCAGTTCCTTCTGACCGCTGCAAACCAGACCGGAGAGAGAGAAACCTAGCCTGGCAGCAGAGGGGAAGGATGGGTGGGTGGTGTGAATGCACAGATGACCACTCGAAGATCATCAGTTACAGGTAAGCAACCTGTTTATCTTCGACGTGGTCTCTGTGCTTCACACCATGGGAGAGTAGCAAGCAGTGTCCTACCTGGAAGGGTGCTGGCAGGCTGTCATTGAGAAGCGGTAGACAGGATAAGCCGCCCCAAGGTTGCACACCTAGCGCTTCTGACATCTAAGGCGTAGTGCCGGATGAAAGTGTTGAGTGTCACCCAAGTGGCTGCACTGCAGATGTCTATGAGGGACACTCCCTTGAGAAAGGCCATGGACGTAGCGATGGCTCTAGTAGAGTGTGCCCGCATGGGACCTGGAACCTTGACCTGTGTCAGGTCATATGCAAGATGAATGAGATGCACGATCCATTTAGAAAACTTCTGGGCTGTAATGGATGTGCCTAGTCGCTGGGGCGCATAGGAGACAAAGAGCCTGGGGGTTTGTCTGCTCACCTTGATGCGAGCCAAGTAAAATAGGAGGGCTCACTTGACATCTTGGGTATGTAGTAGTCGGTCTGAATCTGAGGAGAAATTAGGATAGAAGTCCAGAAGAAGGACTTCTGAGTGGAGGTGGAACTCTGTGGCGATTTTAGGTAGGAAGGGTGATATTGCAGAGTAGGGTATCTCAGGTGTTCGCCACGAGAAGCCAATCATCTATATAAGGAAACACGACCACTCCTCTGAGAAGAAGGAAGGCCGCGACTACCACCATTGTTTTGGTGATGACTCTCGGAGCGGTAGAGAGGCCGAAGGGGAGAGATTTGTACTGGAAATGTTCCTGGCCTATAGAAAAGCGGAGGTATTTCCGGTGGGGAGGGGAGATGGTGATGTGAAAGTAGGCATCCTGAAGGTCGATAATGGCCATCCACGCATGTGTCCAGATGAGAGGGAGGATGGAAGGGAGCGTTACCATGTGGAAACGACAGTAAACGATGAACTGATTCAGCCCTCTGAGATCTAGGATGGGTCTGGTACCCCCGTCCCACCTGGGGACTGCAAAGTAACAGGAATAGAAGCTTGACCCTTGTTGTTGAGCGGGCACTGATTCGATGGCGTCCTTGGAACAGGAGACAGACATTTCCTGGAGGAGAGTCTGTGAGGGTGGTGTGTAGACCATCCGAGAGAAGGCAGGGGGCTGAATGAATTCGATCAGGTACCCGCAGGTGATGATGGCAAACACCCAAGAGTCCGTGGTTACAAGGGTCCATAAAGAAAGAAAAGGGCCTAAATGGGTAACTATTGAATTTGTTGGTTGAAAGTCAACAGCCCTGCTTAGGCTGCCATGTTGACTTGGCGCGACCAGAGGTTTGAGGCGGCGTGAATTTCTGTTTCTGATTGTAGGGTCCCTGTTGTGTAGAGGGAGATGTGCGTGGTTTCCAGAAGCGGTCAGGAGAGCTGTGACTGGAGGAGCGTCTGGTCCAGTTACGTGACCAGGGAGGTGGAGGAAACCCCTAGAGTGCAGGAGGCCTTGATGCTCTTGTCCATTTCTTGCAGGACAGAGTCAGTGGTGTCAGGCCAAGGCTGTCAAAGGGTAGATTCTCCATATATGCCCTGGTATCTGGTTACAAGGTGGTAGAGCACAGTCAGGAGTGGCGGCGAAGGGCAATGGCTGAGGACATCGTTTTGGCAAAGGTGTCCAGGGTGTGTTTTGATGAGTTTATTTGTTGTTTCGCAAGAACCAGGCCCTCTTTCTGGATCTTGCATGCAGTTAGTCGTCGTTCGTCTGGTAGGGCGGCAAGGAGAGGTGACATCTGCTGCCATAAGGTGTATTGATACCTGCTTATGCTGGCCAGGTTGTTTGAAGTCTTTAAGCCTAACACTCCTGCTGAATAGAAGCAACGTCCAAAAGCATCTAGCTTTTCCCCCTCCTTGTCAGATGGCATAGAGTGAGTCTGTTTGGACTTAGAGGAAGAGGTAACCACCATGGATGTAGGGTGGGGATGATTGAGGAGAAACTCCGCTTCCACGTCTTGGACTCTGTACATGTGGTCTAACCTCCAGGAGGAGACGGGTGTGGTTGAGGGCTTGTCCCAGGTCACTTTCACTGCTTGAAGCAGGACTGTCGACATCGGGAGGGTGATCGATGTAAAGAGATCCATCTGCACAACATTGAATACTGCATCGGTAACAATAGGTTTAGGCTGGACAACTGAGAGGCCGAGGGAAAGCGCCATGCACTTCACCATGTCTCGTAGGTGGTTAGGTCTTCCGAGGGGAGATGGGAAGATTGTCGGCGACATCTGGCTTCAGAGACACCTCATCCGGGGGGCCAGGCGGGTCAGATTGGTTGTCCTCTGAATCCCTGTCAGACGATTCCAAAGAGGGCGGTGGAGGGTCAGAAGGGACCAACTGCTGAATAGGCTGCCTTTGTACGGGTGATGGGGGTGTCAATACCGGGGGCCTTGGTGAGGGAAGGTGCTGTCGAGAGGGTTCCAGGCTTGTCTGTGTGGGAGCTGGAGTGGGAGCTGGTATCGACTGGGTAGGCGGCGATGGAGGATGCCTCTGGGTCAATGGAGCGCGTTCCGTCAGTCTCAAAAGTGCTGCCGAGGGTGGTAGGTGAAAGGGTGGAGGAGATCTTGAGCAGGGGGAGTGGTAATAATCCCAGTCGGTATGTTGTGGCGGCGAGGACCAAGGGATGGAGGAATGGTATTGATCACAGTGTACTGCGGAATGAGGAGGGTATCCCCATTGAGCGCGGACAGCTGATTTGTGGCGAGGCAATCGATGTAGAGGAGACCTCTCTCTGCACTCCCAATGTTGATCTCTATGCACTGTCGATTAGTAGGTGGGAGGATCGATGCCGAGTGTCCGGTGTCGCCTGTGCTTCTGAAGATCAGGGTCGACCGGAGTGACGGAGTGGTCAGATGGAGGAGACCTGGACACCTGTCGGTGTTGGCGAGTGTCAGTGAGACTGTCATTTCCTGGTGGGAGGTGGGATGCATATGTGCAGAATGAGCCTGCCTTCCCCCCACCTTTAGAATGTACTCCTTTTCCCTTGCTTCGCTTCTCGCTTATCTGTGTCCTTGACTGCAGTTTCTCACAGGCCTTGTTTCTAATTGGGATTTTTCCTGCACGTGTAAAAAGTGGACTAGGTGAGTCTTTTGCCCGGCAGTGCACCTGATTTGCCTTCAGAGATCTGATTGGCTGAGCAGATTTTTAGAAAGTTTCAGAGGCAGTTGCCATCTTGGTGGTGGTTTTATTCTCTGTCTCACATTTCTCAGTGTATTTATTACAATTACCCCTCTTCTGTCCCTGCACTTGGGCTTCCTGTGTGTGTGTGTGTGGCTTCGTCTGCTGCAGCAGCCATTTTTGCGGTTGGCTCTGCCTCCCATGCAAGCCATTTTTGGTTGCACCGTCCACCCTGTGTCAGAACTCTAAAGGCACGTGGGCACGAAAAGGTTGGGGATGCCGACTCAAGAATACCAGACAGCTCACACGTATCTGATATGTGATATAATCCTCTTTAGACAAGCAATCCATCTACCACACATAGGAGAGCTCACCTTGGGGTAGTCTGACCATCGCTACCAAAAGGCCCCAAATTCTTGACAGTGTTCCGGTTTTACAGCAGAAGTTGCAGAAGTCTGCAACTTCTGTCCTCTGAGAAACTAAGAGAGCAATCCTATACAGGTCTACTCTATATCCTACTCAGGCTTCCTCCCAGGAAGTGTCCTTGTAACAATGCAGTTCTGAACAAACTTACACCCTTCTAAGCCCATTCATGACGCGTTTCAAAGGGTGTCTCTCTGCTTGAACTGCAGGTCAAAGAAATACAGTATTTCTTCATGTTTTCTATGGTGCTTTGTTGGTTTTCACAGTCACCATGTTGGGGAGAACGCTCTAATGTGGTTGTCACTTGCCCAGCTAGAGCAGCAGGGAAGAGGCAGACAGAAGACAGAGCAGTGGCCTGTTTTGCTTCACAAGCCGTTTCTACGCCCTTTTTCCTATCATGTGCTCATTTCTTCAGCACTCTCCCTTGAACCCAGAAATGTGTTGCTTCCTTCCTAGTGATTCTCATTTTTGATTGTTTTTGAAGAAGTCAGCTTTATTATTTTCTTAATGCAGTTAAACAGTTTGGGAACGTTGCCAGTAGGGGTGATGACAAATACCAACTAATTCCTCCTACTATCTTTGAAGCAGAAAGGCTTTGCTTGATAGTACCTAAAGATAAATGTGAGCGGCTAAAATAATTTATGAAAGCACAGGAAGCAGCTCCCACAAGCAGATACCCTTGGGTGTTCAAGAGGTTTGGCATGTCTACACACAAGGTACAGTAACTGTCATCGTGGTAATAGGATATAAAGGTTTCTTTGAACCAAAGCAATGATAAATTACTATACTCCTGTTGGAAGCAGATATTGCCCGAACCCCAAAAGGCCATTGGCTCACTTTGTTTTGTTTATATGCAGGTTTGCCACCACCTGCACTTTTCATAATATCCTTTCTAGGGAATATATCAGGAAAGGAATCCCTGTTATGTAAGACACAGAATAGTGGCTTAAAGTACTAGGACAAAGTGGCTGGAAAATACCCTTTTGTCAAATATTAAGCTGAGAACCTGAAAGTAAAACAAGGTAAATTGTTACAAATACATGGAGGAAATATATGGTAAAACTACAGCCCCAGTCATTGTGGGGAAAAACTTAATGCTCACCCAGGATTCTTCCCTTCCTTCATTTAATTCATTTCACCCCCATTCACAAGAGAACAGTTTCCCCCATTCTAAATGGGTGCATTCACACTGGCAGTTTTGAGCCGGCTAGAGCCGACTTAAATCTGCCGTGTCTACAGAGCAGCATCTGTCTCCCATCCCCAGGCATCGCTTACCATCTCATAAAGCACTACAAAGTGTCTGAAATTTGAGACCAGCTCCCTTGCTGGTCTCAGCTGTCCTCTTCCGGCTCCTGTCGCATTGTTCCCCTGTGTAAACAAGGAGCTGGCTCTGAGCGACTTCCGAGCAACCTCCCCCCTCCCCCGCGGAAGCCTCTGGCTTCCACTTTTTGTCCGCCATTTTTTTTTGCATTTAGCAAGATTCGCATGAGCGCCCATACGAACCTACATTTAAAGGACAGATGTGGAAATGGAGGCTAGTTCTACTGTGTACATGATTTTGCGGTCACGATGAGGCTATTTTCGGGTCGAAATATCACAGCGTTTTCAAAAGTTACAAGGGGCTGGCTTGATTAATTTTGTTCCTGTCCGCCTGTATGAGCGCATGTGTGCATACAAAAGCGGCAAAAAAAATAAATAAATAAACCCGAACCCCCCCCTCGTTAGTGTGAATGTGGGGGAGCCGCTTGAAGGCAACATGAGGAGAGGTTAGTGTGATCGTGATTTTACAGAACCAGCCATTTGCAGCCGGCTCCAGCGGGCTCCAGCACTCCAGTGTGAACACAGCCCATGTCAGCACACCCACCAACTAGTGTGGGCAAAGTACACCCTTCCTCCATTGCATAGCTGGGATGCTGGCCCATAATGCCTCGTTATAGGATGAGTTAAAATATTTACAGAGCCTTTCCAAAATCATTTCCAGTCTTTGGGGTAAAATGGTGGGTGGCAGATCACCTGCTTGCCTCCCCTGCATCATTAATTTAATCAGCTCTTAGTTCATTATTAGAGACAATCAACGTTTCCTGATCTCGTCTTCTCTTTGCAGCACTAAATTTGGCTCTATCTGTGAGGGGTCTTCCAGTTTTGCAGTTACAGTGTCATACCATTCATGCCTGCATACCCAATGAAGGGAAAGGGACAACACATACCATTCCCGAGGCACACCATGAGTGGGATTCTGCTGTCTACTAGTCATCCCTCAGAGCAGCACTAGCCAATTCCTTCTTCGCCTCCCATTGCAAGGAAGGCAGGAGGAAGATGCTAGAGGTGAGCAACTGAGCAGCTCCTCTGTACACATTGCAGAAAACAAAGGTTGGATCCACCCTGTATCATAGCGCAACAGTCACAGACGAGTGGTAGGTTCATCTGATTTCCCACACGTGAGGCCTGATTCAGATCACAAAGGTGGCACATGTGGAAGAGGGGCTTCAGCCTTCATTCCTGCCCCAATTTTCCAACTTGAAATATTCCTGGGGGCACCATTTGGCTGACATTTACACTTGTGGGTTTCCCAAACAGGCCAAATAGCAACCAAATATCCCCTTCTCCACATGCACCACAGTTGTGATCTGAATCAGGCCCTATGTGTGTGGGAACCAAGGAGAATCTATGACTTGCACCTGACTGTTGTGCAGGACACAGGATGAGGACCCTGGACTCAATCTGTGGTGTGTAATGCTACAAAGCTTGGAGAGTCCTGCTACTGGGCTTAGGGGTAAAGTGCTGTGAGTGAGTAAATAGCAGGTGAGGGAAAGAAGGGTGGCTGGCAAGCAGGTGAGAAGGAGAAGCTATGAAACCCAGAGAGTCACGCTTCTGGGTCAAAGAGGACAAATGGTAGGGGCCTGCCTCCTTTCCTTCTCTTATTTCTCCACAGAGCACCTATTCACCCTTCTGCCATGCCTTCACTGCAGCAGCGGCTTCATTGCAGTGGTGGGAATGAAATGAGAGTGCAAAATAATAAGGAAGATAAGAAAGGGCTACAGTGAAATTGGCAAGAGTACACCATCTTGTCAGTTTCACCAAGAAATTAGTGGAGGTATGTGGGGAGGGTCTGAGACTTGCAAAGCCTGTGTTAAGTTTCAGTCAGAGCCCTGCAGGCCTGTCTTAAAAATAGTGTCTGGTAAAGTTATCGAGACAAGTTTCATACACAATTACAACCATCCTCTCCTTCCCTTGCACGTACCTCAGAAACTACCCAGTTCCACTTTCACAGAAGCTCATAGTTTGATGTTTCGTCTGAACTCTAAAGAGCTGAAGGAGGAGTTGCAAAAATCACCACCCCACTTGAATCACTGGAACTTTTCTGCAGGAGCCAGCCCATAATCTCAGAGTGAACTTCTATAGTCTCATCAACTGCTATGTAACCTTCAAAGTCTGCACCACAGTTGGTAACATGTACGCAGTTGTGTGAGGTTCAGTTACGACCCCACAATTAGAAATCGTAAAGCATTAATCCGTGCTGTTTGTTTGGAATGGCTGTATTTTGGTTCTGTGACTGGAAGCATCCTCTTGCATTTAGGAGAGGAGATATCGGTGATGGTGTCGTGTAGGGCTGAGAATACTGGAGGGGGGTATTTTGTATTAGGCCCAGGAGTGTCTGAACCAAGTGCTCTGTGGGAAACAGTCCAGATGTGGTTGATGTTTGAAGTAATTTTTCTCTCAGGCTTTCAGGGAGGGCTGGTGGCACATGAAGTGCTGGGAACTCTGAATGGGATGTTGTTCGGGCTTGATTTCCATTTGTAGCTGATTTCCCCCCCCCCCCCAAGACAGATGTGTGTATCGATGTGTTTTAGGCTGTGCTAGACCAATAGTCTTGTTCCATTTCCGCTCAGTTCCTTTTTGTTCCTGGTTGCCTTTCACTACCTCTGTTTAAATCTCCATATGTTTCTTATTCATATAGTAGTTCCCAAAGTGTCAAGAGAACATAACATAAGAGAAGCCATGCTGAATGAGGCCAGTGGCCCATCTAGTCCAACACTCTGTGTCACTCAGCGGTCAAAACCCAGGCGCCATCAGGAGGTCCACCAGTGGGACCAGAACTCCAGAAGCCCTCCCACTGTTGCCCCCCCAATCATCAAGAATACAGAGCATCACTGCCCCAGACATAGTGTTTCATCTATACCTTGTGACTAATATCCACCGACGGACCTCTGCTCCATATGTTTATCTAGTCACCTCTTAAAGCTGTCTATGCTTGTAGCGACCACCACTTCCTGCAGCAGTGAATTCCACATGTTAATTACTCTTTGGGTGAAGATGTACTTTCTTTTATCTGTTCTAAACCTATTGCTCATCAATTTCATTGAGTGCCCACCATAAGTTCTTGTATTTTGAGAAAGGGAGGAAAGTACTTCTTTCTCTGCCTTCTCTATCCCATGCATAATCTTGTAAACCTCTGTCATGTCATGCCTAATTTACGTCCTTCTGCCTACCAGATTTCTCCAACTTACTAAACCCTAAGAACTGTCACAACGGTTGCATGAGAGATGGCTATGACTAGATTCAGACATCATGTGCTGAGGTGCTGCATGACCAAGGCTGCGGTCACATGGCCCTTAAATGCGGGAGGAAGGGCTATTTCCTCCCGCATTTAAAGGGGCCGTCTACAACGGCCGCAGAAAGTCCCGTGCCGAAGCGGGCTCAAATGCGGGTTCCTCCCGCATTTTCCGACCCCGGGAAAATCGACAGTTTTCCCGGGAGTCGCGGGAGGAACCCGCATTTGAGGTATCTGGACAGCCCTCTCTCGCAATCATTGTGAGAGCGGGGCTGTCCAGATGCTCCCATCGGCCATTTTCCCCCCTTTATCCTTGAGCGCTTGGGCAGTCAAGTGCCCAAGTGTAAAAGGGGGGGAACCCCCAAACTTACCAGGCGGCGGTTGGGTCCTTTGCCGCTGCTTCCGCGGCCGCCTCTTCCGCAGCCACCGCTGCCGCTTCTGCCACCACTGCAGCCACCTCTTCTGCGGCCACCGCCGCTTCCACTGCTTCTGCCGCCACCGCCGCCTCTTCTGCTGCCACCGCTGCTTCTGCCGCTTCCGCTGCCGCCGTGGTCGCCTCTTCTGCCGTGGCCGCTGCCACTGCTTCTGCCACCGCCGCCGCTTCTGCCGCCACAGGGGTTGGGATGTGTAGACATCCCAACCCGCAATAGAAAAATGCGGCCCCTTTAAATCTGGGAGGGCTCCCAGATTTAAAGGGCCTGTGTGACCGCAGTCTTTTGTGCTTGCACACTCCCTCTTCCTTCACACCTTTCCTCACATACTCTGATTCAGGGGCACAGCAGGTCTAAGCAGAGTTATATCCTTTTGAGCCCACTAACTTCAATGGCCATAGAAAAGTGTAATGCTGCTTAGGATCACACTGTTAAGTCATTTTTGCTTTAGCCAAACCGTAGGTTGCCGCTACACCCAGACCAGCAAACTATAATTTCTGCTTGCCCTCCAAGTTTCAAGCTGCATGGCAAGAAAAACCTGCAAATATAAAGTTCATTCATGAGCTGACCCAAAGTCTGCTAGAAGTGTTTATGAAAAGTCAAACAAGCTGGTATTTGAACTGCTATAGGTAAGCCATTGATCCTGCTCTGAATGGTTGTTGTCTATCAACACTCTCTGTATATAAAGCAACAACCTTATACTGAACTCAGAAACGTGGTGGTTTAAGCATACCAAATTTACAATGGTTATATGAGACCATCAATATTAATAATCTGCTCAGGGGAGCAATAGCAGATCAGCCTCCGAAATGATCTCAAATTGAAATGAACCCACTAACCCCACTCACTTTATATGACATTTTATGGAACTCAGCCATGTTAAAAAAAATGTAAACAGGATCACAATCCTTATTTATATAATTCCTCACGAATTTGGAATAAATGGAAAAAAGTCTTAGCCCCAGATATCACTAGTCAATCTTCATATACCAACCAGGACTGGTTTGTTCCAGGGCAAGATCAACGAAGCTTTCAATTGTGGCAACAAGCAGGTATTAAAAAACTATCACGTTTTTTAGATAAACAAAAAAATTTGACCAAAGGACAATTAGAGGACAAGATTGGACATCCAATTCACTGGTATAAATATCTCCAGGTTAAACATCTTGAATCCCCCACCCCCACCCCCCGTGAGCCTAATGAGACAAATACTAATGACCACACTGCAACAGGTTTTAGAAAAAAAGTCTGGCTCAAAAAAAAACTTCACAGCTTTAATATATAACCAAATCAGTATTAATAAGGAGGAAAAAAAGAACTATATATTAAAAAGCATGGAATGCTGATTGGAATAGAGATTTGACTGAAGATGAATGGCAATTAATATGGGAAGGTTACAGCATGAATTCTAAAGTGATTTCTGTTAAAATCCAAATGGTAAAATTAGTTATGCGTTGTTACACGCCTCCCGCGAGAGTACATCGTATGAATAAATTATATAGTCCCTTATGTGCCGAAAACTGTGGTATGATAGCTGACTATATGCATTGTTGGAGGCACTGCCCTGTAATATAAAACTTTTGGAAAAACATATTAGAAAATATAAAGACAATTACAGATGTAAACATACCATGTTCTCCTGAAGTGCTCTTGTTGGAATGTTGGCCACAACCTAGAAAAAAACAAAAATGAGGAGCAAATAGTAGCAATTTTGTTAGCAACCGCACGTATCTTCATAGCAGATAAATGGATCGAAAAAAATCCTCCAACCATGTCTCTATGGTTTAATAGGCTATGGGATCATTTCATAATGCAGAAACTATCGTTCTCAGTATCGAATGCACCACCGGAGAATTACTTTAAGAGTGTTGTTGCACTATGGTATCCAGTGATAAGTTTTATGTTAGCGAAAAACATTCTCCCAAATAACCCACAGTATAAAAATACGATTTATTTTTGAAGCATATTGTAGTTAATGTTTTAAAATATGATTAGTATTTACGATTTTCATTTACTAGTACAAATAGTTATGGTATAACATAAGAAGGTTTGTGGGTACTGACTCTGTTTTTGTAAAGTACTCTTGTAACAACTCAATATTATTGGTATAAAAGTATATTATTGAATGTTATTTTTTGTTGAAAAAAATTGGGAAATTAATAAAGTTAGTTGGAAAAAAAACCACTCTCTGTATAAGCTAAATTTAGAAGTATTTTGATAAGATTATATGGTAGAGAGATGTGACAGAAATATTGGAGGGTCAGTCATGGCACCAAGGTAGAGAATGACCTCTGGCCCTCGAATTTAGAATCGAGTTTTCTGTTATATACCATTAAGTTGATTTATAGGTATCTTTGTGTACTGTTGCGAGTGAGTGTATTTCAACAGAACAGCATGGAAATAAAATTCATACTTCGTTATGTTCCAGCCATAGAACATATTTTCTGCCCCAGTGCCAATTACTGATCTTCAGCAAATGTCTTCTAACTACTAACACATGTTTGGGGGTGGGGTGGAAGAGCAGCAAGGAATGCTCTAAGGAGACAGTAGCATTTCTGCATTCAGTACGTTAGCCATCGGCTACAGGAAAGAGCAAATTAATAGACTTTGAGGGACAGGAGCAATGGAAAAGAAGCTTGTAACATCAATACAAGATAGTTACAAACAATTTGCTAAGTCTGGGAGCCAAAGTGCTAGACCAGAGAGAAAGAGCTCCCCTCCCCTCCCCCCACCAGGCTTAGCAAATTGGCTGATCAGGGACCAGATTTCCCTGGCTGTGACATCACTGCCAGCTTTGGCAAAGGATGAGGACATGATGTTGGAAAGGGCTGTATCTTCTTATTCCAGCCATCTTAATCCAGCCTGCAGCTCCTGATGGTCCTTGCTTCTAAGCCTCACAGAGTGTGCCTGGATTAGAGGATGTTCCAATTAATTTTTTTATTAATTTCAAAATCTTACAAATTAATTACAATTTTTTTTACAGCAGGAAATGAAATTGACATTCTTTAAACATTTGCTACTACAAGTTGCCAGCTCTATTCTGCTACTATTTCATTTGTAAATTATAATCATTAATTAAGTCAGATAGATGTTGGCACGCCTAAAAAAATATTTCTGCCTCTCAAAATTACTCCAGTACATCTGTAATTATAAACTTTGTTTCCCATAGTTTCCCATTAGACCTTCTTATGTTTATAACCATATGTTCTGTATATATTTCATTTTCATTTCAAAACTAATATACTAAGATGATTCACAATAAAGTCAGATAGAAACAAAATAATACTCCATTTCGTTACTCTGCTGTCTTAAGATTTTTTTTACTAAATTCTGTTCTTCCTCTTTAACTGGAGCTCTTCTAATCAGTGTTCCCTCCCCCCAGGACTCCAGAGCAGTTCTGAAGCAGACTCACATCTTGCCCATTGGAGAGATGTGGGGGAGGGGAATCCCAGTGGCCCCTCCGACGTGCTCCCCTGCGCTTTATATTCCAGGCTACTTTGCTTGGGGAAAATATGAAAAACAAAAGAACAAAAATGATAACTCTATAGCTTCTATCTTCTCCAGTATAGTTATTTGCAATCTTATAGTAAGTTCCTCTTCTTTGGTTACCAGTTCTTAATTTCCTAGCCTGAGTCCAAGTCCAATGCCTTCAGAAGCTCTTCACCAGATGCTAAATCATGGGCTGTGAATATACGTCCTTGGTGTGTGACCAATATATGTCCAAGTGCAAGCCAACGGTACCTGTAGTTCTTCTCTGCAAGCTTTTGTGCAATTGGGTGCATTTTTTTCCTAGCATTTAATATTTCAAAGGGAATACCAGGGTGCAGCTGGACCAAAGTGTCTTCAAGCTTCAAACCTCTGTTCATCCTGGCAATTTCCAAGAGGTTCCACTTAGTCTTTACATCTTTAAGATCTGCCACAGTCAGGTATTAACGCTGATGAGCCCATTTGGGAAGGGAGGTTTAAGTGGAAAGCATTGTTTACCACTGGCCCTGAAAGCTGTATAATTCCTTTTAACCATTCATTTAAAGCAACAGTAAGGTCCTTGTTTAGCTCAAATTTCAAAGAAATTCCATGAAAATTTACTTTGGTTTCCCGTGATTTGCATTCCAACAACATTAGCTTACTTTTCACTCATCCTTCAAAAGTTTTCAGGTCAGCTATTTCTTTAGAGTTCTTTTGGGTGCTGGCAGCTGCTGACTCCACCTTCTCTTGAACATCCTGTAGCTTTTTATTGACTTCGTCCAACTTATTTATAACAGGAGTAATGCTGTTTCTTATCTCTTCTTTTAAGTCTTGTTTTAAATCTGTCAGCATCTCCTGTAAATGTTTTTTGGTTAAAGTTTTCTTTTTTCCTTTTACTTACATGAGCTTCTGTTTCCTTCATTTCCAACGTCTTCGTCAGAAGAGTTTTGGCTTTCTTGCATTGCTCTAGGCATTGTTTTGGAAGGATTCTTGCCACTTTTTGCTCCTCTATTCTTCCCCAGTGTTTTAGTAAAGCTGTGATATTTACATTGCAGCCCATTTTTTAAATTTTAATTCCTTTGTAGGAGCCTGACGTGGAGTCTGTATTGGGTGCGACTGCACAGCTCGCTGTCGCTCGCTCCTCCCTGGATTAGAGGATGTTGTAAGGGAAGAAGAGCAGGGCTCATTTTGTAGCAGGAGCTCCTTTGCAGATTAGGCCACACACCCCTAATGTAGCCAATCCTCCCAAGAGCTTACAGAGCTCTTCTTACAGGGGCTACTGTAAGCTCTTGGAGGATTGGCTCCATCAGGGGTGTGTGGCCTAATATGTAGAGGCGCTTTTGATACGAAATGATCCCTGAAGAAGAGTAACAGAGCTGCCACTTCTGCCATTGCTGGAAGTGCTCAAAAGAGGATGCCTTGGCACTTCCACACTCACATGATCTCCAGAAGGCTTGTTTCCAAGGAGGCTTGTCTCTGCCCACATTCATGCCGACTAAGGGTGACTTACTGTGTGAATAGTTCTTCTCAAGTAAAGCAAAAGTGTACATGTGTTTGAGCATCTTTGTATGCAGAGGTTTTGTTTCTGACATGCCACCATTCAAATCCAAATAACTGCGCTTTCAGAAGTATCCCTATGACATCGGAAGCTTTTGATTTTCTGTGATGTCAAAAAATGTCCATAACAAAAAAAGGAAAAAAAAACACTGCTTGATCACCCTAGAGAGAATTTTGTGATAATGGGATAGAAGGAACAGGAGGCCAGAAGGAGCAGACAGAGTGGTGGCCAGTTCCTACCCTTATTGCACGATCACGGGACTCCGTCTTTCAGCACGGAGCTAAGCACAGTTTATCAACAACCAACTCTCTGGGGCTTTGACTCAGGGTAACTTATAATGCACTACTTCTAAAGGGGGAAAAATGGAAATGGAGGATTCTTTTGCAGTGTCTCTGTTTCTCTAGAATCCAGCATAAGCCTTTTGCCATGCCACCAGTAACTGAGCTCACAAGTCGGTGCAGAAAGGATGTATTAAATTAAAATTGAAATCCTTTACACACTTATTCAGGAGAAAGCCATCTGAAAGACACTGGGAGTTTCTTCTAAATAAACATGTGTTGAATTGGCCTACCAGAGTTTCAGATGATGGGAAGCATACTCTAGACAAGTCCCCTTATCTTGTATTAAAAACAAAACAAGACACAGTTTTGAAGAAGTCCTGTAAAGACTGTCCTCTGCATTGGTACCATGAGTTTAGCCAGCTGTGGCTAATTTTCCTGCATAAAGTTATGGCCTTTAAAGTCCTACCTCTCAGGCTGTCTTCTCTATTAGTATCCATTTCTTAACATATATGCTTATGATGAAGTTTCGCTGGACTCCACCAGTATTATACCAGTGAACTATTGAGCACAAACAAAAGCTGAAGCCTCAGCTGGAGCGGGAATTCTATGCTTATTAGAGCATTCTTAGAGGCAAGCTACGTGATACATTTCATCACTTGTTGACACTGGTTTGCCCATGTTCTCCGTAGCCACCAACATCTGCAGAGAACTGATTCTTTGAAGAAGAAGAAAAAAGGAGATCCCAAATGAACTCAGAACAGCACGGCAGGGGGAGGAAGAGCTCCCGCGCCTCCAGCAGTTTTCTCGCGTGAAAACCACATTGTGGGGAGTTATTCTGCTGGTTTTGCTGCTCCACGTGGTGTATCTGTATCTGAACCAGCAAAACTGGCCAAATAACTCCCCTCCCTGTGTGCTCCCCCCCCCCACCCCCCGATGCCATTTCAAGCCTGTTTGGTCTCTCTCACTTTTAGAAGCAGTTCTCTGCAGCTGCTGTGTGGCTGCAGGAAGCATAGACAAACTAGTGTAAACGAGTGAAGAAATGTGTCCAGTAGTTTGCCTCTTAAATCCATTGATTCTCTGGACTGCAGTTTTGCATGTTCCTGAGTACAGGATAGGCCAGTCTTTCTGTTCTTCTTGTGGAAGTCTTATTCTTTTCTTCCAAAATGGTCAGATCCGTATTTAAAAGACCAACATTTGCTCAGTCTTGCTTGCTAAGAGTCCTGCCTCACCAGCTGAAAAGGCCAGGAAGTTTACAAATGAAGTTTAAGGCTTTCAAATATGTGCACTTACCTAAAGGGGTAATGAAGCCCAGAGCACAACAAAACATTCTCAGTTCCAAATACAAAAACTACAGTTGAAGAATGAATTGAGTTCAGAACAGATCTGGAGTGTATTATTCATCTGGATCACTTTAAAGTCTTTAATTTCTTATTTTCACTGTTGAGGGCTCTGGTATAACACTGTCATAGCCTTCTCCCGTAGGGAAGGCAATAGAAATTAATGTCTCTGATATATAAAACTGCAGCTAGTTGATCAGACAAAAGTTTCCAGCTGCATCAGCCATTGTTTTAATTTGCAATTTTGGTTGAGACAGGAGAGTTAGAATGGAACTGAAGTTGTGCAATATATTCATACCTATGTTTATTAGTGTCAGATTGATGTGTGATTCATTCATCAGTAATGTCCCCATACTTCCTGACTCAATTTACTAGTATCAGTCACTTCTTGTCTGTATCATGTATTTAATTTCTGCTGTTTCTGCCTTTTTCTTTCTCTACGTGCTCATACAGTGAAGTTTTCTTCTTACGGGTGCTTTTATTGGCATGACCCAGTAACTGCAGGTATGGCACAGAGTGCTTCATTGTGTATTTCTATCTTTCTACCTATTCAGAGCTCCTTTTACATGCTAATGTCAAAACGTATGGGAAGAACAACATAGCCACATATGACACGTTTTAAAACAGATGGAAATTGCATCTCTTGTTAGTAGGGATGCCAGCCTCCAGGTGGGGCCTGGGTATCCTCTGGAATTCAGCTCTTCTTCCAATGACAGACTCCCCATGAGAGATCAGTTCCCCTGGAGGAAATGGAAGCTTTGGAGAGTGGACACTATGGCATTGTACCCCACTAAGGTCCGTGTCCTCCTCAGGCTCCATCCCCAAATCTCCAGCAGCTTTCACCCTGGATCTGGCCATGCTACCTACCCACCCCGTTTCCACCAGTGACCAGAAGGGACCTGACAACCCTACTTGTTAGTTTTGGGGATGTTGTATCTTTTAGACCTAAGGCTCTTACTACAAACTACATGTATATATGTGAAAACCATATCATGTCTCATTTTCTTCTAAAGAAATCACTTTGGGAAGTGGCACTTTGGAGTACAGAAGTATTTGGGGATGGGTGGGAGTATTTAACCATTTCCCTGTTTGCCCCCCCCCCCCCCCCAAATCATGCCCTATGTCTGGATTTCTAAATCCTGTGTGGATTTCCAAATGTGTTTGGATGGGTAAACATGCATTTAGAAGACCATGTGTGGGTGGAGGGAGAGATGGTAGGGGTATTCTGAATGAAGCAGTGTGCGGGGGGGGGAATCCTTTTCCTCATTTGATTCTCTGCTTAGTCATCCTTTCCCACAATGGCATTTCCTGGAAGAAAGGGAATATTTGTATGTACCTTAATTAAGCCCTAAAAGGGTTTGCATGTGACTTGCAGATATACAGCTAAGATATCAGTGAACTACTGGGAGCTTTCAGAGTCATACAGTTAATGAATGTGGCTTAAAGACAGTTGTGTGTTACAGATAACATGGAATTTGCATTCATAATGTTCATATACAAGAATTGTTCAAGGACCCGTTATTTGTCATTAAAATGTGAGATGAGAAGCATGAGGGAAGGCTACAAGAGAGGTTAATATGAAAGACTGGAACCAAATTAGGGTTGCCAGACCCACGGTTGGGGTGGGGGTTCCCCCAATTTTGGTGGATCCAATCTGCTGCCAGCCAGCTGGCCGGCAGGGGAAGCCCCACCCCCAAACAGCCCCCTCCTGCATCAACGTTGGCACGATGGCATCACATGGAAGTGATATCATCACACCAGGCACATCACGTGTCTACACTCTAGCATGTAGGCCAAAACTCTATGGTTCTTACCAAAATGCTAGAGTGTCGCTGCACGACAAGCCCAGTGTGATGACCTCATTTCCGCATGATGTTGCCCCACCCTCCCCACTCCTGGAAGGCTCCCTCCCACCCCCCACTGTCTGTGTAAGTAGACCTGCCAACCCTAAACCAAATATATTACATTGCGACTGTGAAGAACAACTTTGGATGGTCTTGTGACAGAAAAGTGGGGAAAGCAGAGGTCCGACTGATTTTGGTTCATCTGGTGCAAAGTTTACTTGAAAAAACAATTCCTTAATGGCATTTCAAAAGTTTACTTGGATAACACATATATTTAGAGTTACCAGCTCCAGGTTGGGGACAGGGAGGTAGCTTAGTAGGACATACAGGTAACCCTTCAAAGCAGCCTTGTCTCCAGGGGAAATGATCTCTGTAGTCTTCAGTTGTAATTCTAGGAGATCTCCAGGATGCACCTGGAGGTTGGCAACCCTACATAGATTCTTCTTGCAGCAGGACGCACAAGTTTCTTTTTTGAACACTGTACCAGAAAAGTGCAAAAAGTGGTGTCTGAGCCCACCCTTCCCCTCCCCGCCAGGCCTGGACTCTTTGCACTCAAAGGGAGCTTTCCCTTTAGGTGCAGAGAGCCAGCAGGAAAAAGCCCTGCCCGAAGATTGAGCACTGGGCCTGGCCTCTTTGCACTGAAAGGCCTGGGCTCTCTGCATTTGGCTTGCCGTCACTGCATCACTGCGCCTATGCTCTCCCTGCTCCAGTAAGTGCCTCCCCCCATTTCTTTTCCTTCTCTCTCTTCCCCCCACCTTCCTTCCTTCCTTTCTTTCTTCCTTTCGTTCGTTCTTTCTTTCTTTCTTTCTTTCTCGCTCTCTTTCTCTCTCTGTCCCCACCTTCCTTCCTTCCTTCCTTTCTTTCCCCCCTCTCCCTCCTTCCCTCCCTCTTTCTATCTCTCTCTCTCCTTCCTTCTTTCCTCTCTTCCTTCCTCTCTTCCTTCCTCTCTCTCTCTTTCTTGTTTCATTTTGTTCTTTGTGTTTTTGTAAAAAAAAATTGTTGGAAAGGGGAGGGATGTAAAAAAGCAGAGAGCCCAGGAAATGCTGGTTTTGACTATATCTTTAATTTTTGAGAATCTCTTTAGTTTTCTCATGGCATCTTCTGTTTAAGAAAAGTAAGTGTGAAGCCTGAGTGTAACTAGTTCATTGTTCTGTCTTGTTGGGAATGGCTTGCAAATATATGTGTGTCTACAATCTGTATTAAAGTGGTTTGCTGCTAACTGCCATGCAAGAGAAAACGTCTGAAAAAGTAGCTTCATTGTTGTGTGTGTTGATAGAACACTTGACTGTTGCATGGGGGACTTTGGGGGGACATCTGCAGAGAAACAGAGTTGTAACTAAAAATGAGCATGGTCAGCAGCACTTTGGAGATTGCCTGTTTTGTGAAATTTAAAAAGTGGGCAGAGTTTCTGAAGAAGATGACATCTGCCTTTAATGGGCCAGCAAAGTTGATGTTCTTAAACCTCCTAATAAGAGAGGTTTCTGCTTCTGAGGGGTTGACTTCCAACAATTGGTGAGCCTATGATGGTAGTGATACTTTGATGTGGTAAAGACCACCTGTTCACAGGATCATTTTACCTGTGGGACAGACTCTCCATTGTAGCCACTCTACTGGTAGATACTTGCTTGTAAAAAAATATTATAGTGTAATAATTCAAGTGGGTAGCCGTGTTGGTCTGAAGCAGCAGAACAAAATTGGAGTCCAAAGTTTCATCCAAGGTATAAGCTTTTGTGTGCATGCACACTTCTTCCATCTGAAGAAGTGTGGGTGGCACATGAAATCTTATACCTTGAATAACATTTTGTGCCTTGAATAAAATAGTCCATAGACTACTCCAGTGCATCCACAAACCTAGGGCTGTTCTACCAGTGAACTAGGGTTGCCAACTCCAGATTGAGGAAATCCCTGGAGATTTGGGAGTGGAGCCTGAGGAGGGTGGGGTTTGGGAAAAGGAGGGACCTAAGCAAAGCATAATGCCATTGACTGCATTTCCCAAAGCAGCCATTGACCTGATCTCTTTAGTTTGGAGCTCAGTTGTAATTCCAGGAGATCTCCAGACCCCTCCTGTAGGTTGGCAACCCTAAAAATTCATATTCAGCATACTAGTTCTGCAGGAAGGCAAGCTAATTTCCATGGGAACCTAACCTTTAGGAATTGATTCCAATCCAGTGTGGGAATAATTGTTGGACATAAGGGCCGAGGACAGACTGGGGATCTGGAGAGCCCTGCCTCCTCTTTAGAAGCGGAGGCAGAGAGGGCGTCCAGACAGCCGCAGCTGTCCCCCGTCACTGGCGTGGACTTACCCATCTGCGAGGCGTCCTAGTGCCGCTTCAGCTGGAGACGCCTGGGAATTGGTCACCAGGCGTCTGTGGCCTAATATGCTAATGAGATGTGCCACCAGGGGTGTGGCCAAATATGCTAATGTGTTCCTGCTGGGCTTTTTCTACAAAAAGAGCCCTGCTCTTACATCCTAAAATTCCCCTTTAGAGGAGGCCGCATAATTGTATCTTCTAACACATTATCTACAAACAGCTTTTCTCACTCTGTCCTCCTTCCCCTGTGGAGGGCTATAATCATCACAGGGAAAAAACACTGTGCTGTAGGACCGCTCTGCCCACCCCCACCCCCCAATCTCCTTTCCCTGCTGGCACTATATCAACCTGGAAATGGTAAACTTGAGAAGCATATTGACTGTCTAGCAAGCAAATTACATTTTGCTTTCTGGTTTTGGGTGTCCAGAAGTGACAGGGAAGTAAAAGCTATGTGCTGGAAGAAGCATAGAAGGGCAAGAAATACATCAAGAGGGGTGGGAAGGACACCGGTCATCATGCCAGTAAGCAATCATTCCCATGCTGACTTTCTGTGCAGCAGAATTTTTGAATTTTTCATGTACTTGCAAATGTGAATAAATATACAGTAAGACTGTGTCCTTCACGGTGAGAATTTGCCCTGAAATTTAATCCGTTCCCAAAGGGATGTATGTCAGGTAGCCCATCTGTTTCCCAAGTGAAATCCAAAGGGGTCATTTGATCTGGGAGCGCTTCCGCCGAGCACAACCTGTGAAAGCTCAGATCAAACTGACTCATTCTGTCAGAAGAGACCCTTACAAAATTTCATCCTTTTTCAGTGTGAGAGTATGTACCATTCAATAGGTAATACACCACACAGAAAGAAGGTATTTAAATTTTCACTCAGGGGATTTACGTGTCCCAAAGAAAACCTGACATATAATAGGTGTTTTCATCTGCTCATTGCATTTGATCCTACTTCTGTCTCTTCTCATCTTTCTCTGGTCTTATGAGTCCCCTGAATAAGGGCTTCATGAAATATCAGTTCAGTCAGATATTTGGTATAAGTTTGTTGCTTCCTATGCCAACACTTTTGAACAGCAGCCTTTGTTAACATGTTATTTTGCCTCTAAGTGGTATAAATGATGATCTATAAATTGTTCATATTCTTTTTTCCCTCCACACAAAAAGCAAAATTCCACGTGAACTGATAAATATATATGACCATATTTGGGTTTGCCTTAACACCTTTTCAGATAAATACCGTCATGTACTTGAGAGGAACTATCTAGTTCATTTTTGGCTGCAGGCTTCCTGCTAATAAAACAATAAAGCCCCATTCAGATATTATAGCTATGGTAACTCTGCTGCACATAAGGGGAGATTACACTATTTTCCTCTTGATGTGGGTAGTTGCAATCAGAAACGCAGATGGTTGAGGGTGCGTCTTCCATGTACCAAAGCTGGACAATATGCACATTTTTGTATTTACATAAAATGGTTGAATAGGCATATCAGGAGGATCAATGGTATTTTGCAGGACTGGAGTGCAAAAAAATCATAACAGGGCTAGTGAGGAAATCAGGTTCTGATGTATAAAATGGCCAAGACATCTACACTTGTGTTCCAGGTGCAGAATAAGAAACAAAGATGGGGTATATGTGTCTTGTATTAGACCTACACTGTATTTAAGGAAGTGTGAACTCAAAAAGTGCTCAGAGGAAGAGTAAAACAAAATAAGATGGAATAAATTCTTGTATTCCTGTTGTATTCTTATTATTTTACAGCCACAGCTTGCAGAGACTTTGGGATGCAAAAGGCCCTTTTCTGATTGGCTAACAAATAAAGACTCTCATTGGTCCTTAAGCCACTCTAGGTAACCAATTGCTGAGCCTCGCTTAGGTCCAGTAGGTTTGTTTGTACATAGTTACATTGTTTGAAGTTATGAGTTGGAAACAGTATAAATTAAGGTGCCGCTCTCATAGAGCTGTCTTTGAGCTGAAGCAATATGTTTGAATAAAAGCCGGTTTGTTTGATTCATTGCCTCCCGCTCAATACTTAAAAATTCCCAAAGTTGGCCATTGAGTTACCTTGGGTGAAAGAAGGCCAAAGAGATGGTAAACTGTGTCGATTAAATTACATTTGTGAGCTCCTGCATATTTGGATTGGTAAGAAGAAATGCATTAAGCAGAGCCTTTTAAAAACTGATGCCAATACAATTCCCCGGATCTCTCTTTACCCTGTGCCTTCCCTCTCCGTCGTCTTCTCTTCCATGATACAAATCTGCTGGATGGCTATTTAGGGCCAATTTCTTTTTTTTGTCCTCACCCAAATAACCCCAGCTACCAAAAGGTCAAAAAATTGGGTTTGCCTTTGGAGCATTTATAACACAGTGTTTTCTTAAGGAGCTTTTCATCCCATAGGGCTATGCTGTTATAGGGAAACTGCTGAGGCTGCTAACAGAGGGTATGACAAAACCGGGTTTTGTTTCTATTTCTGCAAATCATAGACATTTATACAAACCTGCTTCCTTCTCACACAGAGGTCCTTTTTATTGGCTCTAGAGTAAGATTTATTCAGTGGGAATCACTGGGGAATACTGAAAGAGGCAAGTAAATGCAGCAAAGCAAACTTGTCACGAGTGGCCGACCTACAGGAGTGACAGATCCACTCTATTATGTTTTCTCTGAAGTTTTTTACACTGCTGCAGATAAGATTTATTTTAGTCTGCAATGATTACATTCCCAAGTAAGTCTGTTTCTGCCAGCTGGTTAAGTTACCTTCTTTTTTCTCTGCCTGGAAAATGAAACCTACAATTCTAGACATCCATTAAAAAGACAAGAAAAATGCATATACAACTCGAGGGGTTTTGGAAGCTTTTGTTGCACCTTATCATCTGTCTGAATAGCTTTTCAATGGATTTGGGTGATTTGCTGCGGAATAAACCTTCAGAACACCTCCAGCTTCAAGTGGGCCTTTCTATAGTCTGTGCATTGGGGTATCTAGGTGAGCAGCCAGGATTGTTAACTTATAAGATGCAGGAGACAATGTACATGTTGTGTTGGTGAGGACATCATGCTGGCTGAAAAATGGTCCGGTTCTGTATGATCCTGAACTTCATTAACTCCTGTTGTCACCAGCTTTTAGTTTAATTCATATTACGGTATTAGTAAGGATTCCAACCTTCAAGTGTGGGGCCTCAAGATCTCCCAGAGTTACAACGGAGCTCCAGACTCCGGATTTCCCCTGGATAAAATGGTTACTTTGGAGGGTGGGCTCTTTGGCATTATACTACTCTGAGGTCTGTCCCGTCCTCAAACCTCACCCTTCTCAAGCATCCCCCCCCCAAAAAAAATCTCCAGAGATCTCCCAACCCATTGTTCGCACCCTAGGGATTATTATTGTAGCATTAATATCCATTTGCAAACATCTTCCCCCAAAAGTTGTCCCCACTATATGAGAACATAGGGTGTCGTTATCTTCAAAGGCAAATAACATAGTAAGCACAAAAGCACAAAAGGAATTGTTAGTAGACCTTCTTGGCTAATAAAGGTTTTGCAAGGACACATGCCTACCAGTTGGTGAAATTGCAGGGGGTGGGATAATTTCTTTATTCTGATCCAGAACCTCCTGAATTGCCAGAGGATCAAGAAATGATGGCGGCTGTCCCTTTGGAAATAATAAGAATTTAAGAAGAGCCGTGCTAAATCAAACCAAACACCTACCTTTTCTAGCATCCGGTTTCCCACAGTGGCCAAGCAGGAGCTTCCTAGAAACCCGCAAGTGGAGTGTGAAGGCAGGACCCTCCTTCCTTTGCTGCCTCCCAGCAACTGGTGTGCAGAGGCACCTTGTATCTGGCCACGGAAGTGCCATTTATCCATCTGGCTAGTAGCCACTGATATATCTCTCCTCCCTGGATTTCAGTATTTCTCTTTTACAGAAATCCAATGCCCAGCAGCATTCAGAATTTATCTCCAGCACTAATCAAAACTCAGTGCTCATGTGTAGAGTACAGAAATAGAGAAAAAAATTAGTAATCCTTATGTCAACAAACCTGCAGATTAACTAGAAAATTCATTAGCTATGCAGCAAATATAGAAGCCAAGCAGGAAGGTAAAAATGTGAAGCTTCACTTCCCATTCTTGGAGAAACAAGGGAGGGTTTCTTTTCTTAATGAATTCTGTTTTACAGAAATGATCCATTAATTTCCTATACAAACATAGACATTTTCAGTGTTTTAAGTTTTATACAAATCGTTTTACTGGCAGGAGAGACTCTTAAGCAGACAGTCAGGAACAAAAACACATGACACAAAGTCTTATTTTCAAGGGGATTTCCAGCTCAGTCTTGTAGAATGATTTCAGATAAAAATCCAGACTTCAGGACTGCTTATCTGACATGAGACCAAACTCAATACCTTTGGAAGTTTGCAGCCAGAAAGCAAAATGCAGTGGGCAGCAGCTCCTAGCAAATGTCTGGTAGCAAAAGGTAGACGGAAAGTTCAGAATCTCTGTACAATAGCTGCAAACATCTGTGGGCGGGGAATCCCCCGCTACAGGGGTTCCCGATCCGCCGGCCAGCATTCGACTGGCGGGGGAAACCCCGCCCCCGAAGTCGTCACACGTAATGACGTCACTCGGAAGTGACGTCAGCACGTTGGGGGCGTTGCCAGGGCGACACTCTGGCAATCGCCCCAAAACTCTATGGTACCATAGAGTTTTGGGGCGATTGCCAGAGTGTCGCCCTGGCAACGCCCCCAACGTGCTGATGTCACTTCCGCACGCGCCGGTGAAGCTCCCGGCCGACAGAGGACTCCCCTCCGCCGGTAAGTTCACCGGACTTGGCAACCCTAGATAACAATGAAGATGTACTTGGGTGTGACAAAATAAGGAAAGGGTAGGTAGGATTCCAGAAGGTGTGAGCAGCGCTGTGCTCATGGAAGAGCGCTTTCCCTGCCCTTTCCTGAATCAGCCTGAAAAAGTGTGTGGCGCATGATGAGAGACAGTTCAAGGGGCTGCACCTCGAGTAGGAAAATGACAGGTTCCCCCTCTTGCTTGCTTGGATTTTAGTGGCCAGGATTAAACAGTTATTGATTAGTTTTTCTTTATATTGTTACCTACTAGGGTTGCCAGCCTCCAGGTGGGATCTGGAGACCTCCTGCTTTTACAACTGATCTCCATAGGGTTGCCATTCTCCAGGTGGGGCCTGGGGATCTCCCGCTTTTACAACTGATCCCCAGCTGACAAAGATCAGCTCCCCTGGAGAAAATGGCTGCTTTGGAGGGTGGACTCTGTGGCACTGTACCATGCTGATGCCCCTCCCTTCCCCAAACCCCACCTTCTCCTGGCTCCACCCCCAAAGTCCCCAAGTATTTTCCAACCCAGATTTGGCAACCCTAGATCTCCAGCTGACAGAGATCAGCTCTCCTGGAGAAAATGGAAGGATGGGCTCTATGGCGCATTGTACCATACTAAGGCCCCTCCCCTCCCCAAACCCCTCCCTCTCCTGGATCCACCCCCAAAGTCTCCAGGTATTTTCCAACCCAGACCTGGCAACCCTATTACCTACATAGAATATTTTTTTAAAATGATGAAAAAAATCATGCTATTCTGCGACTGTTCATCTTATTTTGATGATATCAAGCAGTTGCCATATACATATTATGATGTGGTTTTTAGCCCAGTTGAAAGTCAAAATATTTTACTACCAAACTAGCAATGAGGGCCTGAAATGAATGCAAACAATAAGAAACTGTAGTTATGTCCCCATAGGCCTAACTGACTAACTAGAGGCAACAACTAACATTATCTAGATTAACACGTGTGGGGGCAGTGGGATTGTGGCAGCATCCCCTACGTGACCCATGAGTATTCAATGACACCGGCGTAGACTGCGGGGGGGCTCGAGGGCTCGAGCCACCCCCAAAATTTCCTGGGGGGGACTCAGCCCCCCCCCCCCCGGAAAACGTGGCGCCTGCTGCCGGCACCTTGTCACCACGCCTCCCGGGCCCTTCCGAGGCTCGCCAGCTGGTGCCTCTCCCCCCCCACCGGCCTGGCCATTCCTCCCTCCTTATCTCTCCCTCTTCCTCTTTTAGGGGTGAGGGAGGGAGTGGCCAGGGCGGAGGGGGAGGAAAAGGCACCAGCAGCATCGGCTGGTGAGCCTCGGAAGGGCCGGGGAGGTGTGGCGGCTGGCGTTAGCTTTTCCGGGGGGGGGGGGGCCGGAAACATCACCCCAGCGAGCGAGCGCGCTTTGCGCGCGCGCTAAAGAGCCCCCCCCCCCCGGACTTCAGAAAACTCTATGCCCCTGTTCAACGAAATACCAGTACAGAGCCTACACAGGTTCAACTGTATGCAGGCTTTCACCATGTGATTGGGAACCCTGGGAAAGTAGAGTTCCCAAACATTGGAAGAGAGCCCTGCACATGAACAGTTGGTGCTGTGCAGATGTACATTTTGTATTGATCCCTCCCCCTATACAGACACATGTATGGATCCCAACAAATATGACTTCACTCACCCTGAGCCCATCACCCAACCAAGTCTGTGTGGCTCAAGCAGGGGAAAAGGAAGGGCAATTCATTTCTTATTCACTTGTAATGCTTCTCTGTGAAAATGGCTTGGATCCAGTGATAGGCAAGCAGAAACCCAGACTACTTATGCAGGATCTTGTGCAACACCCAGCTCTTTCCTCCCTATATGCTATAGTGTCCAGCAATTGGTTGCACAAGATCTTGCATAAGTAGAAACTTGAATGGGGACATAATCGGTTTGACCTAGCACAAGTGGATATTGCAGACTTTCTCGTGTTTATGCTTGCACAAGAGCTCTAGCACAAGCAGAATTTTTGCTCTGATCTGTTTCAACCCAATGTCTGGAGCGGTACTAGGGCTGCCAGTCCCCAGGTGGGGCCTGGGGATCTCCCGCTTTTACAACTGATCTCCAGTTGACAGAGATCAGCTCCCCTGGAGAAAATGGCTGCTTTGGACGGTGGACTCTATGGCATTGTACCATGCTGAGGCCCCTCCTCTCCCCAAACCCCGCCCTCTCCTGGCTCCACTCCCAAAGTCTTCAGGTATTTTCCAACCCAGACTTGGGAACCCTAAGCGGTACCTGCTTATCTTCTCCTGTCAGGAGATATATCAAGAGTGTACACAGTTCCACACTGGGGAGGGGAGAAGATGTACAGGCTCAAAGTCCTTCCTCCAAGCACACACTTACGTCAGAAGCCACCCACCCACAGAAAATAGGCCTCCATCCATTTTGCCTCTTTAAATATAATTGCTCATATTGTTGCTGTGCACACTCTTGGGGTGCGTAGCTATGACAGCATACAGTGGCTTTAGAACACTGGGTGTGCTGTCTGGGCCAGAACCTCTCCTTCCCTTAGCGTCTTATTCATCGACGGCTGCAATACCAGCTTATGTCATCTGTATCCTGCTCTCACACCCACAGGGTTCATTCACCGCCCTTTTAGTTGTTTTGTTTCTGTTGTAATAAAAATTAGCGGCTTGGAGATTGGTTGCGGACAGAGAGTGTGGTCAGAAATGACAGACGTTTCTGGCTCTCTTCCTTTCCCACTCCCCTCGCCCTTGCTAGTGAACAGAGCACAGCATTATCCTCCCTGGTCAGGGAGCAAACTTGTTTTGCATCCCCGCTTCTGCTGCTAATGCTAACCATATTAAATGGTAATCCTAAACGCATTTTCTTGAAATCAGACTGCACCAAATTCAATAGGTATTGACAGGGGTCATTTTGTAGAAAAAGAGGTGCCGGAGCTCATTAGCATAACTCATTTGCACATGCCATACCCCCCAACACACCGGAAGTGTGTCAGAAGGCAGCACCCACCCCTCAGGCTCCACTCCACAGGTGAGTGAAACTGACCTGCTCTTCCTCCATTCCCTTCCCCATCCAATACTTTGTGCAATAGAAATAAGCGTAAAGAACACACCCTCATTCTCTTCCTGCCCCCTTGAAACCACCAGGTTTCAAGTAGACTTGAGATACCCAGGACATGTGCACCACCCATCCCTTCCCCTTCCCCTCCCCACAACAAGACACCCTGTGAGGTAGGTGGGGCTGAGAGAGGTCTTTTGAGAACTGCTCATGAGAGAACAGCTCTGAGAGAACTTGTGACTGGCCCAAGGTCACACCAGCAGCTGCATGTGGAGGAGTGGGGAATCAAACCCAGTTCTCCCAGATTAGAGTCCAACTCCTGACCACTACACCAAACTGATGGGGTGGAAGCTGCTGAAGGGTTGGTGAAATTTCTCCAGTACTTATGTGCCATGTGCCCAGATAAAAAATGGGATACTTAGAAAATTTATATGCCACCTTGAGCAAGTCTCTGGAAAAGCAGCACACAGTCATGAAAGGAACAATGATAAAATTATCAATATTAAAACAATAAAGACCCTAGCAGGGCTTTCCCCGGGGCGCTGCGCCTCTGCACTGCTCGGGGAAGCCGAGGAGGGGGTGGGGCTTGGTCATGTGCCCGCCCCCTGGGCTCCTCACTCCTGGAGCTGAGCTCCTGTGCGCTCCCGCTCCAACGGACCCCTGGGTATTGATAACAAATAATATTGTGACCTGTTTCATCTGTTTTGCATTCCTTGGTAGTTTCTGTTACGGTTCTGTCGTTCAGATCTTTTTTTCCCTTGGCATTACTTAAGATCTGTGGATGTACAGGAATCTGACCAGAACTAGAAGTGCTTTTAAAAAACACACTGTGCCAGAGGTATTCTGCACTTGGCAATATTAACTGATTCAGGAAAGTGGTGGCTTACATAGTTGAAGGGTTCAACATGATTGTTTGTAGTTCTTGCAGAAGGAAGGTTTGGGTGATCTCCGTGGTTTGTCAAATAAGGAGTGCCTAGTGCTGTACCATGTGCCAGCCACAGGGGCAGTCAGAAACCCCTGCTGCAAGACAAGAAGAGCTATCCTAAGCAGGTCTGCTCAGAAACGAGTCCTGTTTTACTCCCATGAAAAGTATTCTTAGGACTGAAGCCTGCATAGCTGGCTGAGAGTCACAGTAAAATTGGATGAAAAAGCCAGTCTTGAAAGTTCGAAACAGACCCACTTTCTGTGACAAAGGGATCCTGACGGTCCAGCTTCTGGTATCTAATTTGGCTACATTGCAAGAATTCTACCACTGTTGTCACTGGATGTTTTTTATTGAGTATGGGTATGTCAAACCATAGTGAAATATGTGATTTCACATATGTATTCTGGCTTCTCAGAGACGGCAGCTGCCCTTTTAATACAAGAATACAAGCGCCATTAAAATCAAACTACAACAAAACAGCCAAGGAGGACCTGGTCTGGCACTAGTTTAATTTCCAGAGAGTTTAGAGGAGCTGCAGGTTGCAAAAAGATACAGGGCACTTTGATGGCTACCTTGCTTCTTAGCCATTTTTTTTTCTCATATATTATCATCTCTGTCAGATTCAATTTGCAGGATTGTGCACAAGGTTGCAGGTCTTCTGCAAGTCTTCTACCTCACTGTAGACCGATTTCTTAAGATGACATTTAAGGCATCCGTTTCCACTGTGAACACAAACTATACATCAAAGGATGCAATCCTACAGGGGCGTAGAGTTTTGGAGATCCCGGGGGGGGGGCGGGTTCCTTAGCGCGCTCGCGCGCTCGCTGGGACGACGTTCTTCCCCCCCCCTCCAGGAAACCGCCCCGCCTCCCCAGGCCCTTCCGAGGCCCACCAGCCGCTGCTGCCGGTGCCTCTCTCTCCCCCCCCCCACCCGCCACCTCTTCCCTCTCCCTCTCCAGCAGCGGCGGCCGGGCCCCGGAAGGACCCGGGGAGGCATGGCGGCAGGCACTCCGTTTTCCCGGGGGTGGCTGAGGCCCCGCCCCGGGAAATTTTGGGGGTGGCTCAAGCCCTCAAGCCCCCTCGTACTCTACGCCTATGCAATCCTATGTAGCGTTGTTGCAGCCAAAATCAATTGATTTCACTGAGTTTAGACTGGAGTAAATTTGCATAGGATTGTACTGTAGTGGTGCTAGTATGAATTCACAGACAGCTGCTTTGGCCATTCAGAGTCAGTCTAGGTATGAGGGTTCCATCAGAGTAAGAGCTTCTTGGGGTTCAGCTTCCCTTTGCCCTGAGCAAACAGTGAAGGGGGGGGGGCTTCTTGTATGCTGACAGACATAAGTGACTTGCAGTCTCTTCCTCAGCCAATCCCTAATTTCAGCCCCTAACATTTTCTTTCATGGGGAACTTTTGACATGATTCCTTATCTGGGCACTCTGTTGATCTGCCCTTGGAAGCCCTTTTAAGTTTCTTATAGCTCTTTTGGACCAGTGGGTGAAGCCGGTGGCAGAGACTATGCGACAGTCCTGGCTTTCGGCCGTCAGCAGGTTTGACAGCAGCCATCAGATTTGCAGCCAGAGCACAGAGTGAAAGTGACTGTTACTTATGGTTAGGAGAGGAAATCGTATCCGTTCTGCAGACACATTTTCCGCATGAATATCTATCGTGGAGATAAATCAATGCTTGTATTAAACCACAGAAATATAGCCCGGCAAGCTCGACCTGAGTTTAACATGGTTTGACAGGGGAACAAACTGTTTTCTGCTGCAGTGAGTTTAGAAAACCGGTGCATGCAAAAGGCACTCTAAACTAGGTATGAACAACGATTTTGGGGTTTTTTCCCTGCTCTAGATATCTAAGCTAACCAGACTTGAAACGTGGCAGGCTGTTGAAGCCAGCATGCAATACTCCGGCCACAGTGGAAGGCCATAAAAGAAATCTTTACAAGTCATTTAACTAGTTTATTTGGCCGGAGTTATGTGGATCTGAAAATCCTTTTACGTGCAGATATTATAGATTCCAACGTTGCAACATTTTTAAAAAAACCCATTTTTCTGTTAAAATTGCAGAGAATGTAACATCTGATAGTGTATACTGAAAAGCAATTAAAGACGCATTACACCAAGCCAAATGGCTGAACTCTTATGAAAAATAAAACTGCCCTTTTCGTATCTTGGCAGCGAGTCTTCTGAGCTATAGTCAAGACTGTTCTCCTTATGAAAGGGGGTGGGGGGAGAAATTGGACTAGCAGCTTATTTGCCTGTTTTGTAAAGCTATGGAAATGTCACTCCCTCCCAGGCCATTTGTAGATAAGCATCAGATAAAATAAGCTGTTTTTCTTGGGTTATCGTCTTAGAAAGGATGGCTTAGCCTGTCACAGGGTATGCGTTTGATGTAAACCTCCAGACCAGATGGGATGTGCACCCAGAGACCTGGTATTCAGTGCCACTGATTCTTGAGAGTCACTAAGGGCTGGCTGGGGATGCTCCATATGCCATGGCAATGGATCCAAGTGCGGAGAACTCGGTGAGGAAGGGTACTGCATCCCATGTTACAGACAGCATTTTCTAATGCAGTGAGAAAGCAGGAAAAAAATACACTGAACAGCGGTATGTAAGTTCACTGTGGCTCTGGCTTCATCTAAGTTGTGACAGTGAACTACATGAGCAAAGTTTAAAGGTATGAATAAAATCTGACCCAAGGTGGTTATGTGGGAGAAAGAAAGGCAACCCCTCTCACACACACACGGTCTGTGTGAATGTGTGCAGCGTTCATAAAGTAGCCCTGATGGGCAGCTTTTCTAAATGTTTGGAATTAATAGAACCAAGCGGGAGTCCAGTGGCACCTCTAATGCCAACAAAGTTTTATTCAAAGTATAAGCTTTCGTGTGCATGCTACGCAACCTGAATCTATCTTCTGAAATCAATGTAACTGTATAACTCCATAGGGATAGCTATAGGATTGCCAGCCTCCAGGTGGGGCCTGGGGATCTCCCGCTTTTACAGCTGATCTCCAGCTGACAGAGATCAGCTCCCCTGGAGAAAATGGCTGCTTTGAAGGGTGGGCTCTATGGCATCGTACCATGCTGAGGCCCCTCCCCTCCTCAAACCCCAACTTCTCCTGGCTCCACCCCCAAAGTCCCCAGGTATTTTCCAACCCGGACTTGGCAACCCTAGATAGCTATGTTAGTATGAAGGAGCAAAATTAGTCTTAGCACACACTTTTGTGAATCAGCGCTCACCGTACGTAAGAGAACTCAGACTCTTAAAAAACTAATGCTGGAATAAATGTCGCTAGTCATTAAGGTGCCACTGGACTATTTCATTTAACAGCATGACTGCCCAGTGTGCTAACTATATCAGAGTGTAATAATGATGAATATTCTCTTCACTGTCTCTTTGTTGATCCCAAAGATTTGATGACAATATGGAACCGGGGGTGACTGCCTGACAATATCACATATGAATATCTGGGTTATGGGGCATTTTCTTTATGAACACATAAAAGCACCATGAACCATAGCTTCTCCCACCCCTTCAAATTTCCCTTCTCTTGGAGTCTAAGCAGGACGTAGGGTTGCCAAGTCTGGACTGGAAAATACCTGGAGACTTTGGGGGTGGAGTAGGGCTGCCAAGTCAGCCCGGGGGGCAGGGGATCCCCCGCTAAAGGGGTTCCCGATCCACCGGCCAGCATTCGGCCGGCAGGGGAAACCCCACCCCCGAAGTTGTCCAGCCCGGACAACGTAATGACGTCACCGGAAGTGACGTTAGCACGTTGGGGGCGTTGCCAGGGCAACAGTGGCAATCGCCCCAAAACTCTATGATACCATAGAGCTTTGGGGCGATTGCCAGAGCGTCACCCTGGCAACGCCCCCAACGTGCTGACATAACTTCCGGTGACGTCGCCGGGCGCGTGCGCCAGAGAAACTCCCAGACAGAGGAGGACTCCCCCCCTGCCGGTGAGTTCTTTAGACTTGGCAACCCTAGGGTGGAGCCAGGAGAGGGCGGGGTTTGGGGAGGGGAGGGGCCTCAGCGCAGTATAATACCATAGAGTCCACCCTTCAAAGCAGCCATTTTCTCCAGGGGAGCTGATCTCTGTCAGCTGGGGATCAGTTGTAAAAGTGGGAGATCCCCAGGCCCCGCCTGGAGGCTGGCAACCCTAGCAGGACGCCATACCATACCTTCTGTTAGGCTTCTAACAGCAGAAAAGCTCTTATCCTTAGGATTCTTGCTTTGCCTCATTACTCTTTTTGCTGTGTGGCTTTAAACACTAGGAAGAAGAACAATGCCTTGACTGTGTGGGTGTGTCCTGCTTAATTCCGTTCTACAAGATAGACGTTTATGACACTGGGATCATATCTCCATGAGCGTCTTGCCTTAGCCTCATAACAACTCTGTGGGAAGCTAGGCTGAGGAAGGAGGGGGAGAGAAACAAAAGGGCTTGTTTAATAGAGATTAAATACAGATATCCCGCTTGTTTAGCCACTTAGTGGCTCTCCAGAGCTTGAAACATTCCTTAGATTGAGGACTAATTACTTTCAGTTTCAGTTTCTCATAAGAAGATAAGTGGTTCCTTGCTGCATTGGACTAGTGATCTGTCAGGTCCATCATCCTATTTCAAATAGTGCCCTGGAGTCCAACAAATGGTACACAAAGGCCTCCTCGCACTGATATTCAGTGGTTTACATTAGGTGTGGAAATTCCCTTGAGTCATTATGGCAAATCACCATTGATGGATCAGGTCTCCATAAATCTGTCTTTTAAAACAAATTTTTCAAATGGATTCCATTACATCCATCCCAAATTTATTATCGACTCATTTGGTTACCCCCAAGTAGTAGTAACTGCTGAGGAAAAAAGAGTTATTTCTATCTACTTTCTGCATAATTTTGTAAACTTCTATCTTCTCCTGGCTTAATTATTTTGTTTATTGCATTTATTCTTTCTCCTTGTATGTAATACCTGCCCGCCAGAAGGGCGGGGGGTGTCATCTACTTCTCTGGGAAGTGACATCATTGTGCAGGGCACGTTGGTGTGGACAGGACTGTTTAGGGATGGGGCTCCCCCCGCCAGCTGGCTGGGTGGTGGAGGATTGGGGGCACCAAAAGTGGGTAAACCCCCACCCCCCATCAGGGGGGTGGCAACTCTAATTTCCATCTTCCCTCAATGAAAAGCAAACCCTGTTTTGTAATCTAAAAATAATGGGAAGTCTGGTTTCTTGCCTGTGTGGGATAAACTGAAGGTCAGCCCACACAACCATTGGACTTTAGGTAGCCACTAGATGTGTCAACTTCCTAACATGCCTAGTTTTATATAAGCAGCTGTTGCTGCTGCAGGGTTAAGTTTGTGGCACACTGTTACAAACCTGTTTTGGCCACTTTACGGCCACTGGGAAAAGCAACTCCTAATATGACTATCAATAGATTAACATGTGCCAAATGGTTGTGTGAACTGGCCCTAGGATTTTGCTGTTCCTATCTTTTCGACAAGAAAACAATGAAACAGCCCACTTGCAGGCAAACATTGTAGACCTATCTAATGTGCTAAGCAGTGATTGTTAGAACATTCTTGGCACTTCAGTTAAGACTAAATGGATCATGACTTTCTTTCCCTATAGTAGGCTGACAATAATAGCTTCTGACCATGGAATTTTTAGACAAAAATCTAGGAGGAGGAGACACTTGAAATATATAACCAATACTGTCAAAACTGGTATATTACTTGTGGCAATACAAGTTCCTTTCATATAAAAGCCCAGGAACCTAAGATCCATTTCAACGAGCTTCTGGATGGGCCAACGTATAAATGATGCAACCACTTGTGTGCACAGGTTGGCACTAGAGCATGTGGTTACATCAGTCACACAGTCTGGTGTGGGATCATGCTGTGCTGAAGCTGGTCCTGTGCTGCTGAATGTGTAGGGTACCTATGGGTGCTGCCGTTCATTATGTTTACAGCTAATTTATGGTTTGATGCCCATAGGGGCAAGATGGCATCACAGTAAAGGGGCTGCTAAAGACAAACAAGGCACAGCATGGGAGAAGCCAATGGAAATAGGCCTTTAGTCCCAAACAACACATTCTACACCACAACTGCGTTTACACTCTGCTACAATCAGGGGTCCTTTTGTAGAAAAAGAGGTCCAGGAGCTCATTGGCATAACTCATTAGCATACCTCATTCGCATATGCCACGTCCCCTGACATCACCAGAAGTGTGTCAGAAAGGGAATGTCAGTTTCAGCCCCATTATACCCTATGGGCCATTGAAATCAATGGCAAAAACTCATAGGGTATATGAGGGGCTGGAGGAAAGGGGGTTTGAGGGAGAGGCTCCAAACTTGCAGGGTAGCTGCTGGGGCCTCTCCTCGAAATACCCACCAAGTTTCAAGAAGATTGGACCACGGGGTCCAATTCTATGGGCCCCCAAACAGGTTGCCCCCTTTCCCGCCATTGTTCTCTATGGTGGGAAAAAATGTTAACTTTTTTCCTCCCATAGAGAACAATGGCGGGAAAGGGGGCAACCTGTTTGGGGGCCCATAGAATTGGACCCGTGGTCCAATCTTCTTGAAACTTGGTGGGTATTTCGAGAAGAGGCCCCAGCAGCTACCCTGCAAGTTTGGAGCCTCTCCCTCAAATCCCCTCTCCTCCAGTGGCTTTTAAAATTGCCGCCGAATTTCGGCAGCAATTCGGCAGCGGGCTGAATCAGATTAGAGAATCTGATTCGGCCCGTGGCTGCTGTAGTGGCCAATCCTGAGCTCCGGCCCCAACGGACCCCTGGCTACAATATTGCTTCCTACAACATTTATGCTGATGTAGCTGTTTTTATCTTTCTTCCCCTACGTTAGAAGAGGTGTTTCTCTGGATCCCTATAAGATGCTTATCTTATTTCCTGTCCTGCTAGAAATCATTCTGACCCCATTTTGCCTTTCCAGTAGAACATTTCCCGTGGCCCCATCCCAGCTACAGTATGTCACTGCCTCTCCAGCTCAATTAAACTTAGGCAATTCTGTCTTAATACATCTGGTTGCATTAATCTTACATTGTCATGACTTGGAAGCAAAGAAAAAGTTGTAGGAAGACGTCCAGCAGCACTGCAGTGGAGAAGGTTTTGGAGATCACTGTGAAAAGAAAACTTTGAAACTGTCAATTTAGTACAATAAACCAAAGCAGCCAAAATGATGACACTATTATTGAACGCGGAAATGTCGTGACAAGATTAATGTTGGATTCCGGTCCTTAAAAATGTGTACAAAGTTGTGTGCTCAGTGGCACCCTGACAAGAAAGTGAGCTAAGAGTCATTCCAGATGTAATCAGTTTAGGGTTGCCAACTCCAGCTTAGGGGAACTCTGAGACATTTGGAGGCCATGCCTGAAGAATTCGGGCAACAGGCTTAGTAGGCTGCCCACCATGGCAGGCAATACCTTGCCCCGACTCCTGGCCCCCACCACCTCTCTTCATTCCAGCAGGAACAAAAGGCGGGGGGGGGGAAGCAATGTCACTTCTGGGTACAACTAGATTTCCTAGAATGTTGTGATATTACTTCCAGTTGCAATGTTGTCCCTTACCATTTCTACTCCTGCTGCAGTGGAGAGAATGATTGGGGCGGGAACCCTGACCTGGAGCAGGCAAGCCCAGTCTCGGAAGCTAAGCTGGGTCGACTCTGGCATGTGCTTTTTTCAGTACTAGGGTTGCCAAGTCTGGGTGAGAAAATACCTGGAGACTTTGGGGGTGGAGCCAGGAGAGGGTGGGGTTTGGGGAGGGGAGGGGCCTCAGCATGGTACAATGCCATAGAGTCTACCCTTCAAAGCAGCCAGTTTCTCCAGGGGAGCTGATCTCTGTCAGCTGGAGATCAGTTGTAAAAGCAGGAGAACCCCAGGCCCCACCTGGGGGCTGGCAGCCCTATTCAGTACCCAGTGCCCAAGGGGGGCATTCACACCCTTTGAAGGAAGACAGCTTCAGAAGTGCTGGGGAGAGGTGTATAGATAATAGGCTTGAGTCTCTTGGCCTTTTCCTCATAACACTCAGGAATATGGATTACCAGGAAGAATTGAAGTTGATCAGAATGAGGGTGATTGGCCTTGACTGTGCCAGCACACTAATCCGAGCAAGGTGTGTATGCTCCACTTCGGGACTCCCCCTATGACCCTTACCTCGTGTTTTAAACTCCTCACAGTCCCTAGCCACAGGAGTGCTTTTATGCTTGCCAGACTGAATGTTCTGCCAGCAGCAGAACTGAGTGGACAATTTGCTAAACCCCATTTTCAGACTGCTTCTGTGGCTGTGTATTTGGTGCAATAGAGACTGCAGACCGCCTTTGGTTTCTGTGATCAGTGGACTGTCCCCAGGGCATTTTGGATTACCCCTATTTTGTCCAGATACCAGCTTCCTGTTTAGTACTGGGTGGTATCTTTATTGCTAGCAGATTTTGATCCAGAAATAATTCAGCCTGTTGCAAAATAAAGAACAGTTGTAGTCTCTTTAAAATGCTGCTAAAATTAATTTTATCCTGCTGTCCATATGAGAAATTGTATAGGTCCGCTCATTTCTTTTATCCAGTGTGTTTTAGACTTTTACAAGAAGGGGGACCCGCGATACTCATGGGGGGAGGGAGTATTCCAACCCTCCTCCCACCCCCCTCGGCAGGGACAGCGGTGAGAAGGCCTGCCGAGCCTCCCACCACCCCCCTCAGCAGGGACAGTGGCGGCGGCGGCAGCGAGGAGGCCCGTCGAGCCGCCCACCCCCCCCCTGAGCAGGGACAGCAGCAGCAAGGCCCACCGAATCTCCCCCCCTTCAGGGCCAAAACATTCTCTGCACATGCACAGGGAGCATTTTTACTTTGGGGGGATTTAAATATTCCCCCAAAAGGTTTTTTTTTTACTTTTAGGATTTTTGTGCACACCAGGGGAGTCTCCCAAGTGTGCAGAAAAATCTTCCCGCCCCCCAGGTGCCCCCCCATGTGGATTTAGATATCTGCACGCAGGGGGTGCCTTGGGAATTACATAGACAAGAGGTGGGACCCGCGGGGGGGGGGGGAAGAAGGAGCAGCAGCCAAAGGTAAGGCTTCCTCTCCTCCCCTGGGCAATGACGGTGAGCCCTGGACCCGCCAACCTCTCTCCCCCCACCCCTGCTTGCCCCGGTGAGGCCCGTGGCTCTGTGCCGCATGGGCCTCGCCAATCTTTCTCCCCCCCTGCCCCAGCGAGGCCTGCAGCTCTGTGCCACATGGGCCTCACCAACCTTTTCCTGCCCCTTGCCCCGGCGAGGCCCGTGTGGTGCAGAGCCATGGGCCTCGCCAACCTTTCTCCCCCCCATCCCGGCTTGCCCCAGTGAGGCCTGCAGCTCTGCGCCGCATAGGCCTCACCAACCTTTCTCCCCCCCACCCCAACTGGCCCTGGCAGTTCCCAGAGCATTCCCTGCGCATGCACAGGGAACGCTCTTTAACTTTTGGGGGGATTTAAATATCCCCCAAATATTTTTTAAAACTTTAAAGATTTTTCTGCACATGTGGGGAGTCCCCCACGTGTGCAGAAAAATCTCCCTGCCCCCCCCAAGTTCCCCCCCATGGGAATTTAGATATCCACACGGAGAGGGCGACTTGGCTATTAGATCTATAGATGAGATTCATGTATTTTATTGTTATTCACTTTGCTTTTTTGCCTGTTCTGGCATGTTTTGTAATGTTGGTCGTTTCTTTGCCCTGTTGTGATGTATTGGTTTTATGTTCAAGACCTTTGGTCATACAAGCTTAATAATAAAGGAAAGGGAAAGGAATTCCGTAATGTTGGTGCCACAACTGAGAAGGCACTTTTGGGGGGGGTTGCCACTAAACTTTGTTTATGTCTTTAAAACATTTCCATGCCACCTTTCCAGCCTGCTCAGGGTCCCCAGGGTGGCGAATATTAAAATAATTAAACAATTAAAACATTTCCAATATTAAAATATTTCAAGCACTAAAACAGCATTCAGATAGGTAGATATAGAAAGATGTAGTCCTCCCTATTTGAATGTGTATATGTGTCATGTGTTGGTATGTTTTATTGTTTTTGATTATATATATAGATAGTATTTAAATTGATAGATAGTATTTAAAAACTATATATATATGTCTGTCTGTCTGTCTGTCTGTCTGTCTGTCTGTCTGTCTGTCTATCTATCTATCTTATTTGTTTATTTCATTTGCTCCCCACCTTTCTCCCCAATGGGGACCCAAAACAGCTGACATTAAGAATGTAAGAACAGAAGAGAAGCCAGTGTTGGATCAGGCCAGTAGCTCATCCATTCCGACATTCTGTCACACAGTGGCCAAAACACCAGGTGCCCTCAGAAGGTCCAGCAGTGGGGGCAGGAAGCCCTCCCACTGTTGCCCCCCCCCCCAAACACAAAGAATACAGAGCATCACCTGCCCCAGACTGAGAGTTCCTATCTATACTTTGTGGCTAACAGCCACTGATGGACTTCTGCTCCATATCTATATATCTAATTCTGAAGTGGCCCTCTCTGTGCTGATATCTAAATCCGCACGGGGAGGGGGGCACTTGGGGGCAGGGAGATTTTCCTACACACATGGAAGAGTCTCCATGTGTGCAGAAAAATGCTAAAAGTTAAAAAAAACTTTTGGGGGATATTTAAATCTCCCGAAAAGTAAAAGCGTTCTCTGTACATATGCAGAGAACGCTTTGGCCGTTGGGGGGGGCTCAGCAGGCAGTGGGCCTTGCCACTGCCACTGCTATTGGGGAGGGAGGCGAGAAGGCTGCCCTCATTGTCCGGGAGGGAGGGGAGCAGGCTCAGTGCGTGGTGGGCCCCCCGCCGCCACCACTGTTGTCCAGGAGGGAAGGGTGAGGGAGGGGAGAAGGCTCGCCGGGCCAGTGAGCTGCACAGCCTCGGGAAGGGGAGGACGAGGAAGAAGTCTTACCTGGTGCCGCTTCCTCCTCCTGTGGAGCTCCTCCTGCTTCTGCAGGCCGGGAGCTGTGGGGAATACCCCCCCCTGCAAGTATCACGGGTCCCCCTTCTTGTGTTTATCTAATTCCCTCTTGAAGCCGTCCGTGCTTGTAGCTGCTGCCACCTCCTGTGGCAGTGACACTGTTCCTTATTTTATCCTCACAATAACCCAGTGAGGTAGTTTAGGCTGAGAGAATGTGACTTCCATGAGGTCACCCAGCAAGCTTCCATGGCACAAGCGGGAATTCAAACCTGGGTCTCCCAGATAATAGTCTGACACTCTGTGAGTGCTGCATACTGGAAAGCAGTGGATCCCGATTTTCTCTCTCTCATTCCATTTTTAGAGTATATGGTTATGCTATTGGAATATATTGTTTTATCTATATCCACCTACCAATGTGAAAGACCAGATAACAATCTGTGTTTAGCCCATTCCAGAAATGGGATGCCCTCAACATTGTGTGTGCCACTTTGCTAATCATTAAATGGTAGATGGATATCTCCTGTCAGTTAAGATAAATGCCACATTTTCACTAGGGTTGTGCCTTGATAAAGTTCCAGTGACAGATGCTCTCTGATGCCCTTAATGAGATGTCTGAGGCTCTGTGACAGTCCCTTTCTTTTTACTTGTAACATGAAATAATACTATAATGATATTGTTGCCGGGACGGCTGTGGTTGTTTTTAGCTCTTCTGGTGTTTGTACTGGCAGCATCCGTCAGTGGAGGCCTTTTCTCAAGACAGAACTTCTATCTCGGAACAGAATTACTGGGGATTCAGTAAAACTCTAATTAGGTTAGGGCTTCTGGCTATGATTTGCATGGTCCAATTAGCAGCACCCCCCCTCAGTTAATTAGAAAGATCTACAACAAGGTGGTGTGCTCCTAAAGTAAATATGAAGTAATCATGTTCACAGCGTGGCACAGCACAAACAGAAAAGATTTAGCCGTTTTAATTTTCTGCTTTTTAAAACTATGAGCTGCTAATTACATTGTCTTTAAACTGCTGGAGGAACTCCTAATATGTCATATTGATTCGGAGCTCTTTAAAGAATTGTGTCTAGCATCGCTAAATGTTGTTAGGATAATCACTGTTTCACCCTTTGTTCTGTATTAATGGTCCTGTGGTAAAATTCAGGGCATCAATACTACTAGTGACCACTGACATCCTTCGAAAAACATGACTCAAAGTGGTACTGTTGGAAACTGAATGCTAATTGAAAGGGTTTTATATATAGCACTGTACTATTATAGACTCTTAATGAATGCTAAAGAAAGATAGCCCTTCAGCGATGAAGTACAAACTACACTTTTTGTGCTTCTGTAAATAGCCAAAGGCGAGTGGTACAGATCAAAACGTGACTCTGTATCAGATGATGGGAGCACAGATTTCCTGGAGGGCTCTAAGCCGGTTGCCAAACCACCCTGTGACTGCTTGATCACTACTGAATGTTTGAGCAAACAACTGTGCTTTTCAGAAACAATTATAGTGTGTGTGCTTGTGTATATGAATATGAGAGGTTGCCTGAAAGGGAAGATTAGATTTGGGGGAATAAACTACAGCTATTAGGTTGGTGGAGCAGGACAGAAGCATCCATGTGTAAGTCTGAAACAAAAATGGGCCAAACAGAGCCAGGGAAGGAGAACAGAGAGTATCACCATGAAATTAGAATACACAAGAGGCGGGACCTGCGATACTCGCAGGGGGGGAGGATTTCCTGCAGCCTGGGGATCAGCTGCAATTCCGGGAGGTCTCCAGGCCTCCCCGAGGACACTTTCTGCACTTGAGGACACCTTCTGGCTGCAGCGGCGCTCACCTGCTTGGCTTCGGAGGCGGTGTTCATGCTTGTTGGTGTCCAGCGACATCTCGTTGCCCTGCCTGCCCCTCCACCTGGCCGCTAGACCCCCCACAACGGCTGGCGGCTACAGCAGCTTCTGCGGTGGCAGTGCTCAGGGGCTGAGGCTGCTCTTGCTGCCTGTACTGCCTCAGCATGCCTGGTGCAGCTCGGATACATCGCTCCACCTGGGCTGTGGCTGCCACAGATGCCCCGCCACCTGCCTGCCCAGGCCTATTTAAGCAGGCACGGCACAGCCTCCAATCTCCCCCCACCACCACCTCCGGCACCGGTGGCGAGGCCCAAGCAGATCTCAGCTGCCAGGCCGCCGATTCCCCCACACACACCCCAGCACCGGCAGCAAGGCCTCAGCACCTCTCAGCTGCTGGGCCGCCACAGAGTTCCAAGAGTTCCAAAAGTTCTTTTACTTTTGGAGGGATTTAAATATCCTCCAAAAGTTTTTTTTACTTTTAGGATTTTTTTGCATACCTGGAGAGTCCCCCAAGTGTGCAGAAAATCTCTCTGCCCCCCAAGTGCCCCCTCCTCACGGATTTAGATATCCTCATGGAGGGGGCAACTTGGCTATTAGTGTATAGACAAGTGGAGACCCGCAAGAAACTTGCAGGATGGTTATCCAATTCCTCACACCTTTGCTTCCTCCCTTCTCCCCCTTTCTTACACTCTTTCTCCCTTCTGCCCCCTTTCTTACACTCTCTCTCTCCTCCATGTATGTTACTTCCTCTCTGTTTCTGACCCGTCATCATTCTCTTTGTTTTTCTGCCTCCCCACCTCATCACTCTTTCTCTCTCTCTCTCTGCCTCCCACCTCAAATCCCACCCTCCCCAGGCTCCACCTCTCAAATGTCCAGGAATTTCCCAACTTGGAGTTGGCAACCCTATTTCCTTCCCACCCAACAGCCAACCTACCTTTATCTGTCTTCAGCTTTCCATCTCCACCCCCCTCCCCCACAACTTCTACCTAGGAAAATTACAGTCTTTCTCCACAGTGGGGACTAAAGCAGCTTACATTATTATTTCCTCCTTGTTGTCTGCACAACAACCCTGTGAGGTTGGTTAGGCTGAAAGTATGTGACTAGTCCAAAATCTTCAAAGTCAGCTTCCACCGCAAGATGGGGATCTGAACCTGGGTCTTGCAGATCAGAATCTGAAGCTCTAACTGTTACATCACAATGTCTTTCATAGGGTGGCTGCTGATAAACAGTAGCAAAGCAGCTGGGCCTAATTAAGTCATGTAAATCAGGTGGTATCAAGTCACACAGAGGGTGCTGCCTAGGGATGCCAGCCTCCAGGTGGGACCTGGGGATCCCCTGGAATTACTGCTCATCTCCAGACTACAGAGATAACTTTCCATGGAGAAAATGGATGCTTTGGAGGGTGGAGTCCCTTTCCCTGTCCTCCCCAGGGAGTCCCTGTCCTCCCCAGGTTCCACTCCCAAATCTCCAGGAGTTTCCCAGCCTGGATCTGCTGCTGGTGGCTGGGGGGGGGGGGGGTAATTTGGCAACCCTAGACTGCTGCCAGTAAAAACCCTACTTTTTACTGACAGAAACAGAACCCCCCCTCCCCCCAAACATTCTAATCTCCTCACAGTTGATGCCTGGAGCTGATGCCATTTCAAAAGGTATTGGGGGAAATTCAACGGTCTCTGAAGTTTTTTTTTAACTTTTCAGATTTTTCTGTAGACCGAGGAAGGGGCCTGACTATGTAGGAAAAGCTGTTGGGGGAGAGTGAGCTCTCTTTTGGCAGATATAAGCATCCACACAGGAAAAAAAAACTCTCGGAATTAGAATATAGATGGTGACGAGTGGTCTGGAATAATAAAACAAAAAAATGGGAAGGAGTGCCTCACAAGAAGAAATGGATGGCAGAAAGGAGGGATGGAACAAACTAGGGAGAAATAGATATGGGCAGCCTGTTAGCCATCCAGCCTTTATTCCTGTCCCACAACTGACGCAGAAGGCACTATAGGGTTGCCAAGTGCTTACCTGTAGTGCAGCGGGGGGAGTCCTTCCCCTCCCAGGAGTCTTCTGGTGCGTACTTTGCACACGTGCCGCGATGACATCACCCGGAAGTGATGTCATTGCATCGGGCATGTTGGGGCGGGACCTCTCTGATTCAAGGGAAAGCCATAGAGTTTTCCCTCGAATTAGAGAGCGTCTCCCCCGAAACATGCCCAACGCAATGACGTCACCTCCGGGTGATGTCATCGCGCTGGGCGCGTCTTCGCAGCCCGGCAATTTGGGGGCAGGGTTCCCCCCAGCGGCCCAATGCGGGCCCGGTGGGGAGCGGGCCACTCGTGCGGGGGTTTCCCCGCCCCCCAGGGGGACTTGGGAACCCTAAGGCACTAACAGAAGTGCTCTCACTTCAGCTTTTGTCAGCCTAATGCCTGGGCGGCTGAACAGAAGGCCAACTTCAGATACTTTGGTGTCCTGCTTCAAATACACATTGTGCATTGGTCCCTGGCCCTGTCCTCTAATACCTGTTCCAGCCACCTGACCTTGGTGTTCTTCAGTTTGGATCCTCCTATATATCTCAAAGGCCTAAAAGACTGCCACTGCTCACTATCTCTAACCAGCTTGTCATCTGGACCGCAGCTGTCTCTTCCATTGATGCCGAGGGTTTGTTTCTTCTTGTTTTGTTTGCTGCTTGCTATCCTTCATCCCTTGTTTTTCCGGAGGAATTTGGCTACGTTCCTCTGCCATCTTCTATTTCTACAAGATGTGCTGGCCCTACAAAGCACATGACTATTCCTGGTGAAGCCAATCCTGCCACTGTAGGAGAAGGCTCATGGTGCTTGTTTCTTACAGCCTCTACATAACCATGAGGACTTGAAACCTATGTTTAAAAATGCAACTACGTTTAAGGAGGTTTTTAAGGAGTTTGATAGACAATGTGCAATTTATACTCCCTATGTTTCCTATTCTGCTTTTACTTTTCAAGATTACTTAAAACCATTGTTAATAAATAAACAAGGTACTGTGATATACATGGGGTCCAACCCACTTCTCTGGACCTAGGAGGGCAAAGGCCCAATGTTTGGAACAAGCCAACCTTTCTGTACAAAGTGGTGGTGCAGGGTACTTCATTGATCCCTCCACGGTTTCAGTCAATGAAAATGAAGTTTTGCTCCCTCCCTCCCTCTCTTTGTGTGCTTCAGCTGAAGATCCTTTCTAGCCATCTATTCCCAGAAGCATTTTGAGAGAGCATTGATGTGTCCGACTTCAAGACCCCACAGTGTCTCCTCCTGCCTACCTGTTCCTTGCTCAGGCACACCTTTGAAAACTGTTCAGAAACTTCAGTTGGTCCAAAAAGTGTCAACCATTGGCTAGATACCGGGATACATAGGGATTCGCCCCTGTGTTGAAAGATCTAAAGTGGCTGCTCATCTGTTTCCAAACTCAATTCAAAGTGCTGGTTCCTGCCTTTAAGACCCTAAATGGCTTCAGTCCATGGTAGCATGAAGAACTGGCTCTTCCCATACTGTCCAGCTTGCCAGTTAAGCTCCTCTTCTCAAGCCCTGCTCTCTGTGCCTCCATCTGCAGAGATAAGGTAGGTGGCAATCAGAGACAGGGCGTTTGGGTGGTGGCACCCTCCTCCTTGAGGCTTGCCTGGCACCTACTCCCCTTTCTGTTATGTCCTGGACGCAGTTCCTTTACACTTGTATGATTCTTTGATGTGACCAAACATGTAATGGCGCCGGCCATGCGGTCTGACCGCACGGCCTGGAAAAGGTACAAGCTTGAGGTAAAAGAACAATAGCACCCAGGCTCCTAAAGATCCACCTATCAGGGGCTTAGCATATTCAAATGAACCAATGTAATCTCTGGTGGGAAGATTAACCTATCCCGCAGTGTGGGTGTGGACGGGGGCGAGGCTTTTCTCTGCATATAAGCTGACCCCTGGGCCACCTTAGGTATGCTTGTTCCTGACCTCTAATAAACTCCACTATGCTGAAACTCACTCCACCGGCCTCCAGACTCCAGTACTTTTCACTTTCCTTTAAGTGCCAGGTGAAGATATTTCTCTTTACCCAGGCTTTTAACTACAAGATTCCATCTTTTTTATTGTTGTTCAGTTGCACAGTTGAGTCCGACTCTTCATGATCCCATGGATCACATCATGCTAGACCCTCCTGTCTTCTGTCGTCCCCCAGAGTTTGCTTAAATTCATGTTCATTGCATCAATAACACTGTCCAACCATCTCATCCTTTGCCATCCCCTTCTTCTTTGACCTTCAGTCATTCCCAGCATCAGGGTCTTCTCCAGTGAGTGCTCCTTCTCATTTAGTGGCCAAAGTATTTGAGCTTCAGCTTCAGTATCTGGCCTTCCAGGGAACAGTCAGGGTTGCTTTCTTTTAGGACTGACTGATTTGATCTCCTTGCAGTCCAGGGGACTCTCAAGAGTCTTCTCCAGCACCATAATTCAAAAGCATCTATTCTTCAGCACTCGGCTTTCTTTATGGTCCAACTCTCACAGCCATACATTACTACTGGGAATACCGTTGTTTTGGCCATATGGACTTTTGTTGGCAAGGTGATGTCTCTACTTTTTATTACGCTGTCTAGGTTTGCCATCGCTTTCCTCCCAAGGAGCAAGCGTCTTTTAATTTCCTGGCTGCAGTCACCGTCTGCAGTGATCTTGGATCCCAGGAAGGTGAAATCTGTCACTACTTCCACGACTCCCCCTTCTATTTGCCAAGGAGCGATGGTCTGCTGTTTTATGAATACCATTTTAGACTGCTGGATTGTTTTATGTGCTGTTATGCCTTGGCTTGCTTTTATGGTACTGTTTTATAATTATTGACTTGGATTGTTTTATTATGTTTGTATTATTATGATTTGTCTTATTATTTTTATTTTATTGTTACAGAAAGGCAGCACAGTAATCTCTGTCCTTGCTGCCAAAAAGCTGGGGTGATTTTGTGTCTGGGAGCTATTCTCGTCAGTATGTCATTTCATACACATCTTCAGTAATCCTTGTAAAAGTGTCTTTGTAATTTTTACAATAAGCCTGTAAGGTAGGTCAGTATTAGTATTATCATATTCAGATTGGGAGGCTGAGATGTAGTGGCATGCCCAATGATTTGACGGCTGAGGTGGCATTTCCAGGTTCATCACATTTCACCCTCTTGGCAACTGCACTCTCACCACTGTCCCTGCTGTAATATGGTACCTCTCATATCCCTCTCGTTATATGGTACCAACATATATTATTTTAAAAGCCGAAAATGATATGAGTATCATGAAGTTATTTTCAGGGGTCCGTTGGAGCGGGAGCGCACAGGAGCGCAGCTACGGGAGTGAGGAGCCCAGGGGGTGGGCACATGACCAAGCCCCGCCCCCTCCTTGGCTTCCCCGAGCAGTGCAGAGGCGCAGCGCCCTGGGGAAAGCCCTGCTAGGGTCTTTATTGTTTTTAATGTTTTGTTTTAATATTGATAATTTTATCATTGTTCCTTTTATGACTGTGTTCTGCTTTTCCAGAGACTTGCTCACGGTGGCATATACATTTTCTAAGTATACCATGTTTTATCTGGGCACATGGCACATAAGTACTGGAGAAATTTCACCAACCCTTCAGCAGCTTCCACCCCATCAGTTCGGTGTAGTGGTCAGGAGTTGGACTCTAATCTGGGAGAACCGGGTTTGATTCCCCACTCCTCCACATGCAGCTGCTGGTGTGACCTTGGGCCAGTCACAAGTTCTCTCAGAGCTGTTCTCTCATGAGCAGTTCTCAAAAGACCTCTCTCAGCCCCACCTACCTCACAGGGTGTCTTGTTGTGGGGAGGGGAAGGGGAAGGGATGGGTGGTGCACATGTCCTGGGTATCTCAAGTCTACTTGAAACCTGGTGGTTTCAAGGGAGCAGGAAGAGAATGAGGGTGTGTTCTTTACGCTTATTTTTATTGACAAAGTACTGGATGGAGAAGGGAATGGAGGAAGAGCAGGTCAGTTTCACTCACCTGTGGAGTGGAGCCTGAGGGGTGGGTGTTGCCTTCTGACACACTTCCGGTATGTTAGGGGGTGTGGCATATGCAAATGAGTTATGCTAATGAGTTATGCTAATGAGCTCCTGCACCTCTTTTTCTACGGAATGACCCCTGGTTATTTTCTTATCCTGTGGAAAGAAAAAAAACTAGCCCACTAAATTGCTCCAAGGGTTTATCTGAGAACATCTAAATCCAACAGCGGATGGCTTCTTTCTCAATAGACAGCTGGCACAGGACCATGTCACTATCCAGAAGATGCTGAACAGTTTGCATAAGACCTTCTAAAGACACAGCTGCTTTATTTTTAAACACAACTTTATTTTTTGCAGAATCTATTTGGTGACATTTATCTTTTAAAAAATCAAGATTACACAGAGCTTCAAGCCATTCCAACCATGACTGTGGCCTGTATATGAAATACTGATTTAGATGGATTATCTGACTATATTACCTTTGGTCACCCTAAAGCAGAAAATGTACAGCAGACATTTAAGAGCCCAGGGTGACTCCTGAAGTAGTCTTAATGAGTAATCACAGGGAAACCAGCTCCACTTTACTGGTGAAGAATCTTGAAGGTCCTCATCCTCCAACTATGAATACTGGCAGGGAAAGCTGAAAAAGCTTGGCACCCTAGCCTGTTTCTCATCTTTTCACTTTTTTGGAGAAGCTAGAGCGACCAGATAGGAAAGGAAATTCAGAATTTACCTTTGTCAGGCCATTTGTCAGAGGCTTAAGGAAGAATTGATTGTTCTTCCTTTTTTATATTTAGAGGCTCAATCTTTCCTTGATCCGTCATTACTCAGCCAGATCTCGCACAGCAGTTGTGGGGGTATTGCAGCAATACTAAACAACCTTTCCCCCTCTTTTCCTTCTTTCCGCCCCTCCTCTTTTCTACGCTTCTCTCATTTATTTCTGTCTGCCTCCACTAAGTTTTCTGTGTACCCTCCTTTGTTTTCTCTTCTTGGTCTCAAGACCTTCTCATCCCTATCCTGCTTGGTGACAGAGTGTGCTTAAGAGCAGTAGAGTAGCAAATCTTTGTTAATGTTAGGATCAGAAGGGCGGGATTTAATATTTCCCGCAGGGGTCCTTTTGTAGAAAAAGAGGTGCAGGAGCTCATTAGCATAACTCATTAGCATAACTCATTAGCATATGCCACGTCCCCTGACATCACCAGAAGTGTGCCAGAAAGGGAATGTCAGTTTCAGCCCCATTATACCCTATGGGCCATTGAAATCAATGGCAAAAACTCATAGGGTATATGAGGGGCTAGAGGAAAGGGGGTTTGAGGGAGAGGCTCCAAACTTGCAGGGTAGCTGCTGGGGCCTCTCCTCGAAATACCCACCAAGTTTCAAGAAGATTGGACCAGGGGGTCCAATTCTATGGGCCCCCAAACAGGTTGCCCCATCCCCTCCATTGTTCTCTATGGTGGGGAAAAGTGTTACTTTTTTCCTGCCATAGAGAACAATGGCGGGAATGGGGGCAACCTGTTTGGGGGCCCGTAGAATTGGACCCCCTGGTCCAATCTTCTTGAAACTTGGTGGGTATTTCGAGGAGAGGCCCTAGCAGCTACCCTGCAACTTTGGAGCCTCTCCCACAAACCCCCACTCCTCCAGTCGCTTTTAAAGTTTTTAAGAGAATCTGATTCGGCCCGTGGCTGCCCTAGTGGCCACTCCTGAGCTGGCGGAGCTTTGCTCTGCCTCGCTCCGGCCCCAACGGACCCCCTGCAAACTAGTAAAAGGATGTTTGCCCCCTTCTTCACCCTTTGCATGCATAGTAATGGACCATTAATCTGTTTTAGTGGTTATTCATGTGGAATAGAACTTACAACTCCCAGTTCAGGCACGGGGCTGTTAATCATTATTGTGCTGGTGGAAGATCTAATAGCCCCTTTTAAAGGCTACTTTGCTATATGACAAACAATGTCGTCCTTTTAATATAATTAAAAATTTTATAACAAATACCATGCCCAGTCTTTCTCCCTAGGGGGAACCCAAAGCTGCACGGTTCTCCCATCCTCCATTTTATCCTCACAACAGCCTTGTGAGGTAGGTCTGGCTAAGAGTGTGTGTCATTCAGCAGCCTTCCATGGAGGGCTTGAAAGCTCTCTTATTGTATGCTGTCTGTAGTGAAGATAACCTGGTTCAGAGCATTCCAGTTCCCTTCATTTTTGGCGCTGTAACTTCCATCACCATTCTGGGGTTGGCGACCAGTTTTCAAACATGTAGCATTATTTTCTGAGTTATGCCTGTCACAGATACCGCCTGACCTACCTCACAGGGTTACTGTGAGGATAAAATGGAGGAGAGGAGAATGATATATGCTGCTTTGGGTCCCTACTGGACCAGGTGTCAAGCGCCAGGGCAGCAGGCAGGTGAGTGGCCGGCTTTCTACCAGATGGCCAGGCACCAGGGCAGCAAGCAGGCAGGCTGCCCGCTGCCCTGATGCCTGTTTGACCTCCGAGGGAGCCAGTTTGGTGTAGTGGTTAAGTGCGCGGACTCTAATCTGGGAGAACCGGGTTTGATTCCCCACTCCTCCACTTGCACCTGGCTGGATGACCGTGGGCAAGCCATAGCTCTGTACCAGCTGTTCTCTCAAGGACAGTTGTCTCAGAGCTCTCTCAGCCCCACCTACCTCACAGGGTGTCTGTTGTGGGGAGGGGAAGGGAAAGGAGTTTGTAAGCCGCTCTGAGACTCTTAAGTGAGTGAAGGGCGGGGTATAAATCCAATCTCTTCTTCTTCTTGCTATGGAGTGTAACAGGGGTGTCGAGTTTTAAAATCTCCGGGGGGCGGGGGCTTTTGCGTGTGCACACGCTTTGAGCACGCACACGCCACGACCCTGTCACTGCCGCCACCACCGCCTCTCCCCCCTCCAGCCTGGCCACTCCTGCCTCCGTCCCTCCCTTCGTCCGTCCAGGGGCCAGCTGGGCAAATGCCCAGCGTGCTGGCGTCACCCGGAAGTGACGCCATCATGCTGGGCACGTTGCCAGGGCGATGCTCTGGCAATCGCCCTGAAACTCTATGGTGCCATAGAGTGTTCTATGGTGCCATAGAACTCTATGGTGCCATTGCTAGAGCGTCGCCCCAGCAACGTGCCCTGCTTGCCCCTGGACGGACGGAGGGAGGGACAGAGGCAGGAATGGCCAGGCTGGGGGGGGGGGGGGAGAGGCGGTGGCGGCAGGCAGACGGGCCTAGTAAGGGCCCGGGGAGGCACGGCGGCAGGTGCTCTGTTTTGCCGGGGGGGCTCAGTCCCTCCTGGGAAATTTTGGGGGTGGCTCGAGCCCTCGAGCCCCCCGTAGTTGATGCGTATGGAGTGTAATGCTACCTTGCTATGGAGCTAATTGCCTCTGATTAGATTAGGAAGTTCCCCACTCCCCTATCCCACCATTCCATCCCCTGCCCCACCACCCAAAAAATTCCTGGCTATGGGCCTGTGACTTGGACCAGGGTCAAGGGGGCCCTGGATGATTTGCCCAAGAGCCCATGGTGGCTCTCAGCAGCCCTGAGTTTGCATTCTGATACCTTACTGGCTATAGTGACTGGCCCATCTGCATGAGAGCCATCTAAGAAAAAAACAAGCATATACTGGACATGATCTACTATAGTTTTAGAATGTTAGGCTATTCCTGCAAGTTTTGTAAGAGCTAATTTTAGGTAGTGTTTGGTCTTGTGAGCCTTAGCTATTTCATGTTATTGTAGTCTTTTCTGTATCCCCCACGCCATCACATTTTTCCCTTGAATACTGTCTTTTTATATTCTTGAGTCAATGTATAGTGCATCTTACTTTCATTGGAGAAGCTCTGGAATGCTCATTGAGAGGCCCAAATCCCAGTTATGTTCATATTTCAGTAGTGTCTATTTATTATCCGTTTCATTCATAAGTCACTTTTTTTCCATCCTGGAATTCAAGACAACCAGGGTATGTTTTCCGAAAGTGCTCCCATCCACGCACTGACCATTTCCTGCTTAGCTTCATGCTATGTCAAATGGCTTCCAACTCTGGGACCTATAACTTAATGACAAATTAAGCTAGGCTGTGTTTATGTATCCAAAAGTTGGTCCTTGTGTCTTGCTGAAGAATCTTCTTTACTTTAACCAATATAGTGCCCTGGCATTCAACGAAAAGGATCTAGTCACAGCAGCTCCATGGTAGAACACAGTTCAGGTGTCCAGTTCCCAGAAGCCAGTCCAGAAGCCTTAGTCCAGAAGCCCAGAAGCCTTAGTCCAGACTTGGTGTTGGTAATGTTAGCAGTTCCACTTAGTCCACCAAGCTGGTGGCTTATTACACGACGCTATAGGTCAAACCCTTCGCCAAAGGTTGAATGGACACAAATGTGACATCAAGAATCACAAGACTGAGAAACCTGTAGAAGAACACTTCAACCTTCCAGGACATTCAATGGGTGACCGCCAAGTAGCTGTTTTATTGCAAAGGAGCTTCAGGAGCCAACTAGAAAGAGAAATTACTGAATTGCAAGTTATTACAGCGCTCAGAACAATGGAATCCCCAGTACTTAACAGGGATATTGGTTTCTTATCTCACTACATAGGCTAACCTCATTCAGTCCTTGCATCTGTATTCTTACCATTCCCCCAGAAGGGCCATTTTATTTTATCTCTTATTTGGAATAATATATTAAAATACTAGATTGTAATGAATAGTAGAAACTGGAATGTATTTCTCAGGTCCGGAGACAGGGGAGATAAATCTTTACAGCCAATCACCTCACATGAAAGAAGATGCTGTAAAGTCGCCTCCATACTTGAGAGGAGACAGATGGCAGGTTCTCAATTAATTTAGTCTCAGGATTCTACAATTAAGGATACATCAATCCCCAATTTTGACATATTTATTTTGTTCACTGTTTTCCCCCCAGAATTGAACCGAAACAAATGGTTACCATATAAAGTAAGCTTATTATTCCTTCATTATGATATTTTACTGTTCACCCTCTGCCTATATGCAGGGCTATTTTTCGGCTGGAACGCACTGGAACAGAGTTCCGGCTGGCTTCCTAGGCCGCCCTGCCCCTCCCCCCCCCTCCCTGCCACCACCACCCAGCTCCTACCTCCTCCTTCACTGCTGCTTTTCCCAGGGCCGGCTGAGCCTGGGGGAGGCAGGGGCTATGTTTGCTGCCTCTTCCTCTCCCCTCTGCCAGCCAGAAAGGTAAGGGGGGGACAGTCCACACAGTGTTAGTTGGCTTTGTTTGGGGGGGGGGGGGTCTGAGCATGCTTGGATCCACTGTGACCTCCTCAAGCCAGCTGCCCAGCTTGGAGAGGCTGCAGGCGATCAAGCCACTCCACAGAGGGTTTGTTTTGTGTGTGGGAGGGTCTGAAAGGGGAGGCAGGAGGGGGTATTTGTGTGCATACAAGCTGGGGTGGGGGAGGCTATTCACACCCTTCCCCCCCCTCGGTGACATGGCCCAGCAGCCCTCCTGGGTCTGCCGCGGTCAGTGCCATCAGGGCAGGCAGGAGGATGTGTGGGTGTGTGTTTGTGTGCATGCATGTAAGCTGGGGTGGGAAGGAGGCCATTCGCACCCTCCTTCCTCCCTCAGCGATGCGTTCTAGCAGCCCTTGTGGGTCTGTTGTGGCCAGCACCATCAGGGGAGGTGGGAGGGTGTGTGTGTTCGTGTGTACAAGCTGGGGTGGGAGGGAGGCCATTCGTGCCCTCCTTCCTCCTCTGCAACACTCCAACAGCCCTCATGGGTCTGCCATGGCCAGCGCCTTCGGGGCAGGCAGGAGAGTGCAGGCGCGCGCACAAGTCGGGGTCGTGGTGGGAAGGATGTGGGCACCCTCCTCCTCCCTGTCTCTCTTTTTCTCTCTCTTACTGTCTTTATTTCTCTCTCTCCCCCCTGCCCCCCTTCTGTCTCTCTCTGTCCCCCGTCTCTCTTTCTCTCTGCCTCTCTCCCCCCTTCCAACTGATTCTGCACAAGCCGCTGCTTCGCCCCGGCTCTTCCCTTTCCCCCCGACTGCACACATTAATTTCCTACTATGTGCTGCGCGCCTGGTTTTTTGACCCGCAGCTTCGCCCGATTCCCCCCCACCCCCGGTCTTCGCAATCCTGTTTTTTGCCCATGAGTTCTTGTATTGTGAGAAAGGGAGAAAAGCACTTCTTTCTCTACCTGCTCTATCCCATGCATAATCTTATAAACCTCGATCATGTCACCCCCTCAGGCGTCCTTTCTCCAAGCTAAAGAGCCCCAAGCGCTTCAACCTTTCTTCATAGGGAAAGTGTTCCAACCCTTTTATAATTTAAGTTGCCCTCCTCTGCATTTTTCTAATGCTATAATATCCTTTTTGAGGTGTGGCGACCAGACCTGTACACAGTACTCCAAATGAGGTTGCACCATTGATTTATACAGGGGCATTGTGATACTGGCTGATTTGTTTTCATTTCCCTTCCTAAAAACCCCCCCAGCATAGCGTTGTTTTTTTCATTGCAGTCGCACACTATCTCGACATTTTCACTGAGTTATCTACTACAGCTCTTGGTCACCCTCTGCCAGTTGGGACCCCATCGATTTGTATTTATAGTTAGGATTTTTGGCTCCAATGTGCACCACTTTGCACTTGGCCACATTGAACCCCATTTGCCACGTTGATGCCCACTCGCCCATCCTCGACAGATCCCTTTAGAGTGATGGCAAAGACCTCTGCCTGAGATCTGCTGCCAGTCTGAATGGAAAATAGTGAGTTCGATGGACCAATCGCCTGGTTCAGTAGAAGGCAGCTTCATGTATTCAAGGGCAGCCTGCCTAGGAAAGTGCGCCTGATGAATGTGTCTGAGCCATTGAGGGGCTCCCCTCCTCTCTGGCAGGCAGCACATCTGAACTGAGAAAAAGGCTGGAGTTCCCCCGGTGCATCACAGTTATGCTGGGGGTGGGAAAGGAGGGGAACTGAAAGCACCCAAGAGGGCAGGAGCAGGTGTTAAACAACAAGAGAGAGAGTGGTCCAAAACTAGGGACAAGTCAACTCAAGAAGGAGGCAAAAGGAAGACCTGTCCAGAGCACTGAAATACAGGGGTAGTAAACGTGTGACCTGGATTGCCCAGGCTAGCTTGATCTCAGCAGCTCTCAGAAGCTTACTAGGGTCGGCCCTGGGAAGTATTTGGATGGGACATCCAGGATTGTGACGCAGAGGCTTGCAAAAGTGGCTCAGGCAGGCAAATTAGAATTACCACTGATCTCCAGACTACAGAGTCTACAGAGAGCAGTTCCCCTAGAGCAGGGGTGGGCAGTTGTTTTGGCTTGGGGGCCACTTTGTGGGAGCGGAAGTTAGCGGAGGGCCGCACCTTTTTAAATGATTGCATTCATCAGTTAACTTTGCATTTCAGAAAAGGTATAAATTGTATCATAAAAATCAATAAGTATAAATTAAATAAAATAGTGGTAGTTTTATTCAATTTATTTATTGTGCTAATTTCATATCATCTATAGCTGCAAGCATATTTAATTTTAGAATCAGTTTAATGAGACAAATGTACCCTATCACACCACATGGCCAACTGTCTTGGCGGGCCGCAAAAAACTCTGTGGCGGGCCGCATGTGGCCCCGGGCCACTATTTGCCCATTCCTGCCCCAGAGAAAATGGCTGCTTTGGAAGTTAAACTTTATGGCATTGTACCCTGCTGAGATGATTAAGTGAGCTTTGATGCATGGAAGTTTGATCTAGAATAAATTGGAGGAGGAGTGGGGAATCAAACCTGGTTCTCCAGATTAGAGTCTGCCACTCTTAACCATACACCGTGCTGGCTCTATGTTTGAGTGGAGGTGGGCGCCATCTTTCAAGTAGCAATTCCTCCTGTAGAGAGAGGAGATATGCCTCAAACAAGGTTAACAGAATAAGAAACAAAAGGTGGGTGTGGCTGGATGACCACACTTCTGGTAACATGGGGGGGGGGATGTGGCCTAATATGCTAGTGAGCGGTGCTGTCAGGGGTGTGGCCTAATATGCTAATGTGTTCCTGCTGTTGGGTGTGGCCTATTATGCTAATGAGTTCCTGCTGGGCTTTTTCTATAAAAAGAGCCCTGCCTATATGTATGGACTGGTAATTTCAAAGTTTGTTTCTGTCTCTGTCTTGACTCTAATTGGCCCTTGCTGGCAACTACCCCCCCTTCCTATATGTAATGGTTGAGGAAATTCTGTTTCACTGTAGCTAAAGAAGCGTGCTTGCATATGAAAGCTTATACACTGAATAAAACTTTGTTGGTTTTAAAGATGCCCCTGGACTCAAACTTTGTTCTGCTGCTTCAGACCAACACGGCTACCCACCTGAATCTATACTACACCTCATAAAGCTTCTCTCTGTTTGTCCATTTGACTTTTACAGACCCTTAGAGGTTTGCTTGTTAAAGAATCTAATTGGAATCTGTAAGCATACATTTGTAAAAACAAGGTGGGTTCTGTGCTTTTGCCTAATTTTACTGCCTATTTCTTTACACTGGAGGAACCGTGTTCTGCTATATACAGGTGGGTAGCCGTCTTGATCTGAAGCAGTAGAGCACAGTTTGAGTCCGGTGGCACCTTTAAGACTAACAAAGTTTAATTCCAAGGTATGAGCTTTCATGTGCATGCACACTTCTTCAGCTCACACCCTGAATAAAACTTTGTTGGTCTTAAAGTTGCCACTGGACTCAAACTGTTAACATTGCAGAAAAGATCCACAAAATGTTACAGCACTCAAAGTCAAACTATCAGTTTTTAGCTGAAGATCACTTCATTTAAGTGGGTTTATTGTTCTATTTTTGCCTGTTTTTATTTTGTTTTGAGTCACCTTGTGTATTAATTTAGAAATGGAAAGCCAGCATATATTCCAGTATAAATATAGTACATTTCCCACCTCTCACCTTTAAAGTTGTAGCATATGATTGAAACTTACCTTTGAAAGCTGAATTTAAATATAGGCTGCTGTGGGCAGGCTTCTGTATGCTGTGCTGTGAAATATCATGTACACGGGCAGTGCTATGTCAGTATTGACAGTCAAAAGGGTAAAACTGATATACTGTTGGGAGTTGATTATTGATAGTGCATTCTGTTGTCAGTTTGGTGTAGTGGTTAAGTGCGCGGACTCTAATCTGGGAGAACCGGGTTTGATTCCCCACTCCTCCACTTTCACCTGGCTGGATGACCTTGGCCAAGCCATAGCTCTGTACCAGCTGTTCCCTCAAGGACAGCTTGGGAAAAAGCTCTCTCAGCCCCACCTACCTCACAGGGTGTCTGTTGTGGGGAGGGGAAGGGAAAAGGAGTTTGTAAGCCGCTCTGAGACTCCCTTGGGGAGTGGAGGGCGGGATATAAATCCAATCTCTTCTCTTCTTCTTCTTCTATGCATGACTGAGATCCAGTTAGAGCTCATAAGTCAAGGAGAATTCAGCTTCAGTTTTTAGTAGTTGCTTGGGAGGTTGCCCAGGAATAAATATGGGGCTCCAGGAAATGAATCTGAATTAGCAGGTGGGGTTAAGTGCTGGGAAGCAGTACTGAATGTGTTTCAGAATACACTAGTAGGACAATGCGCTCTTTGCTGTGATGTGGAAGGCACATGAATAGAAGCCCTGATCATTTGTGGCCTTTTAATATATTGTGGCACACTTTGTATAAGGATCTCATTCTTGATGGCCTGGCCAAACTCCAATGTGCAGTCTGCAGTTTCAGTTGGTTTATTTCTGTACAGTGTTGAGTAGCACTGGTTCGTGTTCAGTTGCGAACACTTATAAGTATATCACTTAGTATAACGCTAATGATCAACCTTCACCTGCATCTATGATTACAAACACATATCTTATAAGTAGGTTGTAATTGAAGGTTACAACATATCTGGCTGTTGGAATCAATGCCTGGAAGACATCCAGGAAGAATCAAATCCTGCCTGGAAGACAAATCCACTGCACTGAGAGGTATCTTTTGCCCCTTTCTCTCAGTCAGTACCCCCAAAACAAGAGCAGGTAATTACCATTGCAACCCTAAGCACCCTTACACCTTTCTAAGTTCTTGGAAGTCGGTGGGCTTAGAAGGATGTAACTCTGATTGTGGTCGCACTGAAAGAGTGGCATCTGTGGAAACAGGCCGTAGCAGCAGCCAAAGAGAGAAAAGACTGGGAATTGAGCTCTGGCCCACCACCCTATAGAATCACAGAATCACAAAGTTGAAAGGATCCATACAGGCCATCTAGTTCAACCTCCTGCTCAGTGCTGGATCAGCCTAGAGCATCCCTGAGAAGTGTTTGTCCAGCCGCCGCTTAAAGACTGCCAGTGAGAGGGAGCTCACCACCTCCCTTGGCAGCTGATTCCACTGTTGCACAACTCTAAATGTGAAAAGGGTTTTCCCAATAATCAGCTGGTACCTTCCCACCCTTAATTTAAACCCATTATTGAGAGTCCCATCCTCTGCCACCAACAGGAACAGCTCCCTGCCCTCTTCTAAGTGACATTCTTCCAAATACTTAAAGACAGCAATCATGTCCCCCCTCAGCCTCCTCTTCTCCAGACTAAACGTTCCCAAATCCCTCTGCCTTTCCTCATGGGGCATGGTCTTCAGGCCTCCAACCATCGCCATTGCTCTCCTCTGTACCCACTCTATTCTGTCCACATCCTTTTTGAAGTTAGGCCTCCAGAACTGCACACAATACTCCAGTTGCAGCCTGACCAATGCAGTGTACAGCAGGACTATGACATCTTGTGATTTGGATGTTATGCCTTTGTTAATACACCCCAAGTTCACATTAGCCTTTTTTTGTCGCTGCATCACTCTGGCTGCTCATATTTAACTTACGGTCCACCTGTACCCCAGGATCTTGTTCTCACACAGAGCTGTCCAGAAGTGTATCCCCCATCCACTATGCGTGTTCCTCATTTTTATTACCCAGATGTAGCACTCAGCACTTATCCTTGTTAAATTGCATCTTGTTCACATCTGCCCACTTTTCCAGTGTGTTCAGATCTCTTTGAATTCTGTCTCTATCCTCTGGGTGTGTTGACTGCTCCTCCCAATTTGGTGTCATCTGCCAATTTAATGAGTAGCCCCTCCACAGCCTCATCCAGATCATTTATAAAAATATTTATTATTATTTATTTATTGTTGTTTATTTATTATTTTATATTTCTATCCCACCCTCCCCACAAACGGGCTCAGGGCAGCTTACAGATAGCACACAGTGCCAACCCCATACAGCTTAAATCCTTTTAAAATCCTACAACATCAATAAAACCATTACAATTAAAGTGCTTCCAGTCATGATGATGATCAACGATCAGATGGCGTCATACCCAGATTGGGATCGGGCCCTCCATGGCCATTCATCCTGGGCTGCATTTCAGGGCCAACCCTCATCGCAGGTGTTGCCCGATGCAGCCTCTGGGCCGGCGATGGACCTGGTGTCAGCCATGGTGGCACTAGGGCTCTCCCAACATGTAACGGTACCCACGCACCAGGCCGGGCACACACTCGACTTGATCTTTGCGGCGGGGGTTACAGTGGACCCGGTTACTGCTTTGGCAGTACCATGGTCAGACCACTATGCCCTGAAGGCCCGTCTGATGGTGCTACTCTGACCCCGTATGGGCGGCGAGCATATTTTGGCTCACTCGCAGAGTCAAATGGACCCTCAGCGGTTTCTGATGGCTCTGCGGGATCCCATGCCTCCTGGCGGTTCGTTGGATGAGCTGGTCGAGGACTGGCAAGGCCGGCTCTCGGCAGCCATCGACGAGATCGCTTCCTGACGCCCTCTGCACCCTTCTTCTAAGCGGGCTCCCTGGTATACTGGGGAGCTGCGGCAGATGAAACAGGGACTCAGATGGTTAGAAAGACGGTGGCGGTGAGCTCACGACGAAGCATCAAGAGCATCTTATAGGACATTTATGAGATCCTATGAGGTGGCAGTCAAGGCCGCGAAGAGAGAATTCTATGCAGCCACGATTGTGTCTGCAAGCTCACGCCCGGCACAATTATTTATAACAATTTGATCCTTAATGCAGCTGCCGCAGTGCAGACTAAATGATAGGGAATTGGATATTGGCTGTGAGGCTTTTGCGAGCTATTTTTTGCAGATAAAATCTTGCTGCTCCGCCACGATTTCCCAGCCACGGTTGAGACAGTTAGTGAACTTGAGGCTCCATGCATGTCTTCTAGTTCCATTCTGGATGGCTTTGGCCCACTCAGCCTGGAGGAAGTCGACAGATTGCTCTTCACTGTCCGCTCAACCTCTTGCAGCCTTGATCCGTGCTCTTTGTGGCTTATAAAAGCTGGCCGCGAGGGGATGCGAGGTGCCTTTCGGGATATTGGCAACAAGTCCTTCACAGAGGGACTGTTCCCGGGGGCACTCAAGGAAGCGATGGTCCGCCCTCTGTTGAAAAAACTATCTCTGGGCCCAGCCGAATTGGCCAACTATTGGCCGGTATCCAACTTGCCCTATTTGGGCAAGATCCTGGAGAGGGCGGCAGCGGTTCAGTTGCAGAGTTTTCTGGATGACACTTCTGCACTGGACCCATTTCAGTCCATCTTCTGGCCAGGTCATGAGATGGAGAAGGCACTGGTCACCCTCACGGATGATCTCCGTTGGCATCTGGATTGGGGCAGTACAGTGGTGCTGGTGCTGTTAGATCTGTTGGCCGCATTCGACACAGTCGACCACCAGCTACTGATCCACCACCTCGCCGACATGGGGGTTCGGGGGCTTGCCTTGCAATGGCTCGCCTCCTTCCTCCAAGGTCAGGGACAGAAGGTGGTGCTGGGGGAGCAGACATTCCAGAGGCACCCACTGGTATGTGGAGTGCCACAAGTGGCGGTGCTTTCCCCAATGCTTTTTATCATCTATATGCGCCCCCTCGCCCAGATTGCTCGGAGACACAGGCTGGGTTGTCACCAGTACGCTGATGACACCCAGCTGTATCTGTTGTTGGGCGGCCGGTCCGAGGCCACCCCAGATGACCTGGATAGGGCACTGCAGGACATAGCAGGCTGGCTCAGGTTGAGTCAGCTGAAACTGAATCCAACGAAGACAGAGGTCCTGTGCCTGAGTTGGAGCGGGCTGGGGGCGGGGATCCCATTGTCAGCCTTCGGGGGGGGCACTGTTAGTGCCAGCGCCGAGGGTCCAGAGTTTGGGAGTGCTCCTGGATGCTTCCTTATCCATGGAGGCCCAGGTAGCAGCCACTGCCAAGGCAGCCTTTTACCACCTACGGCTGATAAGGCAGTTGGTTCCCTTCCTCGAACACAATGACCTGGCATCAGTGTTCCATGCAATGGTCACCTCGAGACTGGACTACTGCAACGCTCTCTACATGGGGCTGCCCTTGTCTCTGCTCCGGAGGCTGCAGCTAGTGCAGAATGCCACGGCCAGGCTGTTGGTGGGCCTCTCAGTGCGAGATCACATCCAGCCTGTGCTGAGGGCACTGCACTGGCTGCCTGTAGCGTACTGGATCCGGTTCAAGGTGCTGGTTTTAACCTTTAAAGCCCTATATGGTCAGGGGCCAGCCTACCTAAGGGACCGCCTTTCCCCATACATACCCCAGAGAGCACTGCAGTCAGGCACGCAACATCGCCTGACCCTGCCTGATCCTAGAGAGGCTAGACTGATGACCACCAGGTCCAGAACTTTCTCAGTGGGAGCTCCTCACTGGTGGAATGAGCTCCCAGGGAACATCAGGGCCCTGCGGGACCTTTTGCAATTCCACAGGGCCTGTAAAGCAGAGCTCTTCTGCCAGGCCTTTAATTAGGAGCTGCCACTGGGGGAAGTGGCTGCTGGGAACCTGGTGGGTTAATTTCTAGCCTAGGAAATTGGTGTTGGAGACCTTTGGCCTGGGCTTGGACTTTTAGGCTATGCTGCTATATGGGATATTGTACTGCCACTTTCTGTGTGTTAACTTTTGCTGACGGACGGAATTTTTAAATTTAATTTTAACTTAACTTAAATATGTATGGATGGGTTTTAATGCTGTTGTTTGCCGCCTGGAGCCAGCATTTGCTGAGCAGGCAGGATACAAATCCAAAAATAAATAAATAAATAATAGTGGTGGCGGCTCCTAGTCAAAGGCATGGCAGAAGAGCTCCGTCTTGCAAACCCTGCAGAACTGCATAAGATCCCGCAGGGCCCTGATCTCCCCCAGGAGCTCATTTCACCAGACAGGAGCTGCAAGCGAAAAGGCCCTGGCCCTGGTTCCAGTGAGTCTGGCCTCCTTGGGGTCCGGGACACAAAGTCGATGTTGTGACCCCGACCAAAGTGCCCGCTGGGGTATATATGGGGAAAGGCGGTCCCTCAGGTATGTTGGACCTTGGCCATATAGGGCTTTAAAGGTGAGTACCAGCACCTTGAAGTTAATTCAGTACACTATAGGCAGCCAGTGCAGCAACACCAGCACAGGCCAGACGTGGTCCCGGATGCGGAAGCCAGACTGGAAGGGGTCCAAGACCAAAGCGTCATCCAGATACCCCTGTAACTGTAACGCCACCGCCCTCTCAATTAATTTGCCCAAATAGGGCAAATTGGACACCGGCCGATAATTAGTCAATTCTGTCAGGTCCCAGTACTGGGCCCAGAACCGAGCCCTATGGCACCCCACTGGACACCTCCCTCCATTCAGATGAAATGCCATTGACAACTACTCTTTGAGTGCAGTTCTCAAACCAGTTCCTTATCCACCTAACTATCCTAGAGGCCAGTCCACTGTCCTCTAGTTTACCCATCAGAACATCATGGGGAACCCTGTCAAAAGCTTTCCTGAAATCTAGGTAAACAACATCAACCGCATTCCCTCAATCTAGTAAGCTTGTCACTCCATCAAAGAAGGAAATGAGGTTGGTCTGGCAGGGCCTGTTTCCTTTTTGTTTCCTTCTTCAAGTGGCCCACTGGCAAAAACTAGTTGCCAGCCAGGATCTAACATGTTTCTAGATGCTGCTTAACAGTAGCAAACGTGGGTGTCTTGAAAAGACTCAGTAACATCCTCTTGTGTATATCGGTGATATATCCAATAGAGAATGGTTGATACAAGCAATAATCTTCATCTGTAACTTGGAGACCAATGTCACTATATTTATGGGTCTGCCCTATGACCTTTCACACCAGAGGTGTTCTGGGACTTCCATGTTGAAAGTTAATTCTCAGGTGAACAGGGACCAAATTTGAATCAGGAGCACAATACACAGGTACAGAGTCTTAAGACTTCAGCACTATTTTTCCCATCTGAAACTGTCCCAGTGACCCATTCTTTGATCCATTATGGAATCTTACAGTTATTGTTGCCCAGGGGGCTCACAGCTACATTGAACAAAGAACACAATTGTGGTTGGAGCATGCTTGGATGGAGCATGTGGGAAAACTCTTTGAAGAGATCTTCTCCATCATCCAGCCCGAAAGGGACTCCGTCCAAAGAAAAATTACTAGAATTCTTACTTTTTTCTGCTGGTGAGGCTTTAGAATATACAAGCTGCTTTGTTTGTGAACTTTGGTACTCTAAGAAGCCACTGTCATAGTAGTAACAGCAAACTAAAGAATGTAATAAAAAGTTCATGTAAAATTTATGTATACTGTCTGCAAAATCTATGTGCTGTTAGAAAAGCAAGGACTTCTATTTGTCACGAAGATGGAGGGGCAAATTTGTCTTTTGCCTTTAAAAGAATTAATTTTTATTTGCAGCAGATTTTAATCTCTGTTCAGTATCTCAAAACATATCTTTTCAAATGAATTACAAGGCATCAGTCATAATTGTTTTGTCAAATATTTCCAGATTCTTATATAATTATGTTAATATAAACGGGCTATGATTTATCACTGATTTAAAGTTATAGTATGGCTGTTACATCACAATTTAGATAACAGTTCATTGGATGCAGGTTTTGTTAACTTGGCACATTTCATGTGTTCTCAAAATATTGTGAGCATACCTTAATGTTATTATTGGGATATCAGAATTTTAAAGTTCAGCTTTAATTGCAGCCCTTGAATAATTATTAATTTAAATACATTTCCATGAATCAACATATGCCAACATATTTTTAACACATTGACAGATCTAGCACTGTTTTCTCGTGCCTTAATTTGGTTTTCATGCTTAGAATATTCTTTATAATTACGAGCTAGAGGTGACTATATGTTTTAATGTTTTATTAAAAGTTGAGTAAATGTACACCTTTAGGGCTTTCTGGATGTCACCACTTTCCCCCCAAATATTTTTCTTTCATTTCTTTAATTTCCTGAAATGGGCTACTCTTACTCTTTACTGGTTTTTGTTCTGTTCACAGGACAAAATGTGAGAAAATTTAATTTGGTTGGTTTTTATTATTAAGTAACCTGTTTAATGAGAAGTGCACAGCACCATGACTTCTCTTCATGCCTCCTGACCTGTGCCCTGTGCAGATTAGTAATCATCAACCACAGGGCATAGTACTTGTATATTTCTCACAGAACAAAGTCTTTAAAGCTTTAGTTCACACTCTTGTAATATAACAGAGTTGTTGCTCTGTGCAATCTCTAGCAAGGATCCCAGAGGGCAAATAAAAATACTTAACATTTATTATAAATACTTTGTTCAGTGCTCAGAGTGTTCAGTAGTTAGGTTTTATCCTGTGAATGGGCAGAGCATGCTACACGGCATCTTTCCAGTACGCGTGATTGCTTTTTTATCTGAAAGGGGTGATGGGTGTGTTTTCAGCCTTTCTTCATGAGAAACAGTATACCAAGGCTGACAATCCACATGTTGCCCCTTTTGGATAAAAGGGCGATTTCACATATCGTCGCGCTCCGCCTTCTTCCCTCCGGGGTCCCTTCCCGTGGCCGTGACGTCCACTGGCGGTGGGTGGCTCTGAGCAGTGTTGGGGCACGAAAGGGGCGAGGAAGGGCCTCCGATTGGCAGGGGGTGGGGTTTACAGCACCCTCTTTACCCTTCTGCTTCTGTCGGTGTTCAGTTCCTGGCGTCTCTCTCTCTCTTTCTCGTCACTATAAACACCTACCGGCTCATCCTCCCTGGCCTTTCCTTCCTGGCCTCCTTTTATTCCCCTCCCCACTCCCCCAGAGCCACCCGAGTGTCCCAGCCAACTCCTCCCTCTTGAGCCCCGCCCCCCTTTAGAAGCAGAGACACCATCCCAGCGTTTGGGCTGGGCTCCGCCCCACTTCCAGATCTGGGCGTCGCGCCGGAGTCCCATGGAGGAGGCTCCGCTGCTTTTGCCGACTTTCCTTGGTCCCCAGCCTTCTGTGTGCTGGTGAGGGCCAAGGGCCTGTGGGGCTCAGCTGCGGTGCTCCTGGGCGCCTTGTCTGCTCCATTTTCGGCTGTGGCGGCAGTGCCGCACAGCACCCATAGGCATTCCCGGGCCCAATACAGGCCGGAAGGCACAGCGGCGGAGTGGGCTGCCCGTTGTGGCCATGGGTCTTCCTGGGGCGGTTCTCATGGGGCTCCAGCTTCCTGGGCGTCTCGGACTGAGCCAGGTGAGTGTGGGGCCGCTTCGGCGGGGGGGAGAGAAGGTCCAGTCGTTCCTAACCGGGACACATATGGGGAGGATTTTATGCACTCACAATACATGCTGTTGCCAAGCTCCCCCTACACGTCATTGGAACAACAAAAAGAGCTATTGTTTCATATCTTTATAACATCCTTGTAAAGTAGGAATTATTATTATTCCCATGTTACAGATGACATCCTGAGAGGGAGGAGACCATCTAAAATTACCGTGGGAGTTCTTCAATCCAAGAACACCTCAGATCGCCTGTTCTTTCTCTTAGCCACTACACTACATCAGCCCCCAAATTCTCTTCTTTTCAGGCCATTTACTGACTTTTTGCCTCTTCTCTAGCAGACTCCACTTTAAGCTCCAGATACCATGTGAACACCTTAGAGCCAATAAAAGTGAACTAGAAACTGAAATTGTGTTGTGTATATCAGAACAGTACTAGTAATTTATTAGAATATAGCAAGTTGCATTTTACCATTTTCCCCTGAATATTTATAAATAAGGAACTGTCTCTTGAAATAAGGAACGGGTGGCAAACCTACTCTGGATTTTATATACTGTCAATACTATATAGCTTCTTGATGTTCAGATTTTTATGTGGGTTGGATGCTGGTAATGGTCAAGGATAATAAGGGAGTATGAGGGTAAGGGTTTGATACCTGTCAAGATTTAACTGTAATGATTTATCTATTTATCATATGTCTGTTTTAATCTATAATTACCTGCCTAGTGCTTGAGTTGGAGTAGGTTCACAATTAATATAAAAAGAAAGCATAGAACTTTTATTAAGAAGTTCATGTGGGAGGCTTACTCCTTCAGGGCGCTCCCGCTGGTGGAGATCATGGGCTTGGAGTGTGTCGGTCTGGTGTGGGAGGCCAAAGAGAGTTTGGCTGTATGGCTGGTGTACCAACCACCTAATGTGCCGGCCATCAGTCTGCCGTCCCTGGTGGAGGCTGTATCAGGCTGGGCGTTGGAGCACTCTCACCTACTGGTCTTGGGTGACTTCAACATCCATGCTGATGAAGCAACCTCCTGTCGAGCGGTGGACCTAGTATTATCCATGGCGGCACTGGGACTCTCTCAATACATCTCGGCTCCTACGCACTGGGCCGGGCACACGCTCGATTTGATCTTCGCTGCGGGGGTAACAGTGGACCGGATTACTGCCTCAGCGGTGCCATAGTTGGACCACTATGCCCTGGGGGCTCGTTTGAATATCTCATCTCGACCCCTAGGCGGCGAGCCTATTTTAGATCACTTGCGGAGCCAAATGGACCCTACGTGGCTCCAGATGGCACTGTGGGATCCGATGCCCCCTGACAGCTCGTTGGATGAGCTAGTGGAGGACTGGCATTGCCTAGCTCTCCACGGCCATCAATGAGCTCGCTCCCAAGTGCCCTCTACGCCCTTGCAATAGGCTTGCACCCTGGTATACCCAGGAGTTGCAGCTTATGAAGTGAGAGCTACGACGGCTAGAGAGATGGTGGCGTCGTGCTCGCAACGAAGCTACAAGAGCTTCATATAGGACATTTATGAAAGCCTATGAGATGACAACCAAGGCAGCGAAGAGAGACTTCTATGCTGTCTCGATTGCATCCGCTAGTTCACACCCAGCCCAATTGTTTAGAAAGATTCGGTCTTTAACAGCTCTGCCACAGGGCAGACCAAATGCTAGGGAATTGGAAATCGGCTGTGAGGCATTTGCGAGCTACTTTGCGGATAAAGTCTTGACGCTCTGCCGCAAACTCCCTGCCACACTGGCTCATTTCCTTTCTCCAGAGTCGGGGACAAAGGGTGGTGCTTGAGGAACAGCAGTCCATGAGGCACCCACTTGAATGTGGTGTGCCCCAAGGGGTGGTGCTCTTCCCGATGCTGTTTAATATCTATATGCGCCCCCTTGCCCAGATTGCCCGGAGGTATGGACTGGGTTGTCAGCAGTATGCTGATGACACCCAGCTCTATCTGATGTTCGGTGGCCAGTCGGACTCCAGCCCAGAAGATCTGGTCTGGGCATTGCATGCCATAGCTGGGTGGCTTAGGCTGAGCCAGCTGAAATTGAACCCGGTGAAGACGGCGGTCCTGTGCCTGGGGCGGGGCGGCCTGGGGTGGGGGTCCTGAGCTTCAACGGGGTGCCATCGGTGCCTGCGTCAGGAGTAAGGAGTTTAGGAGTGCTCCTGGATCCCTCCTTGACAATGGAGGCCCAGGTAGCAGCCACTGCCAAGTCGGCCTTTTATGATCTTCGACTGACTCGGCAGTTTGTTCCCTTTCTCAACCGTGATGACCTAACCACAGTGATCCATGTGACAGTCATCTTGAGGCTGGACTACTGTAATGCTCTCTACATGGGGCTGCCCCTGGTGCAAACCCGGAAGCTGCAGCGGATGCAGAATGCCGCAGCCAGGCTATTGATGGGTCTCACAAAATGGGACCATATCCAGCCTGTGCTGGCAGCACTGCACTGGCTGCCTATAGCATACCGGGTTCGCTTCAAGGTGCTGGTACTTACCTTTAAAGCCCTATATGGCCAGGGTCCAACATACCTGAAGGACCGTCTTTCCCTGTATATACCCCAGCAGGCACTTTGGTCGGGGTCCCAGCTTTGTGTGCCGGGTCCCAGGGAGCCAGACTTGCCAGATCCAGGGCCAGGGCCTTTTCAGTGGCAGCTCCTGTCTGGTGGAATGAGCTCCCAGAGGAGATCAGGGCCCTGTGGGGTCTTATGCAGTTCTGCAGGGCCTGTAAGATGGAGCTCTTCCACCAGCCTTTGGCTAGGAGCTGCCACCATCAGTTCCATCATACCACAAATAACATCGGTTATGAAGGCCAACCCTGAAAGCAGCCCAGGCTTGGTGATCATGGGGGGGGGGGGGGGGGCTGACCCAAACCCTGTAAGGAAGCCATCAGAGTAACAACTATTAAGACTGGAAGCACTTTATTTGTAATTTATTTGTAACTGTTTTATTATCAATGTTGTTTTTAAATGTTTTATATTGAGTGGTCGGCACTGTGTGCCCTTGTAAGCCGCCTTGTAAGCCGTCCTGAGCCCATTCCCAGGGAGGACGGAGTATAAATATGAAGAATAAATAAATAAATAAAGAAGGAAGGGCTACAAAATGAACAAGTGTTTGAAAGGCTTGGATGGTAATGATCGTTCCATACAGGCATGAATATTTTTATTTTAATTGTCAAACTGATCTTAATAAACCCAAAATAAACCCCTTAGTTTTAATGTAGATCTAAAATCAGGAATAAGGTATGAATTGCTGAGTTTCCTAACATTTTAACTATTCACTGTTTCCATGGGTGTAAAGATTTCCATTGATGGATTGTAATTTTCCCATCTACTCTTTCCCATGGCAACTTGAAATCCCCCCCCCAAATGTTCCTGTGAGTCCCTTCTCTTCAAGAACAGGATTCTGGGGGGCATTTCAAGCTGCAGTGGGAGGTCAGAAGATCTAACTCCACGTGTGGAAATCCATGTACCCATGGAAATCTTTGGTCTGGATCCAACCCATTTGGCCAGAAAATAACTTTGCAGGGTATTGTGTACTGGGTTCAAGGCACTGAGGAGGCAGACGACAACATAGCTATCAGGTAGTTTATTGGTACACAACACAGCATGCAGTACTGGCCACGAGGGCCAACTATATACAGTCGCCCCGACCTCCCCCTGGTCCTATTGGCGGGTTTGACTCTCCCGCCAGAGATCTTATTTGCGGGCTAGTGAGGGTCTAGGATCCTTGACTCCCATTGTTTCAGGAGTCAAGCTCGAGCCTTATGTTGCTGCCGCCCCGCAGTCGTCAGCGGACATAACACAGGGAATGCTGCTTTACTAGAAACGGTGACATCCTGAAAGAGAATTCAAGGGGTTCCTTGGTTGGTTCCTCTCTTGAACTGATTTTGTAAGGGAGCTGGAAATATTTCAGTTGCTTTAAGAAGTGTCAGGTTATAGGCAAGATTTAAAACAAAAACAAAAAAACCTCTTAAGTTGGCAAAATAGTTTTGTGTTTTAAAAACTGACTTACTGGAACTCCTGTCACACCAGTCATTTCTCAGCACTGGTAGAAAGAGCCCATAAGCAGGTTTCCTGTATTAAGTGAGGTAGAATAAACATATCTCATTCCTAACTGCTGTTTGACAAATGCCAGAAACTAATTATTTTTGCTCGGTTCATTCTTTACCACCATGTAGAGGTACAAAGGTTTAGTTCAGATCTTGTGCCATTACGTTGCAGTTTAAATGATACTTTTGAAGGCCAGAATCCCAGGAAATATTCAGGTGCATGCTAGAGACAATTAAATATTGCCGCTGTATATGAAAAACGTTGAAAGAGCATGGCCACCATCCAGTACGGAGCTAAGTGAATTTAAACCCACTGAGATCAAGGAGCTTAAGTGCATACTTCATTGTGGCCACGTTATTGGGTTGTTACAGATATGAATGAGTTTCTGGTTGGCATTCTTCTGAAGATAGTTTTTTGCACTGGCTTTTCATGAAAAGGAGCCCCGTGTATGTAGCGACTGAAGTATATTACAATGAGCAGCACTGAGCCCGCTCGCGGGGAGGGCGGGATATAAATCTGAAAAATAAATAAAACAAATAAATAATAAACAGATGGGAACATCTACAGTGGGGTTAACACCGAAGAAAGGAGGGGAAGGAATCAGACGTAGTTTGAGGGGATAGTCTCTCCATTGTGTGGTCCCAGGACGTTTCTAGGCTACTTGGATGTCATCTGTTCATTCAAAGACACTGAGCCTTCCATTAGCTCACAATGATGTTCAACACAGATGTTAGCCGAATTGCTTTAATTTAAGATTAGCAATTGGCAAAATACCGGGTTCTTTTTGCCAGCTATACCAAGGTCCCGCCCCCTCCAGGAGTTCTCAGAAAATAGGCAATGAGGCTGAGTGGTTCCTTTGAATGATGTTTACTATAAGATGTTGTTCAAGCATACAAAACTGAATCATACACGCATACACACAAGATCTAGGAAACTTAGGTAGAAAAATAGCACTGTTGCATGAGCAGGAAGTTCGTTGGTTCGGTAATACTTTACCTGTCCTGGAGATGGGTGGTCCGATTCCGAAAGAAGATTGAGGGGAGGTAGAAAGGAAAAATGGGGAGCGCGATCTAAACCTGCAGATACACGCTTCTTCCTGGCTGCGCAAGCCAGGGATTAAAGATGGAGGCAAGGTAATGGGATAGAAAGCTGGACGTGAGAGGATGGTAAAGAAGATAGGGGTCAAGGCGGCTAGCAGTGATTGTCTATTGTGCAAGATCTTTTATCAGGTGGCATTGGGGTGGGCTGCGCTGACCACATCCCATTGACGCAGCTACTAGTTGGTCCGTCCCCACTAACCCTACCATTGGTCAGTGTAACAAGGAGGAGGAGATGGGAAGGAGTGGTCAATATTGCAAATCTAGGTGCTAAGCAGGAACTGACACCTGGGCAAGCTGCTAGGATTCATGGCGCCATTCCATTGCCTCTTGATGGCTCTGGCCAGGTCACTCAATGGCCGGACGATTCGTTGCCAGGTAACGTCACTTAACATAATCTCTTGCAGGAACTTTGGGGGAAGGTGTGAATTGACCAGCGTGAGGAGACAGGAGGACCCTTTGAAATGGAGTCCTGGTCTCTTTGTCAGTGTGAACTATAGAGGGTGTTTCCTGCCGTGGACTGGAGCCTCTTACCGCAATAAAGAGTGCATTTCGTCCTTTGCAGTATAACAACCCAAAGTTCAAACTTATTATCATAACAGTCCATGAGAGCATATAGTATGCCTTGCTGGCTTACACAGAGACGCGGCAGATTACGCTTCCTTATCCTCAAAATACCCAGGAAGCTCAGCATGATGTCTTTGCCACTAGGCAGCCAGAGAAGGCACGTCGTCACTATGAGGGACATAAAACCAATTGCCCGCTCTGAAATTATGTTGCCTCTGAACATGAACAGCCAATTTAGCTGTTCTGAGTGATAGGAAGGACTTCCCGTGGGCAGAGCTGGGGTGGTGGAGCAAGAAGAAGAATCTTTGGATGAGCGAGACCAAAGGAAGTTGTGGCCAGTGTTCCCTCTAAGCTGAGTTAGTGTGAGCTAGCATACAGTTTTTGAGCCTCCGGCTCACACATTTTTGCCTTAGCTCAGGAAGGATGGCTCCAGAGCAAACTAGTTTATGCAGGAGCCAAATCGCTGGCTCACAACTTTCATGCCAGTCGCTCACAAAGTAGAATTTTTGCTCACAAGATTCCTCAGCTTAGAGGGAGCACTGTGGCATGTTTGGGTGAGGGGTACTGTAGCACTAGCACCCAATATCTTAGAGGTACCAGCTGCTGCGGAATCGTGACTAGATTGTTCAGGTTTGTTTCTGAGTTTACAGTAGCCTATTTTATTTCAGTAAAATTCATAGACTGCAGGTCCCACTAGAGTCAGAGGTGCTCAAAGCCTTTTAAAAACGTGGCTTCTAAGGATTAGTTACAACTGTGCAATAACAATTTCTGTGCACATCACTTGCTGTCACAAACGCAGCAGTATAGCTTTTTGAAAACTGAATTAAAGCAGCTTTTGTTTCTCGTTTGATCCTGTGCATTGTTAATTTCTGCCACATACAGTCAGCAGCCAAAACTACGGTTTGTTCCCTAAAGCGCATTCATTCTGGCTGTGCCGAGCTAATGTTGAGCAGTAGCTCTAATTGGTTCAGCCTTTACTGATGCGCTCACTTTCATTACATTATATTCTTGCTCCGGTGTAATGGTATAAGCAGTAACTCTCAGGGACTCTACAGCCCTTTTCACCTTTTGAATCACTGGACTAAAAGTAGAAAGAGTAGTAAAATTCTCTGAAGAGCCCTAAACGAACTCAGCTCTGTAAGCCAAAATGCAACTGCTAGAGCCCAAGAGCTAGAACTAGCTATGGCCTAGTCTAGAGATTCAAGCCCATTGAAATGTTTCGTGTGATGCAGGCCTGGATGACCACAGTATCATCTGAGAATGGAGGGGAAAAACCACTAATCATTAGCTCTTTCTAAACAAGAAGGTCACAGATTTACCTCATTCTTTGTCTTTCCTGGTCGTAATAGTCCTAGTGCTTCAAAGGCTAATAGTGGTTTCAACTAGCAGTACACATACGTGATGGTGATTATTATTATTATTATGAATTATCATGAGCAGATATTTGACTGGTAGATGGTGTTCTGCAGGGCTCATTTCATATTAGGCCACACACCCCTAATGTAGCCAATCTTCCAAGAGCTTACAGAGCTCTTCTTACAGGCGCTACTGTGAGCTCTTGGAGGATTGGCTACATGAGGGGGTGTGGCCTAATATGCAAAGGAGCCCTTGCTACGAAATGAGCCCTTGTGTTCTGCAGTTCAAGATCTAGCCAAGTTGTTGGGAACTGCAGATATATCTTCACAGGATTCTTGGGTTCCAAGCAACACTGTCTTCTGGAACTAGGGTTGCCAGGTCCATTCGAGACACTGGCGGGGGGATGGAGGGGGATGCTCTGGGAGCCAGAAGCGTCGCCCCCGACATGCTGATGTCACTAGAAGGGATATCACACACTATGCCTGTGTCACCCGAAGTGATGTCGCATACCATGCCTACATCACTGGAAGTGAGGTCACATGCTGTGCCCGTGTAGACCGGAAGTGACATGGGCATGTTGGGGGTGATGCTCCTCATCCTCAAACCATAGAGTTTTGCCAAAAAACCAAAGCATTGCCCCCCCCCCCAACATTACCACCATGCCTACATCACTTCCGGCTGATGTAGGGGCGTCACTCCACATTGCTGTGGGGGGGGGGATTTCCTCCTGCCTGCCAGCTGGCCAGCAACGGGCAGGAGCCCACAAAACTGGAGGATCCCCCACCCCCAACTGGGGAGCGGCAACCCTATCTGGAGCTGAGCTGGTGTTATTTTCTCAATGTCCAGGTGTTTCTTGAGACTTCTAGGCACTGCTCCAAGGGCTCCAATGACAACTGGCACGATGGTGACCTTCTTCTCCCAGAGGCGCTCTAACTCTATTCATAGTTCTTAGTATTTTGTGATCGTCTCCTTTCTTTTCTATTCTGTTCTCTCCTGGGATTGTAACATCAAAGGTCTAAACCGGATTTCTCATTTTTTTCTGCAACCGTGATATCAGGGTGTTACACTCCAAGTGTTTATCTGTTTGCAGGGCTTTTTCGTAGAAAAACCCCCAGCAGGAACTCATTAGCATAATAGGCCTCACCCAACAGCAGACACTCATTAGCATATTAGGCCACACCCCCATGTTACCAGAAGAGTAGTCATCCAGCCACACCCACCTTTTGCTTCTTATTCTGTTTACCTTGTTTGTTGTCAAAACCCAGGGCTTTTTTTGTAGCAGGAATTAATCTGCATGTTAGGCCACATACCCCTAATGTAGCCAATCCTAATGAGTTTCTGCTGTTGGGTGTGGCCTATTATGCTAATGAGTTCCGGTTGGGTGTGGCCAACTCAGGAGCCAGCCGGAACTCCGTTCCTGTGTGTTCCTGCCCCAAAATAGCCCTGTCTGTCTGTAATCAGAAGTCCCAAAGAATCTTCATTTCACCATTCTCGATGATCTTGTCCAGTTTGTGCTCCCATTAATCTCTAGCTAATGGTAAGCCATACTTCTTGCAAAGATTCCAGTGCAACACAGCTGCAACTCTATTGTGACAGTCTTCCTAGTCAATTTGAGCAGTTTTACTGCCGGCACTGACCATGTCGTCAACTGTTCCATCCTTTCTCTTGCAAAGCTGACATTTGCTGTCATCACTGGTCTTCTGAATCTTGGCTTTCATACTGTTCATTGTGAGTACCTGTTCTTGTATTACTGTTGTTACTATTGTTGTTGCTGTTTCCTGCCCTTGCAAGAGGCTCAGAAAGTTTTCCATCTTAGGTAAGGTTGCCATCATCCACATAGGGCCTGGAGTTCTTCCAGAATTACAACAGATCCCCCCCCCCCCAGCCTACAAAGATCAGTTCCTCTAGGGGAAATGGGAGATTTGGAGGGTCAGCTCCATGGAATTACATCCTCACTGAAATCCTTCCTCTCTCTTGATGCCACCACCATCCCTAGGCTCTGCCCCCAAGTCTCCAGGAATTTCCCAAACCAGAGTTGCAATAGTGTTACCCAGGGGTCCGTTGGGGCCGGAGCGAGGCGGAGCAAAGCTCCGCCAGCTCAGGAGTGGCCACTAGGGCAGCCATGGGCTGAATCAGATTCTCTGATCTGATTCAGCCTGCTGCCGAATTGCTGCCGAAATTTGGCGGCAAGACTGGAGGGGAGGGGGTTTGAGGGAGAGGCTCCAAACTTGCAGGGTAGCTGCTGGGACCTCTTCCCCAAATACCCACCAAGTTTCAAGAAGATTGGACCAGGGGGTCCAATTTTACGGCCCCCCAAACAGGTTGTCCCATCCCCTGCATTGTTCTCTGTGGTGGGAAAAAATGTTACCTTTTTTTCTACCATAGAGAACAATGGAGGGAATGAGGGCAACCTGCTTGGGGGCCCGTAGAATTGGATGCCCTGGTCCAATCTTCTTGAAACTTGGTGGGTATTTCGAGAAGAGGCCCTGGCAGCTACCCTGCAAGTTTGGAGCCTCTCCCTCAAATCCCCTTTCCTCCAGCCCCTCATATACCCTATGAGTTTTTGCCATTGATTTCAATGGCCCATAGGGTATAATGGGGCTGAAACTGACATTCCCTTTCTGACACACTTCCAGTGATGTCAAGGGACCTGGCATATGCTAATGAGTTATGCTAATGAGTTATGCTAATGAGCTCCTGCACCTCTTTTTCTACGAAAGGACCCCTGGTGTTACCATATTGCTTAGTTGGTCATGTTCTGTCTGGAATCTGGACATTCTACCAAGTAGCTGTTTAGCTCATTATCTAGTTTGAATTTCCAGCTTTTGGGGTGTTTTTTTTAAAAGCTAATATCTAGGCCTTCTAGATATTGAGATAAAAAGCAAAATATGAAGACAGTTTTCTACCTAAATAATGCAATGGAATTGGGATGTATGGTTTCCCTTTGTTCTAGCCAATGAGTCAAGTCACATTTGTGATTGACATGGCTAGGAGGCTCCAGGGAATGCTTTGGTTTCCTATTGTCCGGAGTTGCCTCTCCAAGCTTGCCTTAGTTCAGGACCTGCAGCAACAATTTAGCTTCTAAACTCATCTCAATAAAAGATCTGTAATAATTTTTGTTTTGTTTTTTAAACACAGCTCAGATTCATTTTTTTTCTTCTTTTAAGACAAAGTTTGGATATACTCTGTATACTTACAAGACCTTTGAAATCCAGATCAACCTTTCTGCATAACAGGGTTATCTTCCTTCTGTATTATTCCTGTTACATCTTCCATTCAGGTTCTGCAAACTTCCAGCGGGGGTGGAATAGCAGTTCTTCCTGGTTTTGGCAGGGAGTCTGTGACAGCACTTGTTGAAGATTAGTTAACTGAAATTGTGGGCTGATATTTAACTTTGGAGTTTTGTAGTCAGCTTCTTGATTGTTTGGGCAGATGGCTCGACTCAATATTATGGTGTGTTGGGACACATTCAAGATGTTTAAGGTTACAGTGTTGTGCACGGTTCTTTGAGAACTGGTGGTTCCTTTTAAATTAATAGGATTCACTTCTCAGCTAAGGTACGGTTCATGCTTTATTGCCAGTAAGTTTCATGGAAACCAATGAAACCACACTTTAGAGGCTTGGAGTCACCAGAGTATTTCCATGGATGGAAGGATTTCTTCCCATGGAGTGTGACTTTCTCACCTCTCTCCTTCTGGTGATGTCACCCCAAAATAGTGCTCCTTGGACAGGGGATTTCCAGGAGCAGTATTTTGGGCTGCAGCAGGAGGGGGTGGGCCACAGTCCATGGGCAGAAATCCTTCCATTCTTAGAAACTGGGGTTCCCAGGTCTCTTGCTATACCAACTGAAGAGCTGGCAGGAGAGAAATGGGGGGTGCACACCAACATCAAACTGACACTCTGGGGTAATTTATGTTGAAAACTAGAGGAGCTCTACAATTTGCCCAAACCCATAGAGTCTTTTTGCAAATAGTACAGTAACCTCCCAACATCATGACATCACTTCTTGTTTTCAACATAGGTGACCTCAGGGTGCTGTTCTCATGTAGATCCTAGCACATTGCCACACATCCTAGATATTGCCGCATGCGTTCCCACCCCCAAAAGGTTCTCGGGGTTGCCAGCAGTAGCCTGACAAGCCTGTTAGAAACACTTTAATGGATCTAAGCCAATAGGAGATAGGTCTGTACAGAAGCAGCCCAAAACTTACCTCATCTGACTATAGATCAAGATGGGTAGCTGTGCTAGTCTGTCTGTAGCAGCGGAAAAGAGTAAGAGTCCAGTAGACCCTTAAAGACTAACAAAATTTGGATAGGGTATGAGCTTTAGTGAGTCGCTGCTCACTTCTTCAGATACAGCTAGAATGTAAGTCCATCCGTCCTATATATTGGAAAATAGAGTGATTTCAGATGCTAAATGACATTAGCAGGAAAATGACAATAGAAAGTGTGATTGGATTAGGTGGGATATACAGAGAGGTAGTAGGCGTGGAGAAATCAGGATTGGTAATGAGACTGAAAACCTAGGTCTCTATTCAGTCCAAGTGGATGCATTGTCTTGAGCTTCATTATCAATTGCAATTCAGCAGTCTCTCTTTCTAATCTCCCTTTGAAATTTCTTTTTAAGATAACAGCTACTTTTAAGTCAGCAACTGAATGTCTCCGAAGGTTAAAATGTTTTCCCACTGGTTTTTGAATGATGTGGTTCCTGCTATCAGCCCTATGCCCATTAATTCTTTGTCGAAGGGACTGGCCTGTTTGTCCAATGTAGAGGGTGGAAGAGCATTGCTGACATGAGATGGCATAAATCACAGTAGAGGATGAGCAGTAGGAGGAACCTGAAATGGTATGGATGATGTTGCTGGGTCCAGTGATGGTGCTGCTAGGATCTATATGAGAGCAAAGTTGGCATTTTGGTTTGTTGCAGACCTTGGTACCAGAGTCCATGTTAACGTTCATTAGTTTGTCATTGCGGGTGAGAAGTTGTTTTAGGTTAGCAGGCTGTCTGTAATCAATAAATGGTTGCCGCCCCCCCCCCCCAGTGGTGTCACTATCCAGCATGGGTTGTAGGTCATTAAAAATGTGTTGAGCTGACTTGAGTTGTGAGCTGTAGGTGACCACCAGCGATGTTCTGTTGTCATTTTCTTTGGGCCTGTCCCTTGGTATCATTCTTGAAGCAAGCTGTCCCTTGCAATTCTGAATTGCAACTGATAATGAATCTCAAGACAAGGCATCCACCTGGACTGAATAGAGACCTAGGTTGCCTGTCTCATTACCAATCCTGATTTCTCCATGCCGACTACCTCTCTGCAATGCACACCTAATCCAACCACGCCTTCTGTTGTCATTTGACTGCTAAGGCCATTTGGCATCTGAAATCACTCCACTTCCCAATTTATAGGACAGATGGACTCACATTCTTGCTGTATCTCAAGAAGTGAGCAGTGACTCACAAAAGCTGATACCCTACCACAAATTGTGTTAGTCTTTAAGGTGCTACTGGACTCTTACTCATCTGACTATAAAGACTTTCCATTTGTATGAATTCAGGTTTGGATACACCAGATGATTTCCACAGTTAGAATGGAAGGGGGGAGTTGGAATTCCCTCTTCCCACTCCAGACCAGCAACTCCCTCTTCATGGTGTTCATGGGGTTCCCCTGCCTCCTAGGAAGAAAATTTCAGGGGATATTGAAGGGAGCAAGAGGCTAGCCCTCTACAGAAAGAAATCCCTTTCCTTTGCAGAAATCCTCCATGGAATCCAAACCTAAGGATAAACCCTACAAGCTAAGGGTGTTTGTGTGTTCATATTTACCTGTCAAGGGTTCAAGACATAGGAGAAACACAGACCTCCTGTGTCAGGAACTTCTACTTATACATAAATTTAATAGATGCAGAACCATGTATTGCTGGAGTGACTAAACCAGAGACTTTGGGGCAGAGAGGGCCTTGCTCCATCTTCTGCTCACCCAGACAAGCTGTGCTGTTGTCTTAGAAGACAACTTGAGCAAATCCTGGCATGAGTCAATGTTTTTCTATGATCCTTCCCCAATTTTTTTGCGGTAGTTATCAGTAGAAGATGAAAAGGTGCTTAATTTGCATAATTAATAAACAATTTGAACAGCATGCAAATCAGTTAGGAACTTGACTCTGACAGCCCTGTCTACCCAATGCTCCCTCTAAGCTGTGGAGTCTTGTGAGGAAAAATTCTACGTTGTGAGGTACTGACATTAACATTCCGAGCATAGGCGTAGACTACGGGAGAGCTCGAGCCTCCCCCAAAATTTCCCGGGGGGACCGAGCCCCCCCCCGGGAAAACGTAGCGCCTGCCGCCATGCCTCCTGGGGCCCTTCCAAGGCCGGCAGCTGCTGTTGCCAGTGCCTCTCCCCGCCCCTGCCTGGCCACTCTTCCATCTTTCCCTCTCCCTCCCTCTTTTCCCGGCGAAGGGAGAGGGAAGGAGTGGGGGGAGGAGAGAGAGGCCCCGGCAGCAGCGGCTGGCGGGCCTCAGAAGGGCCCAGGGAGGCGCGGAGGTTTCCCAGCACGGGGGGGACATCGCCCCAGCAAGCGTGTGCTCAAAGCGCGCAGGCTAAAGAGCCCCCCCCCCCGAATTTACAAAACTCTACGCCCCTGGTTCTGAGCTAGCGATTTAGCTACTGCATAAATTAGTTTGCTCTGGAGCCGTCCTTCCTGAGCTGAGACAAAAATGTGTGAGCTGGAGGCCAAAAAAACTGTGAGCTAGGTCACACTAACTCAGCTTAGAGGGAACACTGCCCAGGGCCTAGCATATCTGTTAATTCTATCACCATCTCCTTAAACTATCAGGAGAGTTTACAGAAAAGCGAAAGATGTGACTGACAAATCTAAATTTCCTTTAGTTCTGGAAGGTCATCCCACCTGAAACCAGCACTTGTTAGGTCAATCAGATTTGCTTCCCATAAATCAGCTTTCTGACTTACCAGGAAAGTGGTGACTGTGACAGGCTAACTCCTGTGACTGATATAGGGATGCCAGTCTCCAGGTGGGACCTGGGGATCCCCAAGCAATACAGCTTTTCTCCAGACTATGGAGATCAGTTCCCCCTAGAGAAAAATGGCTGCTTTGGAGGGTGGATTGTATGGCACTGTACCCCAGTCCTCCCCAGGGTCCATCTTCAAATCTCCAGGAGTTTCCCAACCTTGATCTGGCAACCTTAACCCTCCATCTCTCACCCGTGGGCAGGGGGGACATGGCAACCCTAGACTGATCTGAATGCTCGCTCTGCATTCTTAAAAAGCGGAGGCTTAGGTCACACTCTGTGATTTCATCTGTATTTATGCCTTCTAAATAACCTGTTTTCTGGTCTCTCTCTTTAGGTGTGCTTTCTCTGCCCGCATACTTCAGTCCTTACAGTGATGGATCCATGGGCAGCAATGGACGGGCCGATGCTTATGCCCAGCTAGAGCTTCGAACGTTAGAGCAGTCTCTCCTTGCAACATGTGTTGGAAGCATCTCTGAACTGAGTGAGTTTCAGGTGCAACTCATAACTTGTTTGGCTTGTTTACTCAAAGTAAACAATAAGGGCTTTACTCAAAGTAAAGTAAAGTACTTTACTCAAAGTAAAGAGTAAAGTACTTTACTCAAAGTAAACAATACGGGTTTTACTCAAAGTAAAGTAAAGTACTTTACTCAAAGTAAAGAGTAAAGTACTTTACTCAAAGTAAACAATACGGGCCTCTTCTTAGTGAAATCCATGGAAATCTTGCTCTTGGCTCTGCTTTGTTTTGTTTGGGCCTGTATTGTGCAAGATATAAATGTTTCAAGATGCTGGAAATTGTGTCACACTGAGCAAAGGCACTATCGTGGTGCACAAAAATGTGCTTTCTTCAGTCATGTTGCTTCCATTTTAGTAAATACAAAGCTATGTCCAGGGCGTTTTTTGTAGAAAAAGTCCAGCAGGAACTTATTAGCATAACAGGCCACACCCAACAGCAAAAAACTCATTAGCATATTAGGCCACACCCCTGACAGCTCAGCTCCCTCCCAGGATCAGCTTCCCCAGGTGCCCCGCAGTTTGCGGGGTGCATGGGGAACCCAAGGGAAGGCAGTTTCTGGATCAGCTTTCCCAGGCGTCCTGCAGCTTTGGGGCACTTTGGGAACCTGAGGGGGTCGAGGCAGTTTAAACTGCCTTCCCTCCCTGGATTGGATTGGCTTCCCCAGATGCCCTGCGGCTGGCGAGGTGCCTAGGGAACCCGAGGGGGGGGGGAGGCTGTAGGCATGGCCAACTCAGAAGCCAGCCGGAATTCCATTCCTGTGCGTTCCTGCCCCAAAATAGCCCTGGCTACGTCTATAGTTAAATCAGCAGCCTCTTGGCTGCATTCATTAGGCCAGCTATAGATTGTGGTCCACTGAGAACCTGATGAATGACCTTTCCCCAGGACACCTGGATCTGCTAAAAAACGAAAGAGAGGAGGATTTATCAAGTAGTTGGCTGCTGGCATGCCCTGAGGCTGTGAATTTGACAATCCTGAATTACATGATTTTGTGACACTCACATTTGCAGCGGCTGACTGCCACAAACAGTCAGTTCTCCACTCCAGCATGCAATTTTACCTTCTCACTTTTATTTTACAAAAAAAAGTCCATTTCCCCTAACTTCTGTCTTTAGGAAGGGGGTGGGGGGGAGGAAAACCATGAGAACATTTATGTTCATATTACGTTTGGAAAGCCCATTTCTGTTTGGATTAATGCAAGCTATGTGTGGAGCCCACACCACTCCACAATGCCCCTTTAAGCTCTGCTTTGCTGGCCTCCTTCTTCCTGAAAAACATTCTGGTTGGCATTTCTCGCAGAGTGCCTTACCATAGGAACACTGCTGTCAGAATACATACCTTAACGGTCTCACCATTTATTTCGTAACCGGCCTTAATTTGAGGTTTCTCAGGGGGGAAAAATGGTTTCTAACATACTTCTGTATATTCTGCAACACAAGAGAGCATTTATAGCAAAAGTCCATGATTGAATGCAACTTCCTTTCCCTTACTCTCTGATTTGGCTGGCTCAGTGGCTGCATTTAATGAATGGATCACCTTATGTGTTCCCTCACAGGCTCTGAAAAAAGAAACATGGCCATAAGTTGCCAGTGTAGCAAGGAAGGAATAGAGGGTATAGGAAGTGAGTGTTATTCTGTGCTGCAAATTTGAATTCCAGATGTACCTCTGGATTTAATCATGTGGTATTGTGGATTAGCACCCACAGCAGATGATTCACAGGATACCGTTTTTTCCCCCAAACCTGTGTGATAGCCACCCTCGAGAGCTGAGAACAGGCAGTCCAGTACTGTGCACGTTTACTCAAGTGTAAGTCCAATTGTGTTGGCACTTACACTCAAGTAAAGGTACATAGGATCAGGTTTCCTTAATTCAATGGACGGAAAGAAATCTGCACAGTTTTCAGGAACCAGCTTTGAAGTCCTTATTGCTATTTTCATGTTATCCTTTCCCACAATTGTAACCATCAAAGTACAATGGAAGACTATTTCCTGTGAGCCTTTGACCCCCCCAAAAAAGATGATTCCCAGAAGAAAAATAGAAATCTGTGGCTGTATACATGTATATATAAAATGAAGTATTATATTCAGGGCTTTTTTTGTAGAAAAAGCCCAGCAGGAACTCATTAGCATAATAGGCCACACCCAACAGCAGAAACTCATTAGCATATTAGGCCACACCACACTGACAACACAGTTTATTAGCACATTAGGCCACACCCCCATGTTACCAGAAGAGTGGTCATCCAGCCACACCCACCTTTTGCTTCTTATTCTGTTTACCTTGTTTGTTGTCAAAACCCAGGGCTTTTTTGTAGCAGGAATTAATTTGCATGTTAGGCCACATACCCCTAATGTAGCTAATCCGAATGAGTTTCTGCTGTTGGGTGTGGCCTATTATGCTAATAAATTCCTACTGGGTGTGGCCAACTCAGGAGCCAGCCAGAACTCCGTTCCTGTGCGTTCCTGCCCAAAAATAGCCCTGATTATATTGATTCAGACCACAGATAAGGCAAAAAACCTGACTTTCAGTAAAATTTTAGCATATCTGTATATTTGAGTGATGAAAAATGCTTTAAACCTGCATGACTTGAAACCTGCTGAGATAAACACAGGTCTTCCTCATCCCAAGCTGTATCTGACAAAGTGAACTTTGACTTGTGGAAGCTTATACCCTACTACAGGGGTCATTTCGTAGAAAAAGAGGTGGGCTGGCTGGGGAAGCAAAAGGTAGGCTTGTATAAAATGCCTTTCTTTCCCTCCCTGGCACTGAAACACCCCCTCCACACACACTTTCCCTCCCCTCTCCGAGTTTCTCTGCAGTAGCGGAGAAGCTCAAATAGGGAAGGAAGGAGGAGGAGGCATGCTTTCATGCCTGCCCTTCCCTTCCCCAGCCAACCTGCTGTGGTGGGCTAGCTGGGGAAGCTAAGGGCGGGCATGCAAGCATGCCTGGGTTCCCTGTCCAATCTTCTCCAGCTACCCCACGGCTGCGGGGCACCTGGAGAAAATCAGGCGGGGAACCCAGGGATGTTTAAAATACCTTTCTTTCCTTCCCCGATCTGATTTGGGGGGGGGGAGAAAGGCATTGAAACATCCCCCCCTCTCCAAGTTTCTCCCATAGGGAAAGGAGGAGGAGGCATGCAACCCCCCCACCACGAAAGCATTCCCTGCCTGCCTCACCCCTCCCCTGCCCGAAAAACAGCCCTCGCCACCCCCCGCACGGGAGTGCCCAAGCTGCCCATGGCCTGGGCACCCTCTGCTCCCACCCACCCCACCTGAAGCAAGCCCCCACCCCCTACACCCCCACCAACTTACCCTGCCTTCTGGCTGGTGGCAGCAAGCAGAGGCAACATGCTCTGCTGCCCACTCCTCCGGGCCCGACTGAGAACTGCTGGGGGCGGGGCTTGAGGGCTTGTTACTGCCGGAACGCCATTCCGACTCATTCTGGCTTGAAATGACCCCTGCCCTGTTGGTCTAAGATGTTACTGGAATCAAATTTTATCCCAAACCTTGAGTACCATTGGGCAGGGTCTGATGATCACATGAGTATGGTCCAGTGACTCCACGGGTGCAGCCTGGTGATGTCACACAAGAGTATTAGCAGAAGTACTTCCACCCAGGGGTCATTTCGTAGACAGAGAGGCGCAGGAGCTCATTAGCATAAATTATTTGCATATGCTACACCACCTGACATTCTGGGAGGATAGCTTCCGTGGTGGCTGAGGCCTTCAGAAGACTGGTCAGAGGATCAAGGACCTTTCCAGGGGGTGAGGTCATTTTGCTGCAGCCATGACACAAGTAGGCATTCCCCCACAGGGGGGGCTGGCACCAACTCCTGGAGCTGCGCTCCCCCGAGCTTCTGCTTGAAATGACCCCTGCTTCCACCTGTTGTAAGGTATTATACCTCATCGTGTCTTTGAATGTGTATGGTCGCAATCACACGGCTTTGAAGAAGCAGACTATTCTTCAAGTACAAAAATTAAAAAATAACATGGAAATTAACTATGTACTTAATGTAAAATGTAATCGAACTGTTAGTGCCAATTTACTGCCTCTTTGGCTTATCTTGGATTGTAATGAATGAAATGAATGAATTGTTATTGCCTCCCATTTCCAATGTGTACATGCAGCAGTTACAATGAACAGGCAGGTTCAGGGGGTTTAGAAGAAACCATCTAGTGTGTGGCTAGCTGAGGGCCCTGTAATCTCAGCCTGCTGTCCTGAGAATGAGCACCCAAACCTAACACAGAACTGCCCAATAAAGCCTTCGGTGACAAAATCGTGTCTGCAGTTCTCAAAAATGAAACCACAGCTTCCTCAATAGCAGTAGTAATGTTTTGCTCATTGATATGAGAGGCCTCGGAACAGCTGGATAAATGACAAGGTAGAAGCAAACATGTGCAACCCTGAATTCTTTCTTAAAAGGAGCCATCTGAGAACAGCTCAGAATTCAAAGGAAATGGGGTCCAGGGTGATAGAGTTGCCAACCTCCCAGTGGGGCCTGGAGATCCTGCAGAATTACAGCCAAGTCAAATCCCTGGAGAAAACGGCTGCTTTGGAGGGTGGACTCTATGGCCTTATACTCCACTGCGTCCCTCCCCTCCCAAGGCTCCATCCCCAGATCTCCACGCATTTCCCACCTCAGCAATACTAGGTAGAAAAGAAGATGACAGGGCCACAGATCAGTGTGGAACTAGGGGATATAAGGGGAGGCTAGGGCTGCCAAGTCAGCCCGGGGGGCGGGGGATTCCCCGCTAAAGGGGTTCCCGATCCGCTGGCCCAAAGTCGTCCAGCCCGGACGACGTAATGACGTCACCGGAAGTGACATTAGCACGTTGGGGGCGTTGCCAGGGCGACGCTCTGGCAATTGCCCCAAAACTCTATGATACCATAGAGTTTTGGGGCGATTGCCAGAGCGTCACCCTGGCAACGCCCCCAACGTGCTGACGTCACTTCTGGTGACGTCGCCGAACCACGCGTGCACCAGAGAAACTCCCAGACGGAGGAGGACTCCCCCCCCGCCTGTGAGTTCTGTAGACTTGGCAACCCTAGGGGAGGCAGTAGGAATAGTAATTAATCAGTGCTCCTAGCTGCAACCCTAAGAACAACTTCCTGGGAGTAAACCCCATTAAATAAAATTGGACATACTTTTGGGTTAACCTGCTTATTATTGCTCCCTTAGTTATTAAAATGGGAGGTTCCTGCACTGTACCTTCATGACAACCACTGCCTCTGATTTAAAAAGTCGTCCCCTAACACCAAGGAAGTAGATATGTTCCTGTGCAGTGCAGGGAAAGAACCCTGCCGATGCCCAAAGTAGTTGTGTGTCTTGGCATTCAAAGCAGAAATTATTCTTGTCTGTTTAGATCTTCCTAAATACTTTATTTTTCTGTAGTGAGAAGTGGTGGGGCTCAAGACTACCAGGATACTCTGCCTTCTCAGTAGGGTTGCTAACCTCCAGGGAGATCTCCCAGTATTACAGCTGATCTCCAGAAGACAGACATCGGTTCCCCTGGAGAAAATGGCAGCATTGGCCAGTGGACCCTATGGCATTATACCCTGCCAAAGTCCCTTCCCAAACTCTGCCCTCCCCAGGCTACAACCCCCAAAATCTCCAGGTATTTTCCAGTCAAGAGTTGGCAACACTACCCGTCTGCCCTTCTGCTTTTTGCAGTGCTGTACTTTGTTTGCTACGGTGAGGAGTCTAAGTCTGCCCAAGCATTGTACTTCCTTTAGCCCTAATCCCAGATTTTGGCAGGGACCTGAGCACAGGATCTTGACAGTGGTTATCCACAGGTGAATGAAAGGCCGAGAGGCACACATTGTTTCACAAAGGCAAGTTGCTGCAAGGTAACTTTAATCATTAATTGCAAAACAGACTGAGTGAAACTGCAGGGGGGTAGCCATTCATTTTCTGCTCCTGCCCCACCTACCGCTGAAGGAAATTCTCAGCTGCAGACAGAGGAGAAAACCCCAAGGCAATATAAATCTCACTCCAATGTTCTGCCCACAGTTCACTGCAGTTAAAGAGGAGAGAAGCAACCAAGCAAAGGACAGTTATGGAACGTAGCAGATAAGAAATAATTTGGTCAGTAAAGAGTTAACTGGCTCAGCTCCAGCCGTTTTGCAGTATCTTGTCTCTCACTCGTTCCCAGGCAACTGAACATTATCAGGTTATACATTTTTCACTATAACTCCAGGTCAAAAGAGCTAGGGACTCGCTTTTTAAAATGAAAGCTGGAAGATCAGAGGGGGGCATGACACTAGGGTTGCCAGCCTCCAGGTGGGGCCTGGGGATTTCCTGCTTTTACAACTGATCTCCAGCTGACAGAGATCAGCTCCCCTGGAGAAAATGGCTGCTTTGAAGGGTGGACTCTATGGCATTGTACTATGCTGAGGCCTCTCCCCTCCCCAAACCCCACCTTCTCCTGGCTCCACCCCCAAAGTCCCCAGGTACTTTCTAACCTGGACTTGGCAACCCTACATGACACTGACAAAAAAAAGTGACAGAATCTTGCTAATTCTCATTGTCAAAATGTCCCACCCAATTGACATCATAGGAACCACATGAGGAGAATACATGATTGAGAAAAATGTTCCCATGGTAGAAGGTTTAGTATTTATTTATTTAGAAAAATCAATTTGCTGCTTCTCCAGAGACCTGCTTGAAGTGGCTCACAAATTAAAAACAATGCAGTGCAATAATAAAAATAAGAAAATAATAATAATTAGTTTTTTAAAAAATTAGGCCATAAAAACATGCCAAAGGCATCAAAACTGCATAAAACAACATTCAGCGGGTTACAAAAAATGCTTTGGCCTAGAACCTAAAAGACAGTAAGGTAAGTGCCAGACACGCCTCAAGGGGGGGAGGGCATCCCAAAGGCAAGGAGCCACCACCAAAAATGCCCCGTTTTTGGTTACCAACTGACTCTTATCTGCAGGTGGGGCTCAGAGGCCAGGAGCTGGAAACTCCATATTTAGTAGTGAAATAGAGGCTTTCCTAATTCTAGTCGAAAGTCTGTTTAATTTTAGATAGCTTGGTTTAAAAAAAACACACACACACAAATACCTTCTGAGGATAATTGGCTTGGATATCAATAGATGTATACAGCTGGTTCACTGGATCAGTGACCATTGGGGCAAAAGCCATTCATCAGGATAAAATAAAACTATTCTTGTTTCTTTCTCTGTTTCTTTTCCAGGTGACTTAGTGTCGCGAGCGATGCACCATATGCAGTGTTTGAATACCCTCCGCCCAGGTATGAGCCCAGTTCGACAAATCAGGCAGCAGCAGCAGCAACCCATCACGTGGTCTCCCGATGCCCTTCACACCCTTTATTATTTTTTACGCTGCCCTCAAATGGAGTCCATGGAAAACCCCAACCTGGATCCACCAAGGATGGCCCTAAATAATGAGCGGTAGGTCTGGCAGTTTACAGTCCAAGGATGCCTTTCAGACTGGCAGGGCTTCATTGTGTGACACTGTGCGTTTGAAGCTGTGTGTTCAGCTCTGCTGGATTCCACGTATCAGCCTTCGGTCCTTCCCGTAACGCTGCCAGTTTTCTTTCACAGCTTTGCCAAACTGGTGGAATGAGAACTAGGAAGCAAGTTTTCTTGGTTGTCAACTTTTGCAAGTAAGGCAGATAACTATATAAATTACTCACAAAGTGTACTTTGCAGTATAGATTACCAGATGTCCAGGACTAGCAGTAGGGCTTTTTTCTCTTTTAACTGAAAGACTGCCAATTTACAGCCATAATATCCAGGGATAAATTAGTGTATAGGAGGGAGGGAAGGGGGCAGGGGAGAGAGAGAGAGTGTGTTCAGTCTATCTTAGATTCTCTGTTTCCTAAGAAGGCAGGGGGGTTACTTTGTTTGGACCCAGCTACCATGTTCTTGGCTCTCCCACCCTCCTTTCCCATGGCATCTCACTCGTCATTTTAGAATCTGCTTCCCCCATACCTGGAAACTCTCCAGGTTTGCTGAAAATGGGCTTGTTCAGAATGCACACACTTTTTCCCCAAAGAAGAGGGAAGGGGGGAAGAGGCTGAGGCCAATTTCGCACTAGCGTTTGCCCCAGGTTTGCCCTCATGCTTACACCGGAGCTTACACCGGATTTCACACCAGTTGCTCCGGGCTCACGTTTTGCTCTGGAGTATCGCCCTGCTGCACCGGAGTTTCCCTGGAGCAAACAAATCCTGTTTTTAGAGGATTTTCCTGTTTGCTCCGGGGGAGAACCCAAAATGAAAACACGCCCCCTCGCCCGCCTTTCATCAGGGTTGCCCCATTGTGGGAGTTTCTAAAAAAATTTGGAGAAAGCCCTTCGTCACGCTGTAACGAAAGGGCTGAGGTTCCAAGTGGGAAAATGAAGAAAATACTCCAGAGGAAACTGGGAGGGGAAATTCCGGAGAGAACGAGAGGCGACTGGCCAGTGCGAAATCGGCCTGAGTTCCCTTCCCTTCCTGCTGATCAGCTGTGAGGCACTGAGAACTTCCACCCTGGCATCACCAATGACACTGGGAACTCTCACTCTCCCGGCCCACACTTCCTGGCCTTGTTACAGGCCCGTGGCAATTGTGTTGATCATAAGGGAAAGGCAATATATTTCAGCAAATCCCTGTGCCCTGTGCAGCCCAGAATCCTGGGTGGGGGTATACAGGGGCGTAGACTTTTCTGAAGTCCAGGGGGGGCGGGGGCTCTTTAGCTCACACAAAGCGTGCGTGCTCGCTGGGGCGATGTTTCCACCACCACCCCGGAAAACCTACCGCCAGCCGCTGCGCCTCCCCGGCCCTTCCGAGGCTCACCAGCTGGTGCTGCTGGTGCCTTTCCCTCCCCCTCCACCCTGGCCACTCCCTCCCTCACCCCTAAAAGAGGAAGAGGGAGAGCTAAGGAGGGAGGAATGGCCAGGCCGGTGGGGGGGGGAGAGGCACCAGCTGGCGAGCCTCGGAAGGGCCCGGGAGCGCAACGTTTTCCCGGGGGGGGGGGGGGGCTCAGTCTTCCCCCCCCTGCTCCTGCCTCCGTTCCTCCATCCAGCACCCTGGGCATTTGCCCAGCTGGTTCCTGGACAGAGGGAGGAAGGAACGGAGCAGGGGGAGAGGCGGTGGCGGCGGCAGCTGGCCTGGGCGCTCCATTTTCCCGGGGGCGGCTGAGCCCCCCCCCCCGGGAAATTTCGGGGGTGGCTCGAGCCCTCGAGCCCCCCCCCGTAGTTTACGCCTATGGGGGTATACCTCAACAGTCTCCATAGCAGCATGTGTTTCTTCTTCTGTCCCCTTTTTTTTTTTTTTACAAACCCACTCTAGAAATGTTTTTTGAATCGGGGAAATCCTGTTGGAGGAATCCTCTCCCACCCCTACCACAAGAATGCAGTGACAATAAGGCATGCCGCAGTTGTTTTGCTTTAGGTTGCTGTGGCGAGAAGAAATGGCGGAAGTGGTGAAAAATTCATCCCAGGGGGTGAATATCTGCTCACTGGAAACCCTTAACAATATCTCAAAGCCAGCATGACTCTCTAAAGACTTTTCCCAGACTTTATTTTTAAAAAAAAAATGCAATGGTCATGGTAGAAGAGACCAGAAGACCACTTCTGGGGCTTGCAACTTTGTTCACTTGAAGCCATAGGGTACAGAGGTCACTAATAGCTTTGCAAGATTGCTTGGTGGGCCAAAATATGCAAGCAGGCACAAATTCTGGGCTTGAATTTTTTTTTTTTTCCCATGACAGCTCAGCATGATCCTAGCACACTGGCCGCTTGTTGTTTTCCCTGTTGGGTACAGTGAGGGCTGTTGATCTGAGTGGGATGTGCGTTAAAATACAAGCAATTTTAGCCTTCCCCACAAACTTCTTCCACAGGCGTTGGGCAAGAGAGTGGAATGCCTGAATTGCTTTTCAAGCTGTAACTCTGTTTTATTGTTAGATCAATGATTCGTGCCGCGGCAACGTTCTGTTTGAAACTTAGTTGTACAGGAAATTTAAGGTAATATTTAAAATAAACATGATTCAACAGAGTATATGTGTGGCATCTTGGGCTGCCCAAGGGATAGTCTGTTTTAAAAAGTTTCAGTTCTGTGTGCTATTTGGCAAAGAAGAGGAGGGGATACAGAATCCAGACCGTCTCTCTACCTCCCAAACACTAAATTGAAAGGATTCCAGTTTTCTAAAAGGCTCTGTACACACAGCCCTCTTTGGGGAATGATGTGCAGGCTACCTAGGGTTGCCAGCCTCCAGGTGGGGCCTGGGGATCTCCCGCTTTTACAACTGATCTCCAGCTGCCAGAGATCAGCTCCCCTGGAGAAAATGGCTACTTTGAGGGGTGGCCTCTATGGCATTGTACTATGCTGAGGCCCCTCCCCTCCCCAAACTTCACCATCTCCTGGCTCCACCCCCAAAGTCTTCGGGTATTTTCCAACCCAGACCTGGCAACCCTAAGGCTATCCCTTCCCATTCAGCTAAGGATACACATGTGGAACATTGCTTCCATGTACACATACCTCTAGATCAGTACAATTGGGTATTTCATTGAGTACTATGGCAAAAATTCCATTTGTTATAATGGAGACTGGGTGTACCTCATTTTATGTAACTATATATAGTTAACTGCTACAAAATACGAGCACAAGATATTCATAGAAGCAGATCTTCCCTGTTTTTCTCCTTCTCATAGCAGCCCCCTGGAACTCTGAAAGTATGATACTTGGGACAGGCCTGTAGCGACAGTGGGGCATCTCTGGGCTAGGCCCACCTCTACTTCCTGGCAAGGCCCCACAACTTCCCATCCAGGCCAGGGTGTCATGGCCTTCTCCTCCTGGGAGGGGCAGCTCCAGCCGAGGGCCTCTGGGGAGGGAGGGAGGCTGGCTAGATGCTCGCAGCAGGAGGAAGACTCTAACTTGCCGGTGGCTGGAGCGGAGACCAGCACAGTGCAGCATTCCTGCGCCCCACTTTCTTTAATTAAATTATCTTTAATTTGATTAATCGGTGCCCCCTAAGAAATTTAAATGCCCCCCGACTTAAAACATCGTGGCTACGGACCTGACTTGGTGTCAGGTGAGCATCATGGACAAAATGCCCTCCAGTGGGAGGAAGGCTGCAATGAAAAAGAGAGTATCGGGCAAGATTGCTCCCTTCTTCCTCTTCTTCTGTCAGAGCAAGACTTCCACTCACATAAGGGGACAAGTTGTCCCGTTCCCCCTCCTCTATGCCCCCCCCCCAATACCTTTGTGCATTTAGTTCATGAGGCTTCCTCGGCTCTCAGCCTCACCTTGTCAGCTAATGCTGCCATCCTCTGCCCGGGAGGTGGGATGAGTGAACCCTTGACGTCGGGTCTGTGGAATGTTATGTTACACTTCTCATGGCGTGCTTATCACTCTTTGAGCTGCTCTGACCTTGGGAGACTGCTGGTGCCTGCCCATGTATCTCTTCTCCTGTCTGACTCTATTTCTTCCCGCTTTTTCCCTGGGAACTGTAAACCAGTATTTTGAGCGCCTTTTCTTTGCCTTGGTGATTGGTTGCAATTCCTTACCAGACCCCTTTTTGAATTCTGTATAATTGTCCCGCTTGGGGCTGTGTCAGCCATTACTAACACAAGACGTGCAGATGACCACAACAGACCTTTCTTTCTCAATGAAGACTTGCTTCTCTAGGACACTTGTTGTTGACTCAGTCTGTAGGACTCTCACACAGCTTTGCACTAGCCACAAGGGACTTCTGTAAGGAGAGAAAGAAGGTCCACCTCCAAGAGCCTCTTCTACTCCCAGTCTGTGGAGGCCAACTCATTTTTTCAGTTGCAAGGAAGAAAGTGAACGTTTTCATCTACCAGGATAAGCAAATGGCAAATATTAATGCAACCCCCACTAACAGAAATCTAAAACTACCCAGAAGCCAAATATACCAAAAACATCAAAAATCCAACCAGCCCCAGAAAATCTTCTAGTGTATATTTTATACTAGCCTGATACCCATGTTTCACTACGGTATTTAAGTTTCGTAAATCCAGTTATAATACTGATGATATGAAGTTTGAAATGTTACATTTGTTGTAGGATTTCTAATGGAGAAGATTGTAGTGTAAAAAATGAAGTGAGATATATGTTCTGGTTTTTTCCCCTCTCTACTGAAGAACCTCTCTGTAGACCACATTGGTGATTCTGCCCTCAGGTGCTAGGATCACCAGGCTGCTTGGTGAGCTCACTCTGGAGCAGGCCACATAGAACTGTCCATTTCAGAAGCAGTTGTCTGTTAGGTCAACTCCTGCCACCTTCCACGAAAGTGATGGCCTCTCTACTGGTGTTCCTGGATTGTTTTGCTCATATGGAGACTGTGTTGTTCTGAGCACCTCAGGGTGATATCTCTGGTACTTGACCTGCACAGCTCAGTGCCCCGCAGGAGTACTATGTGCAAATGTCTTTGCTGCATTCCTAATTGCCTCCTCCTTGTAGCATTAAAGTACCCTGGCCCTGCTCCGACACCTGACAGACACCCACCTGTCTGGTGTGTGTGTGGGGGAACTATGTTTAAAGGCATCTGGGAGGCTGGACCAGCAGCAGGGCTAGGGCAATCCTGCTGAGCAAATCTCCCTGGCAGCTGTAAGCATCCCACCTCCTCTCCTACACCTGACAGGCAGCTACCTGTCCAGTGTAGGAGGGGAGGGGGAGGAGTATTAGAAGGCACTCTGGAGGTGGGGTGGGCTCCCTCGTGGCTTTAAGCACCCTGCAACCATTGCTGCACCTGACAGACAACTGCCTGTTAGGTGTAGGAGGTGAGGGGGAGTGTGTTGGAAGCCATTGGAGAGGCTGAGCCAGCAGCATCACTGCACCTTACAGATGGTTGTTGGCCATTCCTGATTTCCTCAACTGCCATTAGCTCTCTGCAGTCTCCTGTAACAGTTTTTTTTTTACCTCAGAATGCTGAGCTCTGCAGCTGACCAATCAGAGAGGGGGAGTGCAAGGAGGCAGCCACACAGGAACCAATGGGGGAGCACATTTTTCCCCTTTTGACCCACTTAGGGGTTGAATTTCTAAAAATCCCTTCTTATTAAGCACCTACGCCATGGTAGAAGCGCTGTCACCAAATTTGGTGCGTCTAGGTCCAGCAGTTTGGCCTGGGCGTTGATTTTACGGCGGGGGAGGACTTTCTTTTATATAGAGAGATATCTTGTCATAATGATCTCAATGCCTGTCATTTAACATGGGAGAAGCACTGCAGAGTTTCTCAGTCCACAGGATTCAGCTTGTTAATTTCCAGTGAAAGGAAAAAGTCAGTCAAGACATTGGCTTTGAGTATGCCAGGCACCCAGTGTGGTGCATAGAGGCACTGATTCACTGACTCTGCCCTGGCAAGCCCATAGAGCAAGCCTTTTCCAGCTGTGCTAGATCAGCTGCAAACTCTGCTCTGCTCCATTGTGCACTGATGTCTCTCTGGAATGTGCTTTCGATGTGCACCGCAAACCCAGGGAAACGTCTTAGTCAGGTAGCAAGGCAAATAATGGGGATGCTGTCAGCACAGTAAGTTTTTTGGCTGCCACGCAAAACTCATTCATGCTAAACTGTACTTCTGAAAAGAGCAAGTAAAGCAATGGGGGTTATTGTCAAAGGCCCACAACTACAAAATGCAGGTTTCGTTTTGAGGAAGGGTATTGTTCGCAATATAGAAAAAAAATTTGCAAGTGTTTATAAAAGGCTGTGTTGGTTCATAGAAAAATTACAAAAAACCAAAGTTGTGTAATACCATTTTTAAGGCCAACAAAAAAACCTTGCAAAATAGAAAAGTTATGTATTTTCTAGATCTCATTATCAATCCATACAGTAAAGGGGATAAGGAGAAAATGTGATTGTGAGGGGGAGCCATAACCCAGCCTGAGCTTGCCCCCACTAGCTCACCCAAGGAAGGGAACCAAGGATCAGGGGGTTGAGTGGGAAGCCCCACAACATTTGCAGCAGGCAGGGCTGCCGAGAGCCACCAAAGGCCCCCGAAGACTCCATCTGCCTCCCCCCCCCCCAATATAACCCTGATTCAAATAGAATTTCATAAAACAAACTATTTGGCTTCCTAATACCATGAATAGAATCATAACTGTTCTTTAGAAACAGTAAAGTTAAAGGCACAGAATTGTTAAAAAATGGATTGTACTTATAATTTACACTGTGCGGGTTGCCATAGAATATGGGGAGGGAGGGAGGGAGGGAGGGAGGGAGGGAGGGAAGGAAGGAAGGAAGGAAGGAAGGAAGGAAGGAAGGAAGGAAGGAAGGAAGGAAGGAAGGAAGGAAGGAAGGAAGGAAGGAAGGAAGGAGCAGAATCAGAAAGACTTCCCAGTCAAGAGACCTAGCTATAATATTGAAATGCACTATACATTAAATACAGATAAGACAAAAATTACATAGCAATAAGACCCATTGAATGAAGTGAGACACTCACTCTCAAAAAGTACTCAGCCAAAAAAAAAACAACCCTTTAAAATATTTCTCCTCACGCAAAACAAAAAAAAAACAAGCTCATAACAGTGTAATAAGAAAGGAAGATTGGGGAGATACGAAAAGTCAGTCATATCCTGCATGGAGAAGAGACGCAGTAACTGAGTCGTCACATGGTGGTACAAAAGTCCTTTTTGGTTTTGCTGTTGCAGACTAACATAGCTACCTCTCTCGGATCTGCCACCACTATGGTCCACCATAGTTTGTGCCAAGATTTCACAAGAGCTTAGGCTAAGTCCTGAAAAAAAAAAAACACTTCTGAGCATGCACAGGATATCTTCCCCTCAGCAGTGGAAATCTGCAGTCTCCTTTTCCTCTGTGTAGTTTAATAATTTGATGGCATGCTTCAAGATGCAGAGTAAGCAGTGGAATCACTGAATGATATATATTTTTAATCCTGCTCTAAAAATAAGGATAAGGTAATCACATGCTCTCAAGGGGGTTGGCCCCTCCTGACTGCCCTGGAGGGAGGATGGTCACAGCAGGCCAGATAGAAGTCAGGGTCCCTTCTGTCGAGAACAGCATGCGAGGCTTGAGTTGTGTGCAACCCACTCCTTCATTAATGCCATGTGGCTTTCATTTCATTCACCTGGCCACTGCTACAGAGTGCCAATCCCCTCTTCCCCTGCCAGCACCCCCAAGCATGTCCGCCCCCTCCCCCATAGCTGTGGCAGCAGCACAGGAACAAAGCCCTGCCAGCCAGCCTTGTCCCAGAGGCAGTGGTTCCACAAGAGCTCCACGGCAGCCTCCTGCCTCACCCAGCCCACCAGAAGCAGAGGTGGGTGGGCGGAAGGAGGCCAAGAGCCATGATGATCAGGGTCCAGCATGGAGAATGTCAGGAGGAAGGCCAGGACAGAAGAAGGGAAGAGAAATGGCAGAGATGGTTGCAATTGGGTGCTGCATGCCCAGGAATTGAGGGGAACCTGCAGGTGACGTGTGACACAGGACACAGGGTGAGGAGCCCAGACCCAAGCTACATACTCTATAATGTGTGAAATTAGAGCTGATTGGTCAGCTTTTTTTGTAAGTCATGAATCTTCTCCCATCCTCCCTTCTCAGAGCAGAATTGTACATGGTGCAGACTGGTTGGTTCTTGTCATGAAGCCACTCCCCTCCCCCCCCCCCCCCCGGCCCAAGTAATTATTAAAGTGTGAAACAACAGAGGAGCTTTCCCCAATTAAGTGCTAAATAGACATGGAGCTTTCAAGCACTTGAGAAAGCCAAGACAATGAGGACAATCCGTCCAAAGGAGAGGGCCGCATTGGATCAAGAGGCTGTCCATGCATCAGGATGGGAGTGAACTTGAAAAGCAGAACATGTTCCTGTTTGGAAGTCTGTAAGCAGTGTTAGTTCCACATGGAGATACTGTAATTTGAACTGGAGAAGACCTCATCCCTCTCATTTGCACCCACTCACTTACCTGGCAGCAGCTGCTGTAGTGACATTTGCAACAGCTGTGTCCAGAAAGGAGATCGGCCCCGCCCCCCCCCAATGCTAGTAGTGTCCTGGACATTAGGGACCCTGAAGAATGTTGCCCATCCTGACAACAGTGAATGTCAAGATGTGTGGAAACCTACACCTGGGGTGTCTGGTACCAAAGCAGCATTCAAGGCACAAGAGAAGGAAGAACAGAGAAAAAGAGAGACCTCTCTCCATTTTGCTTCAACAGCCAAGTAAAGGAGTTTGCGGGGTCATGGGTAGAGGTCTGTCAGTAGTCAGAGCATTCAGAAACCCTCTTGAGTTCATGGTGTTATGAGGAATATGATGTGTGTGGGGACAGGGTCCTCCAAAAACTGGGTGTTGGTTTTCCAATGAACTTTTTAAGTTCCTTTATCAAATAAGCTCACTCGGCAAGTCAGATTCTGAATCAAGCAGGGAGAGGGCATGATGGGGGAGATTGTTTGCTTACGTCTGCCCAAAAGTATGGCCACTTCCAGTGTTGGACTAGCTTCATCAAACCCAGTTCTTGGAAGATCTCTTATACATCGTGACTACCAGTGTTGCCAGTTACTTATGCATCTTGACTCTAACTATCCCTTCCTGGCAACTAACCCCTTCCTCTCTCTTCCTATATGTAACGGCTGAGGAAATTCCGTTTCACTGTATCTGACGAAGTGTGCTTGCACACAAAAGCTTATACCTTGAATCAAACTTGGTTGGTCTTAAAGGTGCCGCTGGAGTCAAACTTTGTTCTGTAGCCTTGTTCTTAGTGATGATGATGAAGTGAAACCTTTATTGCCATGCTTTTATCTACCGCCTTTGTTTCTCACGTTTTGTGAAAGAACTCAGAGCTGTGTACATGAGACTTTATTCTTTTATTTTATTTTATTTTATGTCATTTATAGTCCACGTTTCTCACTTGGACTCAAGGCGGATTACACAGAGTGAGTCAATACAATTCGCAAGGGGCAGTATTCAATAAATAATACAATAGGATTAGGATTGTAGAACCAATCAGAAATCTAAAAACAACTGAAGCAAAGCATAAATCTTAGCATGGTCCATTCAACGATGCAAAAATTACATACTATCCATTCCTGATAATAGCCCGGTGAGCTGAGTTAGTACATGGTTCCAACCAGCCATCATGGCTGAATAGGAGGTCTTGAACTTGGGTTTCCTGAGACCAGCATTTCAGCCACTGCACCATGCTGGTTCTTCTGAGCAAGCTCATGAAGTACGTTCCACATTTGTTGCTGCAATATACATGCATGCCACTATCAACACCGGACCTTTTCAAGGTGAACTAATAATAGAACTCTGACTAGCTGACGCTGAAGATTGTGCTGTCCCAGAAAGAGATGTTGAAACCTGCCGAACACTTGCCACACCTGCGTACTAGAATAAAAGCGAGCCTCTTTCACATTGCAGCAGATCCCTGGCTACCTGAAGGACTCCTCCGGCATAAGATGTTGTCATCACAGAGCACATTTTGTAAGAATTCATCTAGATGCCTGTGCTGCAACATCTCTTGGCTTTCACAGAGATCTAATAACCAGTGACATACTTTCAGACATGAAAAACACACATCACTGAAGCTTGTATACTGGTTTCCCAGTTCATGTTTTTCTCCCTCATCACAAATGGCAGTGTCATTCAGTTCTATATTACAAGTGAGTTGGAGCCTGATTCTTGCCTAGACAGGGGGGAAGGGTCCTGTGAGTCATGGCTAGGGCTGCCAACTCAGCCTGGGGGGTGGGGTATCCCCCGCTGTAGGGGCCGGCGGGGAGAACCCCGCCCCAGAAGTCGTCCGGTGAGGACGACTTCCCCCGTGTAATGACATCAGGTGACATCATCACGTTGGGGGCATTGCCCTGGCAACGCCCCCAACGTGATGATGTCACCTCCGGGTGATGTCATTACGTCGCCGTGGCGCGCGCGCAAAACGCACGCACCAGAAGAGCTTTCGGGGGGGAGAACAACTCCCCCCCGCCGGTAAGTCGCCGGTACTTGGCAGCCCTAGTCATGGCACAGTAATCCATGGTCAAATTCAGCTGTCTCCGTTGATTTTTCTAGTGAAATCTTTTGGAAGAATTTTTTAAAAAGTTAAAAAAACAACCCAAAATTCCCCAGGAGACTGTGATTTCCAGTGTGCTCACATTCACTCAGAAGCCCCATGGTGCTATCTCCCAAGGAAACCTTAGGACTGTTGATTAGGCTAATGGCGGAGCAGCATTCAGATGTCCTCTTTATCAGTCTATTGCCCTTCACATCATCTCAGTCAATTCTTTAACAACAACAAAAAAAGCATATGCTGGTGCCGTATTTCTGTTGTTGTTTGAGTTATAGCAGCAGCAGAGGCATGAGGTGATAACCCTTCAGTATGCAGTTTATATTTTTGTTAGATTTGAAGCGGTTACCCGAATGAGACTGATATGTGAATTCCATAGCTGCTTTGCCTTATTTCTGTGTTTGCAAAACTGATGGGCACATGCCATTTTACAAAGGAACTTTCTTGCTGTGGCAAAATAATGTATTCTGGAAATTCAAGAAAACGATTGCTCTAACTTTGGAGTCCACAATGGCCTAAGTGTATGAGATATCCAGTTTGCCAACATAACCACGACTTAGAAGGCCTAAAATTGCTGGAGTGTAGTATTTTATTCTGAGTGACAGCGAGGAAACAGAAGAAACAGACTGTGAGAGTGGAGGCCGTCCAACTTGGTATCTCAATTGGTTTTCGTGATGAAAGCCAGTAAGCGTTTTATTTCAGAGCTCTGAGGGGGAGTATATGCCATCCAACCAGAAATAAAAATTCAGAACTTGCCAACTTGGTGGAAACTGACTGTAGGCTGGAAAAGCTGTGAGCACCGCAAAAAAAAAAAAAAGTCTTTCATGAATACAGAGGGGCCAGCTCATTTAAACAAGAGAGACCTTGTTCTGGGCTTTGCATGCTAGAGGCCCTCAGAATGTGTCAGGAGTTGTTGAAATGAGTCTGCGTGTGAAGTGGCCACAAACCCATACCGTATCAGTCAGTCACTGTGCAGTGCACTAAAAACTGATGTTGTGTTCTGCTTAGTATGTTTAAAGTATCAGGTTCAAAAGTGATATAATGATTTCCTATTTTGGAGGAAATACTTTCTCTTATATTACATGTAACTCTGTGAGGGGCAAAAGGTGCAGCAACGGGAATGTAAAGACATTGAATCAATAATTAGATTCCATGGCTGAGCTGCTAAATTTTGATTTTGAAACGGCTGGTGCTTGAGAGTGGGGCTCCACAGGGAAATGCCCAGGCGAATGAGCTCCATAGCTGCTGCTGCTGCTGCTCCCACAACACCACGTTGCTCAGCCACCAATCTGCCTCAGAGCAACAGAGTCTGTGAGGAATGGGCTATGGAATTTCACATGCAGCATCCTGTAAAGTAGAGAAGAGGGACTTGGTTGAACAATCTGGCACTCCGCTGTAAATGCATAGGCTGTATATAATGCACAGTAAGTCAAAATGAAGGCACAGGCTGAAAAAAAATCCAGCTCTACAGGCCAGATTTCTGACTCTGCACAATGCATTTGGACAGTTGCCCCAGAGCTTAAATGAACCAGTTATGTACCTTTATATGTCAATTGGCAGTTCTAATCTGCAGATACAAATCAGCAGCATTGGAGATGTGAGGAGGATAAACGGGAACTGCCTTCTTCCTGCATGTTCTACTTTTGGGATATTTCTTACAATGGCATCCTCCAAGTTGTTCCGTACATCCGAACAAGAAATAACACTGCTGCAGGGAAAAAGAGAGATCATGCACTTTAATGGACTAGCTTCATTTAGAGATGAACATTTTAAACGGAGAGCCAGTTTGGTGTAGTGGTTAAGTGTGCGGACTCTAATCTGGGAGAACCTGGTTTGATTCCCCACTCCTCGACTTGCACCTGCTGGATGACCTTGGGCAAGCCATAGCTCTGTACCAGCTGTTCCCTCAAGGACAGCTTGGGAAAAAGCTCTCTCAGCCCCACCTACCTCACAGGGTGTCTGTTGGGGGGAGGAGAAGGGAAAGGAGTTTGTAAGCCGCTCTGAGACTACAAGTGAAGGGTATAAATCCAATCTCTTCTTCTTCTTCTTAAAAATAGATTTCCCATTATCCATAATGTCAACACTCATTGTTTGTCAGCCTGTTTATTCCCCATGACATAGTATTTCTGTTTAGAGAGCATCATCATTTGCCAAATTTGAATGGCGTTCCTTGGATATATTAATTGATTTATTTATTCATGTTTTAAATTTGTGGATTACCCAGTCCCTGAGTGCACAGGGCCCTGGACAATTTACAGCAGGTTAAAAACATCATCATAACATTATTAAAAACTACATCAAGACCTTAAAATCATCAGTCAGTCAATCCCAATTTAGTAGTCTTCAGATGGCACCCATAATTAATCTAAAACCCACTCTGGACTGTTCCTCCATCTCACAGGCAGGTTCAGGAGGAGGCTGAAGCAGATAAGATGGAAGAAAAGAGGAGGGTGCCAGCTGTGGTGGAAAACTGTTGCTGTCCTCAACTAAAAGCCTGGTGGAACATCTCTGCCTTACAGGCCCTGTGGAATTGCATTATATTCCTCAGGGCCGTGGTGGTAGCTGGCAGAGAGTCCCACCAGGTTGGAGCCAGGGCCCAAAAGGCTCTGGCCCTGGTTGAGGAGAGCCGGATATCTCTGGGCCAGGGATCACCAGTAGAAGGCTCTCAGCCCACTCCCCCAGGGACATACCAAAGGAGACGGTTGCAAAGATACACAGGTCCCGGACCGCTCAAGGCCTTAAAGGTCAATTCCAAAAACCTTGAACCTGACTCGGTACTCCACTGGGAGTCAGTGTAGCTGGCGCAGCGCAGGTTGTATATGTCATGTCCATGGCACTGCTGCATTCTGAATCAGCAGGAGTTTCTGGGTCAGTCTCAAGGGAGGGCCAGTGTAGACTGAGTTACAGTAGTCTAGTCTGGAGGTGACTGTTGCATGGATTACTGTGGCTAGGTTGGGGCGCAACAGGAAAAGGGCTAGTTGCCATGCTTGGCATAGATGAAAAAACGCTAGCCTGGTGATATTCGTGACCTGGGCCTCCATAGTTAAGGAGGCATCCAGGACCACACCCAAACTCTTGATGGGTTGTGCCAGTGTTAGTAGCATCTCATCAAGAGTGGGAAATCTATGCCCCACCCCTGAAGGGCCCCCCCACCACAGAACCTCTGTCTTTGTCAGATTCCATCTCAGCCTACTCCTTTTTAACCATCCCACCACGGCTTCCAAACCCTCAGCCAAATTATGTGAGACGGTATCCGGGTGGCCGTCCAGTAGCAGATATAGGTGGGTGTCATCAGCATACTGATGGCACCCAAGCCCGAACCTCCAAACCAGCTGGGTGAGGGGGCGCATGTAGATGCTGAATAACATCAAGGAGAGGACTGGCCCCTGAGGAACCCCATGCACTAAGGAGTACCTAGTAGACACCCTCCCTCCCAGCGCCACCCTCTGTCCCCAACCACGGAAAAATGAGGAGACTACCCCTTCGAATTCCCATGTCAGCGAGGCGGTGGGTCAGATTATCGTATTGTATATAATCTACATCCTGGGACTGTGGGGAAAACTACTTTATAACTTTGAATCCTAAAACATTCTATAGTATGAGCAAAACAAAAACTCTATTGACTTTACATAACGGCAGTGATTTAGTTGCCAATTTTTACTTTCAAGACTTTCCTGACTCCTAGTATCATGAGATTCTTAATGTGACTTGATGGAGTGAATCTCATCTTTCATTTTTGAAGTACTAATTCCCTAGCACTTGTGACTCTAACAAACCAAAAAGTAATCTCATGGCAGACAAAATGTGTTCTTTCTTTTCTTTTCAAATAGCCAAAAAAACAAATGTTTGTGTTTGTAGAGACTGACTTCCTTGAGAATCAGAGCAATACCTTACAACATTTTGACCTAAGCCATATCTTCATAAACTGTTCAGCGGCTGTATTCAGGATGGAAAAGAAACCACTGATCTTCTACATGCTGATACTGGTCATTTGTGCTAGTACATCTAACTGTATGATATAGCCCAATTTCTTACATTGTGTTAATGCAATGATCCACATATCTTGTCCTAATGGTTTATTTACCAAACTGAAAGTATTGGATCGAACTTTAACTAATAGATATAATAATTTTACATCTTCCTGTGAAACAGTTGACAAAAATTAGGGTTGCCAGCTTTGAACTGGGAACTAACTAGAGATTTTCGGAGTGGAGCCTAAGGAGGGCAGAGTCTGGGGAGGGGAGAGACTTCAGTGGGGTACAATTCCATACAATCCACCCTCCAAAGCAGCCATTTTCTCCTGGGAACTTAGGGTTCCCAGGCTCCTGCCAGGAGCAGGGGACCCCCACTTTGCAGCCCCTCCCTTGGCACCATTCAGCTGGCCAGCAGTGTGTGGGGGGGACTAACCATCAGCAAACTGAGGCCTAAGCCTTTGCCACTGGCAATGTCGCAATGTCACTTCCAACATGCACCGGAAGTGACATCATCATATTGTGTCAGCTATGGCTGCCATTCCCGGGCAGGAGGTGGCACATCCTTTTCCCTCCACTGGACCTCTGACCCCCTCCGTTGGAATGTCTCCTCTGTTCTCACTCTCAGCAGCTTATCGCACTGCGCCTCCCTAACCTTAAGTAAGTTGCTTTTTGCCATTTCTTAGTTGCTTCTCTTTTCCAGGTGCTAACTGTAATTTTTCCTGCTTGTAGCCTGGGAAGAAATGTCCGGTATATTTGGGTGCAATTTTATCTGTATGGTGATTGGAGGTTTCACTTTGCATTACACTGCTTGGATACCCTATAACTGTGCCCATTCTACCCTCACCCCTCCATTACTGACTCAAGACATATAGACAACTATAAGATCCACTGACAATAAAAGAATCTTCTGGTTAAGAACTTCTGGTTGCAGTTTGAAATCTCTTAGACTCTCACAGACAGTCAGTAATCTTTTCCTCTGGAGAGATCTCTCATACCTGACCATGACGGATGATGGGGCTGAACCTCCAATGACTTCTGACTCAGGACTACCCGTGTCTACAGGTGAGGAGCCAATCGTAGTTCCCACCTGCACTTGGGTGAACACCCAATTCCAGGTACTCATGGACTCTATTCGGGACTGAACCTGTCAAGGCCTGGACCTCTTGTAGGGACTCAGGCATGGACATAGGACTGGGAGTCAAATCCTGGGGAGGGGCTCAGCCACGCATCCCGGCCAGGCATCGGGACTCCAGCCGCCCCAGGGAGCCAGAGTTTGGAGACATGTGGTCCCACATGGATCGCCGGTTTGAGGTGATGCAACAGCTGTTACAACAAGAGATGACAGCTATACTGGACATCCAATTCCCCAGGAGCTTTTGGCAGCTACGTTCAATGGGAATCCAACTAAACTACAATTCTTCATCATCAAGATGGGCCGATTCCTGCAAACCTGGGGCCATCTTTTCCCTACTGAGGGAGACCGGGTGGATTACATCAGTTCGGGACTCTGGGACAAAGCTGCCAATTGGTACGTGAGTCTGCATAACCCCCCTGGAATCGAGCTGGAGCATACTGATGATTTCATGCGGGCCCTCCAGAGGCAGTATGAGGATCCCATGAGCGAGGAGAAGGCTCAAAATCAGATCCGACGACTGATCCAGGGGTGAGACTCCGTACGGGAGTACACCGTGACCTTCAAATGCTATGCTGCGAGAATTCGGGGTTGGCCTGAAGAAGTCTTTGTAGAGCAGTATTGCCAAGGGTTGAACCTGGACTTGTATGAGACTATTTTGCATAATGTCAACCCTACTACATTGGCAGCTTGGGTGCATGCAGCAGAGGAAGTGGAGTCCTGTTTCACCCTGATTCAGATGCGTACCCCTATTGGAGCCCAGCCAAGCAGCCACCCCAATGAAACCCAAGTTGAAGGCCCCCTGAAGGATTTATGGGACTTCACATTGAAAAAGGGTCTGCGCATGAGATGTGGGGAGGCCGGGCACTATGCATCGATGTGCCCAGCCGCTTCCCCGAGGGTGGTATCATCCACCTCGTCCACCACACCCCAGCCATTCAAGGGGCCCCAAACCCCTAAACCCCAAGCCCTGCAGCTGGATAACCCACAGGAGGTCAAGAAAATGGTGGTGGTCGAAACCTCTCAGCCGGCAGGAAATAACCAGGACCTGCTCTGAAGGATGCGAAGCAGCAGGTCCCCACCCCATCAGTGCCTAAAGTGGTGAGCTCTCCTGCCCCCCTCCTTTATGTAATTGTGACTAATTAATCCAAGCATGGGCACCCAAGCTAGGGTAAGAGCGCTGATAGACTCGGGCTGTGCTTGGGACTTGATCAGCCCCATAGTGGTGGATGGGCTGGGGGTGGGAGTTAACTCTTTGGAGGAACCCTTGAGATTCACCCAGATGGATGGGTCAGAGATGAAAGAGTCCTGTATGTTTGAGACTCAGCCATTACTAGTGGGCATGGGTGAACATTGGGAGCAAAGAGCCTTCGTCATCACCCCCAGCCCAATTTCCAATGGTTTTGGGGGACCCGATGGCTAAGTACCCATGACCCAAACATCAAATGGAGTGAGGGTAGAATACGATGGGTGTCCCGTGAGTGTGAGAAGCATAAGTGGCAACTCTCATGGGGCCCTGTCCCTACCCAGGACTGTGTTTGCCTTGCCAAAGAGGAATTGTTATCGATACCTGCCGCATACCGGGATTTAGCGGAGGTGTTTGGTGAGGTAGAAGCAGATTAACTGCCCCCCCCCCATCGCAATACTGACCGTGCTATTGAACTGTTACCAGTGTGCAAACTTCCTAAAGGGAAGCTATATTCCATGAGTCTGAACAAACGGGTGGAACTACGTAACTTCATTGATAAAAACCTGCAATGGGGATTTATCAGACTGGCCAAATCCCCCTTTGCCACCCCTGTCTTGTTCAGGAAAAAGAAAGATGGGGGGTTGAGGCTTTGTATGGACTACAGGGGTCTGAATGTGGTTTCTGCTTCCAATGCCTACCCGTTGATCAAGGACCTCTTGACGAAGGTGTCCAAGGGAAAAATCTTCTCCAAACTAGACCTCCGGGATGTGTACTTTCGGGTGTGCATAAAAGAGGGGGACAAGTACAAAATGGCCATGATCAATGAGGTCTTGCACAAGCACCTATTCAATGGGGTCCAGTGTTATTTAGATGACATTTTATTGTACTCCCCTGACGAAGTGTCACACATCAAACTGGTGCGGGAAGTCCTGGCTACGTTAAGAGAGAATAAACTCTTTGCTAAGCTGTCTAAATGTGATTTCCATAAGACTGAGATTGACTTTTTGGGGTATCACATATCCCCCCAGGGGTTAGAAATGGACCCCTCAAAAATATCAGCAGTCATGGAGTAGGAGGTCCCCCGTACCCGTAGGCAACTCCAAAGTTTTCTCAGATTCGCGAACTTTTACTGTTCATTTATCAATAATTTTGCAACTACAGCCTTCCCCTGACTGACCTACTTAAAACAAAGGGGAAGGGTCTGGAGTCAACTAAGCGAGTGCCTGTTTAAACTGGACTCCAGAGTGCCAAGTGGCATTCAACTCCCTTAAAACTTTATTCACTTCTGAACCCATCTTGGCACACCCCGATGACAAGAAGCAATTCATTGTGCAGGTTGATGCTTCAGATGCCACTATGGGGGGAGCGATCCTGCAGGAGGGACCCGATGGTAAATTGCACCCATTGGCTTACATTTCCAAGAAATTTGGAGACACTGAGAGAAACTGTGGGGTGTGGGACAAAGAGGTGGCAGCTATCCGATTAGCCCTCACTACATGGTGACACTGGCTAGAGAGGGCAAGGGTGCCTTTCGAGGTCTGGACTGATCACAAAAATCTCGAAGCCCTCCAAACCCAACGTACTCTAAACGCAAAGCAACTGCGCTGGGCAGACTTCTTTTCTAAGTTTCATTTTACTCTATGCCATTTTCCTGGCAAAGCCAGCTCCTTGGCCGATGCGTTGTCCCGCCTCCCGCAGCACGATTACAAAAAAGACAATGTTATAGATTCTATGTTTACACCTGCGCAACTGGGGGGAGCTGTGGTGACTCGTAGCCAGGCAGAGAAAAGAACTGCCTGAATCTTCTGAGTGGAATGTTAAATGTGCTCAAGCTTATGGGAAAAATGAACATGCGGAATTCCGGGAGGATGGGGCCATATCCCAAGGTCCTGGCAGTTGTTGTTTTCGAGATCAGAAATTGATGGTGCCTAAGTCTTTGCAGCTGAAGGTGATGCATGCAGCCCATGAGTCTAAACTCTCGGGACATGTCAGTTATCTTAAGACTTTAAACTTGTTGCAGAGACAGTTTTGGTGGCTGCGCATGAGGCGTGATGTGTCGGATTATGTGTCAGCTTGCCAAACATGTTTAATGTGTAAGAATTGGGGGGGAAAGACTCCGGGATTACTCCGACCCCTTGAGACCCCCAGTTGGCCTTGGGAGACTATTTCAATGGACTTTATCACTGATCTACCCCCTAGTAAGGGCAAAACGGTCATTTGGGTGGTGGTAGACACATTTTCAAAGCAAGCACACTTCAAAGCCTTCAAGCATCTCCCAATGGTTAAAGCCCTAGCGAAAGCGTTTCTAGCCAATGTCATTAAATTACATTCCATCCCATGGAAGATAATTTCCGACCACGGCTCACAATTTGTTGCCAACTTCTGGCAAGAGCTTTTACACATCGTGGGTGTGGAACCCACTTTGAGCAGCGCTTATCATCCAGAGACCAATGGCCAAATGGAACGTGTGGATCAAATCCTTGAACAATTTTTGTGGTGCTACACTAACTATCAGCAAGATGACTGGGTGGACCTACTCCCGTTTGCAGAATATAGTTACAATAATGCTGTACATTCTTCTACTGGGGTCTCCCCTTTCATGGTGGTGGGGGGCTATGAGGGTGTTCCTCTTCCGTCATTAGGGCCAGCCTCTCCGGGACTGGGGTTTTCTGCGGACTGGTGGAACTCTTTGCATGACTCTTGGCCGCTTATTGCAAAGACTTTGGAGGCTGCCAAGGCTGATTATAAAAAGTATGCAGACAAGGGGAGAGCCCAGGGCTGGGATCTCTCTCCCGGGGACTCAGTTTATGTCTCTACAAAGAATATCAAAGGACTTCAACCCAGCCGTAAACTGGGTTGGAAATATTTGGGCCTGTTCAAAGTTGTAAAGAAAATCAATGATGTTACATTTGAACTTGCTTTGCCTAAGTCACTTAAATTCGTGCCCCCGGTTTTCCATTTCAGCCTCCTGAAAAAAGATCCTGGGCTGAATGAGTGGAGACCCCGACATCCAGCTCCTCCTCCTCTGATGAGAAGGGGTGAACCTCACTTAGACGTGGACCAAATCCTAGATTCTAAATACAAATGAGGCCGGCTACTGTACCTTATTCGCTGGCGGGATTTTGGTCCTGAGCATAATGAGTGGGTTGATTCTGTGCATGTAAACGCTCCTGCAAAGCTTTGTGCCTTCCATGAAATGTGCCCTTTGAAACCTGGGGGGTAACTGGGGTCTTTGGGAGGGCAGTATATCAGCTATGGCTGCCATTCCCGGGCAGGAGGTGGCACATCCTCTTCCCTCCACTGGGCCTCTGACCCCCTCTTCATCAGAGGGTGCAGGGACACTCTGATATTTGGACAAAAACTCTATGTTGAAAACAGCTTCTACCATAGAATTTTTGCCCAAACACCAGAGCGTTATCACATTGCTGGCAATGTGATGATGCCACTTCTGATGCATGCTGGAAGTGGTGTTGATGGTGACAGAGGCCACGCTCAGTTTGCTGCTAGTAAGTCTCCTCCCCCCATGCTGGCTGCCAGAGGGTATCTGGCAATCCTTGGCTGAACTGATCTTTGTAGTCTAGAAATCAGTTGTAATACTGAGAGATCTCCAGGCCCCACCTGGAGGTTGGCAACCCTGACAAAAATACCCCAACATGATATTGCTAAAATTGGTGCTCCAAAAAGAGCACATTTCATTCTTTAAAAAATAGAATAGTGACACTTCACTTTGGCTGGGACACATTTTAATGTTTCTGCAGGGTTAAGGACTTCCACGGTTTTCCTTTTTGCCTTCTTCCAAGACAGCCTTACATTCCCATTAATATCCTGTTGCTGGAAAGGTGGAGGTGGGAAAATCTTACTTTACAGCAGCCATAACAGGCCAGGAATTCTTAACTAAATGATGGCTGCTTTTATGAGGATGCATTACACTTCTTTTTGTTAAATCTTCTGTTATTTTATAGCAGTATATGGCTCTTCAAAGTTTCTTTGGCCTTTTGTTCTGTGCCACCAAACAAGAGATTCATTCTTTCTCGGCCTTAGTTTGGGATCTGTAATGCCAAACTCAGCCCACCAGTCAGCTACATATCTGAGGCTTCCAAGTGCTTGACAATCCAAGTAGCCTGCAGGAAGAGGAGCTTTATCAAGTCCCTCGTAGCCCACCATGCTTAGTGGCTCTCAAGTTGTGCATACCTCCTTAATTCACAGGGAAACATACATTTTCCCTATCTGTACTTCTGCAAATCTTAAGTTTTACATTACTAGCAGAGGGTATCTGCACATAGTTTTAAAACACAGGTTCATATTCAAAATACATATATGCTTTCTGATCCTTAGCTGGATTTGGACTGTCAGCCTTCAACTCCGAGGTTTGCCTCAGGAGACAGACAGTCAGCTGCCTGATATATTTAGCTATAGATGTAAGAAAATACTCCCTTTTCTGGACCATTCTCAAGGTGTTGGGTGCATTCTTGTCTAATGGCTCTATGGAGAGGCGGCCGGACATCTTTGATCTCTCCTTACCCATGAAGCTATTTAGTGCTTTGTTTCAGAATGCACTTTGCGTTCAGGGTTAAATAGACATTTCCAGTTTCACAAATAACTTTTCCTGCCCTCAGTAGCCTACTCATAAAAACTGTGGACTCGTAAAATTTTATTTACTGCACTTGCAGATGTACACCCTCCCACTTGGATTGCTCCCCAGCACAAGGCTCACAATAGCAGGCAGAAAACTGCAGCATCCAAATTATTTGTCGTAAGTGCGTTTGCTTACTAAGGGTGATATTTGCTGCACTCATCTCAGTGGAAATCCCCCCCCCCCCGCCGCCCCGGCAACGAGCTCAATTGCTTAATCCGGTTGTCAATATGCAACAGGGACAGCATTGTAACACCAGCAGCTGAGGTATAAGCAACTGGGTGGCTGAGAAAAGTGGTGTGAATTATTGGCCTTCTTCTCCACCTGAGGCAACACGCTGTCAGACTTAGCCCCAGAGCCTGTTGCCACTGCTAGGCATCGGTAGGGCTGCCAAGTCAGCCCGGGGGGCGGGGGATCTCCCGCTGAAGGGGTTCCCGATCCGCCGGCCAGCATTTGGCCGGCAGGGGGAACCGCACCCCCGACGTCGTCCAGCGAGGACGACGTAATGACGTCACCGGAAGTGATGCAGCACGTTGGGGGGCGTTGCCAGGGCGATGCTCTGGCAATCGCCCCAAAACTCTATGATTCCGGTGACATTGATGGGCGCACGCGCGCGCGCCAGAAGAAACTCTTGGCGAGAGGAGGACTCCCCCCCACCGGTGAGTTTTCAACACTTGGCAGCCCTAGGCATCGGCCTCAGAACAGATGAAGCAGCCAGGCCCAAGGGTACATTCTTTTCCCCACCAGGTAGCAACATATCTGGAATTAGGGGTAAGAGTTTCCCAGGAGGACAGACTTCCAAATGGGCTTGAGCCCTAGCTGTTGTAATGTTGAAGCTGCAATCTTGAATTGCTTGTGTCCCAGTGAAGTGAATGAGACCCAACCAAGCAGAAGTAGTGCCACATTTCACTTGTAGGGGAAAAAAATTCCTTAATAGAGTGGATCGTCTAGTGCGTTCAGAAACCTGCACTGAGGCTGAAGCAGCAGTGAGAAAACTAACCCACACGAGGTGTCACCCATTCTGTGTCAGAGGTTTTCTTTGTGGTGTTGCGCTTGCTTCCAGATGTGGTGTCCAGAGGCAAAGGAGGACAGGGCTTCTGGGCCTTTAGTGGTGTGCGGAGGAGGGAATTTTGGCAGGTGCAGCTGGCCATTAGGGAGTGAGATGGTGTATTCTGTTGAAACTGCCTGTCCTGCCAACTAGCAAAGGACTGTTATTAACATTATTACTATTATCATTCAAATCTGTTTATAAGTAAAGTTGCCCTACCCTTCTTTGCATCTGATTGCTGTTTTTAAACTATGAGTAGCACTTATGTCCAGAAACCCCACAAGCAGAAATACTAAATCTGCATTACATTGTGGTTTCTTAGCTAACTGAAACTGCTGGCATTTAAACAGAACATTTCTGATGCACCCAAGGTTTTGACTGTTGTATCTCTGGGTCAGGACATATTGAAAGATCCAGTCACGCCGGATGTAGAAAGTAGCTATTACTGAGGAAGTGAGGGGGGCACACATGTGTAGCATAATACAGGCATAATCATATGGCAATATTTGGGACAACATGGGATAGAGAGAGGAAAAGGCAACCTTTAATTGAACTAAATTTGATCTTTATTTAATACAGGGATAGATAGAAAGAAAAGGAGGCAGGTTTAAAAAATGCATCTAGGTCAGGGAATGCCGCAAAAAAGCATTCAAACACACAAATCAGGGAATATAATGGAGAACAATTAAACACCATTTAGTGCAAACAATCTCTTTCAAGTGAGATGTGTCCACCCATGGCTAGTCCAAGCAGACCCCCCCCCCATGGATGGTTGTATAGTGTCCCCTAAAAGGGGGGAGGAATGATGGGAGGAAAAGAGAGGGAAGGGGGTCATCGCTTGAGAGCCAGTTTGGTGTAGTGGTTAAGTGCGTGAACTCTAATCTGGGAGAACCGGGTTTGATTCCCCACTCCTCTACTTGCACCTGGCTGGATGACCTTAGGCAAGCCATAGCTCTGTACCAGCTGTTCTCTCAAGGACAGCTTGGGAAAGAGCTCTCTCAGCCCCACCTACCTCACAGGGTGCCTGTTGCGGGGAGGGAAAGGGAAAAGGAGTTTGTAAGCCGCTCTGAGACTCCAAGTGAGTGAAGGGCGGGATATAAATCCAATCTCCTCTTCTTCTTCTTGTGGAGAAGGAGAGAGAAGATTGGTGGGGTGGAGCTTAGAGAATGAATGGGAGAGGAGGAGGAGGTAGGAAGCTGGCTGGAAGGCTAGAGGGAAGGATGTGGGGAAGTTGATTGGGATTGATAAATTACTGGGGCAAGAGAAAGAGTGAGGATTGGGAGAGGTCCATAAACTGATCCTGGACAAGGCTGTCAAGAGTAGTGATGGAGAAGGGATGGTTGTGAGGTGAAACTGAAGTACTGGTGGTGGAGGAACAGTCCAGGGAAAATTTGAACCTTAAAGACTGGCCAAAAAGGGAGTCCTTGGGCACGATCATACGCACCCATTAGCCACACGAGAGGGACGATTCACCAGTGGATCAAAGCAGCGTGATCACACCAGCACATCTGGGAAGTGTCCCACAACCGTCGCAAGCCGTTTTGCTCCACCAGGGAAGCGGAGTAAAAAACCATTAGTTAAACCCCAGTATCAAACTGTTTGCTGCGGGCCACAGCCGGACTTTCCCCATGTGATCGCACCAGCACAAACTTGTGGCATTGGGAATATTCTGATCAGGCTATCTCGACACCATGCTGTCGGTTCCCCCCCCCCCCTTCTCAGTGTGCACATCATTGAAATTCCTTAGGGTGGAGGAGCAATTCATCAATCCCCCATTTAAGCAAATCAGAAACCAACCACAAAAAAAAAAAATTAACTCGCCTGCAGTTGCGTCTGATCACACAGCGGCGAGTTGCACCAGCAGGTCCACAGACCTGTGTGATTGCGCAACTGCAGGGCAAATTGCTCCGGGGCAAAATAGCCTCGCTTCCCCTCCGTATTATCTCGCTCGTGTGGCTGCGGCCCTTGTATACCTACAATTTGTGCCCTTTTCTGTCGATGGTGAGAACCAAATTTTCTGTTTACCTGAGTTACTCTGAAGGGAATGCTCATACGGCAAGAGATGAAGTTATCTTGTGGAGTAAGGACTTGATCAGGTTCCCAGGCATGCCTGCATTGCAGGGAATGTTCCAGAGTGGAATGGAACGTAAGGCTGTTATCCTGCCAGCAGAGGTTGCTCAATTTGGCCTGGGCGTGGGGAGATCCCATGGAGGCACAACAAGCCCTTGATCAGACAGTGCTACAGTTTCTCACTGAAGCTTGGCTATCTCATCATGAACTGGCATGAACTGAATTCCCTCCTGATTCTCTGGTTTAATTTAAGATGGAGTCTTCCTGTATCTATGGCTGTTTAGGAATATTGGGGGGGGGGGGGAGTTGCTGGTGGTAATGCAGCTAAACGACTCAGTCCCTGCTGAGATTAATTGGAAGGAGGCAAGGTGAAGGCTTTATAGTAACACATCACGCCGAGGCACAATGTGTGGCTTCTTCTGGAGGTGCAGACTTTGGGCTTACATACTTCTAAATCATATCTCATGCTACACTGAGAGCCAGTTTGGTGTAGTGGTTAGGAGTGCGGTCTCTGATCTGGGAGAACCGTGTTTGAGTCCCCACTCCTGCACATGCAGCTGCTGGTGTGACCTTGGGTCAGTAATAAGTTCTTTCAGAGCTGTTCTGTCGAGAGCAGTTCTCGAAAGAGCTCTCTCAGCCCCGCCTACCTCACAGAGTGTCTGTTGTGGGGAGGGGAAGGGGAAGGAGATTGTAAGTCACTCTGAGACTCCTGCAGGTAGTGAAAGGCAGGGTATAAATCCAATCTCCTCCTCCTCCTCCTCCTTCCTATTGCACAGTTAGCATACTAGATTCCAGTATGCAGCTGTTTTTCTTACTAAGAAATTCCCAGCAGGTCTATAAGCAGAGTTTTTAAAAAATACTGATTATACTTATACATTGAATATTTACAGAGCGATCCTAAGAACACTTTCCTGGGAGTAACCCCCACTGAGTAGACTTCAGTTGGATTTTGAGTAGACCTGCTTAGGATTGTACTGTATAGGTACTAAAACAACCTGTTTATTTAACCCAGATTTGTCCGAGTTAAACCAGACTGACACTGGCTGCATTCAGTTGTAATAACCAACTATGGTTTGTTGTTGCGATCCTTGGAAGTCTTCCCGCTCATGCATGTCATTCCCCTCCCACTTGCCCAGGTGCACTGCTTGGAAACTGAATATTTCTGGCTTCATAACACACCATCTGAACCAAAAATTATGGTTTGTTACTTGCCTAAAACTGGAATTAGCCTCCATTTCAAACCTTGCTTTTTGCCAAAGAACAAACTACAGTTTGTGGTTCAGACATAAACTATGGCTTTGCTGCAAACCTGGAAGACTCGCATTCATAAAAGACAGCATTTTTATTCCAAGAGCTATGTAGTAAAGATACACACATCAGTCTTCAACTTTTAGTTTTCTTTTCTCCTAAAGAGAGCTCCTGTATCCAGAAATCCAGTAAACAATGACCTAGAGGAACAAGCGCAAAGAGAAAAGGCTGACGAGTCAGTAAGAAGGGGAAAAGTGGAACACAAAGCAATAATTAAGCATCTGTGGCCAGCTGGGATGGAATTCACAATTAGTTGCCATGAACCTAGTTTAGTTTACACACAGTAGAAGAAGAGTAAGTTTTTATTCCTCGCTTTTATCTACCTTAAGGAGTCTCAAAGCGGCTTACAATCACATTCCCTTCCTCTCCCAGCAACAGGTCTCTTGTGAGGTAGGTGGGGCTGAGAGAGTTCTGCGAGAAACTGTGATTGGCCCAAGGTCACCCAGCAGGCTTCATGTAAAGGAGTGGGGAATCAAACCCAGTTCTTCACATTAGAGTCTGCCACTCATAGCCTCTATTCATTCCATGTTAGTAGTCTAAATCAGAGGTGTCTAACTCATTTGTTACGAGGGCCAGATCTGACATAAATGTGATTTTGTTGGGCTGGTCCATATGTGTCATAAAACATGACAGGTACCGGAGATGTAAACTTTATAAAGGACAGCAGCTAGTAAGTTCCGAGTTGGTGTGTCCTCACTGCAAGGTCCCATGGGTGGGGGTGCAGAGGAAAACCCACATGGGCAAACTGGAGAGCCAATGGTGCAGAGATGGGCAGATGACCCAGAGCTGCCTGGAGGTGAGCAAACCCCTTCCTCAGCCCTCTTCCCCCACCAGTACATGGGTTTGGAACCCACACTGATTCCCACAAATGAGAGGGTAACATTTTTTGTAAATTCTCCTCTCCCACTGTAGACCTCCAACTTTCCCCCTCCTGCTATTCCCAGGAGTCCTCTATCCCTAGAGCTGCTAACCTCCAGATGGTCCTGGAGTTCTTCTGGAATTACAATTGATCTCCAGATTATATGCATCAGTTCCCCTGGAGAAAATGGCCGCTTCCGAGGGCGAACTTTATGGTATACCATAGGTGCTAGACGAAATCCCTTCCCAAATTCCCCCGTCCACAGGAATGGCCTCCAAATCTCGAGGACTTTCCCAGGCTGGTGTTTGCAACCCTCCCTGTCCTCCAGAAGCTGCATTGGGGGAGGGGGCATTTGGGTCTGCAGCAGGAGGAGGGAGACAAAGATCCATTCTGCTGATGTGAATTCTTTTCATTAATGGATTATGTTATGCTGCAGAATCCAAGCCAAGAGTCAGAAACGGCAACACATATTATCAGAACTCATTTTAACAACAGTATTGATGTTAGGTGTCATTCAGCATGATTACCAATATTTATATTCAAGAAACCTATTACTGAATTGCCGAGCGACACAATTTTGCATGGAAATTTTAAAAATTAATCTTATTAATTTACTCCCAAATAACTAGACTTACTACTGCAGACTACATCACATTACAAATGGATCTCTCCATCTTATGTATTTAGGACATAACTCATCACAAAGATCTCTTACTACAGAAACTTTCTCAGGCCGTAAACTGATTTATAGGTGCCATTAGTTGAAACTACGCCTACAAATCTGGCTTCTGATTAAATACCTAAGCTTATCAGTTTGACTCGTGATTTTTTATCACGAAAACTGATTTAAATAATCTGCTTTAAATTAAATCAAGTACTTGGATTTTAAAAAATATTTCTTAAGAGTCCCCAATGTCATCCATTGATATATGAGCACTTTTTAAAAAGTAGATACTTGGCTGGGTGTATCCCAGGAAGTCCTATATGGCAGAATATATATGTAATTGAAAGGGAGGTAGGCCATTGTAAGGTCTCCTTCACAGGTTGTTTTTTTTCTGACACATATATTAGTGTATATTATCCTACCACTCCATGCAACCAAGTATGAAGCTTTCCTGCTTCAGAAGTTATTCTTCTTCTGGCAGAAGAGCATCTTCCATTGCAGAAAAGGGTCAAACTTGGTTGAATGTAGTGGTAGGATACAAGCCAATATTTCTTAGGGCTTGTGTGACATGGTGATCATAGAAAGGAGTGCCTGGGGGATCCAGGTAGGTAGACTTCAGTAGAATCGACAAGTTCACAGTCTGTCATTACCTATCAGCCATAATGTTTGAATGGCACCTCTATTGTAGAGGACAGATTTTCTTTGAATGTCAGTTGCTGTGGGCTTTTCAGGGCATCTGGGTGGGCACTATTTGATAGAGGCCGTTGCACTAAATTACAGTTGCCAGGTCTGGGTTGGAAAATACCTGGAGACTTTGGAGGTGAATCCAGGAGAGGGTGGGGTTTGGGGAGGAGAGGGGCCTCATAGTGGGTGGGAGTGTGGCTAAGCTGGGCCAGCAGCATTGCTAAGGTGATCCTGCTAGGGTGGCATCCCTGATGGATTAAAGTACCCTGGTTCTGCTCCTACACCTGACAGACATCAGCCTGTCTGGGGTTTTTTTGGGGGGGGGTATTTAAAGGCATCAGATAGGCTGGGCTAGCAGCAGGGCTAAGGCAATCCTGCTGAGCAAAACTCCCCAGCAGCTGCAAGCATCCCACCTCCTCACCTACACCTGACAGGAAGCTGCCTGTCCAGTGTAGGAGGGGGAGTGGGAGGAGTATTAGAAGCCACTGTGGAGATGGGGCTGGCAGGATCACTAAGGTGTTCTTGCTGGGACGGGCTCCCTTGTGGCTTTAAGCACCCTGCAACCACTACTGTACCTGACAGATAACCGCCTGTTAGGTGCAGGAGGTGAGGGGAGTGTGTTGGAAGCTATCAGAGAGGCTGGGCCAGCATCATCACTGCACCTCATAGGTGGTTGTTGGCCATTCCTGATTTCCTCAACATCAGTAGCTCTCTGCAGTCTCCTGTAACTGTTTTCTTTTTACCTCAGAACGCTGATCTCTGCAGCTGACCAATCAGAGAGTGGAGGGTGCAAGGAGGCAGCAGCCTGGCAGCCACATAGGAATCAATGGGGGGAGCACATTTCACCCCTTTTGACCCCCCTTAGGAGTCAAATTTCTAAAAATCCCTTCTTAGTGAGCACCTACATCATGGTAGGAGCGCTCTCCCCAAATTTGGTGTTTCTAGGTCCAGCAGTTTGGCCTAGGCATTGATTTTGTGGTGAGGGGACTTCCTTTTATATATATATACTATCCTGATACCCATGCTTCACTTCAGTATTTAAGTTCCGTAAATCCAGTTATAATACTGACTATGTGAAGTTTGAAATGTAACATTTGTTGTAGGAATTCTAATGGAAAAGATTAGTGCTGTTTTCCATTAGAATGGAAAAGATTAATGCTGTTTTTTTCTCTCACTACTGAAGGACCTCTCTGTAGGCCGCATTGGTGGTTCTGCCCTCAGGCTGCTTGGTGAGCTCACTCTGGAGCAGACAACATAGAACTGTCCATTTAAGAAGCAGTCATCTGTTAAGTCAACTCCTGCCACCTTCCACGAAAGTGATGGCTTTTCTACTGGTGTTCCTGGATTATTTTGCTCATATGGAGACTGTGTTGTTCTGAGTGCCTCAGAGTGATCTTGCTGGTACTTGGCCTGTGCAGCTCAGTGCCCCGCAGGAGTACTATGTGCTGCATTCCTAAATTGTCTTGGCTGCATTCCTAAATTGCCTTCTCCTTGCAGCATTAAAGTACCCTGGCCCTGCTCCGACACCTGACAGACACCCGCCTGTCTGGTGTGTGTGGGAATCATGTTTAAAGGCATCTGGGAGGCTGGGCCAGCAGCAGGGCTAAGGCAATCCTGCTGAGCAAACCTCCCTGGTGGCTGTAAGCATCCCACCTCCTCTCCTACCCCTGACAGCCTGTCTAGTGTAGGAGAGGGAGGGAGAGGAGTATTAGAAGCCACTGTGGAGGTGGGGCCAGCAGGATCACTAAGATGTTACTGCTGGAGTGGGCTCCCTTGTGGCTTTAAGCACCCTGCAATTGCTGCTGCACCTGACAGACAACCGCCTGTTAGGCGTAGGAGGTGAGGGGGAGTGTGTTGGAAGCCATCAGAGAGGGTGGGCCAGCAGCATCACTGCACCTCACAGGTGGTTGTTGGCCATTCCTGATTTCCTCAACTGCCATTAGCTCTCTGCAGTCTCTTGTAACAGTTTTTTTTTTTTTACCTCAGAATGCTGAGCTCTGCAGCTGGCCAGTCAGAGAGTGGGGGGTACAAGGAGGCAGCCACACAGGAATCAATGTGGGGAGCACATTTTTCCCCTCTTGACCCACTTAGGGGTTGAATTTCTAAAAATCCCTTCTTAGTGAGCACCTATGCCATGGTAGGAGTGCTCTTTCCAAATTTGGTGTTTCTAGGTCCAGTGGTTTGGCCTGGGCGTTGATTCTATGGTGAGGGGACTTTCTTTTACATATATAGGTAGAAGTGCACAGGGTTGTAATCCTAATGACATGTTCCTGGAAGTAAGCCTCATTGAATAAAATGGAAATTTCTTCTGGGTGAACCTGTTTAGGATTAGACTTGATCCTATTTTTTTACTGACCCTACTACTACTGCTAGGCATATTCAGCAGATGAACTCAAATGTAGCAAGTGAAACTTTTCCTCCCATGTAGATATGGCAGGAAAACGTCACCTGTATCATTTCTGTATTTCAGGCTGCTATTCAGTATGCAGAAAGAAGGGGCAGCCTTCCCTCCCTGAGGAATGTGATCAATGTGAGCAGTTTCCCAGCCCACAATGGTGTTAGATGTCAATATTTGTTTGTTTGTTTATATATTTGTTTGTTTGTTTATATATTAGATTTATAGCCTGCCATCCCCTGTACAACAGGGCTCAGAGCAGATGACAACAGTATTCACATAAACAGTTTTCATAATTTTAAAATTATTAAAACAACAATTGCAGTACTACAGGCAACCAGGAAATTAGTACATAAAAGAGGAAGCAATGACATGGTGCATGGTGCATGTTTGTTTAGGAACATGGTGCATGTTTGTTTAGAAAATTCATATGCCACCTTTTGAGAGACCTGTTTGAAGACACTTACAATTGAAACAATAAAACAAACCATTACAACGTAGCCTTTAAAATCAAACGACGACATTAAAACAGGCAGCTGAAAACAACCCGGAGTGTAAAAATAGTATAATACACATATCACACAGCCTAAAATGGTATAAATAAAACAGTTCTCAGGCCAGAAACAGACCACAAAACAGTTAAGAGATATAAAACCCCTTCATTAAAAGCCTTGGTGAAAAGGAATATATTTGCCTGGCACCTAAAGGAAAGTAAGGTAGGTGTCAGGTAAGTTTACAAGAGATGGCATTCCAAAGATGAGATGCCAACACTGGGAAAAAAGCCCTGTCACTGGTTGCCACCTGTCTTACTGATAAGTATGGGAGTTGGGAGTCCATGGAACAGTGAAACAGCTAGATATTTATTGCTGGTCCGGATGAAGCATACAACCCAGGGCTCGAAGCCCTTCTTTTATGCTGGTCAGGGACAATCCCCTGACCTCGCCCAACTGGCCTGATAGGCTATTATAAGTCTATTTACATTTCATAGGTTCCCTGGGAGAAACCTAGGTACCTGATTGGTGGCCAGTTTGAATCCACCTGGCCTTTGTTCTACCTGGCTGAAGCTCAGGTAGTTTCTTGGCCATGTGCTCTGGCCACATGGCGGTCGCCATTACGGGAGCACATGGCGACCGCATGGTCAATACATAACACTTACCTTTGCAAGTAGGGCACAGAAGACTATATTAACTGCTGGGTCGGACAATATGGATAGAGGTAGCCCTTCCAGTACTCTGGGCCCAGCTGTTTAAGACCTGAAAGATAAGAACCAGTACTTTGCCCAGAAACAGGTGGGCAGCAAATGCAGATCTTTCAGCACAAGCCATAGGGCTGAGGGCCACACTAGACAATACCATGTTCCATGGCAGGCTCGGGGACATGATATCTACTCTGGCCCTGAGACCTACAAAAACTCCAGTTCAAAATTCTTATTTATCATATTGGCTGTGAAGGACATACATAGGTATCATTTCATAACACTTTCAAGCAACAACTGTATAGAAAACAGAACACAAGCTTAAGAATTTTGACAGATCTTAACCTTCTTCATGTCGTACTTGCTAATTCTCCTTTAAACTTTTTCCATTCTCTTATAAAGGGACTCATCCATCCAAGGAGTCTTAGCTCCTCATCCACCTGCAAACTTAAGCAGACCTCCAGTCACTGTCCTCCAGACTGGGGATAGCCCATTATCTTGAGGTAACAGCTTTAGTTAATTTACAGTCCCAATGAAATACTAGTTTTTCTTGAAAGGAAAAAAGATACATCATCTGCACAAGTATTCCTTAACTCTTTTGACTTGTTCCAGTACGTACTGTGATAAAATAAGGTTTTAATTGAATTAGACTTCAGGGATAATAGATGCTATTGGGAGCTTAGTCTTTTTACAGTTACAGTTTCAAGAAGATTTTCTCCTTGATCCCTTTTAGTTACTGTCTTTGTTGAAGCCAGTGATCATAACCATTTGTAATCCCTTTTGTGCATTAAATTTGTGTTTGCTTTGCCACCACTGAAAGTGCTATTCTTGCCAGTTAATAACTTTTAAAATCCACAAATTAAGGGTTCCCTTACTGGATGGTGTAACCAGAGGCATCTGATAGCAGGCTCCCTTTATCATCCTTTGTTTCTTCAGAATCAACACACAGTATGAGAAGGAGGGTTACCGAGGAGGGTTACCGTAAGGATTTGTCTTATACTTTCTGCTCATTCTACATGGTAGATGCCTCAAGCTTCAACAATCGAGGCTGATGAAGAGATGGGCTCTGCCTAGCCTCTTGTTTCCCCATGACAGAGGCTCTGTGTCTTTAATAGCTAAAAACAGGCAGAAATTAACTGGTGTCATTTTCCCCTTCAGCTGCATCTCCATGCTAGGGCAAGTGGCATCTAGTGAATTTTAGCAAGCTACATGTTAAAGATACACAACTTTTGTGAGGGAAAAAGGTGTGAATTCTGGGATAATCCTCTGGCATCACCACAAGGAAACTAATTCCTCTGGGAGTCATGAGGAGGAAGCTGGGGTAATTGCAGTAATGATCTTACCAGGATACAGTGTAGTATTTATAAGTGACTGCTTTATTAAGAAGGTTTCATCAAAGCATAATTTTGTGAAAAAACATATAATAGAAGACTGCTCATTAATCAAAGCCAGTGTTGCTTGCATGTAACTGAGCATTTAACTCATTCATAAGAGTACAACATTTCTGCCTGAATCTATAATTTTTACCGTTTGGCAGTGCATCAGCAAGCAGTCAGTGAACAGTCAAATCCTGGTGTAAAATGAACTGCCTGACCGATCGTGATTTGAAATAAAGCCCACATTAAGCCAATCTGTGCTGTTTTCCCTGGTACAGCACTAAAGAGGTTGGCCTGAAATAGTACAACAGGGCACTAGGAGTTGTTGCTGACAGCTGGCTTGGCTGATGTTAGTTGGCCTGAACTGAAAGCAAACAACATTCTTGTAGTTTTAAGGGTGGTGTCTTTTGCATGTGTAGCTTCTCCTGTGGGATTGAGAAGCACGCTGCCACATGGAATTCCCTCTTCAGTACACATTCAGGCAACCTGTCTCACTGTGTGAGCAAAAGATGGGTCAGATATATTAAGGAATGTGACTGGCTTCTTAAACACTTAATTCTTTTGTCCCATTTTTAACAATACAGTGTTCTTTATAAGCTGTTGTACATTTTAGATCAGTACAATAAATAGCAGTAGCCCTTTTCTGTTATTACATTAAGGGTTCTGGTACACATATACTGAAGTAGAAAATATGTGTGTTGCCCCTTTCAGACAAAATGGCAATTGTGTGTTTCAGGAGGATTGCATGTAGCACATTTTCCTCATACATGTGGTTAAATGTAAGGAAGGAAAAGGCCACGCATGAAAGCCAAATGAGGCAGCATGATTGGACATGGGCAGGTATGTTCTTTAAAAGGTTTTAGATGTCGGACAATTTTATAAAATCTCATTTTAAACATCTTTTTTATGAAAGGCAACACGTACACTAAAGCCATATAAAGCTTTATCAGTAGCAATAATTATTACCTTCCCACCACTGGAGATTCATATTGTTTCTTACTGGAGTAAATTACAGACACTGGGATGCAGGAACCCTCTTGCTTCCTGGGGAAAGTTGTGGTCTCTTTTCAAAAAATAATGCCATACTAAATATAAGCACGTGGCTCCACGCCTGCCTTTGACAGTATTCTATACTAGAGAAGCTTTTGGCCTTGACTTCTTCCTCTGTTGTTTACATCTTCACAATGAGGAGAGTGCTAAAAGCTAAACTGGGGGAGGAATGGAGCCTTGTTATGCATTTATAACAAAAATGATTTTCACTAACTCAGTGGAAAGTCATTCCAAACTTGTCACAAACCAGGGATTATGAGATTTAAAGGGATTAAAAAGAGAATCTTTTACAATATATGCTCGTGAATGTGTGTGTGTTCCAGTGAGGTAAAGCAGGTATTGGTAAGGGAGAGGAGACTTAAATTGCAATACTACAGGAGGAAAGGGGGTTTTTTTAAAGAAAAAAAACCTACCTTATCCTTTTGTATTGCTGTCCATATGCAAATTGGGCAGTCTCAAGGCTGTTATTTACAGTTTTTAAAGGAGTGGGAGATATTTCCATAGCTCAGCCCTCATCACATTTACTTTGTCCTTTACACAAGAGTCATTTATGGATTTAAATATTTACTGTGACAGCTTTTATCCTGGTTTTCATCAGGTAGTTTTAAGGCATGTATCAGTTGACATGGTACTAAAAAGGTAACTACTTTTGGCAAAGCTGTCTAAATGTAATAAAATTATTTAATTATCAATTCTGGAAGATAAGAGACAGATTGACATTTTGTTTCCAGTTAACATTTATAGTAGAATGAAAGAAATTGCACATTAAGGCCCTGTGGTATTCCTATACTTGTAAAGTAGAAAGTATGTTACTTTACATCAATGGTATTACTCTAGTTACTATTTTAATAATTATAACAATTAGAACTTTTTTGTTAAGATTCCATTAAGCCTTGTGATTGTACAAATGGAATGTCATGAACAAGAGATACATATTCTCCATAGCTGTCCCAATTGTAGATCACCCAGGTTCCACCTACCTAGTTCAACAGTTCCTGTGGGTTAGATCCTATGATTTTATTCCACTAAAGGCAGAATACCAGCAGAAAAACCTGGAAGTTATGTCATGCCTATCTAGGAAACATTCTCTGTGGTAAGCAATGTCATACCTCTCTGGGAATCACTGGAAACCCAATGGTAAAACCATAAAGGTTTTGGTGATTTTTAAAGAGGTGTGCTGTCACTTCCAGGTTTTCCTCAGAAACAATGCAGTGCTATCATGCTGACAGTGCCCTTCCATGTCTTTGACACCCCCCCCCCCCAACCAAGCCTCTGCCAGTTCTTGCTGCTGGTTGGCATTCCTACACTGGATTCTATGCATCAGTTTTATTAACTGCATAGCCATTCTCTGGAACAGGGAACCTTGCATATGAGGTCCTGCTGAAGCAGGGCAATGTGGAGTGGATTCATAGGCTCTAACCCCAGCCATTCAAGCACAGCTTCACTTGGTGAAGTCCCACTGGAAAAGGAACAGGATCGTTCTAGATCACATGTCAATAGGGCTGCCAAGTCAGCCCGGGGGGCGGAGGATCCCCCGCTACAGGGGTTCCCGATCCGCCAGCCAGCATTCGGCCGGCGGGGGGAACCCCACCCCTGAAGTCGTCCTGTCAGGACGACATCCCCATCGTAATGACGTCACTCGGAAGTGACGTCATCACGTTGGGGATGTTGCCGGGACGACGCTCTAGCAATCGCCCCAAAACTCTATGATACCATAGAGTTTTGGGGCGATTGCCAGAGCATCGGCCTGGCAACCCCCCCAACGTGATGATGTCACTACTGGTGACATCATCATGGCACGCACGCAAGTGCGCACGCCAGGGAAGCTCCTGGCGCCAGGAGGACTCCCCCCTGCCGGTAAGTTCTTAGGACTTGGCAACCCTACATGTCAAACATGTGGCCCGGGGGCTGGATCAGGCCCCCAGAGGGCTTCTATCAGGCCCACAAGGGACTGGCTGTCTCTTCTTCTTCCTCCAGTTCTGCTGCTGCATCATAGTTTGCTTTCCCAGACTCTTTCAGTTGCTCAGGAGAGATAGATAGGCAAGCTTCTGCTCCCTGCACTGGGCTGAGGCTCCTCCCCCTCTCCCTCCCAGATAGCTACAGCACAGACATTTTGACGCAGTAATTCAGAGCAAGAAGTGCCAGTTGTCGGAGACTGTTAAATAAACAAAATATTGCAAGAATGCTAATATTTCAAGCATGTTTTTATTTTAAGTTTTTTAAAAAATCTTTGTGTCCTTTATAAAGTTTATATCTCCACTACCTGGCATTACATTTTATGACACACATGGCCTGGCCCAACAAAGTCCAATTTATGTCAAACCCGGCCCTTTATAACAAATGAGTTTGACACCCCTGTTCTAGAGTGACATATTTTGATTCTTCACACAGAAGAATACAATAGGCTAACAAAGGGCTAAGACTATATAAAATGGCGGTAGAAGAGGAAACTATGATAAAGTGAAGTGCAGCTATATCAGAAAATAGGGAGGTGGTGATCATATGCATATTACACAACAATACCTCTTTAATAGCAGAGAGTTATCTCTATATAGCAAGTATTAGTTTTTCATTTGCAACTTAGAAGCAAAACTATCTCTGGAGCTGTTCAGTGACTCTAGTTAATTATCCACCACAGAAAAGAAAAACCTAATTTAACATTCCACTAAGAAAACGCTGGCATGACTTCAAATGGGAATTGAGTTACACAAACTGCATGCACAGCAACAATAGATGGTGTGCAAATGCAGCATCAGTCACAAAACCTTGAAAAATAATTCCATCTCTTCAGTGGAAGTAGTGCTGATCAGACTTTTCCTCTAAAATGTTCCTTTTCTTAGCCTCAGACTACCTGGGACTTATTAGAAATTCATTTTGTATTTGAAAAATATTCTGGGAAAAATTATATATTTGCTAACATTTCTAGTTAGCCTAGATTGGCCTTGATCTAAGTTAGGCCTGCCATGCTGGACACTGTTACTGTTCAGTTAATAAAATGGTTCAGCAATGTTATCTACGCTGCATGTAGTCTTCAGTGATTTAGTGGTGCATTGTATGTTTTCCAGAATGGTCTGATCTTAAACATGATTACTCAGAAGTAAGTGCAGTTAGGACCTCCTAGTAATTGTGTAGGGACCATGATTACAGGCTAGGGTTGCCAAGTCCTTGTGACTTACCGGCGGGGGGGGGGAGTTCTCCTGGGTCCGGGAGCTTCCCCGGCACGCGTGCCGTGATGATGTCACCCGGAAGTGACATCATCACGCTGGGGGCGTTGCCAGGGCGACGCTCTGGCAATCGCCCAAAAACTCTATGGTACCATAGAGTTTTGGGGCGATTGCTAGAGCGTCATCCCGGCAACATCCCCAATGTGATGACATCACTTCCGGGTGATGTCATTACACTGGGGAAGTCATCCTGACTGGACGGCTTCGGGGGTGGGGTTCCCCCACCGGCCGAATGTTGGCCAGAGGATCGGGAACCCCTGTAGCGGGGGATCCCCTGCCCCCCGGGCTGACTTGGCAGCCCTATCACAGGCCTGCATGGTAATCCTAAGCATACATACTTGGAAGTAAGCCCCATTAAATTCAATAGAATTTACTCCTTAATTAAGGTTTGCAACTTCAGAAGTTTTCAACAGTCAACCATCTTCCATCTACAGGGTTCTACTTGAAATTAATGATAGGGTTGAATTTTACAGATGAATTCTTGTGATTGAATGCAATTAAAAATGGGCACTACTGAGTTAGAAACAGGGCTGCCAAGCCCCCACCAGGGCAGGGTCCCCCACCCAGCTCCCATTTCTCGCTGCCACTCCTTTTTAGGAATCACAAGAAGTTCTATGGATTTACCATAGATTTTTCAGCAATTCCTATAGAGGTGTGATGTCACTTTCGGCATTTCCTTGGAAGTGGTATCACATCATGGCTGGTAGCATCCTCCATGTCTCAGTCAAGTTTATCACTTGCCATGCCCAGCTACCCTAGAAATAAGCTGCTCACTTGTGAGGGTTGCTGGGTCCTAGACTTTCACCAGTGGGGGTGAGGGGTGGGAGGGAGCATTTTGAGAGGGGGAGGTGCGATGTTGCAGCACGTGACATCCCTGATGTGATGACATCACGTGGAAGTGATGTCATCATGCCAGGGACCTTGCATGGCAACACTCTGGTATTTGGGGCAAAACTCTCTGGTTACCATAGAGTTTTGCTCAGAATACCAGAGCGTTGCTGTGCGACATCCCCGGTGTGATGATGTCAATCCTGCATGATGTCATCATGTTAGGGACATTGCGCTGTGCTGTGGCTGTTGGGAGCGGGGCTTTTCCCACCTGGGGGCTGACAACCCTATCACTTGCTGCGGATACAGGACAAATGGACTGCTTTCATTTCTCCAGATATGTGCCATTACCATTTCTTCCTTAAAGGGCAAAGTGTGTATATTCCAGCCTTGGAATTCCAGCTTCTGATACTTAGGTATCAGGAAACCCATCCATTGCCCCTTTTGGAAGAAATGGGAGTTATACATCTTTGGAGGACTGTGTGTCGTGCATTCATTCTGTACACATGATGATGGCACCAGGAATGTAACATCTGAAAAGGACTAATATGGAAATGGGAAATGATTTTATTTGCAAGCACTGGGAAGAGCAAATAGTCAGAATTCTATCACATACAACGAAGACTAGATCAACACTATCCCTAAAAGAAATGATTTACCCAGGAGAGTAACATACGCCTTAACAAAAGCTCCAGTGCATTCTTAGAATTCTTATGCATGCAGACTTCTTTGGTCATTTCAATGCAGACAGCACTTCTGCCCATGCCACACTGTGCACAGGTAAAGCTGCACCTTCTTTGTAAGAAGTAGTGCAAATCTTTTGTGGAGGGAATATATATATATATATATATCTCCCCTAAAATTAGTTGTGGAGTTCTTGTAATCCACAGAAAGAATTACTTTGTTTTAGAAAGGTCCAGGGCTATTTTTGGGCAGGAACGCACAGGAACGGAATTCCGGCTGGCTTCTGAGTTGGCCACACCTACAGCCTCCCCCCCCCCCGGGTTCCCCAGGCATCTCTCAAGCCACAGGGCACCTGGGGAAACCAAGCTGATCCAGGGAAGGAAGGCAGTTTAAACTGCCTCCTCCCCTTGGGTCCCGTGGCACCTGGGGAAGTTGAAACTGCCTTCCTTCCCTGGGGTTCCCCATGCGCCCCACAAGCCATGGGGCATCTGGGGAAGTTGATCCTGGGAGGGAGCGGCACTGTCAGGGGTGTGACCTAGTATGCTAATGAGTTTCTGCTGTTGGGTGTGGCCTATTATTCTAATGAGTTCCTGTTGGGCTTTTTCTACAAAAAAAGCCCTGGAAAGATCCAATTGGCTTTAGAAAGCTATGCTATGCATCCTATTATTTACAGTAGTAACTCCAGTGCAAGACTAGGTTTTATCCAGCTACTTTATATTGCAAAGTTTTAATGGTATTTGAATAATATATTTCAGGGGCAGCGAATGGAAGAGACCACTGGTTTATTAATCTCATGACTTCTAGGGTCTGACCCAGAATGCTGCAGTGACTGTAGCCCTCTTCAAGCATTATGTCTGAAGACTCATATACAGAGACAATGCAATACCTGCAATCCTCCTGATACACACAATTGCCGTTTTGTCTGAAAGGAGCAATGCCCTTATATTCCAGCTTTGGGACATCTATCAGAACATTAAGCAGCCATTTTCTCCAGGGGAACTGATCTCTGTAACCTGGAGAGCAGCTGTAATTCTGACACATCTCCAGAACTCACCAGGAGGTTGGCAATGTTCTGATATGAGTATACTAGAGTTGCCAGCCTCCTGGTGAGTTCTGGAGATGTGTCAGAATTACAGCTGCTCTCCAGGTTACAGAGATCAGTTCCCCTGGAGAAAATGGCTGCTTTGGAGGGGGAACTCTATGGTGTTACACCCCACTGAGGTCCCTTTCCTTCCCAAACCCTGCTTTCCCCAGAATGCCCCCCAAACTCCAGAAATTTCCCAACCCAGAGATGGCAACCCTGACATCTATTGAGGCTGAAAATATGCATGGTTCCGCTTTCTTGCAAAATGGCAATCTTGCATATCAGGAGAACCATGTGTAGCAAGTATTCCCTGTACTTGAGAACTAGCTAGGGTTGCCAGACCCTCCAGTTTGGTGGAGGTTACCCACCCACCTCCAAGCCCCAACACCCGCAGAGCTTGAAAGAGAGGAGGGAGAGGGGTGGCTGCGGGTTGTGCGCCCGATCTCTGAGCAGCATCACTGCTTGGAGATCGGGCAGGTGGGGCCCTTCTGCTGCGGGCAGCTAAAGGAGCCCTTTAAGTGATCGCAGCTGGTGGGACAGGACTCCGTGTGCCCAATCTCCAAGCGGCAATCACATTGGGGATGCCCCGCCCCCTCTGGGGACGCCCCCCAGAGTCCCCCGCTGGGGATGAAGATGGACCTGGCAACCCTAGAACTAGCATGACTCCAAAAAATTGGCTTGTTTGGGGTTGTTATTTCTACCATTCTACCTTATGAGTCCTGGCAGGCTTTTCTATTGGTAGATAAATATCATTATATGGGGCTTTAAAAAGAAAAAAGAGGTGCTGGGACTCTCAAGAGGGAAATGAAGTTTTCAGTCTGTATACTGAAAACTCATGAACTTTTAAACCTTTTAAAAAGAACTTTGTTTAAGAGGTTCCGGAACTCCATTCTAGTGCATTCCCCCAGAAAAAAAACAAAACCCTGTCATTATAACAATCTATGTATGAGGTTCTCTGGATTCCAAGCTTTAATTTGTTGGAGGAGGAGGAGGAGATTGGATTTATACCCTGCCCTTCACTCAGAGGCTCGGAGCAGCTTACAAACTCCTTTCCCTTCCCCTCCCCACAACAGACGCCCTGTGAGGTAGGTCTCTAACCCCACCCCTTCCCCTTATATCTCCACAGTGAAAGAGTTAAAAAGTTACTTAGAAAAGAAAGAAAGCTGGGAATTCAGTGAACCTGATTCACAGATTGTTGTAATGCTATAACGATATTCAATTGCCATTTTTTAAAAAAAAATCTGGAAATTTTGTGGAATAACTGCTGCTAGGCATATAGGGCAGGAAAGCTGTGGGGAAACCTGTCGTGTGGAATCTGCATTGCTTCTGTGCTGTAGTGGCAGCTGCAGTAGATACAGGGAAACAACACAAACCTGTCCCCAAGTGGAAAACACCTTAGAACAGTGTTTAGGACTGCACTGTAAATGTTGACATTTTTCACACTGTAAATATTGACATTTACAACTTCATCCTATAGTGCATGCAGTGATTCTGTGCTATTTTGTCTGGTGCTGTACTGTACTGTTCAACAACTGGACAGCTCAAGAATGCTGAAGATGTAGACTTAGAGAGAAAGCAGCTGATATAACCCATTGGACACACTGAAAGTCGCTTTGCCTCTAGCAACCGCGTCCTGCAGTAGTAAAGAATAGGGCCAGAATGCTGTGCCTAATGGGCTTTATCTTCCTTTAATGTCTCCTGGCGGCTTATCGCCCTGCTGTTTGGTGAGTGCTGTGCTCAGCTGTATCCCCTTTGCTTACTTATTTCTGTCCAGGATTTCTTAACTTTCATAAATATTAACCCTGCTGTGTAGTGAAAGCCAGGTCTGTCATTTCTTTTTCATTAAGCTTTTAGAGAGCTTTTTGATACATGACTCCTCTTTTCCTTACTAAGATAATTTACTTGGAGGGAAAAAATGTGATGCGCCGCTGATAGGGCTGCCAAGTCAGCCCGGGGGGGTGGGGGATCCCCCGCTAAAGGGGTTCCCGATCCGCCGGCCAGCATTTGGCTGGCGGGGGGAACCCCACCCCTGACGTCGTCCAGCAAGGACGACGTAATGACGTCACCGGAAGGGACGCAGCACGTTGGGGGCTTTGCCAGGGCGACGCTCTGGCAATCACCCCAAAACTCTATGATACCATAGAGTTTGGGGGCGATTGCCAGAGCGTCACCCTGGCAACGCCCCCAACGTGCTGCGTCACTTCCGGTGATGTTGATGGGCGCGCGCGCGCCAGAAGAAACTCCCGGCGAGAGGAGGACTCCCCCCCGCCAGTGAGTTTTCAAGACTTGGCAACCCTAGCCGCTGACTTTTGGCACCCAGATATGTTGCTGGCAGCTCATGATACAGCACATCCTTGCTTAAACTGTGGGGTGGGAAAGTACCTGGATGGAAGACGGAGACCGCGAGCCCAGCATAGTGACTTGGGTCCTGGGTTCCTATCCATGCCGTGAACTCACTGGCAGTGCATTCCTAAACAGAGCTGTACTCTTCTAAGTATGGCTGTTGTTTTTTCCAATAAAACTTTTTATTTTTCAAAAATACAACCAGCAACAACAAAATAAGCTTAAACATTGAAACCAGAGCATTATACAAGATGGAAGTACATATTACAATCATTTCAAACTGCAACTTGATTTAAAATCTTGTCAGAACAATTAGTATCTTAAAAATACAATAAGTTTCCATTAAAAGGATTTTTAGGAATCATCTTGCACTCTGTTAAATAACCTGTAATGGGGAACCGAGTGGCTTGAAAGTATGACTGTTGTTGAATGCCTATTTTTCCTTTCCGCACCACCTCTTTCCTGACTACCAGGGGTCTGATGGCACTATGTGTGAATTTGGGGCATCACCTTCTCTCAGCCTAAGGTTCCTTATGGCATTGTTGTTTTGAGGATAAAATTATGCATGCTGAGCTCATTGAAAGGAGAGTGGGGTACAAATGTAATAGATTCGTAGACCATATGAGAGCCACATGTACACAGCCTTAAGCTTCCTACAGAAAAAGTGGGATAGGAATGCCAGAAATAATTATGTATGTGAAATACCAGTTGAGGTTGCGTAGCATTTTCCAGGAATTTTTTTTTAGCAAGCCATACTGGTGTCGAAGTGTTCCTCTGCCATGCCAGTGAACTGTGTAAAAATGAAAATAGGTTCCCAGTATAGAAATTTCATGGAGGATCTACTTTCTTGTATCCAAATAAAAATGGAATCCTCTTTGATTGCTCTTAAAGCTTTGTGCGAGTCAGGCATCAGCGCCGAACAAAGTGGTTTCAGATGAAAAGAAAACTGTAAAATATTGTTTAGATATTTGAACATCTCCCAAGAAGCTCTTTTTTGAAATTGAAATGTCAGAACCAGCTAAGATGACGGAATTTGAAACTTTTTAAAATAGAAAAGATGTAAGCCATATGGTTTCAAAGTAATATAAGGTAGTATTGAAATACTAATGGGAGGCAGACAGAATGGAAAAGCTATGGTTAAGTGGACACAAGATACTGGCAGACTAGTTTTACTTGAATAATGAGTCTATAGCTGGAAAGATGAAAAGCATTTTGTCATGCTCAACTCTATACAAGAATTATCTGAAACTAATAATTAGATGGTGTGGTATTCACTCTGAAGTCAATAAAATAATTATTACAATAATTCAGTTTTTGGATCAGTGGAAAAGATACTGGTACGAATGATCATTGATGATGGTTACATCCCACAGCTCATCATTATGGTAACTTGATAAATCATGTTATTCCAATAATCACTGAATTAATTAGGGTCACCAACCTCCAGGTGTTAACTGGAGATTTCCCACTATTACAACTAATCTCCAGGCAACAGAGACTCAGTTCACTTGGAGAAAATGGCTGCTTTGGGAGGTAGATTCTATGGCACTGAAGCCCCTCCCAACCTGAGCTGGCAACCCTATTAATTATAGCTCTTGATAGTCTGTTTACAGTGCTTCTCAGGGCCAAACTTGGTGGCACAGTGGCCACGGATCTGAACAGTCGCCAGCATTGTAGAGAAGGACTTGCCCATTTAACAAGGCTGTGCTGTTTTGGCACTTGAAAAGGTATGTGGGGTAAACAAGATCTCCTGGTCCTGCTGTCCCTTCTGGAATTTTTAGATGGCCAAATCTAAAGTATGTCAAAAGGTGAGAGAGAGGAAAGAAGGAAGGAAGGAAGGAAGGAAGAGCTGGCAGAGAGGGGACCACTACTAATCCAAGCCTCAGAAATACCACTATTCTGGGAGGATAGCTTCAGTGGTGGCTGAAGCCTTCAGAAGGCTGGTCGGAGGAACAAGGACCTTTCCAGGGGACGGGGTCATTTTGCTGCAGCCATGACACAAGCGGGCATTCCCCCGGGGGGGGGGGCTGGCACCAACTCCCGGAGCTGCGCTCCCCCAAGCTCCTGCTCGAATATGACCCCTGACTTACTGTAACTATTCAAAGTGATACTGTAGAGTTGCCATTAGCCATGCAGCTGCTAGCATCTCTGGTTCAGCTGGATTTTCAGGCTATGTAGCACTTCACACAGACTCATGCCCAGACCAGTTTTGAAAGTCTTCATTAACATTTTTAAGTAAGCAAAGGATGTGCATATATCCTTTTTTTCAGCTATGTACAGACCCACTGTTTATCACATAGGACTTTTTAAAAAAGTAATATACAAGATTGCTGATTTCTAGGCAGCTGCAGCCAGGAACATTTTTTAAAACTGTTGGGACCAGGGGTCATTTTGTAGAAAAAGAGGTGCCAGAGCTTATTAGCATAACTTATTTGCATGTGCTACACCACCTGACATCACCGGAAGTAAGAAAGAAAGAAAGAAGAGAGAGAGAGAGAGAGAGAGCTGGCAGAGAGGGGACAGCTACCAATGCAAGCCTCAGAAATGCCACTATTCTGGAAGGATAGCTTCAGTGGTGGCTGAAGCCTCCAGAAGGCTGGTCGGAGGAACAAGGACCTTTCCAGGGGACGGAGTCATTTTGCTGCAGCCATGACACAAGGAGGCATTCCCCCGCGGGGGGCGGGGGGGGGCGGGCACCAACTCCTGGAGTTGCGCTCCCCAAAGCTCCTGCTCAAAAGGACCGCTGATTGGGACCATTTGTTACTTGATAAATCCATGCTCTTCTCCAGCACTTTCAAGAAATGCTTTAAAACATGTTTTTAAGTTTTCCTTGTTGATTAAATTGACTAGACCAGAAACTGTCCTTTGAATTGTATAGGAGACAGTTGCAAATTGTGCAGCAGTTGGAACAAGATAACTATGAGCCCCAATTCTATATATTTGTAAGGCTATCAAACATTCCAGCATCACACTTAGTGCTGCAGCAGTGATGAGAGAAAGTTCTGCTATTCAACAGAAAAGACCATCTCTTCACAGCCTAAAAGTGCAAACTCTTCTCAGAGCAGAACGATTTACTTCAGTCCATACTTCCCACCCTGAAATTCTTCCTATTCAGTTTCTTCTGCCACATGCAGGCTGCTGTTTGTATTTCTGGCAGCTGACAACTTTTATAGCATTGTAAACCAGTTTGGTGTAGTGGTTAAGTGTGTGGACTCTAATCTGGGAGAACCAGGTTTGATTCCCCACTCCTCCACTTGCACCTGCTGGATGACCTTGGGCAAGCCATCGTTCTGTCAGCGCTGTTCTTGAAAAAGAACAATTTCTGTCAGAGCTCTCTCAGCCCCACCTATCTCACAGGGTGTCTGTTGTGGGGAGGGGAAGGGGAAGGAGTTTGTAAGCCGCTCTGAGACTCCTTTGGGTAGTGAAGGGCGGGGTATAAATCTAATCTCTTCTTCTAATTTCCCCTTAGTGAGTGTTATTTATGGTGGTAATTCAGTGGCTTTCCCCCCAGTTGACTTGAGCAGCTTCTGCTGTTCCTTACAAAGAAATCAAGTGGCCAAGTTCATAGTTTCTTCAGAGCTAATGGTGAGTGTTAATCACCTAAGAAAGACCATCCCTCAGAGCCAAACTAGATATTATGGTGGCCATCAGTCTGATCCATGGCCGCCAAAAACCATTTTAGAGAAGAATTTGGCCGTTTAAAAATTCTGTGAGGACACAGTCCTGATCTGGCCCATATCACAGTGGGATCTTATTCCCCTGCCCCATGTACCTTTTCAAGTGCTGAAACAGGCTTCCCATGGCTATTTTAGAAAAGGTGGGGGGGGGATCAGGATCGGGCCCTTGTGGCATTTTGAAGTTACTGTACTGAGCAGAATGTTGTGGGAGATGTGTGTGTGTGTGTGTGTGTGTGTGTGTGTGTGTGTGTGTGTGTGTGTGTCATGGCCACTGTCCCAGCCACACCACACCACACTGCTTGTGGCTGGTTACAAATAAATACACAGATAATTTTGACAATACATTCAGAGGTAGTAGATTGAACAATGGGTTAAGGAGGCTCTACAGGAAGAAACATTCCTTTGTAGAATAAGAGTTAACTAGATAGCTGAACACTGGAGAAAAATGAATGGAGGAAACAGGGCACTTTGCTTTTAATATTCTGAGGTGGCCTCTGGAAAACACACCTTGCGGGTGGCAAAATGGAAACAGATGTTACACTTTTGATGGGCCAAGAGTTGAAAGTGTACATGGTGAAAGCTTGGCAAAAGGAGTTCCATTTACAAATCCTATTATTTGTAATCATTTCTAGCAGGATTTATATTTCCAGCTCTTCCTTGCCCCCGTCCAGCACATCACTGTGAAAACTCCTTTCATATTCCCAAATGCTTTTCTTAATACACAGGTTGTTTCATATATTGTTCTGTAATATATGGGAGGGGTTTTTTTTCCCCCTTCTGATTTCAGCTTTAAAGGAAAGGAAGAATTCTATCCTCTCAGACCCACCGTGCAATTGTTTGAAAAGGAAGCAATTTTTTTCCTAGCGTAAAACATGCAGAATTAGATCTAGAATTTTTTAAAAAAACACTTGGCATTGTTAAGCTCATTAGTAAAGACAGCTGCCATTGTTGTGGGGGAAAGAAACAAATTAGTGTTGGTGTTTCCAGTTCTGAGGCAGTGCTGTAGTATATAAGAAAGTGTCGTAATAATAACATTGGGTTGGATCCAAGGACTGCCTTCTGCTATGTGCAGTGGCTTCCTCTAACTAGCTTTCCTCTGAGGAAGGCTCCTTCCATTGAGGAAGTCTCCTCACAGTGAGGGAGAATCATTGGACCCAGTCAACCCAGTAATAATATGTGCAGTTCTCTACCATTCTATCCCACTTTGGTGTGTCTAAAGTTCATGTTATGTTTTCTTATTGAGTTATGCATTGCTTTGTTGGGGTTCTGGTATTACAACCCCCTCATTCTTATTGACTGCCGAATAAAGACTTCTCATTGGTCCTGAAGCCAGTCCAGGGATCCAATCACAGAACCATGCTTAGGTCCAATGAAACTGAGTCTTCATAGTTACATTGTATATCATTTCTGTTGGAACACTATAAGTTGAGTGCCACTCTTGCCAGAACTGTCCCTGAGCTGAACAGTGTTTTGAATAAAAGCCTGCATTTGATTTATCGTCTCCTGACTCAGTACTTAAAAGTTCAGAACCCAGGATGGAGCTATGCAGATAGAAGCAACCTTGATTCTCAATGGCTGAAATCATTAGGGGCAGTTTAGCCCCTATCCCCTGAGGAGATCCCATGTGCACCCCTTTACTTTTTCCAGTATAAGTTGATTTCTCATAGGTGTTGATTGAAATGTAAAATGCTGGGTTTGGCAGCACTTATGGGGAGACTAGGGGTGGTGGCTCAGCTGAACTGCAGACTGGAAGATCACTAGTTGGGCAGTGTTATGTTCTATTATGTTGTGTTGCATTGCATTGTCAGGGCTCTGGTATCCTAACTCCCTCATTCCTATTGGCTGCCGAATAAAGACTCCTTATTGGTTCTGAAGCCAATCCAAGGAACCAATCGCAGAGCCCTGCTTAGGTCTAATGAGACTGCGTGTTTCCAGTTACAATGTATATAGTTATTTGTTGGAACACTATATGTTGAGTGCCGCTCTTGCTAGAGCTGTCTCTGAGCTGAACGATGTTTTGAATAAAAGCCTGTATTTGATTTATCATCTCCTGACTCAGTACTTAATACTGGCGACGAGGATGGGATCCCAGTCCTAACCGAATGGCTGAAATCACTCTTGCCTGCCCAGCTGAAATCACTAAGGGCGCCTAGAACTAAATCACTACGGGCATGGCATCCAAGGGCCATATCGAACCGTTCGACCTGAAAGTTGGGAACTAGGAGTCATACCTCGATCGTTTTGAAGGCTACTGCGTCGCAAATAGTATTGACGGAGACGATGTCTGCCGCACCACTTTTTTAAGTAGATGCAGCCGGGCTGTATTTGACATCGCTCGTGATTTAGTAGCCCCTGCCAAGTTACTCGAGACCCCTTTCGGCATCATCAAGGCTCAGCTGACCGAGTATTTCACACCAAAGACGTTGGCTGCCGCGCACCGATGTGCTTTTCACCAGCAGAACCAGAAGGAGGGCGAATCTGTCACAGAGTACCTCACTGCACTCAGATGGGCTGCTTGAGACTGTCAATTCCCTGATCTGAAGTCAGTCCTTTTAGATCGGCTTCTCTGTGGCCTCAGAGATGAAAGCATTAAGAGGGCCCTACTCTTAATAAAGAGTCTCACATACGAATCAGCCCTCGAAGAGGCCCTGCGAGTAGAGGCCGCCAACCTGTCCCTCCACGAACTGCAATTGGGTCCCCAAGGCCAAACGTCATGCCACGCTGATGCTGTACACCATGGCAGTACTGCTGATTCCAATGATGTCCGGGACTACCAATCTGACGCATCCGATGACAGAGTCTACAGTGCGAGGACCAATCAGAAACTGCGCCACTTTCAAAAAAGCCCGCAAAGGAAATGCTGTGCTGGTTGTGGTGGTGCGCATGCGCAGAGAGACTGTCGATTTCGCGATGCCATCTGCCATGCGTGTGGCCACCTTGCCAAAGTCTGCCATTCATCACAAGGTCGCAATGTTCCAGAAGAGTCCCAGCATACGTGAGGGTCTGCTAACGCCTCCAGCAGATCGTATTGTTCCAGGTCATCTAGGTCATTCGAGCAAAGACCAAAGTACAGTAATGAAGCAAGCGTGTCTGAAGACTTCACCAACCACCTATACATTCACCAAGGTTTGCATCCGTGTCCTAAAATCAAGGCCACCATCTTCATTGAAGGTCAGGTGTGCCAGATGGAAGTAGACTCTGGGTCCGCGTTGTCCATCGTCTCATGGAGCACTTTCCAACAAGTCTGCTCGTGTTTCTCTGCATGCTGCCTTCAGAAGTGCACTCTACAGCTGTTCGACTTCCAAAGTTCCAGTCATCGGCATCGCCACAGTCCAGGTCAGATACAAGAAGTTCGCCGGCCGTCTGAATCTGCTCGTGGTGGAAGGTCGCCGCACAAGTCTTATCGATTTGGACTGGTTCGCCGCCCTGGGCATCGACGTTGTTGGCATGAATCATGTCGGTCAGCAGCCCCTTGTAGACTTCAAGGAAGAGTTCCCTGATGTGTTCAGAGCAGAGCTAGGCTGCTACAAAGATCCATCTGTCTCTTTTAACCTGAATCCTGCCGTACAGCCCATATGCCTCAAGCCCAGACGCTGCCCCATCGCTTTCAAGCCTAAGATCGATGAGCAGATCAACAAGCTGTTGGCCCAAGGCATCTTAGAGCCGGTTCCGAATGCCAAGTGGGAGACACCCATCGCCACTCCTCTCAGACCTGATGGTTCCACCTACCTGTGCACTGACTACAAGTGCACCCTCAACAAGGCCCTACAGCCGCATGCATACTCAGTTCCTGTGGTAAGCCATCTTCTAGCCTCAGTCTCTGGGGGCCAAGTGTTCGCGAAGATCAACCTAGCCCAGGCATATCAACAACTGCCGGTAGATGCGGCCATGGCCGAGGCACAGACTATTGTAACGCACCGAGGTGCCTTTAAGGTGAACCGGCTACAGTTCGGGGTAAGCGTCGCCCCCAGCATCTTCCAAGAACTGATGGAGTGTCTTCTACAAGGTTTGCCCAGAGTTGTGCCCTACTTTGATGACGTCTTAATTGCAGGGGCCTTTGAACTTGAACTGGCTACCCGGGTGCAAGAGGTCCTTCGTCGGCTACAAGAGGTTGGCCTATGGCTCAAGAAGGAGAAGTGTGAGTTTTTTGTCAATTCCTGGGCTACCTTCTAGACGCAGAAGGCATCCACCCTGCTCTGGACAAGGTTGCTGCGATCCGCAACGCGCCCCCTCCGAAGTCAAAGAAAGAGCTGCAGTCCTTTTTAGGACTTCTGAACTTTTATCATGCCTCAGAGAGAATATGTGGGCTGAGTCAGGAGTCAGGAAAACGGGGCTACAGGGGAAAATGCAGTGCCCCCTAGAAGTTCTTGCAGGATTTGTATATCTAACGTTTTTCAAAAAAACTTCAACAATACTATATCAGTAATGTTTTCAACATTCCTGCAAGGAAGGACTGGCATTGCAGATGATGAGGTAGCCTGAGAGAATAGTGGCTTACCCAAGACTACATAGTGTGTTCTTGGTTATAAAGATAGGCTCAGAACACAGTCTCTTCACCACTGTATCACACTCAGAGAGCCAGTTTGGTGTAGTGGTTAAGTGCACGGACTCTAATCTGGGAGAACCGGGCTTGATTCCCCACTCCTCCACTTGCACCTGGCTGGATGACCTTGGGCAAGCCATAGCTCTGTACCAGCTGTTCCCTCAAGGACAGCTTGGGAAAGAGCTCTCTCAGCCCCACCTACCTTCCAGGGTGTCTGTTGTGGGGAGGGTAAGGGAAAAGAGTTTGTAAGCCACTCTGAGACTCCAAGTGAAGGGCGGGGTATAAATCCAATCTCTTCTTCTTCTTCTTCTTCTTCTTCTTCTTCTTCTTCTTCTACTAGACCCTTATAAGTGTGATACTATCATATTCTGGTTTTATCACTATATCTAATAGTAAACTGGCTAGCCCTTATGTGGATGAAGAAAGAAGCAAAACCAGGCTACCCACAAACAGGTTATCTCTCTCCTTCCATATGTCCTGCTGTGGTTCTCAGGCAGACATCTGCTGGCTATTCTACCACTAAGGGTAGTCCATCTGGCATCGACCAGAGCTTGGGCTTTTTCCATCATGGCTCAGGCTTCGTGGAATGGGCTCCCAGAAGAGGTGAGGGAGGCCCCCTCTGTGGAGATCTTCAGGAGACTTTGGAAGGGGGTTGGACGGCAGGCATCTTTTAACGGGGAAGGGGCAACGATTTGAGGTTTGCGGTTTTATTTTTCGTTTCAACTGAAAATGTTTTTAACTGTTATCGTAAGCCGCCTTGAATTGTGGGGAAAGATGGGATATAAATGTTTTAATTAATAAATAAATAAAAGAAGTCTCTCTCTCCTCCAGGAATTCCCCAGCTGTGCAGAAACATATAACTTTGTGAGTTACCCAAAAGAAGAAGAACTGAAAATGCCCCAGAAGGGGTGGGATGTTGAGAGCACCTGAGGGGGCATTTAAAAGGCAGGAGGTGTTCAAGTCTCTAGAAACTTAAAAATCCCGAAGGGGGAGTTTTTGGAGTGGTGGGGTGTTATTTCCACACAGTTATTCCCTTTTCATGATCCTTCACAGCCCTCACATGCTGTCACAAATATTTGCAAATTATTCCTAGGACCCTGACATATAGAGTAGTTTAATGTACCGGCAAGACATTTTTTTCTTGAGCGTCTTTTAATGTATTTTATTAAGTCTGTATTTTAAATTTCTGTAAGCTGCTTAAGAGCAAACGATTGGCTAAAAGTTGAGCTGAAAATATAGTAAATAAACCAATAAATGCATGAGTTTATCTCAAATGCAGAAAGTCCATCCTGCTGTACTACATTAAAGAGGCAAACATTCTAGACTTAAGCACATTCATGCAGATGTAGATCGATTTGATCCGAATGATACACCCTTCAAGTCCATAGCAAGAATCTGTTTTTTCAAGAAAAAGTTTCTAAAAGGGGTAAAGGAAAAATTAAGTGAGATGTAAGAGATTCATGATCAGATATCCCATTCCTGACAGTTTTAATTAAAACTAGCCTCTGCCTCATTCCGAAGTCTTTGCTGTGGTTGCCATTAAATAAAATTAAAGTCAGCAGGAGAGTCCAGTCCAGTCATGGATCTGCTGCATCTTGTTCAGTTGCACCACAAGATTCCTAAGTTTCCTGTCTAAGGAATTTCAAAATACTTTTTGCCCACATATTTTTGTGTGAAGTGTAATGGATCTCCTTTCTCTTCACAGGCCTTTCATGTTGCTGCCCCCGCTCATGGAATGGATGCGTGTAGCTATAACCTATGCTGAGCACCGACGCAGTTTCACAGTGGACAGCGATGACATCAGGCAGACAGCCAGGCTGCTTTTACCAGGGCTGGACTGTGAACCCCGGCAGCTCAAGTATGTGCTTTTAATATTCAATCCAAGATATAGTCAATTAGACCAGTGTTTTTCAACCTTTTTCGAGCTAAGGCACATTTCTTTCATTGAAAAAATCCCGCGGCACACCTGACAATAGCTCACGGCACAGTGGTTGAAAAACACTGAAATACAAGATAAATGGGTCATTAGTTGCCTCAGCTCAAGTATTAACTATGACAGTATTACAAATACACGTAATAGCCACTCAACTTGGAATCGTAAGTTACAGATCCAAAGTGTAATGGCTCCTTCCCATAACATTGACCTGAGTTTCAGAAGAAATATAATGTGGATGTATTTTAATACTGCGATTCTGCTAAAGTTTTTCAAATAGAGAGTTTAAACTCTTGCTCTTATGTGAACGGCATTCCGCTGACCATAAGTGATTTGAAGAGAAGCACAGTACACCCATTCTTCGCTGAGGGACAGTTACTGATTTGAACCCCACCCTGACAGAAACAGCTAGCTGTTACCATCAAACATATTCATGTTTACTGGAATGTCTTGGTGCAAATCACCCTACCTCAGGCCGGCCACAGAGCGTGCGAGCGGAATCAGCGAGACCACGCCACTGTTCTTTCTCGCATGCGCAAACGCGTCCCGGAAGGTCAGCCCAGAAGGCACATTTCTTTCATTGAAAAAATCCAGCGGCACACCTGACAATATCTCGCGGCACACCAGTGTGCCACGGCACAGTGGTTGAAAAACACTGAATTAGACTCTACCTCAGTGATTTAATCGCAAAGCGCTCTTAAGGAGGACTGTAGACTTGGTCTAATGGTGTGAGTGACTGAGTGAATGAACACGGACTTGTTCATAGATTTTGTGCCTGTGTGAAAAGCATTGCTGGAAAAGAAAATTCTGGTTTGTGAGCTAAAGCCTCGGCCTCAGGATCATCCTTTGCCTCTAAAGACCATTTCAGACATGAAGTTCCGATTGCCTTCACAAAAGCCCTTCATGTGGAAAGTGGCATTCAGCTTTTGAATCAATCATTGTACGTGGCAATTTTATATGTGTCTTTGTGAGTCTTTGGCAGCATGAGCACACACTGGGAAGCCATAAGGGGCCCGGGCATCCTAGCACATGTACAGCATGTATGCATACATTTTAAAAATGTGTATGTATGATTATCACATATGATAGCATACTTGCAAACGGCATATGATTTCCTATACAGAAAAATTAGGAATGGTTTCATATTTGAAGCACTCCTTAGAGACCAGGGCTATTTTGGGGCAGGAACGCACAGGAACGGAGTTCCGGCTGGCTCCTGAGTTGGCCACACCCAGCAGGAACTCATTAGCATAATAGGCCACTCCCAACAGCAGAAACTCATTAGGATTGGCTACAGTAGGGGTATGTGGCCTAACATGCAGATTAATTCCTGCTACAAAAAAAGCCCTGGGTTTTGACAACAAACAAGGTAAACAGAATAAGAAGCAAAAGGTGGGTGTGGCTGGATGACCACTCTTCTGGTAACATGGGGGTGTGGCCTAATATGCTAGTAAGTTGTGCTGCCCAGGGTGTGGCCTAATATGCTAATGAGTCTCCGCTGTTGGGTGTGGCCTATTATGCTAACGAGTTCCTGCTGGGCTTTTTTCTACAAAAAAAGCCCTGTTAGAGACTATGAAGGAGACACATGGGTGTTCTTTTATATATAGCCAGTATATACAGTCAAAACAAATAGCTGCCTTCTGTGTTTCAATCACTGTAAATTTTCTTGTGGTTTTCAGGCAATTGGCAGCAATCCGGGACTCATACAATGGGTGCCCTGACCGTTAAATACTTATTCCAAACTACAAATATTAGCAGTTGCTTTCATGAGGAGATTAATTTTATAATTTATTACTGCTCACTTTGCAGTGTTACTAATTCTAAATTTATCCTATGTACGATGGAAAGGATTTCTCTAATAACTTTCTGTCAGAAAATAGTGCTGAGCCCATATATGGCTTTGGATGAATCATTTAAACATCCTTTTTAGAGTGTTGATTTGTAAATCTATTAAAAGCTTTAGCATTCATAAAAAGAAATGGGCAGGTATTGTGGAGATTAATCATGCCTTTTAATGAACGTTGAGATTGTGAAATGAAATTACACTGGAAGGAAATATTAACATTCCCTCCTTGGCATGCTTCAAATCTTAAATGAATCATTCAAAAACTCACCGCAAGACTTTTTTCTCCCAAGTCGCCCTGTGTAATTAATCTCCCTTTGTATATTAATCTCTGAAAGGCCTTGCAAATTTAACAGAGTACTACTTCCTCCTGAATTTTTATAGAAAGTTCAGAATAAAAGCAAGTTCTGGGGGATTTCAGATGCCTGTTCTTCCCAGCAACCAAGCATCCCTCAAACCTCAGGTATCCTTACCCATGTCCTCTGGGGGACCATCAATACCAAAAGTGAGAAGTGAGAGAGTAAAGAACAAATAAAAGCAACAAACACCCATCTGCATAGGACCACGGAGCTGGGGTGACTGTAACAGAGATCTCCTCCAGGGCCCCTGTGTATTAATTTCAGTTAAAGGTCCCAATTAGCACACACACAAGGGTGTATGTAAAGTGAATGGGCAGCCCATGCGTGGATGACCACATCAGGTTGCACACTGTAGTGGAGATGATCCAGCAAAAATAAGACAACAGGATCCTCAGGTGGTTAGGTGACCTGAAGCACTTTTCTCGCAGGTGGTATGCTCCCTCATGCAAAAAATCCTTGTATGTAAAATGCCAGTACACCAAGGAGAAAGGTTTTACCTTACCTCTGCGGTGCTAGATTTCCACATGCAGGATTTATTTATTTTTTTACATGGAGGCAGGGGTCAGTTCGAGCAGGAGCTTGGGGGAGCTCAGCTCCGGGAGTTGGTGCCACCCCCCCCCCCCCCACGGGGGAATGCCTGCTTGTGTCCTGGCTGCAGCAAAATGACCCCGTCCCCTGGAAAGGTCCTTGTTCCTCCGACCAGCCTTCTGAAGGCTTCAGCCACCACTGAAGCTATCCCTCCCAGAATAGTGGTATTTCTGAGGCTTGGATTAGTAGCTATCCCCTCTCTGCCAGCAATTTCTTTCTTTCTTTCTTTCTTTCTTTCTTTCTTTCTTTCTTTCTTTCTTTTTCTTTCTCTCTCTCTTTCTTTCTCTCTCTCTCTCTCCTTTCTTTCTTTCTGCCATACTTCCGGTGATGTCAGGTGGTGTAGCATATGCAAATAAGTTATGCTAATGAGTTATGCTAATGAGCTCCTGCACCTCTTTTTCTACGAAATGACCCCCCTGCATGGAGGAATATTTAGAAAGTGTGATTTCCACTCACCAACAGCCCAAAATGGTACAAGCCATTCTACCTCCTCTAATTTCTGGCAATTTATTACTAGCAGTTTTATGTATAAACCAAGTATCAGACATTATGATGAATAGTAGAGGAAGTGATATGGAATTACAGCCATTCTGTGTCTCTTGTAACAGCTTGTTGTACTCTTAGTAAAGTGGAAAATCAAGGCGTATTGTAAGAAAAGACTGAAACTAATGCAGTAATGCTACACTCTTCAAATTACAGCTGTACCGTTTTTTTTAATGTCCTCAACAGGCCCGAGTGCTGTTTCAGTTCCTTCCGGAGAATGGATGCTAAGGCAGCCACTGAAAAATTCCAGCAAGATCTGGGGTTTCGAATGTTGAACTGCGGGAGGACAGATTTGATCAGTCAGGCTATAGATGCATTGGGTCCTGAAGGGGTTAACACCATGGATGATCAGGTATGTAGAGGACCTTGAAAAATTCCTTTTCCTGGGCAAATTACTACCCTAGAGACAGACCAATATATAGAGCACGTAGTAAGATGGTTCTGACAGAGCTAAACAAAATGACAAGTGTTCAGCTGCCCTCCCAGGGCTTGATGGGCCCAGGCAAAGGCCCTTGATGGCCATTGATGCCAGCGAACCAGGAATAACAGAATGCTTTGTGTTGTGTCTCAGTGAATTGGGTGGCTAAGAACTGAAACCTTTGGGCATCATCGAATCATTGCAGCAAGAAAATCATTCTGTTCTTGCTTCATAAGGTTGCCAACTACAGGTTGGTAAATACCTGGAAATTTGGGGGGTGGAGCTTGAAGAGGGTGGGGTTTGGGGAGGGGAGGGGCTTCAATGGGGTATAATGCCATAAAGTCCACCTTCCAAAGTAGCCATTTTCTCCAGGAGAACTGATCTCTGGCATCCCAGCTCTCCAGTCACCACCCAGAGGTTGGCAAAATTGCACATCAAATTCCAATCCCAGTCAGATTCAATTTATGATACATTTCCCAAGTATTAGGAATAATTGCCCCAATCCAGCAAGAGCTGTCTGCAGGCTTGTGTACTTTGGGCTGCTTCTAGATCAAGCTTCATGTGCACAAAACTGAAAGAGTGCTGAATAGAGGGAAAGCTTTCATCCCACACCTGGATGTTGTATGAATGCTTGATTGCCTTAGGATACAACTGGGACGATTCATTTTTCACAGGGATTTTGTATCTCTCCTGTGAGTTGTAAACAATTCCCTGGACTCACATGATCTTCCTGGCCATGTTATTTAGAGCCAGCTATATGTGACTCTGGAGAGACACAATCAAAACTCCAGATGTGTAACTTGGATCGAAAAAGTAGCTATGGGGACAGAGATATGGAACAAAGGTGTAGTGGAAGGTTAACACTCTCCCCTGAGTGGTTTTCTTAATAAAAAATGTTCCCCTTTATCTGCTTTAGGCTTCGGTAAGGGAAAAGATTAGAATAAACTTTCTGGCTCCTGACCAGGAGCGCAAGTGAACCCAGCTAGCTGCCCTGTTTGTCCTGATTTTGTCTCTCTAGTTTCAAATGTAGTTTTCTTTTTCTTGCGCTGAAAAAGTTCCCAAGAACACCTGTTGTTTAACATTTCAGAGTCATGCTGTGAATAAGCTTCTAATAACTGAGTTGTCCCTGGTTTATCTAATCTTTTTTTCACCTGTGGTGTTCCATTTTTCCATTTCAGTGCCCTGAAACTGGGGGGTGGGGGATGTGGGTAGACTTTACAAATACACACATGTCGGCTCACATAAGTATACTGGACATGATCCAACTGTTACACAGACTGCTCCGTGTACATTGGTACAGCCTTTCTTAAGTGTGTCTAAAGCAGCCTGTGTTTCTTTTGAGACCTGTATACGTCGGTCAAATATGGTACCGTATTTCCAGAAATGGAAGGAGGCAATACTACACTTTTATTTAGAATAAAAGAGGCAGCAGAGAGAAAAGCAGAGAGATACAGCCAATTCAAAACTAAGCAGATAGTCCTGCAGAATGTCATACGCACCCAGAGGAAGCTAATACCCCGTCTAGTAAGGTAAAGGTTTCCCTTGCTCGAAAGCCAGTCGAATACGACTCTAGGGATGCAGTGCTCATCTCCATTTCCAATCTGAAGAGCCAGCACTGTCCAAAGATGTTTCTGTGGTCATTTGGCCAGCATGACTAGACGCCGAGGCGCACGGAACGCTGTTACCTTCCCACCAAAGTGGTACCTATTTATCTACTTGCAATTTCTTGCTTTCGAATTGCTAGCTTGGCAGGAGCTGGGGCCAGAGACGGGAGCTCACTCCATCATGCGGCACTCAGGTTTCAAACTGCTGAAGTACCGGTCTGCAGTTCAGCATCTTAACCACTTGAGCCACTGCAGCCCCTTAGTACCCCATCTAGTCCTGTGTAAAGATACTGGGGGGGGGGGGGGGGATGCTGCCTGAACAGGAATAAAAGGGAGAGTGCAAAATATACTTTGCCTGTCCAGGGAGAAGGGGAGGTCTGTGGTCTAGGATTTCTGGAAGATTATGGGTGGGCAGATGGTCCTTGGGCGAGACAGAGCCCTTGCCTGGTTCCAAGCTGATGTCTGAGTCTCAAGCATGGCTGAATCCAAATAGTTGGCAAAAGAGCCTTTTTAATGTGTTTTTGTCTGTTGTACCATCAGGGTATTAATTCAGGAGGGGGGAAATGCACTTTTTTGGTAGAGCAGCAAAGGGAAGGCTGAGAGGCTGACAGGGTGTGAAGACAATAGAATTAAAATGGAACAACAAAAGACTAGCTTAGGCTACAGTAGAATGCTGTGCTTCTCTGGGCAAAGCAGGATGCCCACTTTCATTCTGGGTACAGCTGATTCATTTACTGTGCTAGGAGGGGAGCGCAGCGTTCAAGGGTACAGGCAGAGTGAAAGCCAGTACAAGGCAGGCCTTTGATAGGAAGTGCCTCGGGACTCTCCTGGCTTGGTTGGCATTTTATTTCCCCTGTAAGTATGGCTAGTTTTATATACTTTCAAAATGTGGCCATTTTCCCTTGTTTAATACATCAGAACTACAAGATTTCAAGGGGGGGGGGGTTCTGGGTGGCTTATCCCCAGGGGGCGCATTCTGGGCAACATAACCAAAGCTAGGCTGTGCAAAGTCCCATGATTCCAGTGCTTAAAATCACCTCTGTTGAAGTAAATGGGACTGCCATCATTTTTGGATTGGGTCTAAAGTACATAATACAAAGGGAATGCAGAAATACTTAGAAAATCTGTAAATAGGTGTGTGCGTACATAATTCTGCTTCACATGGAGCTATTGCATAAGGTTTACCATTTGTAACTGGCTTGCTGTGACTTTTATTCTTAAAGGGTATGACTCCACTTATGTATGCCTGTGCTGCTGGAGACGAAGCCATGGTCCAGATGCTGATTGATGCTGGAGCAAATCTAGATATACCTGTAAGTATATCTAGAACCAGTTTGGTGTAGTGGTTAAGTGCGCGGACTCTAATCTGGGAGAACCGGGTTTGATTCCCCACTCCTCCACTTGCACCTGGCTGGATGACCTTGGGCAAGCCATAGCTCTGTACCAGCTGTTCCCTCAAGGACAGCTTGGGAAAGAGCTCTCTCAGCCCCACCTGCCTCACAGGGTGTCTGTTGTGGGGAGGGGAAGGGAAAGAAGTTTGTAAGCCGCTCTGAGACTCCCTTGGGGAGTGAAGGGCGGGGTATAAATCCAATCTCTTCTTCTTCTTCTTCTTAAATAAAGGACTAAACCCAGTGACTTTGCTCAGCCTTCAAACTAGCAAGAGCCGTTACTAAATACGCCCCAGAAACACCACACGTGTCTTTGTTTGGATCACATCTATGGCTGGACAGCCGTAGGATGAGTCTTCTCTCTCATAAAATAATGTCATACAGCAATATATAAAATAATAAAATAATTTCATACAGGTTCTACAGTAATAAAGCTGAAATCACTTCCAGGGCCTGTCACAAATGAGGTAATGATTAACCCTGGCATGCGATGGGGAGACTGGAGGACTAAATGTTTCCTCTCTGAAAGAGCAGCATCTAAAGGAAACAAGAAGATGCATTAGAGAGGCCCAAGGGAATGCATGTACTGATTGGTGTTGGCAGTGCTCTCTGAGTTGTGTCAGTCTGACGCTCCCAGGGGTTGTAATTTACCAAGGAAGTGCCCCTGACAGACATATTTGTGCAGTGCGAAGAAAAGGCAGATTTCAATATCTAATGCCTTTCAATATTTCCAGGTTCCTGGTAGTTCTTCCCGACATCCATCAGTTCACCCTGACAGCCGGCACTGGACTGCTCTCACCTTTGCTGTGTTACATGGGCATATCTCTGTGGTTCAGGTAAGCAAAAGCAAAGGCATTTAACACAGAGGAAACATCACATGTCTCTACCATGAGAACAAAACTAACAGGCAAAAACATGTAGGCTCCAAGGCCATTCCAGTCTCGTGACCAGGCCTGAAACCAGACTGGAATCTGCTTCATTCAGTATCTCTGAAGTTGCCCGGCCGTCACTTATTTAGTTACCTTGGTTAGGAATGGTACATTTGTGACTAGACAGTAGTTATTCAACTGTCCTGGGTCAGAGTGTGTTTCTTTAGGAGTAGATGCGCCATTGCTTGGTTCAAGGCAGGGGCAACCATCTCCTCTCATGGAGGCATTTACTGTCTCCCAGATAGGGCTGCCAAGTACCGGCGACTTACCGGCGGGGGGGAGTTGTTCTCCCTCCGGGAGCTCTTCTGGCACGTGCGCTTTGCGAGCGCGCCACGGCGACGTAATGACGTCACCTCCGGGTGACGTCATTACACGGGGGAAGTCGTCCTCACCGGACGACTTTCTGGGGCGGGGTTCCCCCCGCTGGCCGAATGCCGGCCGGCGGATTGGGAACCCCTATAGCGGGGGATCCCCCACCCCCCGGGCTGACTTGGCAGCCCTACTCCCAGACCTGGTCCTCAAGATCCCTGTATACAAACAAAGAAGCCCTGTGATAAAATGACATTAACTTTTAATCACTCTTATGAATACCAATAATTTTGTAAGCAAAGTCCAACATCCTTCTAAAATGACACTAACATTTAATAACTCTTATAAACTCTTATAAATATCAATTAATTCTCCACTGTCTCCGCATTGTCACGCTACTGTCCCCCTTGTCTTTTCAATATCCACAGCCCTTCAGTAAACCAAGGGTCTTTGCCCTAAGAAAGGGTGCCTAGGAGCAATTGTATCAATTGCCTGTTCTTTTATTTATGTTATTAAGAGTCCGCCGAGCTCACTGAGACACAAGGTGGATTGCACAGGGTAAGTCAATACAATCAGCTGGATGGAACAGCCAAAGGACAGTGCAGTAGAATTTAGATTGCAGAAATCTGAAACCAAGCAGAGATCTGAACAGAGCTGAAACAAAACAGTAGCATTAATGTGATACGTTAAATGATGCAGGTATTGCCTAATAGGATCACACATCCAACAACAGATGTTACATACGATGCACAATAGTATCATCCACAGTCCCTATTCCTCTTTCTGAACCATTTTGTTCCAATATAACCCTATTACCTGTGTAAGAAAGTCCTCCTGAATAATTCTGTTTTGCATAGTTTGCAGAAATCCAGGTGAGTGTGGGAGCCTCCCTGGCCGCCTTGGGCAGGCCATTTCATAAGGTGGGGGGCACAACAGAGAATGCACGTGTGCGGGCAGTTGTCACTTATCTGCAGAGAGGCGCATACAGAAGGTTCTGTTCTAATTATCAAAGCTGTGGGGCATTCCCACAGATATGAGGGATCAAAGCTACGAAGAGCTTTGTATGTGATAGCCGGTACCTTGAATCGAGCTCAATAACTGATGGGTAGCCAATAGAATGACTGCAGGAGGATTAATGTGCATCCGCCACCTAGTTCCCGAGAATAACTGAGCTGTAGCATTCTGCACCAACTAGAGTCCATGAGGAATGATTTAACCTTTCGTCCAGGTTGAGGAGCAGCACCTTAGGGTTAAGTGGTAGGCAAACGGTTCCCTTTTATCACATACATGGCTGAACACAACATTATCCCTACTAACCCACGTTACATCAAATGGCTCCACTTTTAAATTTCTCTTTTTCGATCTGAGCACCCACTTTCCTTATACCATATTCAGATACTCCTACACCTTATGTGAAAACCAGAAAAACAGCAAAGTTATTAAGCTTAATATGAGTTAGGAATGTAAACAGGTTAATGCTTGTATAACCTTTTCGGTACAACCGTTATACGAACCTTTGCTTGAAGCTTGTGTTTTTTTTTTCTGTAAACTTATTTCTCTTAATAAATTCTATTATATATATAAAAAAGGAATTATTTAAACCAGAGCACATCCTCAGAGGCTGTGGTCACACGGTGCCCTAATCGCGATTTTCTCCTACTGGACATTAAATGTGGGATTTTTTCTTTTGGGTTAGGGTGATCACAACACATCCCAACCCGGCGGCAGCGGCGGCTGGGGGAGGCAAGGCAAGGGCCACCCACACACCCACGCATGGCTGCCTTCCTCCGAATGCCACACGGAGGAACTGGCTGGCTGGCTTGCTCACCCCACGCTCCGCTCCGGGCCCCGAGCCTCACTGGCCACCGCCTGATGGAAAGTAGGGATACGCATGCTGGGGGGGGGGGTGCCAGGAAGCAGCTGGCGGGGCTCAGGGCCTGGAGTGGAGCGTAGGGCATTTCGAGGAACCAGGGCCCCCAGGCGCTTGACTGCCTATGTAGTCAAATGCAAGAAGCGGAGGGAAAAAACCCCCCGAAGGACGATCAGACGTCCCTTATTGCAATCATTGCAAGAGAGGGCTGTCCAGATCAGCAAGATCACAGGTTTAAAGTGCAACTTCCGGGAAAGTAGTTAATTTCCCCAGGGTCAGAAAATGCGCTAGGGACCCAGGAGTGAGCCAGTCTGATCAGCCAATTCAAATCCGGGAGGGAACAGCACTGAATCCTGATTTAAAAGACCGTGTGATCACAGCCCGATACCTGTTTCTGTCTCCAAATGCTTCAACAAGATGGCACGTCCACTGTATCAGAAGCGTCACATGACTGCAGTAGGAGCAAGAAGAGGCATGGCCTCTGTCCACGTTCAGACAGAGGTCATCAGTCAAGGCTACCAGGGCTGTCTTTGTCTCATAGCCAAGCCTGAATCCAGACTGAAAAGGGTCCACAGCAGTCCTGCAGTTGGTCAATGTCTGCTCTGTCAGTCACTTTACACAGAAAGAGTAAGACAGAGATTGGATGGTTTTCTGAAAAAATAGTGGATGGATAATCACCTCTTTGAGTAGCTGAGGGAAGGTGCCCTGAGTTAATTATTGATTTATGATAGACACAAAGGGTTTGATGATGTGATTCTTACAGAACTGTAGTTCCCTGGAGACAGGGAAAGACTATTCAACCAGAACTACAGATATGGCAGAGCTCAGAATTTGTTCATTTCCCCCCGTATGTTCATTCAAGTGTATCTGAATGGTCATCAGTATATCATGACCCAGTTGGAGTACTCATAAATCCTAGGATATATCTCCCTAGGATGTCCCTTAATATGATTATAACAGGATCAGAATTGTTTATGGGATTAGTTTCTACAGGTTGATGGATTTCTCTGGAAATTTAAATTTGTTGATATTGTTAATTAGGGAACAAAATAATCACTAAGACAGGTAGATTTGAGAACACGTATAAGAACATATGAAGGATCATCTCTGCTGGTATGAACTCGTGCTCCAAGTTAGATCTCGCCACCAGTCATTCCTGATTATTCTTTCCATTAGGAAGGCTCATTTTGCTTCTATAAGATCTTAAGCCATATTTGTTGTCGCGTCACATCTGGAGCACTTCACCAGAAGAGGTTCATGAGATCTCCTATTTTTAGCCTTTAGTAGAATCTGCAAAACATTTTTGTTTCAGAGAGTTTTGACTGAGAGTTAAATGGGGTTTTTACAGAGCAGTTTAGATTTTAGTTTCAAAAAAAAATTATTGGCCATTTTGCGGGGCGGGGGGCTGTTAGATATTTCCTATAAGCCAACTTTAATAAAAGCATGTTAGAATTTTTTTTAAAAATGAAGAAGTGATATTCCAGTGAAATGAAGAAGAAAAAATGAAGAAGTGATATTCCAGATACTCATACTGCTCTGGCCTCTTCCCCCACGATATCAGAACTGACCTTTACAATCACTTACTGTCCGACTATCTCAGAGCAAATACCAAGTAATACCTTCTGTTAGGATCAACCAAACTGGCACAAAACAGCATGCAGACTCTGCACCTTCCAGAACTCTTCATCCGCTGAGATATTTTTAAAGAGGGAGGGAGGGGAAAAGAGGGATGTCTCAGACCGTCTTAAGACCTTGTCATGGAAAACTGAACATGTATGCAGATTTAAAATGGTCCTGGTGTCAGGTTGCCCTTTCAGTCTTCTAGGAAGGAAAAGCAAAGATTCCCCACTAAAAATCAATAATCAATCAAATATCACTCCACACAGAACACACAGATGCCTCAGAAGGCTAAGATCAGAGGAGGAATGTATATTCCTTATAATAGCAGTCTTGGAGATTCATTTTAGCTGGTGTACAAGATCATCTAGTTACGTTTTCTCTTCCCAGCATAATAAATAGATTGTTTTCAGTGTGATCCTAAGCATGTTTAGTTGGAAGTAAGTACATACAGTACATGTTAGTCTTCATTCTTCTTTTTTGCGTGTCTCAAGGTAATGAAGAAACGTGAAATGGTTTCTTGGTGAACCAGTTTCTGAGAGCTCGTTAAATACAAGATGGTGTGTTTACATATTCAAAACTAGATTGGGATCCAAAAGTTGCATAGTCAGAATCTAAAAACAGGGGCTGCACACTATTGAATTTTTTTTTTAATTTGTCATGACAAAACCAGAGTAAATGGGGCTTAAATTCCCCAAATGCATCAGATGTCTTCTTGTGCAGACCATATTCTTAACTGACACTCTCTGTTGAGGTCAAAGGCTATGTACAATTAGGACTCATTGTTTCAGTGCAGGCTCTTGAAATACAACAGTCCCTCGGATTTAAGGTCAACGGGAATTAAAAGTGAACAATAGCGATGTATCAGTTGGGAGTAGAAATAAGCTGTTTCTGTTCACATAAGTAGCAAGCAATGGTACGTTGTGTGCATTCAGTATTGCATTATACATACAGGCAAATGTCCATGCAAATCAGAGTCTTCCTTCAAAGACTTGGCTGCTTGCCAGGGTACTCTTTAGTATTGGAAAGGTCAGGCACACTTAATTTACAGTTGAGATAATAAATACATTTTGCCCCAGAGACACAGCTGAGAATCCTGTCAACACAGCCCCTTCGAAGGAATTAAGCCTTGATCTCTCTAAGCGATGCTTATGTTGACTACAATTAATGTTTACTCGCTCCCTGTTACTCAAATGTCAACATTTGAGCTTTGAAATCTCCAGTCTCCACACATCTCCAGTGACACCTGGGAATTAATCAGACTATGAATTCTTGTGTTAAATATATAGTGGATAGATCTGTGGACACACAACCTCAGATTCTGGCCCTTTTGCAACTTGCACATGGCAGCATGAATTGTTCTTTCTTCTCTCTCTCTCCACCCCACCTACCTACCTACTTACCTACCTACCTTTCTTTCTGTTCCTTTCCTTCCTTCCCCTTTCCATTCTTCCTCCCTCCCTCCTTCTTTCTTTCTTTCTTTCTTTCTTTCCTTCTTTCCTTTCTTCCTTCCTTCTTCCTTCCTTTCCTTCCTTCTTTCTTCCTTCCTTCCCTTCTTTCTTTCTTTCCTTCCTTTCTTTCTTCCTTCCTTCCTTTCTTTGCCATCAGATAGGCTTGGCAGCTCTGAGTTGGGAAATACCTTGGAGACTTTTGGGGTGGAGCCTGAGCGGTGGGTATTGCCTTCTGACACTTTCGGTGACATCAGGGGGTGTGGCATATGCAAATAAGTTATGCTAATGAGCTCCTGCACCTCTTTTTTTACGAAAGGACCCCTGTGAACAATCATTCAGAAGAACAAAGCAAAATGATCCTTTAAGGAGAGCATTCGCTTTAATTGTTCTCCACCCGAACTATTGCATGCTTTAAGATATACCTGGGAAAAGCCAGCTGTGCAAGAAGGAGCAATGAATGGGTGCCCACGACATCCCTACACTGGCCTTCTCTCTGCCTCCCAGAATGGCAGCAATTAGGTGGGGTATCTGGATCTTTAGAGGCTTGAAAATACCTTTCAGAGAAGAAGGATAGGATTCAATCCTGCCTCAATTTCCGCAGGATTTGCCAATCCCCTCCTCTTTAGGAAGTGCAAAATACGCCCCTCCCCCCCCAAAAATTCTACTCCTATGAGCCCGGAGACCACCAATAATAGCTTAGGTGGAGAATCAGACGTCTCCCATAGACAGGTGAATCGGCAAAAACTGTTCCCCCTTGCACCCCCAAAATCTAGGCAGGATAAGGTTGCCAGCTCTGGGTTCAGAAATACCTGGAGATTTGAGGGTGGAGTCTGGGAATGGTAACCTTTAGAAGAAGAACTGGGTTTATACTCCACCCTTCACTCGGAGTCTCAGAGTGGCTTACACTTGCAGCCCCGTAGCTAGCAACTTTTTGCTCGGGGGCCAATGTTTTTCTCCAGAGGCCCGCTTCTGGCACAATCCCGGGGGCGGGGGATTGGGAAAGGCAAGGGAGGGGTGGCAGGCATACGTCTCCAGGCAGTGGCTGCAGGAGGGGGTGAGCGAAGGGTCACGAGAGGCTGTCTGAGCTGCTTGTGAACTAGCCACCTTCCTTCCCTGCAGCCCTGTGGGCTGGACTCTTTCCTGGGCACCATGCCAGCTTTCTTGGTGTCCCAGATTTTGTCAGAACTGGATCACAAGCCCTTTAAAGGGCTGGTTCCTGGCAAAGAAGGGAGTTCGTGCTGCCGTCTCTCCCTGCAAAGGGGTTCCGGAGGACCTCAGGATCCAAGCAGTATGCCCTGCCCAAAGACACACCGAGTCACCCAAACAGGCAGGGATGACTATTCTCAAAGGCTCCCCTCCCGTCTGCTCCAACTCGGGGGACCAGCCCTAAGCACAGGTCAGCCCAGGTGAAGCCCCACTGGTTTCACAGGGAGGGAGTCTGCCAACGCCTAGCTTTCCTCTGCTCTTTTCCTGACTCTGCGACGCCACAATTGATCGGGGGTGAGGGGGGCGGGGTGAGGGAGGGGGAGCTGAGGATCAGGGGAGGGGCCCATAAAACCCATGGGGGGCCAGGCCCATGGGCCCCGTGGTAGCTATGGGTCTGATTTACAGTCTCCTTCCCTTCCCCTCCCCACAACAGACACCCTGTGGGGTAGGTGGGGCTGAGAGACCTCTGAGAGAACTGCTCATGGGAGAGCAGCTCTGAGAGAACTGACTGTGACCCAAGGTCACCCAGCTGGCTGCATGTGGAGGAATGGGGAATCAATCCCAGTTCTCCAGATTATAGTCCATTGCTCTTAACCACTACACCAAACATGGAGTGGAGGGACCTCAGTAGGGTATAATGCCATACAGTCCACCTTCCTAAGTAGCTATTTGCTCCAGGACAAGTGGAATAAATGTTTTAAATCAATAAATAACAATTACATAAGCTTTGAATGTAGTCTGGAGATCAGTTGTAATTCCAGGAGATCTCAAGCCTTCCCTTGGAGGTCAGCAACCCTATGGTGTGTCCAGGCCATAACTTCCACTATTATTAATGTATTATCTGTACACTGTGACATCGATTTGCAGAGTCTCATAAGCAACCAATGACAACAGATTTCTGCTCCTAAGGAGCTAGTGATCCAAATTCAACAGTGAAGAGAAAATACGAAGGGAGGGAGAATCTGGGAAAACAATGATTGTGAGTGTAAGCACATAACACGTGCTGGTTACAGTTAGGGGTGAGGGGGTTAAGTGAAAAGCTTCACCAAAGAGGTGGCTTTTGAGGAGAAATTTGAGAGGAGAAAGGTTGAAGTCTCTGGTAGGGTAGCAGGTGGGGAGGACAAGTGTAGTTACTTTAAAGCTGGCTTAACATTTCCAGGAACTCTTCCTAGCCTCTTCCTGTCAGAATCTTGACAATGGGAGGTTTGTCTGTTGCTTACTACTTTCTGTTTCGATGTGCCATATTGTATCAAATTGTTTTATTGCTGCCTTGAAGTAGGGATAGCTGTCCTGCTTAATGTTACTTCTTTTCCCTCCGGGAGGATGGCCTGTCACATATTTGGTCGTCACATAAACAATCGCCTATCTCCTCTTGTTCACTCCTCCTCCTCTTTCGAGCCTGAAGTATTTTATCAAAGTTGTTTCAACCTTGAAGACTGTTTAATTGTTTCTGGCCAAATGTTTTGCCTAGGGTTCGCACATCTGGGTCACTCAGGGCAAGAGGGGAATTTTTATAACTTTCCCACCTTTTGGTGAGAACAAACGGTTGCTAATTTCTCCCGCTTTTTTGTATTTGTTCTGATTGGTCTGTTACGTTTAAGCATCTTCACCTGAAGGTATATTAACCCATGTTATTTCTATTTCTGTATCTCTAACAAACATCGAGTACCTGTCCCAGTATTAGAAATAAAGAGCTTTGCTTTAACTCAAAGGTCTGATCTATTGCTGTTAGTACAGAAGCCTCACACTTCCTTGTTGCCATTGTGTCTTGTAAGCAGATGGATGTATTGTCCTTCCGTGCATTTTAAAAAGCAAGAGTGCCTCTTAGTATTTAAATGTTTGAATAGTTCACAAGAAAGGAGGAAGAATAAATAAAAATAGGGGGGAGTGCTATAAATCTGACTTCCCACCAGAACAGACCAGTTCTTGCTGGCTGCTCCATTTTGACATGTTTGTTGTTGCTGTGGTTTTTGCAGCTGCTGCTGGATGCAGGAGCCCATGTTGAGGGCTCTGCTGTGAACAGTGGAGAAGACAACTACGCTGAGACTCCACTCCAGCTGGCTTCGGCAGCAGGCAAGTCTGAACAAGCATTAAATTTTCACTCCCCAGAAACTGAAAAAGAAAGCAGGAGTTTCTTCTGCAGAAGAGAACAAGCCCTCAGTATTACATCTGTTTGCCGGAAACATCCTTTTGTATGCAGCCTGTTTTCAAGGTGTCAAAGCACACTAAGTGAGAAGGAACAATATGTTCAAAACTGCCCAATATATCTGGGTCCCCTCCATTATTTTACACTAATGGTTTTCGCACTATTGTTGATGAGAGTCCAATGGTACACTGTAGCTATGTTATCTATTTATTGGGTCATTTCTATTCCACTTTCCCCCCAAAGCTGCTTACAGAAATGTAACTTATAGAAATAAGAAAGAAAACAAATACACTCTGGGTGGACCTTAAAGCAGTGGGCTGGCTATTGTAGGCCCCAAGCAGGGCTGGCTCTAGCACTAGGCCAACTAGGCGGCCACCTAGGGACGCCGCTGGCAAATGGGATGGCAGGGAGACTGAGAGAGAGTCCAGCGTGCTTTACAGGTAGCGGCGGCAGCGCTCCTCAGCTGTGCTGGGTGGCCAAGCGGGCGGAGCCAAGGCACAGCCCGGGTGACCTGCGGCCGCTACTCCAACAAGTCCACCCAGCCTCCTCCTCTGTCCCACGCTGCCTTCAAGGACTGGACCAGCCAGGGGGGAGGGAGGGGGAGATGCTGGTGGGGGGCGAGGCAAAGGAGGGCACCCATGAGCCCTGCGTGCTGGTGCTGATTGGCAACTTGGCGTGACACACCGCTATCAGTCGAAACCCCCCCCCCGTACACACACACACGGCCCCCCACACACATGAACACTCTTCAGAATGACTGGGGTAGCAGCGTTAGGGTCCGCGCAGGTGAGAGGCTGTCGTGTCTATGCCGTTTGTTCCCTAAAGAGTGGGATCCTTCCCACCATCGCCAGCTGGCGCTTTTCTCCCACCTCTTGATGTCCCCGGAGGCAGAGCTGGGGGAGATCAGAGGAGGTTTGGCCAGTTGTGAAACAGTGGGGTCACATTGTGTGTGTGTGGGGGGGGGGGTAGTTAGCCAGTAACCGAGTGGCAGAGAGGAAGCAGGAGCAGATTCTGTGCGCAAAGGGGGTGGGGGGGAAGTCTGGCTGGCTTTGGCTGGAAGACTTGCTGCTCCGGCCCTGGAAGAGACACTTCCCGGTGTAAACGTTCTCAGCCTGTTTATATTTTGGGTCCCAGGAGAGTTTAAAGCTGGTGGGGAGACTGGGAAGAATGCTGCTCAAGGGACCCCAAGGGCACCTTCTCTGCAGGGAAGGGGGTTCAAATGGTGCTGGGGGAGGTGTTTTAATTGTGAAAGTGGACTGTGATGGGCGGCGGAGGGGGGTCATCATGTAGACAAGGAAACCAACATAAAGTTGAAAAAACAAAACAAGAGGGCAACTAGCAGAAGGGTTTCTTTACAGGGGGCTGGCAAGGGGAAGACCACATGTGCTGCATTTGCATTAACTATGTGTGTGTGAGAGTGAGTGTGAAGTGCCTTCAAGTTGCTCCCAACTTTGCATTCTTCGTAAAATGCATTTATGTTTGAAAATTGGTGGGTGCGCCGGGGGGGGGGGGGGGAGGCAGAACGTATCCTCACCTAGTGTTCAAAAAAACCTGGGGCCAGCCCTGGCCCCAAGCTGCAAGCCAGGGGCCAAGAACATTTTGGCTCTTGCCCTTTGAGCCATACCTACTGAAAGAAGAGGAGAAAACAAAGTTGCACTGTGTGTGCAACCTACCCCACACATTTAAGGTAACGTGCACTCCTAGATGTATGCCCAAATGCCTGATTCCTGTGATTCTTTCTTCCTTGACTAAAAGGGTTAGGGTTAGGAAAATCAGGTATGTCAGCAGGGGTCATTTCGTAGAAAAAGAGGTGCAGGGGCTCATTAGCATAACTCATTAGCATTACTTATTTGCATATGCTACGCCACCTGACATCACCGGAAGTATGTCAGAATGCAAGAAAGAAAGGAGAGAGAGAAAGAAAGAAAGAGAAAGAAAGAGAGAGAGAGAGAGAGAGAGAGAGAGAGAGAGAAAGAAAAAAAAGAAAGAAAGAAAGAAAGAAAGAAAGAAAGAAAGAAAGAAAGAAAGAAAGAAAGAAAGAAAGAAAGAAAGAAAGAAAGAAAGAAAGAGAAAGAAAGAAAGAAAGAGAACTGGCAGAGAGGGGGCAGCTACTAATCCAAGCCTCAGAAATACCACTATTCTGGGAGGATAGCTTCAGTGGTGGCTGAAGCCTTCAGAAGGCTGGTCTGAGGAACAAGGACCTTTCCAGGGGACGGGGTCATTTTGCTGCAGCCAGGACACAATCAGACACTCCCCCGTGGGGGGGGGGAGCTGGCACCAACTCCCGGACCTGCGCTCCCCCGAGCTCCTGCTCGAAAGGACCCCTGTATGTCAGCATACAGAAGTATGAATCTAGAGTGTAGGTCATCTTGTGCATGCAGTGGGGGCTCAGACAGTGCTTGTGCCCTGTTCTGTTTCTGCCTTCCCCCTCAACCCACCGAAAACCCCTCTGCCTCCACATTGAGCAGAGAAGAATAAAAAGAAGGTAGACCCTGACATGTTTGAGGCAGAGCCATGTTATTTATTTATGTGCTTGCTTATCTACTGCCATGGGTTTTTGTGGTAATTTATAGAATACAAGAATATGGATCCCTGATTCAGAGAGCTCACAAATGAAAATATACTGCAGAAAGTACAACAAAGAAAAGAGAGGTTGGCCAAGGAAAAAGGAAGAATATACACAGGAAGGATATCCATTTGTTCCAAGTCTGGAGAGGAATGGGGACTCAGTTGTTGTGCCAGTAGCTCCAAGGAAAAATAATTTTTGAGGCAAGATTTGAAAAAAAAACCAGAGAGGTGTGTCACCACATAGGTATTGTGAGAACCATTCAGGCATGAAGGACAAGGGAGAAAGGGCAGGATCCGTGAGGAAGCAGGTGATCTTTGGTAGCTGAGAGTGATAGAACTGGAGGAATGGAGACTGCATGAAGGAAAAGAAATATCAGAACAGGAGAGCAGAGCACTAGGGAAGGGCAAGGCCACGGACAGCTTGGAAGGATAAGAGTGAGACATTTTCACAGGGGTCCTTTCGTAGAAAAAGAGGTGCAGGAGCTCATTAGCATAACTCATTAGCATAACTCATTAGCATATGCCATGTCCCCTGACATCACCGGAAGTGTGTCAGAAAGGGAATGTCAGTTTCAGCCCCTTATACCCTATGGGCCATTGAAATCAATGGCAAAAACTTGTAGGGTATATGGGGGGCTGGAGGAAAGGGGGTTTGAGGGAGAGGCTCCAAACTTGCAGGGTAGCTGCTGGGGCCTCTCCTCGAAATACCCACCAAGTTTCAAGAAGATTGGACCACGGGGTCCAATTCTATGGGCCCCAAAACAGGTTGTCCCATCCCCTCCATTGTTCTCTATGGAGGGAAAAAATGTTAACTTTTTTCCTACCATAGAGAACAATGGAGGGAATGGGGGCAACCTGTTTGGGGGCCTGTAGAATTGGACCCCCTGGTCCAATCTTCTTGAAACTTGGTGGGCATTTCGAGGAGAGGCCCAGCAGCTACCCTGCAAGTTTGGAGCCTCTCCCTCAAACCCCCTCCCCTCCAGTCGCTTTTAAAGTTGTTGCCGAATTTCGGCGGCAATTCGGCGGCGAGCTGAATCAGATTAGAGAATCTGATTCAGCCCGTGGCTGCCCTACTGGCCAGTCCTGAGCTGGCGGAGCTTTGCTCCACCTCGCTCCGGCCCCAACAGACCCCTGCATTTTCACTCAGGAAGCCATTGCAAGAAATGAAGGAGGCCAGAGCAGCTCGGTTAGAGCAACGTGACACATGGATGATTTGTTAGCAGAATTCGGGACAGAGATGAGTGAGCGGAGGTGCAACAGTAGCAGGCCAGAAAGTAGGGAGGGTGCAAAAATCAAAGCAGGGGGTGCCAAGAGTATAAATCAAAATTTTCACTGAGGCACAGTTTTTTCAGTTTAGTCAAGGTAGAAAGAAGTGGCATGAACCAACAGAACTCAATATAAGCGGCAAAGAAGACATAAAGATAAAGCTGAGATTGCATGCCTGTTTCATAGCATTGTTAGCCAAATTGCCTTGATTTCTTATCAATATTGGGGAATTATAGCTTATTAGTTAATTGGCAATAGGCAAAAAGGGTCACCACCAATATATACAGAGGTCCCCCCCTCTTCCAGAAGCACCAGAAATAAACAAGGAGGCTGAATAAACAAGGAGGCTGGCTTCAGTAATAAAATAGTTTCTTTACTTAAAGGTTCTTACTCAGGCAAACAAAACAGATTCACACACTCACTTATACAGAGCCTAAGAAATAAAGGTGAAGCAAAGACTGTTGCATTAACAGGAATATCGTTGGTATCCATCGAGGGTAATAATTACCTGTCCGGAGAAATGTTGAATTCAAAAATAAGAGGAGTTTACAGGGAATTAGGGGTCGTGAACTGAACCAGCAGAAGATGTGGAAAGACGCTTGGTTAGCTACACCAGAGTCTGCCAGATAGGGCAGGGTTAGTCTAAAGGCAAGGAGAGAGAGAGAGAGACCACAGGGCTGGGTAGTTCTTTTTATTAGGGGGGCTTTGGGGGAGGGCTTTGCTGGCCACCTCCCTTGAGACCACTCCTTGCTGGTCCACCCCAAAAGTCCCGTCCACTAGAGGAGAGGGGCTTAAGGGGTTTGGCAGTGTTACACTCTACCTGGATTGTGACAGAGATACCTGGAGGGAGGATATAACTCATCGTCTAGACTCTGTTTCGCTGATGGGCATAACGTTTCTGAGCTGCAGATCCGGTTTCTGGCTACCCAAGTCCATTGTCTATGTGAACGGAAATAGTCCTTTTATTTCTCCGGAGCAAGGAATGTTGGGGCGGGGGGTTGCCTGCGCGAGGTAGAAGAACATGGCTAATGGCGTCTGAAAGCACATATTCAAACCACAATGGTGAGTGGCTATTTCTGTGTACGTAGTGGTGCTAAGGGAAGTCTCTGGGAGCTGGCGACCTTGGAAACCACTGGCACATCATCTCAGGCATCAGCTGGCATGTGTGTACAGCTGGCATCGCAATCTGGTCATATTGTGTCTCAGTCCCTTTTCACATTCAGCAACACAGTTTATAGTTATCACTTGATGTCTACAAGAGCACATAAGTGCCTTGCAGGGCAACAGCGTGGATAGTTAATGGGTACGGAGAGTAAATGAGGAGAGTTGGGTTTTGAAGGAAAGGTGAGGAGATGAGTCTGAGGTGGCAGGAAGACATCCAAAGGGATATGCTGGATTACCTGGAGGTAGACACGACAGAGATAGAGGGATAGAGCTGGGCTTCATCAGCATTCAGGTAGCAGTGAAAACCATTGGATTTCAGGAGGCCACCTGAAGACATGATATAGGGGGACAAGGATGTATTTCTAGGAAACTTCAAGAGAGGGGAAGCAGAAAAAGAGCTTCCCTTATGGAACATTTGAGTGACTAGACAGGTAGGAAGAGAATCAATTGAGGGCAAAGTCATAGAAACCTGGAATGCAAATAGAGTCAAGAAACAGAGAACATTCAACTGCATCAAACACAGCAAAGAAATCAAGGAGAAAGATGACATATTTTGGATTTGGCAATGAGGAAATCATCAGTTTCAGTGGAATACAGAGGAACAGAGCCAGATAGCTGAGGATCAAGAGAGTACTTGGAGGAAAGAAAGTCAAAATGGTAGTGATAGACAGTTTGAAGGTAAATGGTAAAAGAGAAATTGCATGGTTGTTGGGAGGTAGATGAAGAGATCAGTCTGGGTTTTTTTATAATAGTGTAGACCAGTGGCATACCAAGGTGCAGCTTGAGGAAGGCCCTTGAAGGGAGCCCTTGAAGCCAGTGTCATGCTGCGTCCGGCTTTACATCTTTCCTTTTATTTTAAAAATGCAGGTTTGACTGCAGCCAATAGGAGTGCATGGAAGTCTGAGCATAGCAAAAAGCACTCTATGATTGGCTAGACTTCCCTTTTTCCAAGACTGAAGCAAACTTGTTTAATAGATCATACAACCAAGCCAGCATGCTGATAGCTGCTACAGTAATTGCCAACCTGCAGGTCATTTTCTCTAATAATTCAAGCCTTCTCACTTCCTTTCCTTGCACCCAGTTCAGTCAGATCTTGCAAAGCAGTAATTAGGGTGTTGCAGCAAGATAAAACAACCTTTCCCTCTCTTAATTTCTCTTCCTCTTTTCCGCACACGTTTCATTCATTTCTGTCTCCCTTCACCTAATTTTTCAGTTTTCCCCCACACCTCCTTTATTTTCACTTCTTGGTCTCAAGACCTTCTCATCCTTATCCTGCTTGGTGCCAGAATGTATTTAAAAGTAGTATAGTAGCAAACCTTTGTTAATATCATGAACAGAAGGCATTGGGTTTGCTGGACACTGTACATTGCACTGCTTCTGCTGGGCTTGCAAAAATCCTCCCCCTACAGTTTCTACTGCAGAGATTCTCTGGTTTGACTTTAGTCCTTTGGAAACAATGGAGGATGGGGGCACATTCTTGGGGTGGGGGTAGTATGTTTCTTAACATCCAGTCTGGTGAGGCTTGCAATCACTAGTTTGTGATGCTTTGGCTACTGTTAGTTAGTAAAAGTTAGTACAAAGGTAGACTCCCAGCTCTCAAAAATGCCTTGCTGATGTTTGGGATGGTCATCTCTTGGACTTCAAAATGGAGGACAGAAGCCCTCCCAAGGGCCTGCTCAGAACACAAGTGGTGTGATGCTTTTCTTTTCTTTTCTTTTTCTTTCTTCTTCTTCTTCTTCTTTTTTGCTGTCAAGTCACAGCTATCTTATGGCAACCCTGTAGGGTTTTCAAGGCTGGCATTTGGAGGTGGTTTGCCCTTGCTTAGCTTCTGAGATCTGATGCGATCAGGCTGTCCTGGGGCTATTCAGGTCAGAGGTAGGCTGAGACCAATGCGACTGGCTCAAGGTCACCCAGCAAGCTTCCATGGCAGAAATGGGGATTTGAGTCTGGATTTCCCAGATTTTAGTCCAACACTTTAACCACTAAACCATACTGGCTCTCATGATGAAACAGAGTGTTGGAATTGGAATTTTCTTTTTTAGTGGCATAATTATATATATAAAGTTAAATAAAATATTTTTTTCAGTGTTTGCTTTTCTTTTTGCTGTGAGCCAGTTTGGTGTAGTGGTTAAGTGCACGGACTCTAATCTGGGAGAACCGGGTTTGATTCCCCACTCCTCCACTTGCACCTGGCTGGATGACCTTGGGCAAGCCATAGCTCTGGACCAGCTGTTCCCTCAAGGACAGCTTGGGAAAGAGCTCTCTCAGCCCCACCCACCTCACAGGGTGTCTGTTGTGGGGAGGGAAAGGGAAAGGAGTTTGTAAGCCGCTCTGAGACTCCAAGTGAGTGAAGGGCGGGGTATAAATCCAATCTCTTCTTCTTCTTCACACCTCCTGGGAAGAAGGAAGTATTGAAGGGGGAATAGAACCGAGGGAGTTCCACAAAGTTCCAGCTTCACCTCTGGTTCAGTTCTGCTGGCTACACCAGTCTGGTGTAGTGCGTTAAGTAGTGGTGTAGTGGTTAAGTGCGCGGACTCTAATCTGGAAGAGCCCAGTTTGATTCCCCACTCCTCCACTTGCACCTGGCTGGATGACCTTGGGCAAGCCATAGCTCTGTACCAGCTGTTCCCTCAAGGACAGCTTGGGAAAAAGCTCTCTCAGCCCCACCTACCTCACAGGGTGTCTGTTGTGGGGAGGGGAAGGGAAAAGGAGTTTGTAAGCCGCTCTGAGACTCCCTTGGGGAGTGGAGGGCGGGGTATAAATCCAATCTCTTCTTCTTCTTCTTCTTCTTCTTCTTTTTGGGCCATTAAAACAATGTTTGGATCCAGTGGCTGTTCTATTACTTCAGACCAACCTGGCTACCCACCTGAATCTATTTTCTGGCCATTATTATTATTTGTTTTATTTCATGATTATTACTGAAAATAATGTTGTCGTATAGAGGAAGGGCCCTGACCTGGCTAGCCCCAGCCTAGTCTGATCTCATCAGACCTCAGAAGCTAAGCAGGGACAACGCAGAGGCGGGCAATGACAAACCACCTCTTAACGTCTCTTGCCTTGAAAAGCCCACAAGGTCACTATAGGTCAGCTGTGACTTGACAGGGAAAAAATAGAGGGGGGGGTGTTAAAAAATTATCCGCCCCTGAAGCCAAATAGGCTAGGTATGCCACTGGGGTAGACAGTGAATGCAGTAGGGAAAGAGGGAAGGAGCAAAACAAGAGTGGTAAAGAGGAGGGGAGAAATGAGGGTGATTGCAACCAGTTCTGAAAGGCTAGATTTAAGAGGACAGGTGAAGGAGTGAGACAAGGACAACATGATAGTCAACTCAGCAAATGAGATGGAGGAAAGGAAAGGACATAAAGAGGGAAAGCTGGGAGAGAAGGGAAATGTGGGGTAAGAGAATTTCAGTTTCATTACTGAAGAAAGTCTTGAGTTCAGGTGGAGAAGTGGTGGGACAGGCTTTAGAAGGTCATCCTATGTAGAGAAGAGGCACTGAGGATTCCTACTGTTGGTGTGGTTGCTTAGATGGCAGGTGAGACAGAAAAGTTGCAGATAAAATGGACAAAATCAACAAATTGTTCTCCTTGAGAGGCATTTAGCTGCAAAAAATTATGGATGGAGATATCAAATGGCATTGAGGAGCCAGAGCTGAGGATGAGAGAGGCAACTGGTACAGTGGTAGAGTGCAACGAGTTATAAGTGATGGGATGGTTGAAGTCAGGAACTGTGGAGTCCTTAGAGTGGGCAGCAGTGACAGAAGAGTGAAGAGGGAGCTACACTTCCAGTAACACCATTGAATCAGTAGGCTGTAGATCACTCCAGGTACAAGAGACAGAATGTGGACTGTGTGCATTGCTGAAGGAAATAAGATGATGGTGAAACACAGGGACGCTCCACAGCCGAGTGCTCGGAGGCAAAGCAGATCTTGCAAAGACAACATTGAAAATGCCCAAGACAGTGTGGGCAGTCAGACCAAAGGCATTCATCAAAGTATGAGCTATAGAAAAGGATATGGGAGCCTGTTGGACCTATCAGTACAAATGTTGACATTGCTAAGGATGGAGGTGTTGTCAGAGAAGAAGAAGTGATCCATGCATCAGAGTCTGAAACAATAGTTAAGTGAGTGGGTCGGGAGGTGGAGTCATTAATGACAGCAGTGCAAGGAGAGACGGCGGAATGAACTTTAAAGACTGAGAAGCTATGGGGTGGAGGTCCGGGCAGGGACTGAAACTTGCACAATTCAAAAAAAGATCATCATCACTGCCAACATGCTCATTAGGGTAAGGTGTGTGGAAGAAGGAGGGACCTCGAAACAGAAGACAGCAATGCTCTGGCAGTGCCAGGGGAGGAGAAACTAGGTTTCAGAGAGGAGACAGAATAAAGAGTTGTGTAAGATGCCTGTTTTCTGAAGCAGCAGTTTCAGAGAGAGCTGGAAAAGTGGGGGCGGGGAGGGGAGCATGCAGCAAATGGGGATGAGAGCTGAAGAGAGAGAGCGCCATAACAAAGGACACAAGCACCAAAGGCATGAGAAAGAAGGAAAGAGACTGGGGTAGGTTGAATAGATTGGGAACAAGGTGCCCTTTCGGGGGGGTGATGGTTTGCGGGGGGGGGATTTAGTGCCTTTGCCGGAGGGTGATGATGGAGACGCCAGGGCTGCTTGTGTAGTACTATATGGGCACACAGCTACCAGGTGGATAGCAGACCCCCAGTGCAGGAGCTCATTAGCATAACTCATTAGCATAACTTATTTGCATATGCTACACCACTTGACATCACCGGAAGTATGTCAGAAGGCAAGAAAGAAAGGAGAGGGAGGGAGGGAGGGAGGGAGGGAGGGAGGGAGGGAGAAAGAAAGAAAGAAAGAAAGAAAGAAAGAAAGAAAGAAAGAAAGAAAGAAAGAAAGAAAGAAAGAAAGAAAGAAAGAAAGCTGGCAGAGAGGGGACAGCTACTAATCCAAGCCTCAGAAATACCACTACTCTGGGAGGATAGCTTCAGAGGCAGTTGAAGCCTTCAGAAGGCTGGTCGGAGGAACAAGGACCTTTCCAGAGGGCGGGGTCATTTTGCTGCAGCCAGGACACAAGCAGGCATTCCCTGGGGGGGGCTGGCACCAACTCCCGGAGCTGCGCTCCCCCGAGCTCCTGCTCAAAAGGACCCCTGCTGGCAAGTGATGTCACCTTTTGTAACATGCCAGGTACTACTATCCATTCAGCAGCCATTTGCTTGCATGTGTCAGCTACGCTGCCATTTCCCGACTGGGGATTGGGACTCGAGCAGTGACCCCACCCACTGGAATGTGCTCATGTGCAGTTTAGCTGTCTGGCTTCCTCATCACGCCCCGCTTTTTCCCCGCTACACTCCCAGCTTGTGCCTGCTTCGCTCCCAGCTTGCTCAGGGTCTGGGATAAATCCTCCCCTGCCATGTTGTTCTTTTTGCAGCTGCTCTCTCAAGCATTTTAGTAAAAGTTCCCTGGGAACACAAAGCACAATAACCTGTTTGCCGCCATTTCTGTTTAGGGGGCTGGAACAACTGTTTACGTTTTAGGATTGGTGTAGATGCAGTGAGGGGGATTCCGGTTACTTAGTATAATAATATAATAGTATAATATAATAATAAATAAATGTTTGTTTGCAGTAGAGTCATTACTAACAGAGAAAGTGTAACATTACCAATAAGAACCTTTTTGCAAATAAAGGACTTTCTGGTTAAGAAGACCTGCTGCAGACTGCATATTTTGGGACAACCTCACAGCATGGTGCTGCAGCAGGTGTCCCCACAGCTCTGTTGCTTCTGCCTGCTGCCATCTGGTAGAGGCACCAGATCTCCTTCCCTTTTCAGCGCCAATCATTATCTGCGTAGCAGTAGTTCTCCCAGAGAATCACCACACAAGCCGCAGCTGTGCTCCCCCTCTCCAGTGTTCAAGAGCCACGAAAGGCACCCTTTAATCGGATATACCTTTTCTAATGGCACTGAGGTGGCCCTACTACCTAGTTCAGGCCACAGGTGACTCTGGGAGGTGGTCAGATGCAGAAGGAAGGCCTTTGCCAGTTTGGTGTAGTGGTTAAGTGCGCGGACTCTAATCTGGGAGAACCGGGTTTGATTCCCCACTCCTCCACTTGCACCTGGCTGGATGACCTTGGGCAAGCCATAGCTCTGTACCAGCTGTTCCCTCAAGGACAGCTTGGGAAAGAGCTCTCTCAGCCCCACCTACCTCACAGGGTGTCTGTTGTGGGGAGGGGAAGGGGAAGGAGTTTGTAAGCCGCTCTGAGACTCCAAGTGAGTGAAGGACGGGGTATAAATCCAATCTCTTCTTCTTCTTCTTCTTTGCAACAAAAGCAAAATAGCAGCAAAAGCAAGTACAGGTAGGCACACCTGCTTGGCAGAAGAAACCTGGAACTCTTGAGGTGATCTTCCACGTGCCAGTGGGGCTGAATTCGCCACCACCACCCAGGGCCCACCCACATTCCTTCCTACCAGGCTGCTTCACAGACACGAGAGCCTGCCGTCACAGTGAAAAGAACTTGGCAGCGTGCATGCTGCTTTAGAATGGCAAAGGAAAATAATCTTGGGCAAGCCATAGCTCTGTACCAGCTGTTCCCTCAAGGACAGCTTGGGAAAAAGCTCTCTCAGCCCCACCTACCTCACAGGGTGCCTGTTGCGGGGAGTGGAAGGGAAAGGAGATTGTAAGCCGCTCTGAGACTCCCAAGTAAGTGAAGGGCGGGATATAAATCCAATCTCTTCTTCTTCTTCTTCTTTATAAATGAATGTGCCAGTAAGTGAATGAATGGCCAGTTGCTCTGTTACATCTTTTAAGTATATAGGAAGAATCATTGTTTTTCTGTCGATTGTTTTTCTAGGTAACTATGAGCTGGTCAGCTTGTTGTTGGTCAGGGGAGCAGATCCACTCCTAAGTATGCTTGAAGCAAACGGGATATCCTCGTCACTTCATGAAGACATGAACTGCTTTAGCCATGCTGCCGCACATGGACATAGGTAAACCTCTTCCTTTGATCCGCTGACTGTGTAAGGCGCCTCACCTCTGATCACCCTAGAGACCTTTTCCTATCTCCTAATAAAGGAGGGAGGGAATCTAGGGACTGTTTAAAAAAGCATTCTGCAGCTTCTGTAAATATGACAGCTGGTCTCTAGCAGGGGCGTAGAGTTTTGGAAATCCCGGGGCGGGGCTCCTTATCATTGCTGGGATGATGTTCTTCCCCCCCCTCCGGGAAACTGCCCCGCCTCCCTGGGCCCTTCCGAGGCCCGCCAGCCGCTGCTGCCGGTGCCTCTCCCCCCCCCCCCCCGCCACCCTTTCCCTCTCCCACAGTGGCCGCCGGGCCTCGGAAGGACCCGGGGAGGCGCGGAGGCAGGCACTCCGTTTTCCCGGGGGTGGCTGAGCCCCCCCTGGGAAATTTTGGGGGTGGCTCAAGCCCTCGAGCCCCCCCATACTCTATGCCTATGGTCTCTAGGGTAAGACGGCTCCAACAGTCTTAGAGTTCTTGCTTTTGCCTGTCCTGCTTCAGAAGCCTCTATCTGCCTTGAAGCTTCACTTGAAACACTTGCAGCTGGCCTTTAAACACATCCCCTCCAACGATACAGTGCAAGATGAAAACGGTGATATTGTCTCAGTAACTTCCAGTCACGGCTACCATGACATAAGTGCTGTTTGTTCATTCATACTTAAGGTGCAGTGAGGTGTGTTTTTGTTACTGAATAGCGCTCCCTTGCCAGCAGTCATGACAGTAAGAATCATAATATTTGTTGTTTGGTTCACATTACTGCACGTAAGTTGATGCAAAACTTGTTCACACAGACTCACAGTCTAAGATAAACGGACAGTAAGGATAGAGAAGTAACAAAAAGAAGGGAAGGTCTGCCCTTCACAACACTGCGTCAGCAAACTTTGAAGTTGAATGTGGACAGAGCAGCCCTTTTAGGGAGGGGATTCATATACTGTATTCAAACAGGAACATAAGCATGGGTACCAATCAGAAGGAAAATAATCAAGCGCCAAAAAATCTACTGTTACTTTCTCAGGGAAGAAAAGGCACATAAGCTGAAACTAAATTCCCACCCTGACCCTGTGTGAAAGCTTTCTGCCCCCGCGTAAGACACCTGGAAAAGCAGAGCCCAGTTGCCCAAGGTTACAATAGAAATCAACATAGATAACTGAAGTCTAGCAAAACACATGAGCTCACCCATAGGAGGCTGGAGTGGGAAGGAGGGGGGAGGAGGGGGAACTAAGCCGTCAGAGCAGGAACTGATGCCGAGCTCCCACCGGGATCTGTGACCAGGAAAGTTACAAGGAAGCAGAACATGACAGGAACCTGACATCATGAGGTACAATTTAAGGTGGCAGATTTTACACAGTATCACTATCACAAACAATACGTTTACATTTTTTTTTTCATTGCAAAGTTGCTGGCTATTAGACCTCTGGGGGAAAAGACAGGAAATATGTTTTTTTCCTCTACTGGGGCAAATAGCTGCTGAAGGGACAGTGTCTATTCAAGAAACACAATGGGAGAAAGGGTTAACAGAGCTCTCTGCACACAGTGTGTTCCATCCTCATGGCTGAGATGAAACTCTGCTTTCCCCGCTCTACCTTGTGGCTGCTTTTAAACATAAGGAACTCAGATCTGATTTCAAATCTCTTGTCTTGTTGACCCCTGAGGTATTAGGAAATACCGGGACTAAAGGGGGTAAATGCTGCCATCATCAATTTTTGCCTTTTAATACATCCATGATGACATCTTCTGTTGGTAGGTTTCTTATTTCATATGAGATAACTATTCATTTGTGAGAAATTTGCCAGGAAGGTCTAAGGCAAATTTAAATCACCTTGCTGGGTGCAAAGAAAGCACCACCTAGCAGCAAAGTCACAATCAATAAAAGTTGGCATTATTGTGTGGAAGTTGTTGTGGTGTTGTCAATGAATTGTTGGCGTTGAACCAGGCAGACTTAGGTTTTGATATTTATGCATCTGTTTCCTTGGATCAGTCGATCTCTCAACCCAAAAGAGCTGTTATGGAGATCGAATGCAATAACCCCTAATAACGAGTAGAAAAAAGGAAGAGCCCAGTAGCACCTTAAAGACTAACAAAATATGTGTCGGGGTATGAGCTTTTGTGAGTGACTCACAAAAGCTCACACCCTACCACAAATTTTGTTAAGTCTTTTAAGGTGCTACTGGACTCCTACTCTTTTCTACTGCTACAGACAAACATGGCCACCCATCTTGCTCTAACCCTAAATACGGAGGTGTTATTTATTCCATCACAAAATAATTGTAGCCCTCACTCCTGCATAGGAACACATCTCAGAAGTAGCTAGTCCATTCCTTGAGATCGGCTCTGTGGTGGGATAACCCACACAGGGCGGTATCGTTCCATTCTTCCTTCTTGCATCAGGTTACCTTTTCTGCCTGTTGCTCCCTGTCTCCTGTGGCCAGTGCTGGATTGGATGAACTGGTAGGACTAGGATTCCTAGGGATACTAGCAAACACACCTACAGATACTCAAAAGTATTTGATGCTGAACTCTGCTTTTACCCATGATTTATCCTGCTGGCATAAAAAGATTTCCTGGTTTTTCAAGAGCACTTTTGTGTCACTAGAGCAGGGGTCCCCAACAGGTTGCCCATGGTACCTATTGACATCTTTCCTAGAGCCCACCAAGTGTTTTTAGAAAGTGGGCAGGGCCAGATGGGGCTTTTGCCCGGCAGAGCTTCTTATAGGCCACTGGAGATTCGATTGGCTTTGTTAAACAGAGCTTACCCTGAAATGTTTATTTCCATGCAAATAGGGTCCCCAAGGGTAGAGGTGAAAGAGTTGCTACTGAAGTTATATATATAATCTTGCTCTCTGACATTTTGCGATTGGCTCCTCCTCCTTCAGCAGCCATTTTGTGGTGGCCCCCACCACCCTGGGTCAGAATTCCAGAGATCCCCCCCATCTCAAAAAGGTTGGGGATGCCTGCACTAAGAGTTTACTAATCTGGACTATGAGAATATCCTGGAATACACTTTATTTACACTTTCTGGCAACATTTCACCAAGTAATGCTTAACAGCTGTTGCTTTTCTTTTACAGAAATATTCTACGCAAGCTTCTGACCCAGCCACAGCAGTCAAAAGGAGATGTTCTCTCACTGCTAGAAATTTTAGCAGAAGGTGTAGAGAGTGATACTTCCAGCCAGGGAAGCTCCAATGAGGGCCAAGTCAAGCTGTGTAAAACCAGGATGAAGGCTTTGCAGGAAGCCATGTATTACAGCGCCGAGCATGGCTATGTTGATATCACCATGGAGCTCAGACAACTCGGTAAGAGGGAATCTTTACTGAACAAGTGCTGCCTCCCAGCTTACCATCTCAAGACATGGGGGACCCCCATGAGTCACTCCTCAGTCTGTAAACGTCCTTTTGAGATGCTTAGTACATTTAGACCACCTCAGACACATACGTTAGCAGGGAAAACACTGGAGACTTATGGTGCACCTGACTGACTCAGAGGAAGGGGGCATCCTGAAAACATTTGTTCAGTCAGGTGAGTGACTTGCAGGAATCATTTTCACAAATCAGGATGTAGGAAGTACTCCTAATGCAGTCAAATTAGTTTTCACGGAACCGTTACAAAAGACAGAAAAGCAAATCGATTAGGCCCATCAGAAAATGCCAAATTCACATGCTCAGAACAAATTCTGGTTTATCCTTGGCTTGAGTGTTCCATGGCCCCTCCTGTTGTGCAAAGAGATGAGACTCCTTCATCCAGAATCCTAATTTGTAGGCAAGAAAAAAGCCTGCCATGTTTCAGAGGGCCTCAATTCAGATATGACAACAGACTTTGGTTTCTTTAAAAGTTTATCTGCAATGTTTGAGTGTCCGGACATTCTTTCATCCAGCTGTCCCACAATTGCGATATGGCATTTTAAGTGCTTGACACTGCAGTAGGGATGTCAGTCCCCAGGTGCGGGCAGGGGTTCCCCCAATTTTTAGGGTTCCCCCCCATGGCCATCAGCTGGCCGGCAGTGGAGCTCCACCCCTAACAGTCATCTGCAGCCCCACTTGAAAAGAGCGGGTGCTGCACATGCCTGCCCCGCAAAGCGGCCAATCCACTGCTACCAAGGCAGGAGTGCCTCGCACCCACTCTTTCCAAGTGGGGACTGGTGGCTCCTGCCTTGCAAGAGGCGAGTTCACCGCTTGCAGGGCAGGAGCACTTGGTTCTCGCCCCCCCCCCCTTTAAAGGGAAGGTTCCCTTTAAAGGGTGGGGGGAAAAGCAGGAACATGCTGACATCATGCTGAGTGACATCATCACACTGGGGATGGCCACGCCCCCTCCTGGAAAGCCTCCTAACCCCCCCCCCAGCGCCGGGGAGAAGATCAGACCTGGCAACCCTTCACTACAGTCCTAAGCAGAGTTATATCCTTCTAAATTTACTGAAGTCAATGGGTTTAGAAGGTCTGATTCTGCTTAAGATTGCACTGTAATGGTATCAGACCATCAGTGAACAGATTAGGTTATGTTTCTGTGCCGCTAAAGTCATTTTCACCCCATTGATTTTTCTCTGTGTCCTTGGGTATAGTTCATGTTGAGATAGCATCCCTGTTCACAAGTTACTGTGAACACACCTACACTCTCTATACAGTGCACCCTTGATTTTTTTTTTATGTATCTAATAAAATTCATGATTCAAGCCAAGTTATTAAGCACAATAGCACAACATACTAGCAAGAGTAAATAATTATATTGTGCGCTAACCTTATATTAGCTCATCCATGATTGTTAGATTGCCGAGAGTTAGTGGAATAGATCAGTATCACTTTGGGTTTCCTGATGGGTGACAAAAAAGAAGTCCTGCTTGACTTTACTCCTGCGGTGTTGGACATGTGAGGATTCAGGTCCTCATATAGCAGCAACTCCTCTTTGCTGGTGGTACCCATGTATAATTTTTAAATGATATGTTCTTAAAATTTCTCATTCTCCCTCTTGATGCTTTTTCTTTATGCCCAACTCACTGTCTTCTCTCTTTTCTTGGCTTAGTCATTCTTTTATACATCAAAATATTCTAGCCAACAACAATAACAAAGCAGTGATTATATTGATGAACCCGTGTAAGATCATGGCATAACCCATGACCTGAAATGTGATGAGCTGCAGAACCTTTCTCATTAATTCAGTTGTGCCTGTTCTTATTCCCCACAATCCTATGCCATTTAAAACAAAAAGAAAGTCTAATCGCCATGTTACATTCAAGGCATGCATGGCTTGAATGCATGACTGAAACTGCACAATTATCTAGGGACTGGTACCCAATGAGCACACATTGGCTGTTTCATACAAACAGGCAGGGGTCATTTCGTAGAAAAAGAGGTGCAGGAGCTCATTAGCATAACTCCTTTGCATATGCCACACCCCCTTCATCTTACCCTGATATGTAAAAACAGAAACACCAGTTCAGAGGCAATATTCCTCCAATTATCAGATGTTGCGGGCAAACATGGAATGTCTCTCTCCATCATGAGCATTCCAGTGACTTGCAAACATACATTTAAAATAAGCAAACCTGCGGGGGGGGATCCCAAAAAAAACCAGGTTGCCTACCTGTAACTGATGATCTTCGAGTGGTCATCTGTGCATTCACACTGATGGGTTACTGCGCCTGCGCCGGAATCCATCGGTGTCGTAGAAAGCTCTAATGGATTTTCGTGCCCAGCAACACCGGGCATGTGCGGGGCCCGTACCGCGCATGCCCAGTAGAGTGGGCGCGGGGATCCCGCCAGTTCTCTTCTGACCGCCGCGCTGTTCACAGCTTCGTCAGTCAGCTCCGTCATGGAAAGTTTCTTCTCCTTTGTCTTCGCTCTTCTTCTCCTTCTTCTTACTCTGTCCTACGTAAAAAAAAAGAGAGAGAGAGAGAGAGAGGGTGTTATTCTTGGTGTGGGGTTTTTCTTCCTTTCGCAAATTGGCTTGATGCAGAAAAGTCGTTTGTAACTTCTTTATTTTTTTTACTGTTATTCATCCTCAGAAATGTTAAGCAGGTTTTTTCCCCCCCTTTGTCTTTCAATGGCGCCAGGAGTCCCGTGGAAGCTCCACGTGTGGATTGAGTCACTGCGGACAACTTTTTATCAGTCTCGTTACTCGGTGATACAGAACCTCTTACGTGAATTTGTTACCATTAAGGAAGAAGAGTACAATGAGGAGCTGGTCAATGATGGACTGCAGCTCATGTTTGATATCCTCAGAACCAGCAAAGTAATCTATTTTACAACTCTATGCAAATATCCACATCTTGGTGCAAGGAAATCTTGCCATTGTTTTCCAAAGCTCTCTATAGGCTCAGCAGGAATTAGTGTAAAGCTGTTTGGGGATGCCAATGAATTATGGATGCAGGGATCACCATGACTGCGGGAGGGGGGGGGGTTTGAGCCTGTTTAATGCAACATTGGCATTAAGGACACCTCCTTCCTAGCACACCCTCATTCTAATGGAAATTTAGATCATTTGCAGTAACTTGACACTTGAGATTGAGGGAGTTTGCTTCTCAAAGGGAGGAGAAGTGAAGGAAGGATTGCTATAACCTGTCAGTGGGGGTTTGTGACTATACTTAGGGTTGCCAGCCTCCAGGTGGGACCTGGGGATCTCCCACTTTTACAACTGATCCCCAGCTGACAGAGATCAGCTCCCCTGGAGAAAATGGCTGCTGTGGAGGTGGACTCTATGGCATTGTGCCCTGCTGAGGCCCCTCCCCTCCCCAAACCCCACCCTCTCCTGGCTCCACCCCCAAAGTCCCCAGGTATTTTCCAAGCAAGACTTGGCAACCCTAACTATACTACATTTGCTAAAACTGAAATGCCCACATTATATTTTACAGAACTAACTAGTAGCTGTGCTTGACAGACCCTGGCTCCAGTCCAGCTACAGACATGCAAAACTACTTGCTCTCAACAATTACCACTCCTGGACAAGAACAAAATTTGAGACCAGTGGCGCCTTTAAGACCAACAAAGTTTTATTCAAGGTATACATTTCCACGTGCACACACATTTCATCATGAAGTGTGCATGCACACGAAAGCTTATACCCAGAATTAAACGTTGCTGGTCTTAAAGGTGTCACTGGACTCAAATTTTGTTCTGTTGCTGCAGACCAACACAGCTACCCACCTGAGTCATTCCTGGATGAGTTTACGTCCCCGTATACATTACCAAAAAAAGCCAAACTTCCTACCAGTTCAATAGGATCTAGATTCTGAGGCGATTTTCTGTGCATTGACTACATACTTGGAAGCTGTTTCTGTGTGCAGAAGGGGTAGCGGTGTTTGGAGCTGCTTTTCTTAGCAGGATACTGAGGGTTTGTGGATAGGTTTCAAAATTATTCCCATACACAAACTTTGGACTGTTTTCTTCAGAAAGCTGAATTTTAGCTTCCTGCCATCCATTTCTGTATGACTTGTAAAGAAGCCAGTAGTTTCAGGCTCCAAGAGCTTGGCCCTTTTAAACATTGTATTGCTATTCATTCTTCTTTTCAGAACGAGTCTATCAGCATGCAGCTTGCCACTATTTTCACCCACTGCTATGGAAACAGCCCCATCCCCAGCATTCCTGAAATCAGAAAGACCCTACCAGCCCGGCTAGGTAAGATGCTGAAACATTCCTCACCACAGGCTTTGAGACTGTTGTTTTTGTTTTGTTATTAAAACTCATTTTCGTTTTTCCCCCATTCCAGATCCTCACTTTTTAAATAACAAAGATATGTCCGATGTTACTTTTCTAGTGGAAGGAAAACTGTTTTATGCACACAAAGTTCTCTTGGTTACTGCTTCAAACAGGTGAGATTCTTAACTCTGGCAGTTTCACAGGGCACCTTTGGGGTGTCATTGGCAGGAGAATCAGTGACCAGTGTTCCCTCTAAGCTGAGTGAGTGTGAGCTAGCTCACAGTTTTTTTAGCCTCTGGCTCACACATTTTTGTCTTAGCTCAGGAAGGACAGCTCCAGAGCAAACTCATTTATGCAGCAGCCAAATCGCTCGCTCACAACTTTATTGTCAGTAGCTCACAAAGTAGAATTTTTGCTCACCAGACTCCAAAACTTAGAGGGAACATTGTCAGTGAAGTGACTCAGACATAAATTAATGATTCCACAGGTGCAAGGACTTCCAACCATGCAGTATGATTTTCACTCCTGTTGGGGGCATTTTGAGCTCCTACAGGATGGGGAAATTGAGAAAACTGGGCTCCACAGATAGAAGTCCCTGCACCTGCAGAAATGTTGGCTTAGATCCAGCCCAATGAGTCAACCCCTCATAAAAACAATCACCATTTTAGTTTCTCACAATGGCCGATAGTCATTTTTTCGAACAGAGATAGAACACCCTTTTAAAAGCAGTTCTGACTTGGCAGGACACCCAAACCTGGATACAATTACATGTATTTATTTTTAATATTTTTAATTTTATTACTTATGTTGTTTTGAAAGGACTGAAAGTTCAGGGAAATTTCTTTAGGGAGGTCTGCTGCCTGTAGTTCAGTCACCCTCTTGGTTTTACATGACAGGCTAAAACAGCTTTCAGATAACTTTTTGGGGTAAACATACCAAGATTGATGGCTGACTCTGAATTTGAATTATGACATTTCTCTTTTTGGTAGGCTTCAGTTTTGGAGTTTTAGGGGCTTTTTAGTGTTTTATTTAAAAATATTAGTGTTATGGTTTCAGTGTATAAACCACCTATGAGGATCAAAATAAATATTCATACATAGAAGATTCTATCATTACAAGGATTTGTGAGTGAACTTTAATTGTAGCCCAGGATCTAGTGTTCATGATAGGCTTGCCAACCTCCAGGTGATAACTGGAGATCTCCTGGAATTACATCTGCGCTCCAGGCTACAGAGATCAGTTCCCCTGGAGAAAATGGCATTATACGTTTATGAGGACCTTCTCCTCCCCAAAACCTTGCCCTTCCCAGGCTGCATCCCCAAAATCTCCAGGAATTTCCCAACCCGGAGCCAGCAACGCTAGTTCAGGGTATTAGAGAAAGCATTCCTACATTCAATAGAGGTAGATGCTTCTCAGCCCCCATTCCTATTTAACTTAAATGAGGGTTTATGCCTAGCTGGTGGGATTTCACACATCTTCGTCCATTTCATTTTCTAACAATGGTTATGTTAGGTTTAAGAAGAAGAAGAGAAGAAGAAATTGGATTTATACCCCGCCCTCCACTCCCCAAGGGAGTCTCAGAGCGGCTTACAAACTCCTTTTTCCTTCCCCTCCCCACAACAGACACCCTGTGAGGTAGGTGGGGCTGAGAGAGCTCTTTCCCAAGCTGTCCTTGAGGGAACAGCTGGTACAGAGCTATGGCTTGCCCAAGGTCATCCAGCCAGGTGCAAGTGGAGGAGTGGGGAATCAAACCCGGTTCTCCCAGATTAGAGTCCGCGCACTTAACCACTACACCAGACTGGCTCTCCAGGAAACTCAGTATGCTCTTCCAGGGGTCCTTTCGTAAAAAAAGAGGTGCAGGAGCTCATTAGCATAACTAATTTGCATATGCCACACCCCCTGATGTCACTGGAAGTATCAGAAGGCCACACACCCCTGACATCACTGGAAGACTGTTAGAAGAAAGAAAGGAAGGAAGAAAGGGAGGGAGGGGGGAAGGAACGAAAGGAAGGAAGGTAGGTAGGTGGGGGGAGAGAGAGAAGAAAGGAAGGAAGGAAGGAAGGAACAGGAAGGTAGGTAGGTAGGTGGGGGAGAGAGAGAGAGAAGAAAAAGAAGGAAGGAACAGGTAGGTAGGTAGGTGGGGGGAGAAAGAAAGAAAGAAAGGGAGGGAGGAAAGGAACAGGAAGGTAGGTAGGTAGGTAGGTGGGGGGGAGAGAGAAGAAAGAAAGAAAGAAAGAAAGAAAGACAGAAAGACAGAAAGAAAGACAAGGCGCTTCTCTCCCTCCCCTTTTGCTTGGGCACTGGGGCCCAGCTTTTCTCTCCCTCCCTCCCTCCCCCCCCCAGGAATGGTGAGGGGGGATGGGGGCTCCTTCCTGGGGACATTGAGCAGGAATGGGTGGGTGAGAGGGGGTTTCTTTGCGCGGGGAGTGGGTGGGAGAGGTTTTTTTTTACATTGTGCAGGAATGGGTGGGTGGGTGGGTGGGAGGGAGGGAGGGGGTTTCTTTGCGCGGGGGGGTGGGAGGGTTTTTTTGACATTGCGCAGGGAGGGAGGGAGGGATGGGTGGGTGGGTGGGAGGGAGGGAGGGGGTTTCTTTGCGCGGGGTGGGTGGGAGAGGGGTTCCCCCCCCCGGGAGTCTCGATGGGGGGGAGGAGAGAAGGGCCTTCCCGGGGCCGGCGGAGCGCCGCCGGCCCCAGGAGTCTCAACTGGGGGGGAGAGAAGGGAAGGGCCTTCCCGGGGCCGGCGGAGCACCGCCAGCCGCGGGAGTCTCGACTGGGGGGGGAGAGAAGGGCCTTCCCGGGGCCAGCGGAGCGCCGCCGGCCTCGGGAGTCTCGACGAGGGGGGGGAGGAGGGAACGGCCTTCCCGGGGGGAGCGGGGCTTTGACGGGGGAAGGCCGGGGGCGGGGCTTTAAGTGCCCGCCCCCCCGCCTCCTCTCTTCCGGAGCGGCGCTCCGGCACGCCCCGGCCCCAACGGAGCCCTGCGCTCTTCCATTTTTAGAAATTTGTGAGTTGTTTCATTTTAACACAGGTTAGAGAATATTGCAAGTAAATCCAAACAGGGTTGAGGGAGGCAGGGAGAAATAAAAAGGGGAGGGCAAAGGGGTGTGTGTGTGGGGGGGGTAGTCCTGCAGTCTGCTTCCTGTTCCTAAATCATGGCTCCAGTGTTAAGGCCAAACCAGCTCTCAGTCACTCAGTTGCTGAAAGCAAGTGATTGCTGAATGGTAGCAACCCATGGCTCTGTCTGAATCCAAAGGTGTGTGGTAGGCAGAAAATAAACAAACAGAGGGCCAGCAAGAAGGAGCTGTGGTACCAAATTCCAGGGCCTCAGGCTACACTGTGGTTTTGAAGAACCAGGCAATGTGCCATGGGGGGGGGCAGGGAATACTAGATGCACACCTATTCTAATCAAGCATATATTGTGTATGTTGTACTGAGTGAAAGCAGAGGAAGTTTTGTCCGGGGCTGTATGGTGGGTCTCAGCTTCTCTGAGTAGAACGCTTTCCCTTACTGTATTTCCACAGTGGTAGACTGCACCTGTTTAATTTCTGCCTGAAAGGCTGCTGTTAAATGCATAGAGTTTCTGTTAAAAAGAGGCAAGAATAAGAACTGTAGAATGGAAGGGCCTGCTTTTCCTTTTAAGAGTTGAAAAATAATCCAAGCAAATGTAAATTTAAAAGCTCCCCGTGGAAATCTTCCGTTTTTACAGGTTTAAGACACTGATGGCCAATAAAACAGAACAAGACAGCCAAGGTAGTAAGACTGTGGAAATTAGCGATATGAAATACAATATCTTCAAGGTATGTCTAACACACTGTCATTCTTTCCATTGTTTAAAGCTGTAATGGGAGCTGATTCAAACATCTTAAGATGCTGAAAGGTGTTTGATGTGTAGCAGTTTTCAGGGGAGGGGTGCGTGTGTTGTGTGCATGCCAAATATGGTGACCTGCATTGTCGTTGTTGTTGTTGTTGTTACTACAAGGGCTGAAAAGTAGCCCAGGTACCGTATTTTTCGGACCATACGACGCACCTGACCATAAGACGCGGGGGGAGGCTCGCGCCTTCCGCATTGGTCGGCGGCGGCCTCGCACGAGCCGGTGGCGGCAACGCGAACAAGAGCTGGCGGCGGCCTCGCGGCAGCAACAGGAACCAGCCTCGCGGCCGGCAGTAACAGCAGGAGCCAGCCTCGCGGCAGCAACAGGAGCCAGCAACGGTGGCCTCACGCGAGCCGGCAGCAACAGGCACCCCCCCCCCGAATTTTTAAAGTCCCTCCCCCGCCCCAACGTGCAGTCTTCGCTCCATAAGATGCACACACTTTCCCCCCCACTTTTTTGGGGAAAAAAAGTGCGTCTTATGGTCTGAAAAATACAGTAATTTGATGAGGGGGATTTTATTATATTCTTAAAAACTGATTTCCCAAGCCATATCCCCTGTGCAATCACCGTTTTTAAACTTTGAATTATATGTTGGAGGATCTGGTCATGGATCCCTAACCTTTTCTGGGATTGGGCCTTAGGAGTCCGTTGCAATTTTTGCAGTTATCAACCATGCTCATAGCATGATCTGCTGTTTGCCCATGACGTGTGAGTTTAATAAAGTCAGAAAAACTTTCAGGCTTTATTTTAAATTAACACAAGTGATTGAAAGCTTATGTGGTTGTCTTGAGAAGGACTTCACTTTTCGTCATGACTCCAAGTTTACAAATGTATGTGGTTTATTCTTGATGAAAAGGGAGTAGAGTTGGTTTTGGCGTGTAAATAAAATGGTCATTGAAATCCTGTAGCCAGAAGGAGCTCTTCCCCTTTTTCTAGATCTGTTGGGGCTGGAAGCCTGGAAGTGGCTGCCTGTAACACTGACACACAAGGATCAATATATCGCCTGTCCCTTTGTTCATCTGTCAGTCAAATACATTTGCATTTGGACTGTTAAAGCGACAGTTGCATTCCTGTTCGCAGTTTGCAAAAGTGTGATGCTATATTTTATGCTCAAACTAAGCTATAATTGCTATGTTTGCATTCAGACTTAACTGGCCAGACCTGTCCATCACCCAAATTTGGATAGCAAAGAGTTTACATATACTATTTAACTTGCTTAAATTTACATCATGGAAACATCTACCAGGAGCCAAGTTGCTGAGTGACATAAAATGGGAGTTTGCTTGTTTCCCAAGGTAAACCTGTGAGTTCGGATTTCTCATTGCTTTGGCTTTATGCCTATTTCAGATGCTGATGCATTATTTATATTATGGGGGAACAGAATCTTTGGAAATTCCTACCACTGATATCCTAGAGGTGAGCATATTTCCTTCAATCGATTTATGACTCTGCTTCGGGATAGTGTTGACGATGCACCTCACTGAGCAATGGGTGCTTTGCCAGCACACTGGTCTACTCTTTGACAAATAACTTGAAACATACCTATTTAATATATTTCCAAATTAAACAGTGCATAATATAACTGCTTTATGCAATAAGTATACCATGCACTTTATATCTCAGTGATAATAATAGTGAAAATTGGAACTTTGTGGGGGAGGTCCAAACAAACTCCTCCCCAAGCTAATTTCCTAATCAGAAATACCCACCTACTTTCAGTGCTTTAAGTCCTGGCAAAGAGAGAAAAAAATCTACTTTGCGCTTGAATTGTGGGGATGGGTCTTTGATCATAAAAATGTCACATTGCCCAAGCCTATGACCACTTCTGTGGCTAAATCACACATCATGGATCTCTGTGTAGCTTGGTTCTTACTTGAGGATGCATCATTGTTAGCTGTTATTCATAAAGTACCATCAGTTTCAGAGAGTTTAACTGATAGTAGACTGGTCCTGTCCTCCAAGAAATTTATATTCTAAAGTAGACAATGGGAAAGCAGAGTTAGCATGGATTAGATGTGAGCAAATACAGTTGAAAACAATTTGGTTACCATTGAGAATGAGGATTAAGGAGTGAAGCCAAAGGCCCATTGGAAAAATTGCATTTTGGAAGAACTGGGATCACACACGTTTACAAAACGAGTCCCATAGAAAGCAATGGATGATCATGTACGAATGCAAAATACTTTTGAGGATTTGTGGCTGGTGCAGTTGAGAGATAAGACAAAGAAGTCGAAAAGTAGAGGAGAGCTATTTTGTGAAGAGTTTTAGAGGCAAGGATAAGGAGTTCGTCCTGGATCCAGAAGAAGATGGGAAGCTACTGAAGGAATCTCTGTATCACTAAGGAGGTGCTTCACTAAGACATGGTAAACAGTTTGGGCTGAGCCATTCTGGTTAGATGAGGGAAGACTGAGGTGTGATAGAGATGAGGTGAGAGAGGGAGATGTCAGTAATCAAGGCAGGAGATTACCACAGAGGGTTCATAATTTGGCAACAAATTGATCCTGGGGAACAAATGAGAGGAAAAACCAAGGTTATATGTCAGGTGAGTAAGTTGAGTACTGATTTTGTCAATGGATGTACTAAGTGATTAAAGCAGGGAAGGACTTGGTGGAAAGATGAACAGATTTGCGTTGAACATGTTGGAGATGAGATTTAGACATCCAAGTGGACTGATGGGAAGAAATCTACAGTAGAGAGCTACAACTAGGTGTTATCAGTGTATAGCTAGTGCTGAAATCCATGGGATTTGATGAATACACCCAAGGAGAGGGCATGGAAAGACCATGGTAGCACACCAAGAAAGAGCTTAACACAACATAAACTTTGAATAAGCAATATGGCAAATAGGTGTACATAGTTTATTGGTCTGTCCACTTAAAATCTTTCACAAGGGTGCATGGCTCCGTGGTGAAGCATCTGCTTGGCATGCAGAAGGTCCTAGGTTCAGTCCCTGGGACCTCTAGCTAAAACAATCGAATGGTAGGTAACGTGAAGCCTTGGTGAAGCCACAGCGAGTCTGAGTAGACAATATTGGCCTTGGTAGACCAATGATCTGATTTAGAATAAGGCAGCTTTATATATGTTCACTTTACTGTTCTCTTTAATGGCTTCCCTTTCATCTTCCTTAGTTGTTATCAGCTGCAAGCCTGTTCCAATTGGATGGCCTCCAGCGACACTGTGAAATACTTTGTGCCCAAACCATCAGCACAGAAAGTTGTGTCAACATCTATAAGTATGCCAAGGTAAAGGCCAAATTGTCTTCCATTTATGCTCAGAAGCATTCAAACAGTTTTGAGGTTAAGAAGAAGAGCCCTGCTGGCTCAGACCAGTCCAAAAGTCCATTTAGGCCAGCTCCTGTTTGCAGCAGTGGCCTACTCGACACCCTCCTGTTACTTGTCTCCAGAAAATACTTAGAGGCATGTTGTCTAAGAACGTGAAGACTCCATTTAGCTGTCTGATATGGTTGGCTACTTCACCGCTGCTTGTGAGAACTAGGTCTCACACTCAGTTCCCTATTCCTAGGTATTGAGATAACAGCAACTTACCCTACCCTACAATACAGGATGGTTGCAAGGATACACCCTGACTTATAATTATTATGATTAAATTACATATAAGGGAAGCTAATGACACATCTCTAGCATCATGTGTAATTTCATCGTTCATGAATTAAATGATAGACCAGTGCCTCACCACAATATTTCTTCTGGCAGAGTTCCAGTGCCATGAAAAGCTGCATGAGATGTTGAAATTCAACAACTGAAGCTTTTTTTTTTCACTTGTTGGACTTCCTCTTAGCATGCCATTATTATAATTAGTCAAATCCCAGCAATCCTGTCAGGAATAAAGATGGCAGCTCCATCACAAATCAAGATAAAGTTCGCGCACCCGTTGAAAAGTTGTCAGGGGGCTCTTGAGAACACAGCAGTACTCAGTGAGTGGTGGCAGTAGCAGCGAGGGCGATCACTGGAAGCTCCTGCTGTGTTCATAGAAGAGCTGTTCTCCTTATGTTGTCATAGAATAGGTTTTCAAGGGCACATACAGCTTGGGGGGGATCTATTCGGTGAAGTCATTCGGTTTACAGTTCACTGGATCCCAGCCTCTGTAAACCTCTGTGAACTGGGAAACAGGCTGGTCAGTTTTCCTTCCTAGGTCATGTATAAGAACATAAGAGAAGCCAATGTTGGATCAGGCCAATGGCCCATCCAGTCCACCACTCTGTCACACAGTGGCCAAAAATACCAGGTGCCCTCAGGAGGTCCAGCAGTGGGGCCAGCACACTAGAAGCCCTCCCACTGTTGCCCCCCCCCAAGCACCAAGACTTGCCCCAGACTGAGAGTTTCTGTCTATACCCTGTGGCTAATAGCCACTGATGGACCTCTGCTCCATATGTTTATCTAATTCCCTCTTGAAGCCGTCCATGCTTGTAGCTGCCACCACCTCCTGCGGCAGTGAATTCCATGTGTTAATCACTCTTTGGGTGAAGAAGTACTTCCTTTTATCCGTTCTAACCTGACGGCTCAGCAATTTCATGGAGTGTCCCCAAGTCCTTGCACTGTGAGAAAGGGAGAAAAGTTCTCCTTTCTCTACCTGCTCTATCCCATGCATAATCTTATATACCTCGATCATGTCACCCCTCAGCCATCGTTTCTCCAATCTAAAGAACCCCAAGCGCTTCAACTTTTCTTCATAGAAGAAGAAGAGGAGATTGGATTTATACCCCGCCCTCCACTCCCCAAGGGAGTCTCAGAGCGGCTTACAAACTCCTTTTCCCTTCCCCTCCCCACAACAGACACCCTGTGAGGTAGGTGGGGCTGAGAGAGCTCTTTCCCAAGCTGTCCTTGAGGGAACAGCTGGTACAGAGCTATGGCTTGCCCAAGGTCATCCAGCCAGGTGCAAGTGGAGGAGTGGGGAAGCAGACCCAGTTCTCCCAGATTAGAGTCCGCGCACTTAACCACTACACCAAACGGGAAAGTGTTCCAACCCTTTTATCATTCTTGTTGCCCTTTTCTGCACTTTTTCCAATGCTATAATATTTTTTTTTTAGGTGTGGCGACCAGAACTGTACTCAGTTCTCCAAATGAGGTCACATCATCGATTTATACAGGGGCATTATGATACTGGCTGACTTGTTTTCAATTCCCTTCCTAATAACCCCCAGCATAGCACTGGCCTTTTTCACTGCAGTCACACAGTATCTCGACATTTTCATTGAGTTACCTACTATGACTCCAAGATCTCTCTCTTGGTCAGTCTCTGCTAGTTCGGACCCCGTCAACATGTATTTATAGTTAGGATTTTTGGCTCCAATGTGCATCACTTTGCACTTGGCCACACTGAACCCCATTTGCCACGTTGATGCCCACTCGCCCATCCTCGACAGATCCTTTTGGAGTGCCCCACAATCCTCCCTGGTTCTCACCACTCTGAACAAAATCTCTATGGGTGCTATGGAAGGGGGAAATCATAAACTGCTTCCCACTAAACTATTTTTAATCATATTTCTCTTCAAAGATTTTTCTACCACTATTAATTGCTGCACCTTCTTCTCATGTTCATGCCATGATGCCAAAGGGACAGTTATCCAATAGATAATGAGATAAAAGAAGCTGGGAGCCATTTACCCCAAAACAGCAAGCAGAAGGGCTGTAAAAGAAACCCTCTGGCATATTTCATTTACTGCCTTTTTTCCAAGGCATATCTCATATGCACAGAATTTCTTTGCCTGCTAATACTATGTACCATCTGGTATCGCTTATTGTGTAGCCATGGCATGCCACATGGATTGCGCCCATACATAACAAAACAGGTATCATCTTGGCTATTTCATTGACCAGCTGCTCTTTTCCTTTAAGAGTTACTTGACTTCAGCTTAGCAACCAGCAGGCGATCGCAAAAGGATTAAGGAGGGGGGACTTTTTAACCTCTTTAAAATATCCCTTAGGAATGGCCCTGCACAGGGAAACAGAAAACATCCTTCTGACATAAGATTAGATATCCTCTTAACCATTTACTACCAGTGTTAAGCCTTCTCGTACAATGAAGTCATCAGAGATTGTAGGGAGAAGTGATAATTGACATAAAAATCTCTTGCCTGCATCCCCTTGTGTCTTACAGATTCACAGTGCACCTGAGCTGGCCTCATATTGTGAAGGCTTCTTCCTCAAGCACATGGTGTCACTGCTGGAGCAGGAGCCTTTCAAACAGCTCGTCTACGGCAGGAACAGTAAGGTTCAAGGTCTGGATCCTCTGCAGGACTTGCAGTCCACTCTGGCCAGCCGACTTCATTCCATCTACATCACTTCAAGGGTATGACCATCAGGAGGAACCACAGCTGACACACCAACTCATCCAACTGCACTAGGCTGGGACCTTGCCAGCTCTGGCCTCCTTCTCTGGCTGACGGGGACACCTGCTTATGAAGAAAGAAGCCCCTCCAAGAAGATGCTTCCAGAGCAAAAGATGTCTCTGGAGAGCATCTTTAGATGCCACAATAAATTAATCTGAAAGCCAGAGGAAAGGAAAAGAGGATGTTGCTCATATAGTGATACGTTTCAAAAGGCAGCTCTAAAAGGCCCAGCAATCACACGGCCCTTTTCAGAAGCCCAGTGTGCAAAAATTCCTAGGGGTCAAAGTAAACACAACGCAAAGGATGGAGGAGGGAAAATAGAGGGGCAATTGCTGGGCTTCTCATTTTCTAATAGCGGCTTTAGCAGAGGCATGATAGGAAAAAGATGGGTCTCTCCCAGGGACCCATGTGTGAACTTCAAAGCAGCCACATGGAGCTGCTAAGGGGTTTCTTAGGTGAGACCTTAATCATGGATGTCTCACATTATGTAGGTTTGATTTCTTTAGACACTGGAGATCTCAGGTGGGCTTATGGGGGCAGCTAGGACTGTCCAAAATGCCTCTCTGAAACATCTGTGCATAGAGCACAATCAGTTTTTACTGTAGACCCTGCTTATGAAAGTCTCTGGTGTTTGAAAGATCCGTTTTTGGCTATTCAGGGTCATCCGTTTTTATACGTACACAAACAACAGGCTCCTTCATTAGGTGTAGTAATAACACCAGACTGCTGCACTGCAAACAAAACTAGCTTCCCCTCACCTTTGCCACTTTAGGCAACACAAGTTTGCTAAAGTGGTCAGACAGACCACTGCTGTCTCCTCAGATGAATCATCTAATATCGGTGTTACCTAACAGAGTCTAGATTTATTTTCACCCGTAATTACTAATTCTCAGCATTGGCCAACAGTAGTTACAGTGTTGAAAAGTCTACCAAAAAAAAAAGGGTCACCCTTTATTACTAAAATTCAGGGCTGCCAAGAGATGGACATAATTCCAGAAGTTTTCCTGGCAGCCCATTGGCGAGTCATGTGATGGGTTTTCATAGACTGGAGATAGGGGGAGATTCCTGTGATGGCACCCAACATGTTACGCTGCCCAAGTCATCACAGCTGTGATATCTACACCCCTGACTGCTGGGCCATGGAATAGATATCCAAAATTGTGCAGATACTGTTGTGTATTAAGGGCTGGGACCTAATTTGACTGTATTGTATCTGAGCAATAACTGCCATAAACACTTCATTTCTGGGTTACCCCTCAACACTCTGCTTACCCCTTGGCCACTGTGCAGCAAAGTACAAAAGCCACTCAGACCCCAGTCCTGCTAAAGATATACATGCACATCAGGCTTTACATGTGCCAGACACTTATCCAGGTTGGACAGTGTGACCCTAAACTATCAAATAAGCATTGAGGCGCACACTGGACTGAGGAGTCAGTCCACCTGCACTGCTTTGCTTTAGCTGGGAATCCCGGTATGATGTGCATTCATATTGACAGCTTGTTTATATGCTAGCACAGCTGGACTGGGACATGATGTTTACATCTATGCTAGAGTAAATTGTAGCCTTAGAAAAGAGTACAAAATGGAAAAAAATATTCCTATCTCCCATTCAACCCATAGCCAGTGGTGGCTGCCATCTTTGCGTTCTGCACAGAGGAAAACTGAGAATGAAGTGTTTAAAAACTGAGTCACAGTGTCATCTTTGCCAAGGCTTACGGGTGAAAAATGCTGCTTCTGTGAAAGTTTTCTTGTTAAATGAATAAAGGAGAAAGTAGACACCCAAAGGTAGAAGGAGAGAGAGAGAGAGAGAGAGAGAGAGAGAGAGGTTACAAGTGTATTGTAGAGTTTCAGGGAAGATTCTGAAAGTAGTAGAAAGGTGGAGCAGTTGGGTATGAGTTTAAGTTTTAGAAGCAAAGGAAAGAGCCTTTTTCACAATCTTATTTAGTTCTTTCAGCCCTGAAAACCATGCCTGCCATGCAGTGATAAACTGTAATGCTGCCATTTTCACAGGGCTTGAATTAAAAAAAAAAAAAGTGCAGTTCCAAGGACATATTGGCATTTAAGTTTGGGAAAGGGGGGCAGCAACTTCCACTGATTCTTCACTCCTATTCCAGAGCTTAACCTTACTCCCACGCTGTCCCTGAAGATCCAGGAACAAAAGTAGGTGTGGAACAGGGCGCTGCAGTAGGAGGGGCAGGTGGGACAGTGTGGATCGGTGATGGCTGGACACAGCTTGATAATTACGTTGGTAGGAAAAACAATAATAGGTTTAAAAGCAGTTCAGCAACAAGGCAAGCTGTCTTCTGTTAATTGTTACATTTTCTACAAGGAGCTCGGGGCAATTTATATGGTTCACTCCTCCCCCTCTTTAACCACACGGCCAAGAACGCATTTAAACCTAGTTCAACACGATAACCATTGCGCCACCTGACAGGAAAGAGGGGGACTGAACTAAATTGAAGGCAGGTAACTTTTCCCAGGGATCTTAATTCATAATTGGGATTATTTGTATCTCCATTGTAAAGCGAACACAGCTTTACCCACTTTACCCACATCCTACAGTACTGAAACATCATATAGGAGGGCTGCCAGACTGAAAAAAATCTGCCCCACAGAAAGTCAGAATGGGCCTCCATAAGCAGCATACTTTACTAGCGGATCAAGCGTAGCTTCACTGTTGAAATTGCACATGTACGTCCATGATGGCTGTGCAAGTTGTTTGTTAAACAAATTAATCCCGAGCACCTTCTGGTCACTCATGGATAAAATTTGGGTCTGAAATACATATACACAGTCCTTTCCCCTCTCCAGAGAAAGTCACAAAAGTTCAAGATTTGTCACTAGGTTGTTTGGAAACACGCTCAAAGGATGTATTTCTGGAAAATAATTTTCGAATAGCTGTTTCAGCTAGCTGTACAAAAAAAGTATAGATTCTGTTGTATCGCTGTAATATTGTCTGCTGCATTACCTGTACATTAATGTTGTTCACTTATGTAAATGTACCATATTTTATTAACAACGTAACTTCGTTAAACTTTACAGGTGGTGTAAGCAGTTATTTCCTCAGAGTTTAAGGAAGCGTCGTGCTACAAAAGTCAGGCTCTGCTTGCTGGGCAAGTCATTCATTCCTATATTTTAAGTTTTCTCCTGAATCTGTTCTCAAGCATGACTGTGTGGATGGTATAGAGTGCAGGCAGGCATGTTGCTTTATATATGATACTAACTTTAAACAAGGAATAGAGCTTTGACGTTTACAAGTCATCGCCCCTACAACCGGTATAAACCACCTATACTGCTGCCCTCCTGTGAAGAAACCTCTAGCTTTCAGTTGTATGGAGTTTAAGCAGGCAAGGATCAACTTCGGGGAGACTTGATGTTCATTCTCAGTATAATTTTGCAAGTTTAAGCTTATATTGTTGGGTACAGAACTTCCACATCCACTCTATTCCTACCATAAAATGGGGAGAAAGGATACAGTAATAATCTAAATCAGGGGTGTCGAACTCATTTTTATGGAGGGCCAGATTTGACATAAATTGGACTTTGGCAGGCCGGGCCATGTGTGTCATAAAATGTAATGTCAGGTAGCAGAGATATAAACTTTACAAAGGACACAAACACAAAGATTTTTTAAACTTAAAACATGCCTGAAACATTTGCATTCCTGCAATATTTTGTTTGTTTCACAGTCTCTGATAACGATCACTTTTTGCTCTGAATTATTGCATCAAAATGTCTCTGCTGTAGCAATCTGGGAGGGGGAGGAGCCTCAGCCCAGTGCCGGGTGCAGAAGTTTCCCTATCTATCTCTCCTGAGCGACTGAGTCTAGGAAAGCAAGCTATAACACAAGAGCAGCAACAGAACTGGAGGAAGAAGCAGGAGACAGCCAGTCCCTTGCGAGCCTGATAGAAGCCTTCTGGGGACCTGATCTGGCCCCCGTGCCGCATGTTTGACACCCCTGTTCTCAGGGCTCTTTTTGTAGAAAAAGCACAGCAGGAACTCATTAGCATATTAGGCCACGCCCCTGCCAGCACAGCTTATTAACATATTAGGCCACACCCAATGTTCCCAGAAGTGTGGTCATCCAGCCACATCCACCTTTTGCTTCTTATTCTGTTTACCTTGTTGTCAAAACGGTTTTGACAAAACCAATAAAAACATTATTTTCTGTCCCATCTATACAAAATCTTGCCAGAACCAATCAATATCTTATGTCCAAGCATTATTCCCACACTGGATTGGAATCAATTTCTAAAGGTTAGGTTCCCATGGAAATCAGCTTGCCTTCCTGCAGAACTAGTACACTGAATATGATTTTTTAGGGTTGCCAACCTACAGGTGGGGTCTGGAGATCTCCTGGAATTACAACTGAGCTCCAAACTACAGAGATCAGGTCAATGGCTGCTTTGGAAAGTGGAGTCCATGGCATTATGCCTTGCTTAGGTCCCTCCTTCCCCCAACCCCCCCCCCCAACCCCCACCTCAGGCTCCACTCCCACATCTCCAGGGATTTTCTTAACCTGGAGTTGGCAACCCTAGTTCACTGGCAGAACAGCCCTAGAAGCCAGTTTGGTGTAGTGGTTAAGTGCGCAGACTCTAATCTGGGATAACCGGGTTTGATTCCCCACTCCTCCACTTGCACCTGGCTGGACCAAACAACTTTAATACAGACTTTAGACGCACATATATTTGCAAGCCATTCCCAACAAAACGCAACAAACACTCAGGCTTCAAACTTACTTTTCTTAAACAGAAGATGCCATGAGAAAACTAAAGAGATTATCAAAAATTAAAGATATAATGAAAACCAGCATTTTCTGGGCTCTGCTTTTTTTCATCTCTCCCCTTTTCCAATAATTTTTTTTTCAAAAACACAAAGAACAAAATGAAACAACAAGGAAGGAAGGAAGGAAGGAAGGAAGGAAGGAAGGAAGGAAGGAAGGAAGGAGAGAGAGAAAAAGGTAGGTAGGTGGGGGAGAAAGAAAGAAAGGTAGGTAGGTGGGGGGAGAGAGAGAAAGGAAGGAAGGTAGGTGGGGGAGAGAGAGAGAAAGAAAGGTAGGTAGGTGGGGGAGGGGGGAGAGAGAAAGAGATGGGGGAGAAAGGAAGAAAGAAAAATGAATGTAGGTAGAGAGAGAAGAAGGAAGGAAGGAAGGAAGGAAGGAAGGAAGGAAGGAAGGAAGGAAGGAAGGAAGGAAGGAAGGAAGGTTGGGGGAGAGAGAGAGAAAGAAAGGAAGGAGGGGGAGGCTTTTCCCCCTGCCGGGAGAAGCAAGAGGAGGTTTGGGAAGGCTTTTCTCCTGCATTGGCACCCAGGTGCCAGCCGGGAAAAGGGGGGCTTGGGGGGCTTTTTTCCTGCACTGGCACCCAGGCGCCAGCTGGGAGAAGCGAGGGAGGTCTTTCCTGGGCTCTGCGCTTTGGTGCGGGGCCCAGGAAATGTGGCGGCAGGTGGCAGGGGGAGCGCCTTGAAGGCAGTGGGGGGGAGCGGCTGTTGCAGGCAACTTACCTGCCTGCTTCTTCCTGCTCCTGGCCCTACTGAGGTCTTCTGGGAGCAGGGGGCGGGGCTTGGTCCCCTCCCATCGGTGGGGCAGTGGGCTTGGGCACCAGCTGGAATGTCGTTCTGGTGAGTTCCGGCTGAAAAAGAGGCCTGCCTGCTCTAAAGGATAACACAGTAGGAAAACAAATGTTCAGTTACTCCCATTACATAGCTGAAAAAGCTGGGGGATATTGGTTAATATTATCCTAATTCACTGCTCTTTAAGCAGAAGCTCTATCCTTTTTGACATATGCTTCCCTAGTAAAACATGCTTTTGAATCTGGGGTTCTCTTTTCACTCACGTGACTTCATGTATAGGTGGGGTGCAAAAAATTGGTTTGGGGAGGGTTGGGTATATTGGACCCCAAAAATACTAGTATTTCCTGATATTCCCAAGTCCCAATACCAGTATGGTATTCAGATTCAGGATTTTTTGGGGGGACCATTACACTCAATGGGGAATTGATCTCGGGGTTTCTGGGAGTCAAAGGGGGGTTGTTTTTTGAGGTAGAGGCACCAGATTTGCAGCACAGCTGCTGGTGTCTCCTCAGAAGAACCATCAAATTTTAAAAAGATTGGACCAGGGAGTCCAGTTCTATAGGCCCCCAAAGAAAGTGCCCCCATCCTCCATTGTTTCAAATGGCGGGTGGGAAAGTCAAAAAAAGCAAGGGCAATAGAAGCCCAGCAGAACAGAATCAAAGTCCCAAAGAATCTCTGCAGTAGAAACTAAAGGTGGGAGGCATTTTTGCAAGCCCAGCAGAACCAGTGCAATGTGCCCAGCAGAATTAGTGCCACTGTGGCAGTGCAAACCCAACAGGACTAAGGTCAAACCAGATAATCTCTGCAATAGAAACTGAAGGTAGTGTGTGGGGGGGGGGCGTGTTTTTGCAAGCCTAGCAGAGCCAGTGCCCAACAGTAACAGTAACAGTGCAATCACAGAGTGCCCAGCAGAACCCAGTGCCATTTTGGCAATGCCAGCTCAATGCCAGATAATTTTGGCTATGCCAGCCACAGAATCACAATCCAAGTGGGGGAGGGGGCTGGAGGCCCAGCAGAACCCAGTGCCAGTGCAGCAGTGCAAGCGCAAGAGAACCAAAGTCAGACCAAAGAATCCCTTCAGGGTGGGGTTTTTTTGTTTTTGTTTTGCAGAAGCAAAGGCAGTAGAAACCCATCAGAACACTCAGAAGTGCAGGGTGGGCAGACACTTTTGCAAGCCCACTTGAACCAAGGCCAATACACAGAAGCCAAGTAGTGTTTGTCTTCCAAAGCCAATGGCAAACACAGAGAAACCTTACACACCATTTCCCCAGGGAAGGCCTCAGAAAGTGAGAAGGAGGGGGTTGTGTCCACCCTGATCCTCCTCTCAGCAGTCTGCAGTGCACACCATCACTGCCTCAGTGGACCAGTCTTAGGTGCTGCAGCTGCCCTACATCACAACCTCTCCTTTTCCCACCTCCCACCTCTGCAAAGAGGAATGTTTCATTGCATTACACATACAATTAGCTTCATTATTTATGGTGCTCCTGCGGGTTCTCCTGGTTTCTCTTTGGCACACAGGTCTCTCTATCCTCCTCTCTCCCTTTAATCTCCATCAAGATGAAGAACAGTTTTTGTGCTGCTGTTTCTATTTCAGCATGCAGTTTTGGTTTGGGGTGGCTGATGACTCCGTAAGTGAGCTTGTGAGCACCACCTTCAGTATCACCCTGTGTTCCGCAGAGGCAATTGGGGTCGGGTGGATTCAGAATGGCAGTGGGGATTGGTGGGGTGCTTCTGTGCCAATCCAACTGGGTAATTGCCCCATGACTTCTTCCTAGTCTCATTTTAATTTTGGGAAGAGTGTTTCGCCCCAGCCTCCCAGCACAAACTGAGAGGATGCAGGCAGGTGCAGGTGCTCACTTCAGTCACCCTCAAAGTCCTCAACCATGGCAAGCTGACCTTCAGGGACACCAACTACTCAACTGTCCAGGGGAGCAGGCATGAGTGATGCGAGCTGACAATGTTCCCACATGGGAGAAAACATGCTCACTCTGCACACTTGTTGGAGGGCACAAGAGGAGCCTCTGGCCCATGGCAAAGAGGTCTGGCCAGAGGTCTGGCCAGACCACCTCCTTCATGGCCCAGTAGCTCAGCGGATTAGTGGTCTACAACTCACAGGGCTCCACAAGCTACTCCCTCCCCACTGCAGCCACCATATCCTGTCTCATGTGCCCACTGCTCCCAGAGGGGCTGAGTATCTGCCCAATGAGCTCCATCTTCAAGGTCACCGTGGCAGTTGCCACAGAGTGGGGAATGCTGCCTAGCAGGGGTTGAACAGCAGCAGATTTCCTCTGCTCATGAGATGCCAGCATTTCTGGAGGAGATGCCTGAAATCAAGAGTCTCAGCCTGGAATTCTCTGCAGAACCCATCCCCAAGGCATCCTTAACCACCAGGTGGAGAAGATGGGCTGCACAGTAAATGCACATGAGGCCCAATGCCTGTGCCGCTGCCCTCATGTTTGCACCGCCATAGGTAACCATGAAGCTACAGCCTCAATCTGCAATCAGGGTTGCCACCTCCTGGTTGGGAAATTCCAAGAGATTTGGGGGTATGATTCTGGGGAGGGTCTCCAGGACGCACTTGGAGTTTGGCGCCAATAATCTGTGTCCCACTCCTACAGCACCAGTCAAAGGAGAGGCCTCCTGAGAAAGCATAGCCTGCCAAAGGGAACTAAGGCAAAATCCAGGTTGGCTTTAAATGCAGCCATGACCGTTCCACTCCCAGGCTGTTTTCAGGATTCCCAGCAAGTGTTCGAAGGCCTAGGATACTACAAAATTCTGTTTGAGATGTTTGTCAGCATTTGTCTGGCACAGAAGTCACACAGACCTTGACATTAATCTCAAAGGCCCAGCACACTACAGAATTCTAACTGAACCATTTATGGGCATTTATCTAACACAGAAGACACAAAGCATTTTCATACAGCCTCTTCAAACCCCTGCAAAGATTATTCCTGGGGTTGCAGGCTCCATGCAGAGAATGGCCATATGAGCCAGGAGGTTGGAGTGAGGATGGACAAGGGGGTGCAACTGACCCTTTTTTTCAGTGAGGCTTTGCTTACAGAAGGGGAAGAAAGATCAGTTTCAGCCCCTTGTCCATCCTCACTCCACATCTCTATCACCACCATAACTGTTTCCATGGGCGTCAACTACAGGGGGGCTCGAGGGCTCGAGCCTCCCCCGAAATTTTCCGGGGGGGGGGCTCAGCCACCCCCGGCAAAAGGGAGTGCCCGCGGGTGGCCAGTCAGCCGGCCGTCGCCGCCTCTCCTTCCCACCCACCCCCGGCCTGCCCTCCTGCCTCCCTGGGGCCGGGGGAGGGAGAGAGGCGGCGGGGACATGCTCCCGCGCGCAACAGTCAGCCGGCCACCTGGCCGCCGTGACTGCACCCTGAACGCAGGTCTGCCTCCCTGGGGCAGGGGGGGAGGAGCGGAGGGGACATGCTCCCATGCGCGGCAGCCGGCCAGCTGGCTGCTGCGCCCCAAGCGCGGGTCTGCCTCCCTGGGGCGGGGGGGAGGAGCAGAGGGGACATGGTTCCGCACGCACACGAGAGAGCCCCCGCCCCCCCCGGGGATCTACAAAGTCTACGCCCCTGACTGTTTCTCAACACAGGTCCCACAGCCTTGGGAATGAGCTTTACAGAAGTAGCTGCAGAACAGAGAAAATACAGGAATATTCCTTCCATATGCAAAGTGGTAACATGCACGGTTGGGTCCATATTTAGATGCCATCCTTCCTCTTCAGAAATGGATAAGGTTACCGCCTCTTCACATAATTATAACTGAAATTCCAGGCTACAGAAATCAGTTCCCCTGTACGAAACGGCAAGTCTGGAGGGCAGATGGTACAGCATCACATCTTGATGAGTTCCCTCCCCAACCTAACCTCCACCCTCCCCTAGCATACCTCAAATCTCCAGGAATTTTCCAAGCCAGACCTGGTTACCCCAAGAAAGTGGGGCACTATGCAAGTAGCCTTGAGATAGGGGTGAAAAATAAAACTTGCTTTCCCATCAATGTAGTGTCCAGGAAGGGTTTGCCAGCTGAGTAACGGTAACCAGTGGTAGGGTTAGGAGGGTTAGGAGGTAGGGTTAGGAGGTAGTGTTAGGAGGGTTAGTGGCAGGGTAAGGAGGTAGGGTTATGCAAATAAGCATCACAGCAATTTCTTGTGGGTGAGAGGGTGGAGCCTGATGGTCATTCAGAGGTGGTGCTTGGAAGTTTTGGATGAGATTGAACTTGGCAAATGATGGAGTGGGAGCGACATGTGCACACACATACCTAGTTGAGTGTATTCACCCAAATATCTGGTGCTGAACCGGGGGTAAGCCTACTGATTGAGCAGGGAAAACAAACACTTGATGGCAAGCTTTTTTTTTCCTCGTTATCCTTTGCCAACGAAAGCTTTCTCCTGCTTTCCCCATCACCGTGGTCAGAGTGCCATCTTGCCTGCTGCAAAAGAATAGTAAAGTCTATTTTCCAGCTCAAGGACACCAGCTCTGCGACATCCCCTTCATGACAAGTACTTCTCTGACAAGGGAGGAAGGTCCCACCAGCTGTCAAAACCATCCAAGTAACGTTGAGTCGGTGGAATGATCATGCTGACAACTAGGTCACCTCCCACCACCCGCTGAGAGCCGCACCAGCCATGTACAGCAGCACCATTTCACGCCAATTAGCTGGAGCACTCAGTCATGCCAGGCAAGGATCGCGGGAGTTATGCTGGACCGATAGCTTGCCTTTTATGTCTCAAAGACCACTCAGCTGCAAATGTGCTCTGAGCAATGGGGACTATTGGCTACTGAGGTTCTTAACGGGCACTGTCAAAACATTTTCTGTCAATCCTTTTAAAATGGTCAGTCCTGAACGTGGGAGATGCAAGAATGCACTCTTGCCTCCAAAGTTGATTTCAGCTTCAACGATGGCCTCTGAAGACTAGAGGTTGTAGTCCCCTCTGCTGGTTGATCAGCGCAAAACAAATGCAGGAATAGCTAAATGTTTTTAGAAGTTAACAAGATTTTTAGAAACTGAAGGTGGGGACTGCTTCACACAGCGTTTAAAGCATGCGTGGAAAAAAACACAAGTATTTATTTTGCCATTTATTTAAAAGCTACAGGTTTTGCTATGATATGTCAGGTGTTGTGTTTCAAATCCTTAATCAGAGCCACAACCCTTAATAGGCGGTGCCTCAGAGCCCACTCATAGGCGGTGCCAGAAGGAACATAGGTATCACACACACACACACACACACACACACACACACACACACACACACACACTTCCTATCTGTCTGTCTGTCTCTCTCTATATATATTAGGGCTGCCAAGTCAGCCCGGGGGAGTGGGGGATCCCCCGCTATAGGGGTTCCCGATCCGCCGGCCGGCATTCGGCCGGCAGGGGGAACCCAGCCCCAGAAGTCGTCCGGTGAGGACGACTTCCCCCGTGTAATGACATCACCCGGAGGTGACATCATCACGTTGGGGGCGTTGCCCTGGCAACGCCCCCAACGTGATGACGTCACCTCCGGGTGACGTCATTACATCGCCGTGGCGTGCGCACAAAGCGCACGCGCCAGAAGAGCTCCCGGGGGGAGAACAACTCCCCCCCGCCGGTAAGTCGCCGGTACTTGGCAACCCTAATATATATATATATGGTTTATCTACAGCTAACAGGGTCATGGTTGGGAAGTATGTTCTACCATATTCCTCTGCCTTTGCTACGGGCTGAAATTCATGCTTTGACAAAAGATAAAATAGTTTATGCGCAAAAGATTCAACTCCTTTGATCAAAGCCTTGATAACTCTGCCTCTGTCCTGACCAGTCAAAATGGCTTCCTCCTGATGATGGAAGAACTCCAGAAGGATTTACTAAGCGGTGTATTAGCAAACTTTTCTCATTAACTTCTTGTTAAACTGTATCCAGGAAATGTATCATGCAGCAAGATGCCAAGGTAACAACATCTCAGAGATTACAGGAACTGGCTACCCAGTATCAGCTATGGATAAAGGTTACCTTACAAGATACGAGAAATGCATTTCATATCTGACCAAGGACTTACGTTAAGGGGGAGCAAACTGGCTCTGGAGCACAGCGTGGTGGCCCGTGGGGCTTCAATATTCCTTCCTTTCCATCCCATGCTGCTTCTGCCAGAGAAATATGGCTACAGAGGGGTAGTTTGTCTGGCTGCCAGTTCCATGTGTCTGCTCAGGATTTTTTTCTTCTGTGTAACAGCAGGAAGCCTTGGGCCTGGCAAAACAAGTGTAAGTTCATAAAGAGGCAAGCAAAAAAATGAATGTGGGGAAGTGGATTGCTAAAAGCATCAAGACTAAGTATAAGCATTTCTTTTAATATATTCAGAGTAGGTCACTGGCCAGAGAGGCAGCTGGGCCTTTGGATGACCAAAGAATAAGAGCACTGCTTAAGGATGATGGAAAGGACGGCAGAGACGTTCAGTGAATTCTTTGCATCCATGTTCACTGTGGAAATTGTGAGGCATGTGCCCAGGTCACAGCAACTGTTTTCAGGAACAGAATCAGAAGAACTGGTTAAAAAGGAGGTGATAAGAGACAGAAGTACTAGACTGGCTGGAGAAATTAAAAACAAGTGAGTCTCCAGGTACTGATGTAATATACCTGGGCATTGTTGTCAGCTATGCTGCCGTTTCCCGGCCGTGGGTTGGGACTCAGCCTGGGATCCCACCTGCAGGAATGTGCTCATGTGCTGTCTGTGCTGTTTAGCTGTCTGGCTTTCTTATCACACCCCGCTTTTTCTTGCTTCGCTCCCAGCTTGCTCAAGGTGTAGCTGTCAACCAGTATAAAGAAGAGCTGACCTTGGAAGGGACCGGCGAAATCCAGGTGGAGCCTGGCCCATGGCTTGTGTGTGGACTCCCAGGGCCAGACAGGCGCTCCTGGAGGCTCAGGGCGAGACTCTTGGCATGTCCTGCAGAGTTTCACTTTCTCCTCGATGGTGGCATCGAGCCCTGGCCACCATAAGTAGCTGCAGGCCAGGGCTTTCATGTGCACAATGCCCAGATGGGTCTCGTGTAGTGCTGCCAGGATCCTTTCCCACAGTGGAGTGGGGATGACCACCCTGGTGCCCCACAGCAGACACCCCTTGTGGGTGGACAGCTCAGTCCGACAACAAGTGTAAGCTGCAAAATCAGGGCCAAGACTGCTGGGCCACCCCCTACCCACCCAGTTAAGGACCCAGGAGAGGACTCTGTCCCAGGCCGTGAGCTGGGCAACATCTTTTACCTGGACTGGATGGCAGGGCAGGTCTTTCAGTAGCACAATGTGGTGAGCGGGTGCCGGATCAGGGTCACAGAACAGCAGCGGTAGGTGGCTGAGGGCATCGGCATGCCCCATGGCTTTTCCTGGGTGGTGGACTAGGGAGTAGTCATAGCCAGACAAGAAGATAGACCACCTCAGGACCTGCGACGATAGCATCTGTGTTGTTTGGCAGTCTGGAGCCAGGAGGCCCAAGAGGGGCTTGTGGTCAGTGGCAACCGTGAAAGGACATCTGTACAGGAAGTTTTGGAACTTCCTGACCCCCATGACTATTGCCAAGGCCTCCTTATCAATTTGCGCATAGTTGCGCTCAGCCGAGGATAAAGTCCAAGAGTAGTAGGTGACCGGAACCTCCCAGCCATCGGGAAGGTGGTGTGCCAGGACAGCCCCAACACCATAGGGGGAGGCGTCGCAGGCCAGGACCACAGGCAGAGCTTCATCAAAGTGCAATAAGACGGCATTTGACACTAGAAGGTCCTTCATGGCCCGGAACGCCACGGCGTGGTGGAGGCCCCAAACCCATTTGGTGTTTTTGTCGAGAAGCCGGTGAAGAGGCTCCATGACGGCTGCTTTGTGAGGAAGGAAAGCATGATAAAAGTTGAGGAGGCCCAAGGAGGATTGGAGCTCCGCCTTACATGGGGGTGTTGGTGCGTCGGTGATGGCGTGGGCTTTGTCAGGGGTGGGGCGGATGCCCTGTGTGACCACGGTGAACCCCAGGAATTCAACCGATGGCAGTCCCAGGGAGCATTTCTCCCATTTCACCTTCAGGCCGGCATCTTGGAAGCATTGCAAAATGGAGCGGAGCCGGCATGTGAAGGACGAGATGTCTGGCACGGCAATCGGCATGTCATCGAAGAATGGGAACACACCTGGAAGACCTTTCAGGAGACGATCCATTAACTCCTGGAAGAGACCTGGCACTACACTGACCCCAGACTGAAGGCGGTGTACCTTGAATGCCCCTCTATGCATAGAGATAGTTTGTGCCTCTGCTGTGGCTTCGTCCACAGGGAGTTGTTGGTAGGCTTGAGGCAGGTCCAACTTTCTGAATATCCAACTTTCCAGCCTGGACGTGACTCACTACTGGCACTGGGTAGGAATGGGCTTGAAGGACCTTGTTCAATGTGCACTTATAGTCGGCGCAAATACGTATATCCCTGTTAGGTTTCATGGGGGTCACTATGGGGGTTTACCAGCATGCGTGAGAAACAGGTTCCAGAATGCCCTGGGCTACTAGCTGGTCTAATTCTGGCTGGGTTGCAAATTGGGCGGATGGCCGGATTGAGGTCCAAAGACACAGGTGGTCCTTTGTAGGTGTCTAGCGTACTGTCAAATACGGAGGGGAATTCTTTGCAGACCTTCTGAAAGTCTGAACGCTGTATCTGATTTACCCTGGTTCCTCCTAGCCCCAAGGGCGCAAACCAGCCCAATCCCAGTAGGCTGGCTAGTTTTCCTTCCACTACCAGGAAGTCCAGTTTCCCATCAAAATCCTTAAACTGAACTCTGAATTTGCCCAGTTCCTTAATGGCTATAGGGTTTTTCTGGAAGTCCCTTAGCTGTAGCCCAGGTGGCTTTTGCAGCCGGGGTCCCCCCTCGGGGCATAACTTATGGAGGGTGTCCACCGCGATTATGGAGTAGGTGGACCCCGTATCGAGCTCCATAGAGCAGGGGGACCCCTCTCTGGAGACTGGCACAAATATCTTATTGGGAGTGCCCCGGGGCAGTTGCATTACCTGTGCCTAGGATGAAGTTGTGAAGTGGAGGTCAATGTCCTCTGAGTGGGCAGCTTGGGTGCGTCAAGGGGCCCTGGAACGGCAGACCTGAGCGATGTGCCCCCTCTTCCCACATGACTAGTGCTGTGTCCCAGAACCTGCAGTCCCAGCGGTTGTGTGTAACCACAACTGGCACATTTGGTGGGGGCAGGGGAACGGGATGTCCCAGCTGACAGGGCGACTGACCTGTAGCTGCCTCTGTCCGGTTTAGCATGAGGAGCCTCTCTCTGGGAACGTCAGTGGACCTGAAGGATGTCATCCTTGTCCTTGGACACGGAGGATGCGGAGGTCCGATGGGTGGTGGATGATGAGCATTATTTTGGAGCTGTCTCGAATGCAACCGCTGCATGGAACGCTTTATCAAGCGTGGGCTCAGAAAGCGTGATCAACCTGCACCTCAGCTTTGCTTCCCGCACCCCACCAACGAACCCGGTTAGTACGTGGTCCTCCACGTGCCGGAACGCGCAGCCGACTGCCAGCCGGTGGAGGTCGGCCAAGAAGGCACCCGCTGTCTCACCTGGCTTCTGCTTTTGCCAGATGAAGTCCATTCAGAGGGCCATCATGGAGGGTTTGGGGGTGAAGTAGTCACCTAGGGCCTTCATGAGTTCATTGTACGAGACCTCCAGGAGGTCCCGGGGTGCAATTAGGCTTTGGGCAAGATGCATAGTGTCTATGCCACAGGAGCTCAGGAGCCAGGCCTGCTTCGTCTCCGTGTCGGTGATTCCCCGGATGATGAAGGAGAACCTGAGCTGCCTGGCACAGGCTTCCCAGGTCTCGAGTTGGGATGGGTCAAATGGGGTGATTTGTCCCAGAGCGGCAGCCATATTTACCAGAGTGGCGCAGTGAACAATGTCCTCCAGGGCAGGTGGCGGTGCTTCAGGGCGCTGGAGCCCAGTGGTGCTGGATGCCAATGGATTGGTGCTCGATGCAGCACTGCTGCTTGGTTCGACTGGTGAGTCACTCATCGGGATCCCACCTTCGTCGCCAGTGGAAAGTACTGGAGTTGGAGACCGGTAGTGGATGAAATCAGCCAGCAGGATCAGATGAAGCATGGAGAAGGAGGTCAGGGGGCTTGCTTATATGCACAGGTAAGCCGCACCCCTGACCTTGCCCAAACAAGGTAATTGGATAAGTTTCCTACCAGAGGCTATCATAGGACTATTTGAATATCCTAAGCCTCTGATTGGGGGACATTTTGGATCCTAGTGTATTATTGTTCTTTGACCCCAAGCTCAGGGCTTAACTGGGCCATGTGCTCTGCGGGGGCCATGTGGCCGCCACCATTACATATATTACAATATGTAACTTATCACTAAAATTAGCCACATAAGAACTAAAGAGTGGCAAAGTTACGCAATATTTTTTACAAGAGGTCAAGAAAGAAATCAGGAAATTACAAACCAGTTAGTGTCACATCTGTCATAACAACATAAGAAGAGCCCTGCTAGATAGTCCATCTAGTCCAGCATTCTGTCTCACACAGTTGCCAACCAGTTCCTCTGGACTGCAACAGGGCATAGAGGCCGAGGTCTTCGCTTGATGTTGCCTCCTGGCTCTGGGATTCAGAGGCTTTATACCTCTGAATGTGGAAGTTCCCCTCACTCACCATGGCTAGTAGTTGTTGATAGATTAATCCTCCATGAACCTTTCTAATCCCTTTTAAAGCTGTTTATTCCTGTGGCCACCACTACAGCCTCCGGCAGCAAATTCCACATTTTAATCATTCTCCAGGTAAAGTAGGATTTCCTTTTGTCTGTCCTGAACATCAGCTTCATTGGATGCCCTCCATTCTATGCACCATTTTATAAATCTATATCATGTTCCCCCTTAGTCATCTCTTTTCTAAACTGGAAAGTCCCAGATTCTTCAGCCTTTCCTCACAGGGAAGGTGCTCCAGCCCGCTAATTATCTTGGTTGCC